>CM069443.1:41361578-41620189 GCA_035610835.1 Ophiura sarsii | reverse complement strand
CCCCTAAACAAGTTTTTAGCGCGCTTTCCTTGCAAATTTTGACCCCTAAACAAGTTCTTGCCAGAATATGACCCCTAAACAAGTTTTGTCTATTTAAAGGGGAACAAAATAAGTTACCCTAAACACGTTCGACCTGTATTTTAAGCCGGGATTTTAAGCCACCCTTTTTCTTGAAAATCAGCGTTTTTGATACCCTTAACGCGTGACGCGTCCAACACTGAAAAAACACCCCTTTTTACGCGTTTTTTTGGTCACGCATGTGTACAACATTATGTTTGACTGGCCCCCCCCGGGCTCAAGGGATGCTAAAAATTATGTTAGCATTTTAGTGTGTTTTTCTTTTTCTTTTTTTGGGGGGGGGGGGGGGGGGAGAGGATGCATGGGAATCATATTTCCGACTAGACTAATTATCCTATTCTGACACTTTTAACCACAATATGCTTACCACATATCTCTGTTGATTTGTGATGAGATTGTCCATGATAGAGGGTGCTTGTCTTAGTACTGTGGTGGGCAAGATGACGGATAAGAACGGTAGTAATGTCTCATAGTAACCGCCCAAATGCCAGGTTGTTTACGGAATGGCTTCCCGTGATCACCTAAAATAAACTGTAAAAGATAGTTTTGAAATTGTTAAAAATTTGATGAAAATTGCACCAACATTTTTTTTGGGAAAAAAAAAAACACGACTGACTGACCCTACCTGAGAGGTCAAATATTCTTGGAAAAGGTTTTCTCTGTCGCTTATAAGGGTCACCTTTTTCTAATCCATGTTAAAGGCTGATTCTGTGAGTATACATTCACATTGATACCGACACCATTTAAACATGAGTGCCCTTTTATTTTATGTAGCATGATTTAGCATAAAAAGCATGGGCGGGATATGCGAAGCTGGATTTTTTTGTGCGCCTAAAGCCTCACAGATTAAAACAAGCAATTCTAAACGCACAAATTGCAGGAGATCCCATTTCAACACTTTCTCTCAAAAATAACATAGTCAACAATATCCTTGAAATATATAATGATTATTTTATTACCACTTTTTAATGGTGCTCCACAAAATATCATTGTGCTCACAAAGAAAAATATGGGTTAGGGTTACAAACAGTCCTGGGGTGGACAGTCCCGGGGTTGTTTTAGAATAAGTTTAACCCATCCTTGTTTTTACCTCCCCCGACCACCAATCCCTGAGTGTTTTAACAAATTATTTATAATCAATATTGTTTCCAAGGTGTTTTCATCCCATGCTTTTCATCCCATTCATCCATGCTTTCAAGCATGGGATATTAGTTTGGTTTTCGCTCAGGGGGGGGGGGGGGGGGGGGGGGGGGGGGGGGGGGGGGGGGGGGGGGGGGTCTGATAAGGAAGATAAGGGCATGCCAGTTAAGACATTATTTGTGTATTCACTCAGGGAGGTGGTCTGATAAGGAAGATAAGGGCATGTGAATGAAGACATTATTTGTGTATGAAATAACACATCTGTTGTTGATTTCAACAATTTAAGTGCAAAAAATGAAAAGAAAGTGCCAAAGTAAGTTTAGTTTCATGTTTGAATGGAGAAATTCCATCCAATATTAACCAACGTTATGATTTTTGGATTTTTACTGAAAAAATAACATATCCTCCCTTCTAATTATGTAACTTGCCTAGAGTAATAGACCACTACTCACATGTGGTATCTAAAGGGGTCAAAAACAGTAAGTCCCCCTCTAAAATTAGATTACTTTTGTTTACATAACTTCGGACACAATTAGACGTTTTGAAAAATTCAAACGATTATGAAAAGAGAAAACGCTTGGCTACCAATAAAAGTTTTTGGATTTTGATATCATGTTTATTTTTCCCAAAACAGTGACATTTCCTCGAAAGGATGCTTTCAGAAAAAGTGGCACTTACTTGTATTGGTTTTTGGCAAATGTCATGTTAACGAAAACATCATTGAGGGGATATTTGACTTTTTTGGGGAAAAGTAAAGATGGTATTGAAAGGGGAAACTTTGTACGGATAGCTAAGCGTTTTTCCTTTTCAGAAACGTTTCAATTTTTTAAACGCCTAATTGTGTGGAGGTGTTACGCAACCAAAATTGTATAGGACTTTGAAAATTGCCACTGTTTCGGAGAACATCGTTTTAGAAAAATGAGACCATTTTAGGAAAAGTAAACATGATATTGAAGAGGAGAAACTTTTAATAAAAACCCAAGGGCTTTCTCTTTTCACAAGTCTTTAAATTTCTCAAAATGATTAATCTGAGTGGAGTTACGCAAACAAACTTAGTCTAATTTGCGTACAAAAAAATCACGAGAGAGAGTTTTTAAATTGGCTGGTATAGGACCAAGTGCCACTTTTTCTGAAAACATCATTTTGGTAAATGTGACTATTTTGTGAAAAGTAAACACGATATCGAAAATAAAAAACTTTCTATTGGTAGCTAAGCGTTTTATCTTTTCATAATCGTTTCAATTTTTCAAAACGTCTAGTTGTGTGTGAAGTTATGTAAACAAAGGTAATCTAATTTAGAGGGGGACTTACTTTATTTGACCCCTTTATATTGTCAAATACATTGGTAAATTAGTGAATTGTAAGTTCATATTCAAAGACCGTCTCTTTTTGGTCGATTTTTGAATTGGGTGCTTTGTAATATAATTTACGGAAGTTCATTATATGGTTTTATCATTGAGATTACAAGAAATGCCAGGGCAAATACTTTGAAGGAGTGTTTTGGCATAGCGGAATATTGTAAGGCATACTTGAACGGGGCTCTGTAGCTTAGGCATTTGCCTCAATAATGTCTTGTATGCCTTTTTCAAAAAATTATTGTCCTTGTTAAAGTTTTCATTGTATTTTGTAGTAGATAACCACCAGACTATAGTCAAGCAAGAGTCGAGTATAGGAAACAATTTCTAAGAGACACTTAGAATCCTTTAGTAAGAACTCTAAGTTTTGTATAAAAGCAAGACTTGTGGCATTGCTCCCCAAGATAGATTGTTAAACCTGATACTTGCTAAATAGATGGCCTACCGGGGGCCTACCTTCTTCACCAAATAAAAACCAAAATGAGCATCAATTGCAAAAAATATTATTGTTTTCCACACTGAACATGGCAGTCGGTTTTCAAGAATAGGAAAGAAAAATCCAATCTACTATAAATGTGTAAATGAATTAAAGATTCATTATGGAGAGACTGGTTGATTTCACTATTATCAGCAAAGTTATTGAGAAAGTACACTTTCACAGTATGGATCGTTATTATTTTGGTTCAATAATTTCAATGCAAAAAAGGTTTCGCACAAAAAACAAAAGTTAAAAATGGACATCATGAAATAAGTTTTGAAAAGCAATAAGAACATCAATTGTCAGTAATGACAATTCTGTGTGCTTGGCATTAATACTCTCTAAATGTAAAAGAGTGGTTTTCCACTCTTTCAGGGAGTTAAACGGAGGACAACAAGTTTTTGAGTGGAAAAACATGAGTGAAAGGGGATGAAAGTGATCATCAAAAGAAACAAAAGATAACAATCTCTCTCCGACCTCCCAGACTCCCCTTCTCTCCCCATTTTCTCTCTCCCCTTTTTTCTTCTTCTTTTTTTCTTCCTTTTTTCTTTCCCCCTTATTTACAGGGCAGCCCCCCCATAGCCCCCCCCCCCCCCCCCCCCCCTGGCTCCGTGCCTGGTTATTTTTAAAACTAACTCCCTTGTCCCTGCTCCCTGCCAATGTCAACTATAAGCAACTGTTTACACCTGTATCCAGGCATGGTGTAGGATACAACTATCTATTTACAATCATGTATAAGGAAGTACTTGTGGGATAGGATTTCCTTTTTAATTTCACACTTGCATAGTTTCTCTTATTAAATCATGTCCTACCTGATGACAGAGAGGGTAGGTTTAAGGGCATCTAATACTATTAAGGTTGTTCTATGGCTAATTTTTTATTTTATATTTTAATAGAGCTTGCTGAGCTACACAATAATCTGAAATTTGAGATTGATCGGAGGTACGGTTTTCTAGATATGACAATTTATTGTCAAAAAATGAAGCAAAAATTGATTTCCTTTTCGAATTTCGCAGAAATTAATTCATGATATACCCTATTTTCATGAATTTGATCGCTGTCCTCGCTGACAATAGAAAATATACCCCTTTTTCCGCAATATTTAGAACAGCATGGTTACCAACTTTTGTGTTGAGTTGGGGGCCGGATACCCGCACTCTTCAATTAGGCCGAAACATCCTCAATCGCCGGATGTTTAGGTTTATTTTTGTGATTACCTACAAAAAGCCTGCAGGGGTGAACATACCAATGTTCGTAAATATTAGGCCAAAATATCCTTAACCTCCAGATATTTTGGGATCATTTATTTTAATTTTTAGAATTATATAATTTGAAGTATCTTGCGCTGCATGTCTGTCTTTTAATCGATGACTACATATTGGATAATTACACCGGTGGGTCAGGTTTATTTTTGATGACATTGTTCCGAGGAAGTGCTGTTTATGATCACAAACATTGCGGATTGGCCTTAAACAGGCCCAGGGTTAAGGATTTTACATAACTGTCAAAATGAAAGGAAAACCACGGTTATATATCCACCTGTGGTTTTTCAACCTAAAAATTCATGTTTCAAACTTCATTCTTAAAACGGGAACTACTTGCCTTGGTTTAATACTGTAAAACACTTGTGGGTACTTTATTACGCAAATTAACGAAAGCCAACATTTTCGCGAGGATCTAATTTTGCAATTCCAAAATTTGACTCCAATTTTAAGTTAATGTCCTGGCAAATTTCATGAAGATTAAATACCTCACAAAATGAGTGGTTTTACAGTATTTATTCCTAGACAGTTTTTACACAGTTCAATTTAATTCATCTCACAACTGTGTGAAACACGTTCCATCTTTCATGATTACTAAATTATGTCAACATGGTTCACTGGGGGGAAAAAGAGGTCAAACGATGAAAAAGGTTTCATGGGTGATGGAGGGGCCTTTTAAGAAGGTCAGTTACTGTGATCAGGGCCCTATTGCATCAGTTAAGAATCATTTTACCTCCACATTTTTGGGCACTTTTTTTGTCTATAATTCAACCCAAAAAAAAGATATTAAAAAAAAACACCACCATTCCTAGAGAATTTTATTAATATTAGGAAATAAAATGAAACTAGTATGACAAATGTGACAAAATATATTTTGAGTTATCTTTGCAGAACCTAAAATGGGACAAAAAACGTGTTTTTTTATGATTTTCTCCAAAATGGTCAATTTCATAATCATGGTTGGATTCATTGAACCCTTTCCTTCAAGAAAATGTATACTTTTATATAGATTAAATGAATAATGAAGCGGAAGTTACGGCAGTTTTACGGAGGCTGTACCTGAGAGTCCACACCCCCTTAACTTAAGTGGACTTAAGAAGAGTAAACCTTGAACTTTTCTTAATTAATACTTGTTAAGAAGCAGCTTAGAGAAAGATGATCAAGACTGTGAGCAAACGTATGGCAGCCAATCGTCACAACTGACGGAAGCCCAAGGCAAGGCAAGGCAAGAAGAATAGTATAGACTTCTTCGTAAGTTGAGCTTTCTGAAGTAGTCTAAGTTTGGCATGGGTCATGTCATGAAGATCAAATTATGAATTCTTAAATATTCTTCCTAAGAAGTGATAAAACCTATGAAGAATAAACTATCTTAAGATTAATCTACTATTATGCAATAGGGCCCTGGTCATATTTCAAATATAAATTGGAGAAATGTAAACATTTTAAGGAAAAGAAATACTTCAATTGTGTTATAATTTTTTTTTAAATTATGAGTTCTGAATTTAAAAAAAAATTATTATGAATGAAAAAGTCTCAAATATTCGAATTATAGGCCACTAAATATAGCCTACTTTAATCTTCTAATAAATAAATAAATCAAACACATCTATGGATCTATTTTCTCCATCAACCTTAAGCGACACATATAAAGGACTTACCACAGCCAAGTTGGGATTCTCTTTCAACACAGTCTTCAAAAAACTAGACAAATCTTCATCCACTTGGTTTATGGATTCCATCTCAATCCTATAATATCAAAATTATGAAAGCGTTACGAAAACCGGAAAACACAGAGAGAAAAAAACCCCACCCCTGATCTACGAGCAAACGGACCTTTCAGGTAGTGTCGGTCTGGCATCTGGTGTGGTTTCTTTATTCAAAATTTTCAAAACAAATTCCAAAACATTTCAATTTTTTTTTCAAGTCCAATTCTTTACAAATATTTCAATCTAGCTGCTGCCTAGATGGTGCATTGTTTCAGTGCCATGATCTAAATAAAATGGCGCTTTATACCTTGAATAAATATCATTTTACCTATGAAATACATTTTAATTAACCGGTGTCCAAACTTATCTTTTAATCCAAAACCCTTGGTTATAACATTCCTGTCAGTTTTGCGCCGTAGTTTAACTAATTTATAATATTTTTCTGGAAGCGGGGCCCCGGACAGCTTTAGCCTGGAGCCCCCTGACCCAACACTACACCAACAGTACCCATTTATACAGTAAGTTTGTTTAGTATTCCTATCAAATTATGGTACATAAATTCACCTTTGGATTAAATTAGGCAATCACAGTTTTGTACACATTATTTGTCTTTTATAATCTATTTTGACTGTATTTTCCATCACAGAACTTTATTTAATCATAATGGTAATCTGTTTCAAATTTAAGGAATTTTTCAACATATTGCTTTTTAAATTTTTATTATAAGGCATTCTATACTAGTGTGTTCACTTGCGTACAGTTGCGATCATAGCTGGAAACACTTTAAACGGCACTAACACGGTGTCAAACCATGGAATTCTATTTACGAACAAGAAAACACTCAGAAAATAAGTTGTTTATTTCAACCTATTCAACAATGATTTTAAAGTAATTAGGTAATTGTATCGCTCTGTAATTTGGAAAGTTATTTGAAAAATCTGCTTTCAAAGTAAAATCAAAGATAGAGGGCGCCTCTTGGAAAAGATCACATGATATGACTTTAAGTTTCCTGTTAAGTACACAAAACATTGACAACATCAGGAATTGAACCTACAACCTTCACTGTAAGTCTAGTCCCAGGATGTTACTTTATCATGAATTTCAGAAGAAATAATCAGCCTAAAGAGTGAAAATGGATGGCAAAGTGATTGAATACTTGGACAAATGGTATGAAAAAAGATGTGGGCCAAAAAAGATGTGGAGAGTGAAGATGGAGTCAGCCAAAGTATTACTGGCAATTGTTAACCCTAACGAAACTAAATGCTAAATGATACTACTCTGAGACTGGTAGTGTGTGGTTCCCCAGGTGGGCCATCATATGCATAGCAAAATCTTAAGATCCGGGTTCGATCCGCGGCGCATGTGGGGCCGGTTTATCCCCCCCCCCCCCTCCCCTCCAAACTGACCTGTTTTTTCCCTTTCCTTAAACATGCGCCGGGTTAGGGTTAAGAGCTCAAGTGGTGAGTAATTTTCCTACATATTTGACAGATTTTGCTAATATTCTTTGAAAAACAGCAAATTTAAGGATTTTAGACCCATAAATCTACTAAAAATGGCTATGAAAAGGGGTGATTCATTCACCAGGGGTGAAAAATGGGACCATATTTGGCGGCACATCTCCGTAACCTCATATCCACCCCTCCCCCCATGGACTATATGTCCACTCACTTGGGTTCTGATGGAACCATACTCAAGCAAACATGTCTAGGCCAGGCTAATTCCTACCTGTGACCAGCATTGAGATCCAGCGCAGCCCATTTTGCTTCATGGGGTGTCTCAGGAATTCCCTTGTGTAGTTTAAGATGTGCTCATGTATCATGTGATTACCATCGCATAGACCAGAAAATACATTGGATATCACCTAGGGAAAAAATCATAAAAAGTGCATTAAAACCAATCAGTGCAGTCATAAGTCCAACTATTTATTTGGCATACCCAATTTTCACGTCAAAGAGTACATCTTGCCTACGCTAATTTAAACACAATTTGACTATATCTGACAGAATATGAAACGAGTTTTGTAAAGATACATAGTTTTGAAATTTGAAGTAGTACCTTTGAAAATATGAGTAATAAGAAGGTATAGGTCCATATTTCCTTTCATCTTCTTTGTGTGACAAGCTAGTTTGCTCTATATCTCAAAATAAGCCTGCGACGGTCAATTAGTATGCCTATCACTGTTGATTATGACTAGTCTACCATAATGGGGCCCTCACATGTATCCGTGTGAGCTGGGCGGCCCCCTTACCATCTTATAGAAAAACAACAGAGTCCAACACGGTGAACAATCAGCAAAACATGTCAACGGCCGCATTGATTTATTTTTTGTCACCGGGTTCATACTGTTCTATACCGGGTTCTTATCGGCCTGGAACCGGGCTCATACCACCTCCTCACCAGGTCCTCACCGGCCGAAACGCTTGGGTACCGACCGAACCGCCTTGATAACGTCATCAAACTGCCCTGTATAAGCTGAGCGCTCAAGCTCGCCGCTTCGCTCACATTCCGGGAATGTCTGTAAAATACATTTGTACTCACATGTATCCGTGTGAGCTGGCCGGCACATTACCGTGTGACAAATTGGTGCAGACGGTGGCACACGGTGATGTCACACGGTGGGCCGTTTCCCGTCCGTTGAACACGTTGCCGGGGACTTTGCCGGCCATCCGCGCCCGGCAGGACTTTTGCATGCTCAAAACTCCTGCCGGGTCCTGCCGGGTGAGTAAAAGCGGCGGCAAACGGTGAGAGCCCGGTTTGAGGACGGTATAAACACGGCGCACCCGTTACACGCCCGTTCGCAGGGCGGTAATGGCAGGCGGCCACTCACCGTCTAATACCGTTCTCACCGTGTCCCTCATCGTGTGCATACCACCTCCATACCGGTTCCTTACCGGTCGAAACGCCTGGGTACCGGCCGAAACGTCTGATTACATCATCAAATCGCCCTTTTCAAGCTGAGCGCTCAAGCTCGCCGCTTCATTGTATTCGGAATTCGTACGAACCACATTATAATACTCTCTAAATGTAAAAGAGCTAAACCTCACTCTTTCGAGAGCTTTAGGAGGGACGGCTCTTCTAAGAAGTGAAGTTCACTCTTTCAGAGTGATTTGTCACTCTTTTAAGAGTGATTTCCACTCTTTTAAGAGTGATTTCCACTCTTTTCAGAGTGATTTTAACCCTTTTTAGAGTGATTTTAACTCTTTTTAGAGTGAAAATCGCTCTTTTAAGAGTGAACTTCACTCCAAAAAAAGATCTGTTCCTCCTAGAGCTCTCGAAAGAGTGAGTTTTAGCTCTTTTACATTTAGAGAGTTGCAACATGCCTGCTGAGAGTCCGTTCCGCGAACGGTTACTAGGCTGCATGCGGCCATTCGCAGTCCGTCGCTAAAGATGGTCGACGTCCACCACCGTCAATCACCGCCCTGCGAATGGGCGCGAAACGGGTGCGAAACGGATACGAACGGGTGCGCCGTCCTTATACCGTCTTCATACCAGGCTCTCATCGTTCGCCGCCGCTTTTACTCACTCGCCAGGAGTTTTGAGCATGTTCAACTCCGGTGGCCGGCAAAGTCCCCTGAACGTGTTCAACGAACGGGAAACGGCCCACCGTGTGTGCCGCCGTCCGCACCCATTTTTCACACGGTAAGGGGCCGCTCAGCTCACACGGATACATGTGAGGGCCCCATAAGGTTGGTCAAGCATTACACAAAATTGAAGATTTCAAAAACTTCATTTTTTGGGGGGGGGGGGGGGGGTGGGGAGGTTGAGGTTGGATGTTTTTTTAAAGTTTCAACTTTCTTTTTAATGCCATACATAAAAATAATATCTTCAATTATTTTGTCAAATTAAACACAGTGAGTCAGTTGGGCCTGTAGGTAAAACAGGGCACTTTAATCATCTAATAAATATAGGCCAACCTGACGTACCTGTTCATTTTCTTTGCTCACCCAGCCATGCTCTGTATGGGCAAGCACTGCTGGCCTGTAGTGACAATCCTGTGAAGACAAAATAATATGAAATCACCATTCATCATGGAGTGAATTGGTGAAATTATCATTGAGCATTTTGGTAAAACTGAAATGATGCTAAAAATTGAAATACATTTGACATAAGCACTGAAATAATCACTGAACATGTTTGGACCTTTTGGGACAAAAGGTTCTCTGTTTAAACATGTATAATTGAAGCTTTGTCTGAAATTTGTAAACAGTCATATCATCAAGGGAGGCTTCTTATCTTCATGCATTTTCAGATATTGAAGAAGAAATGCATGAAAAAACTGAAGAAATAAAAATGAATTGTCACCTAATATTTCACATAAAATCTGAAGCATTGACCAAATGTATCAAGTGAGGTGTCATTTTAAAGCTTACAAAATACTCTTTTGCATGAAAATAAAATCTCAATTTTCATTTTGAACGACAAAAGCCCACTTTTTAAAGGATTGGTCACATACTGTAAGACCACTTAATTTTGCGAGGGATTTAATTTCGCGAGGTATGTAGATAAAATACCCGCGAGCAAAACTGACAATAAAAGTAACAGTAACATTTTCAGGTTCGTGAAATAATAGTGTTTTACAGTATATTGTAAAGCGATATATGGGCTGGGTTCAGACGTTTATCATTGTACCTTCCCCACATCAAATTACAGACTATTCCAAAATTAGCTTTCATATAATTGCAGGAACTTACCGGCTGTTTAACAAAATGAAGTGTGATTGTGTTTAACTTATTGGATTTACATTTGGAAATCACAGTTTATTAAGAATGGGTTACTAAACCTGCGTGACTCACAAACTAATAACATGTTTGTATTCTCAACAAAACAGGATTTACCCCTATGTCCCTTCAATTGATTGATTTACCCCCACCCAGTACAATATCTGACATGCTAATCTAGCGATAAAAATTGCTATGTCGTCAGCCGACATGCATCACATATGCTTCCTAGACCACCTATACACCTATGAACATCTCCTGAATGAAGTACATTTACCAGCATCTGAATTTAAACATATCCTAAACCTATATGTAATAATGAGACTCAAGTTGGAAATTACTTATTTTGTGTTTTTTAAAGGTTATTTACAATTAATATTAATTAAGGACATTTTCGAAAAATGCTGTCATGGTTTTCGCCCAAGATCAATTTTCCCGCACATAACTTACTTTGCAATTTGTTCTAGTACCCATCATGCCACTGTTGTTATCAATGCCATAGCTGGTGAGGTAACCACGGCGATTAGCATATTGCCACATCCATTCTTTTATATCTTTAGCATAGCTGACAAAAACAAAGGTATTGAGAAATATTAAATTCCTGTAGGACAAGGGTGAGACAGGAATTTACACAGAGAATGTTATACACATGTAAAATGTGCAAATGTGTCACATAATATCAGCCCAATTTGCCGTGGTGCATAAGGCTAAATTGTCACTACCAAATCAAAATGAGTATGGTATATTGTGTCATATAATTGTAAACATATCCCTCAGGATAAAATGAGATAACCCTGTTACATATATTCTTTGTTCATCTAACTCTGTGCAATGACATCAGAGCATATCCCAATGATCGCACCCTATTACCATGGTACGTGAGATTGTAATGTGCACCCATATTATAAAAGACGACTCCCGACACACTCTCCCGTAAATGCTTTGTCAAGAATATGCTATGAAACTAGATGAATGAAGAATAAACCTAACTTGTCAAATGAATATTATTTCAAAATGTCATACAGAATCAATGCAAATGCTGTGTGTTTTTGGATGATCCTTAGGTTAAAAATAAGTTTGTTTGTCCATAGATCTCCTCCAAGGAGTAGAGTAGATCGGATTTTTTATTTATTTTAATCAATCACGTTCAAAAAGATGTGTAAATAGTCGCTAATAAGAATTTCCAAAATATGTGTAGCTATTTATTTGTACAGTAAAAACATTTTTTGTCAGTTTTCAAAATTAGGGTAGGTCGGAAATGGACAAAAAAATAATTCTTTTGGCTTTAGGCCTACTCATCAAATGATAAGTACATGTCACATAGAATTGGACCAATTTGCCATGCTGACCCATACATTTACTGTTCTAATCAATTGGGCTATTCCAGTTACCCCACCCCCCTTATGTAAGACATGACCTTAATCTTCCACACAGGGCGTGTAAATTTCAAATGGGGTTACCTGCATGGGTGACTCAATTTCAAATCTACACCAGGGATACTATTAATTTTGGGATAGGAAAGTCCTATACTAACACACGTAGCGAAAACGGTGCCGTTTGCATAAATTATGGTAATCATCGGAATGTGTCGGTGACCGGCGTTTAACGTGTTTAACAGTGTTTAACCAGGTTTAACGTAATATTTGGTCAGCATAGGTTTGAGGGCGTTGTGGATTTACACAGACGACGGTGGCCACGCGAAACCTAAATGTTGAATACGTAATGAATAAGGTGAATAACACGTAATCGCGAACGTTAATCTTATCATTTTGACAAATTTATCATAAATAGAAGAATTGTCATCGTTAACCGGGCGATGACTGTTAAAAATAATTCAAAATAGTGCACTCCCGTTGACATATTGGGTCGTCTGAGAGACGCGTGGCCAGCGTCGTGTCGTCTGCTACAATCTGGCTACAATCACGCCTGATCAGTATAGCGCCACCAGTTCTATGCTGACCAAATTTTAATTTAAAAGTGGACCCGATCGGCAAGCTCAGTGGCACACCCCTGTCTACACTCTTTGTGTGGAAGTTTAGGATCATACATATCTTCCATAGGGGTGTACAAATTTCAACTGGAATAGTCCATTTATATACTGACCTGTATATTTTAGGTTCTAATCAATGTATGCACAATATATCACATATATGTATGTAAGGCATACGGGGACGTGCCGCTCCAGTGGGTCGTTTTTTCATGAGACATCCTTAGCCATGGGTAGGCTTTTCAACTGAAAAATCCTTAGACATGGGTCCTGTTTTTCTATTTTCGCGAAAATTTGCCAAAATTAGGTCTATTTTCGCGAAAATTTGGTCTAAAATGAAGCAAAACCCCTAAAAATCACCCTTAGAAATGGGTAGAGTTTTGAATCTCCAGCGGCACACCCCGACCAAACCAAATCCGAGTACCCCCCCCCCCCCCCCGGATCACATGGCCTCTTATCAAATTGTAAAGTCTAATTTATAGGTAGACACACTAAATAATATACAAATACTACATGGTTAGAGGGGAAATAGTGAAATCTATTTTCCCGAGGTACTGGCTACAGGCCTACCACCCCGAACCCGGAGGGTGAGGGGTGGTAGGCCTGTAGCCAGTACCGAGGGAAAATAGTGTGCCCTATTGCCCCGATCATACCATGTAGTATTTGCTTTATTACACCTCACTGTGACTCTTGGGATGGGGTTGTAGGGAAATAGTCAAAACTACCACACGGGAAATAGCTCAATTTCTTTAATAGCTCAATTTATTATCACTGTGGCCAGCTCAATTGACCAATGAAATTGCAGTATTTATGCCTATTATCTCATGAATATTTATGAGGTGTAATAACAGGTATTACATGTCACATGGAATCAGACCAAATTGCCCTGGCATCTGCAGGGTACTATTAATGTATTAATCAAGTTAAAAACTTGGACATAGATCCTTGAGAAGGATCTATGGTTCCACGGAATCAAAACTAAATGCCAAGTTACAGGCCTTCAGAATAAAAACACCTACTCAGGCCAAAAGAATAACAGGCCTCGATTCACAATGTTCAATAAAATGGGGCCAAATTGACATGCTCACAAGGTAGTACTGGGTATGTATCAAAATAGCCTATCAATCGCAAACCTCTGCTTTGGTGACCCATCTTGTAGCCATTCATGCACATTTTCCTTTAAAAGGAGACTTACGAGTAGGGTTGTCTATTTCATGATAGGACAGGCTGTACATGTATGATTAGTTTTTTGTGATGTCCACAAAACAATTTACTGTTTAACATCGCAAGTGAACGTAGCACAGTTAGTCTGAAAACAATTTGTCCATTTACTTTTTAGGCTTGTCAGACAAAATATATCTGCCTGCCTTCAGGTTTTGACTTTGGAGGGACTCTGAATATAAAATAGATGTCACATGAAATGGAACAAAATTGACATGGTGACCAACCATAATGTCGACCATATCACATACTCTTCTATTCGATAAAACACCTCTTTTTTTTTAGAAATAGATTAATACCAAATCAATTGATTAGCATACATATTTTCAAAAATAAAACCTACAAGTGTTTTCTTCATATAAAACTCCTTTTTAGAAAAATTCAGAGGAATAAGAACAATAGGAGCCAAATCTGAGCCACAAATCAATTAGATGTGCCCCACCCCAAACTTCCCATGACTATGAATAAGTAACTAGAAGAAATAAAAAAGTAGATGGAAAACAGCTTTCAAAAGGGGTTGAGAATATGTTTTCCGGCATTTTCAATCACAAGAAATCCAACATTTTCTTGGACTGGGAGAAGGCAACCCCTCTCCCAAACCTTTGTCTCTTTTGATACGCTTACACCATCACGGCTGTGGTAAGGTGACATATCTTACAGCGCACCGAACTGAATTGGTAACTAAACCAGCTTTCAAAAGGGGTTGAGAATGCATTTCCCCGGCATTATCAATCACAATCAACCGCTGGACTGATGGCATTAAGAAGGCAGTAGCGTAACTAGGGTCTTCAATTGGGGGGGGGGGGGGGGGGGGGGGGGGGCAGGCATGTCATCAGGGGAGGCATATCTGACTATTTTTTGTTAGTATACATAGGTATACATAGAGTTTGTCATTTCATTTGGGGGCATCAGGGTGGGGGGCAAGCCTTCTGGCAGGGGGGGGGGGTGCACCTTTGCCCCTGGTTACGCCACTACATTAAGGAAGCAACAGGTTTATCTCTTAACTCTGCACATCGCATGTCACAAAATAGACAACAATGGCACTCCATCATCAAAGGGTCGCAAAGAATTGGCCATAATTCATAGAACGACGACGACAATCACCATAAATCCAAAGTTTTAGACTGTGAGGGGAGACATCCCTCTCCCAAACCCCCCGGGACACTTACACATTCATGTTACGCTCACATACAAACTATGTTTTTGCACCACCCCCACCCCAAGATATGTTCCGCCTGTGTACATGATGTAATATATTTTACAGTGCACTGAATAAAACAGTTTGTGATGTAACCATAGTATAGATACCATATAAATGGTAAAATGTTAAAAAATATGTACTTACATTCCATTTCTGATACGTTCTTGATCCACATCCTCGTAGAGTTCCCCGGAGAACAGAGGCGTGAGGTTTAGTACTGTAGCCCCACTGATGGAATTGAACCGATTGAAGAGGAAAGACTGGTGCGATTTGACATAGGAATGATCTGGGCCTAAAAATAAATAAATTAACAAAATTTAATATATATAGAGATGAATGAATAAATAATTAAATCAATAATTAAATCAATAAATAATCACATCAATCAATCAATCAATCAATCAATCAATCAATCAATCAATCAATCAATCAATCAATCAATCAATCAATCAATCAATCAATCAATCAATCAATCAATCAATCAATCAATCAATCAATCAATCAATCAATCAATGATAAATTAAATCAATAAAAAAAATGCAAACTAATTTTTGAAAACCAAAACAAAGCTAAGGCGACGTAAAAACCCAACCCTGTTTTACAAGCAAATGGACCTCTCAGGTAGGGTCGGTCAGTCAGTTTTTTCTGTTTAGAAAATCTAAAATATTTCAAAAAATGCTTGAGCACTAGGCACTACTCAGTTAGTACTACTACTCTCAAATCATCAGGCAAGTAGGGCCAGCACAAATAATGATAGTATTAGAGAAGTGGCAGTCTATATGTTTTGCTCATGAAGAAGTCAGAGCATATCCTGACAAGTGTGATGGCAAACCTGTTAATTAAACTATTTACCTAAAATATTATGAACACCTATATAGAAATAATAGGCATATACGACGGGTATTAAACAAATTATAAATATTTTAAACAGGTTCGTCGTCGGGGTAGAAAAGAGACAATAATGGGAAAAACGATCTCGCCCGGGAATCGAACCCAGGATCTGTTGATTGCTTGTCAACTGCCTTGTCCATTGGGCCACAAGACCTCGCATGGTAAAGCATCTGAAATTCAAACCTAAGCGATCTCGTTTCCCAGTCTCCTGCCACAAGTATTACCCGGAGTAGCTCTATTCCTATTATTTCTATGAATTTTCCCTCTACAGGGAGGACGGCACTTGATTTACACTTGTATAGGCCCGAGCTACTCCGGGTAATACTTCTGGCAGGAGACTAGGAAACGAGATCGCTAAGGTTTGAATTTCAGATGCTTTACCATGCGAGGTCTTGTGGCCCAATGGACAAGGCAGTTGACAAGCAATCAACAGATCCTGGGTTCAATTCCCGGGCGAGATCGTTTTTCCCATTATTGTCTCTTTTCTACCCCGACGGCGAACCTGTTTAAAATATTTATAATTATGAACACCCTTGGTAAACAAAAGCAAAATCTCACAATTCAAGTATCAAGTTCAAAACTTACACAATCTATCAATTCACACTATATGTAACATGATCACATTTCCTTTCCAAATGAATCAAGTATGTTTTGAAAATAAATTGAAATGTTCTGCAAAGTTCACAGGAAATTCATAATTAAACATCCAACGCTATACTTGATATATTTACCTTTAACATGTTTAATGTTACAGGTTCCACCTTCCTGTTTTGAAAATATTTGGATTAACATTTTTGATTAATGTCATAATGTCTCTGACACATGACAACTATTTGATGTTGATTCTATGGTTCATGTATGTTGCATGGATCAAAGTATAAATAGAACTCAACAGAGTATTTGGATCATCAAACTGTATGCTAAATATGTACATTTTACAAATTACTTTGATCTTTGTCTGATTAACATTTGATAATGATGTTGTGATATTTGAAATTTTGATATTAGAAAAGCTTTACATAAGTTTAACTCTATACCTAGGGTTCGGCAGAATCCGTGATCACTGATTTCACGGCGTAATTCACGGATTTCATACTTGATCACGGATTTGGGAAATTGTACCGTAAAATCGCGGAAAGGCTATTTCAGCCAAGGTAATTGTCCAACAAGCCAATTTTTACAGTTTCATTTGATGATAAGAATCACAAATTATCTGAATTAAGGCATTTTAGAGAACTTTTTTTTATATCGCTCTTTCCTTGTTATTGTTTTTGTTTTTTTACCTCGTATGTTTATTCCAATCTAACACTTACTTATTTACTAATGTCCTTGAGTAATAGATATTTGTAATTGAGTGCCTAAAAATATGACCGCGCGGATTTCACGTGTCATTTCCCACGGTTTGATCTCGGCTTTGCTTGAAATCACACTAATCGCGGAAATCACAGATTTTACACAAACTGCCCACGGATTTTGCCTTAAAAAATCACGGATTCTGCCGAACCCTATCTATACCTACTTACAGATAATTACAAGTTTTTCTGAGAGGGCACCTTATTTTCAAAATATCTGTATAAGAGGGCACATACAATTCATGTGGAATGTTGGCCTCAAAAAAGTACTTAAAGCTAAAAAACCATGCCCCTCCCCTTCACTCACTCTTCCATTTGTTGTCTAGGATCCCCCTGATCAGGGTTATTGGCAGACTGAAGCCAGAAAAAATATGTCACCTGATGTAATATTTTTAAGGGGATGTCATGTCACCTGTAATGTTTTTAGGGGGATTACGGGGGGACTACAGAGTATTAGGACAACATCCTTCTTCAGTTTTCACCTCATTGCAGAACTCACCTTTCTTAGTACCATCATACAATTCCTCCAGCAATCTAATAGTTTTGGGTATCCCACACCCCCTGTGAGCATGCACTCTAGACAGTGAATCCATAACAATCGTAAGCACGGATATCGGTTGCCAACTTGGTTCTTTGGTTTTAGTCTCCTGTAATACAGTATGTTGTTTCTCGTCTTTGTCTGGTTTCTTAAGGAATTGGGTGTGGTAGTTATGCAGATTTCTATTTCTGTAATACACAAATTTAAGTGGAAACTCAGTGATTTACTGCGGTCTTGAACTAATCCAATATCTTGATGGTGAACAAATTGCCCTTAACATAGTAAAAAAGGTCAATTCTCGGCTGAAATTCCTATTCAGACAGGCACATATTTTAAACCAAACCATTAAAAAGATTATTTGCTCAGCTTTTGTGTTATGCCTTATGGTGGCATCTCTAAGTACCATATTCATAGATTGCAATGTGCACAAAACAAAGTCATCAGATTTATCCTTAATAAGGATTCCATGTATCACATTAACCATACAGATTCCCAAACATTGAACATATCAAATATCAGTACCAGAGCTGAGCAGTTCCGCTTAAACCATGTTTTTAACATATTTAATACCTGTCCAAATTATGCACTTATCAATTGCCCCGGGGGACCCGGGGATAGCGGGGATTAGGCCGGGACGTACAAATTGCCGATGTGACGTCCCGGGTACAGTCGTGTACGGTCCCCGCAGGGCGGGGCACCATTTTGTGTACGTCCCCGCTACAGTCCAGCCCCCCCCCCCCCCTGGCCAGGACAAAGTGTACGGCAGCGTACGGTCCCGGCCCCGACAAAGTGTATACACCCCTGCTACTCTTCCGGTGTATACATTTTGTGTACCAAAACGTACGCCCCGCTATGTATGTGTATTTTTCAGTGGTGTACGCCCCCGCTACACGCCCCGGCTATGCGGGGTCACGTTTTGTACGTCCCCGGTACACGCCCCCGCATAGCTGGGCAACATTTGTTGTACGAATGCGTACGGTCCCTGCATGGTCCCCGCTATGCCCCGGGTCCCCCGGAGCCGGGGATGCAATTGATAAGTGCATTATATGAAAGATAACTTTATCAAACTGTTGAGATTTACATCATTATAATACAAGGTGGAGCGACCACCTGATACTTTTTGGCTCGAAAATAGCTTTTAAAATTATATCCTTGGAAAAATAATTGCTATAGGGGAATATGGGGCAACTAGACCGTGGGGCAACTGGACCGAAATGAAGGATTTTGTAATTGTATGGGCATACTGCTTTCTTTAGAACAATACAACTTTTGTTGATACTTGACATATATCTTAACCTTCTATAATCCAAAACATTTGGAACTTTAGGGTATTTACACATGTGATTTTTCTCCATATCTTTCAAGCTAACTCCTTGAGTGACTGATTGAAAATTCACAGATAGTATGGGCGATATATGACGATGGGGTTTAGATCATGTTTAATGTACTTTATATGATTGACAGATATGCAACAGTAAATATATACATGCAGTACAGTCGTCTTAAGATACTAGGTGCATATTGCATTTGATGGGTGCTATATTGTAGTGTGCTTAGGGACTTTCAGAAATATGATTAAAACCATAGGTTGTGGTTGAAATGACCGTAAAATGGCGCATATTGCTAATTTAGGGTATTGGTGGTTTGGATTTCCGATCAATATTATCATTTAAAGAATGCTTCAACTTAAATCATTATCACGGGTATTCATTTGGTAGAGTTATTAGTTTATGAATTTGCAAATAACAAAGTACACCATTTCTTACTTATCTAAAGACACCCGTCTACTTGTAGGACCCGAACGCCGTAATATTTGCGAATTCAAAGATACTCACTGGCTACAGAAATATATGTAATGGCTAAAAACAAAAATGCAGTTTTGCCTTTTTTCTTAAACGTATTGGAGTTATTGATTATTATGACAAATGGTGGTATGTTTTAAAACATTTTGGCGTAAAATGTATTACGTCACAGGCGTGTTTTAATAACGTTTCATCTAGACAAAGTGCTACGTCATTTGTTGGGGTAAGTGGACCGAAGGGGTGTGGGGCAACTGGACCGCCTGCAAAAACTTAATCAAAATTGTAAAATTCATTTTGAAAATGAGTTTTTAGTGTCAATAAAACATGACTCGGTATTGATATGTGAATAGAATATGAAATAATTCACATTCTTTCAAGTTCTTAGACATTTTGGGGCATTTCGGGTCTAATACCACTATTTCTGATATTGAAGGATTACAATATGACATGAAATTGCTTTAGAATGGTTTAAAACCTCGGTATTATGAATTACATCTTTATTATATTTTGAATGGTGTCTGTAAAGCTATATGCTATGACGAAATATCATGATTTATGTATTTTATCCACTGCTTTTTGTGTATATCAACCGTTGGGTCATCATTGCCATATTGACTAACTTCCCCTGTAACATGAAAAGCTGGCTAAATATCAAGATGGTTTATTATAAGTACTAAATGATGATTATATGAAGTAAATAAAATCATTAAAGAAAGGGGTATATAGACAAATGTATGGGGCGTCTGAATATCACAACCATGTAACCATTTAACTAGGTTCATACCGTTTTATCTATAAACGTGCAGTCGAGGGGTAACTGGACCGTCCCAAGTAAAGTTTTTAGTTAGTGGTAATTGGCCTTTTGTTTGGATATTTTTTAACATTGGTTATATGTTATATGTAAACAGTTACATGGGTGATATTTTCATAGCAATTCCATAAATATTTACACGAGCTTTAAGCTTTTATATCATGAAACATGCTTAACCGGTCCAGTTGCCCCATCTTCCCCTATTCATACTAAATTGGTTTCAATTCTACCCAATAGCACCTTGAAATTGGATAGAAAATGAGTAAAACGCCTTTAAATTAACCTATTGGGTGCTTTCATAGCACACATGCGACCACCCCCACCCCCTTTGGACACGCCAATATCCACACCTGGCATCCTGAGGCCTGCAACTTGAACAATTTATAGTATTGTGAGTTATTTGACCAAATCTTTCAACTCTTGTTGTAAATTAAAGGGTTTTAAAAAGTTTTATATCAGAATAATTCTACAAGTTTCCTCATTTACTACATTTGGGGGGTAATTCACTACTTTTTAGATTGAAGCATCTTAACAAAACTTATATCTGGTCTTGATTTATTTGTATGGGTAAGGAGAAAAATATGGGCTCCGATACCACAATTTCAATTTTCATGGGGAAAAGTGAATTTGGTCGAGTCACACACCTTTAAAGAATTTGATAAAAGTTGCCAGATTTGACATCATGGATAAACCCAGGGAGGTGAGGTGTGGTCGACCAAATAGGTAGGGTCCAGTTGCCCGCCTTGGAAACTGAGAGCGAGAGAATAAATGAAAGTCTATTTTTTGAAAATCTTACTACTCCCCAAATTGAATGAGGGTAAGGGGCGTTATCAAATACAAAAGATGGAGTCCAAACAGTTTAAAAAATAATGTTTATTTGTATTTTTGCGATAATTGCCTTTTTACCTTTTCCCTTTGCACACAATATCCGCATATTCCGTTTCCATAGCAATTTCTTGGTTCCCTTCATAGTACTGCCATTTTGGAAGATTTCTATAGTTGTTCTTGGATACCAACTGCTCGTGCTCAGTTCTGTCCACCTGATTGACTCGCCAGTGCCCGGAACAGTTGACAACAATCGTCCTGTATATGAATGTAAAGAAATATGGTTTTATAGGTATTTCCCAATGGTGACCTTGAGGCAGTAGCTAGGGTCTTCAATTGGGGGTTGGGGGCATGAGGGGGACATACTTGTGATCGGGGTGGGGGGAGGGCATAACCGACCTTTTTGGTTAACACAGGGTGAGTAAAAAAAAGTGTACTCTGATTGAAAAATAAATAAAAAATATTTCTGACCACAAAATTAAGGCAACCAATAATTTAATCAATTACGCCATTTATCTGCTATCATTGGCAAAAAGAATCACGGCGATATATGGCACTGTTTAGTGGATATGAATATTTCTGTAAAAGAACTGAATTTTGAAACCGAACAAATTTGTGATTTCACGCTCAATGAGCGCTTAATAATGTGTACTAGGATTAACATTGAAAAGGATTAAACAGTCTATTTATTAAACCAATTAAATAAATAATAGCCTTGTTCAGAATTTCTCCTCATTATTTTACATGAAATAAATTAGATAAAAATATTATCACCACTTGTGATTTAAAGTAATTACAAGGATTTAAAAATGATCCATAGATTTCATCAACATGATAAACAAGACGAGGAGGTGGAATAAAAATGGCCAAATGAGTGACTGATATTGATAATGTCAACCGTTACTCGAGTAATACTCTATGTCTGAACTTGCTCTCCAGCATTTATGGTCTGCATGAACATAGCTACTAAGGTGAAAGGAAATAATCTGCAGGTAAAATGAATAGGAGATGCAACCTTTTGGCTGGGAATGGTCTGTGATTATGTCGCACTGATTTGAACCAAATTGCCGTGCTGTACAATTGAAACTGTAAGCATGGTAAGCAGTTGGATTTTTTAATTTTTTGTATATAAAGAGCAAATGTGAACAATAGCCCAACAGACATTAACAAGGTTAATGAACTGAGTGATTACAAATCACACTGGTAACTCTCTACAGAGAGCTCTGATATCAATTGGTTCACTGCAACTCAGAAAATATTCAAATGGACTGTGACATTGGTGCACTAGTATTTAAAAAAAAACCTAAGCAACTTAGGTAGCAGATTTTTTTTTGAAAAATCTAGGACCTTTACCCACTCCCCCCTCATCCTCCCCAAGTAAGATGATACCCACCTTGTGTTTGCATTGAGAACTGAGTAAGTAGGAGCCATATCGCATCTCCATTTAACAGCATCCCGGGGACAGATACCCACTGGTACCATCATCTCTGTCGGAATAGCACAGACACTGTCACTACCAGCCCCTAGCGCATCCGTGAAAAGCTGAGATTTCAACCGACGCAAGCGCTCTCTAAATTCATCCTCCATTTGCTTCGGAAATTGCGTTATTCTTGTTTGATTTTTGATTTTTGCGTTGTTTATACCAGCGTCGTAGTTGTATGACGATTTCCTGCGTGGTTCATTTACTGGCATGATGTACTGCGAATTGTCGGCATAGTTTCCATCAACATTTCTGTGATATTTGATGGATGGGGAAAACGGAGCATCTTTCAGACGTCTTAGTGGGTCGCCTACATTGTACAGATCTGAAAAATATAAGAATGATTTCATTAGTGTTTTTATGACCATGAGATATCATTGGTATTCAAAAATGAAATCCAACATCGGTTAAAAGGGTGTATGAAAAGGGTGTCCATATCACTGCTGCTAAAAGACTATACCAAACGAATGGATATTTGTTCAATTTCCATTTCACAATTTCCCCACAATTATTCAATATTCAATTTTCAATTGCCATTTTCAATCAATAACCACTATTATAGCTTGTTTCTATCCATTGATATGAGCAAAAGAAGTTGATACTACCAAGTAACCCAGTTTTGAGAAATTGACTGTCAAACTCAAAGTCAGGGAAGTGAAACAACGCGAACGTGTGTAAATAATTAATGGCACTTGAGATGGATCAATATCTCGTTAGCAACTAGCATGTTTCTTTACTCCGATTTCAATGAAATTTTCTACAGATGATTGTTACATTATGGGCAACATTAAATCAAGGTTTCAATTAGATATCTCAAAACTTAACATAATTAATAGCCAATTAACTAACCTCCCTTATCTTTACGCCGCGAAACAGCTGCCGAATTCAATACTTAGACTACATCCTCCAGTCTTCAATATTACCCAAAATTGATGTTTAGAGACAGAATTGCGCGAAAAAACGTTGGGAAATGTTCAACGAAGGTTTCTTGGAACTAAAAATTGCCCCCCTATCGACTTTTTTCATTGTTTGGCCTGTATCTCCTATTCAGATACCACGACTTTCCGCCTGTTTCGTGGTGCCATGTCACAATTATGCTTTTTTTGTCACCAATAATCTGCCATTGTGCAATGGGAAAGCAGAGGAGGGTGGGGGAGGGGGTATAATCATCATGATCATAAGCACTGCACATATTTCTTGTTTGGGTGATTGAACTTCCCAAAAGATACTGATCCACACATGTGTCCAAATACTTCCCGAATCAGTTGGAGGTATTCCTATGAACGTAGGTACCTTAATGGATAGTAATTGCCGAAATGTCTGAACCATTTAGCCGACCCATTACAAGAACTATGTAACAGGTACGCTATAAATAGACACTTTAGTCTTCTTGTGAACTAATAACGAAAAAGTCAGGATCAGGATGTTTGGAAATGTTGTCATCTTTATGGAATGACCTTTGAGGCCTACCTGTGTAGAATGAGGCCTTTTTGGAAGGGTACATTGGGAAATGGGCTCCCCCAAAATAGGGGCTATTGAGTGAGGGACCGCTCAAAAATGTTGGTGTCACCTACAGTAAAAATAACCTTGTGTAGAAAAATATACGCCAAAATACCAATACAATACAAATGGTAGATTTGACACAATTCCAACCAAAAGCTTAAACAACTTATACTTGACAGCAGTTTTAAAGCTTTGTTTGGAATTGAAATAAAAATTCCATTGAATTGGAATGGGGGTGATCCAAAAGAAAGAAGCATGTTTTGTAACCATTTCCTGAAGCATCTGTTGCAAACCAAAATACCAGGGAAATGTATTTTCCATAATTCAAACCCCAAAACAATTGTACTTGGTCTAAAACGTTGGTCCAGGAATTGCTATACTATTACTAATTAAAAATGGCATTCCCCGATCATGGTTATCCATACTCACATTTCACTTAATCAACCCAGGAATTATTATTATATATAATAACCCAAAACTCAAACATCCACAACTAACCACTTATTAGACAACCCCACAACAATTGGGAGATTTCTCCTTAGTCAAACAAGATAAGCTACTATGTCTCTCTGGGGAGTCTAATAAACATCTCTCTGAATGAATCATCAACCGTCTATGCATCAACTAAACAAATATAGCTTTGACTCCATCACAGACTGCAGGACTCTTAAAAGAAACTGCATATTGGTACATGTAATTTGCAAAGACTACAAACATGGCGGCCCCCACTTATGTCTAGAAAGACCTAAATGTGTAAGTTTTTGCAATCTCATGTTAATAGGGTGGCTTCGGCTTCGCCCCCCCCCCCCAAAAAAAAAAGGTAGAGTAAACTAATGAAAGGGTGTCATTGAGTGTAGCACTTTCCCCCTCTAAAGCAGGGCGATTAACAGGCACATGCCTGTAGCCTACCAATACATGAGTATGAGTTTCACCATAGATAATCATTACATCGAAGATCTATGGTTTCACCATCATAAGCACTTGTGCTTGTACCTGCACTTTCCACCAATTAGACTCTGTCAACCTCACCAGTATTTATGACCTCACATAATTTGTGTCATTATACAAGTATACACTCTCCCTTAATGGCCCATTTAAATATCATTAGTGTATCCAGACACAATTACTTGCTCCCCAAAATGGTATAAGTGGTATCAAGGGAGTTTACTAATTCCCAAGGGACATATGGAATTAATGGACACCAGAGCTAACAACCTTATACATGGGAGCTATAAAGCACAATGCTTACTGTACACTCTAGGGCGGGATTGTCTAATTATGACTTGTGTCACTGAGGTCATAGCAATTATCCTCACTGCAAAGTTCAATCAAAGGACTTTTATAAACATACCCTGGATGGGTGTGGAGTGGAAAGCATAAATGTCATCTACCAGACCATGCATCCAGTCAATTCTTAACAGATTTTAAGGGCATCATGAACCCCTGAATTCTTGCACATAGTTCTTAAGGGCACCACAAACCCACTGATTAATAAATACCTCTTGAGGGCACCTGAAATGGTTGAATTCTTGAATTAGTAGTTAAGGGTACCAGAAACCTTTAATTTCTAAAGAAACTCTTAAGGGCACCAAGTACTCCTGAATTATTAAACAGCTCTTTAGTGCACCAAACACTGTTGAACCCCTAAGAAGCTCGTAAGGTTATCAATTACCAAAAAAATGCTTACTCTTAAAGAGCACCAGGAACACTATTACTTATTAGCCTAATTCTTATACAATATCTTAAATGAACCCAAACCTGTTGAATCCTTGGATGACTCTGTGTCAAACACCCCTAGATTCTTAAACAGCTCTAAAGAGCAAACCCCTGCCTTCTAAAACAGCTCTTAAAGGGGCATTAAGAGATGCGTCGGAGGTTGCGCTCTCAATTATGATAAAAACTGGGATTTGTATGTTTTTACAATTGTATTGTCTGTCTGTAATGGTTTTTTCACAAAAAATACAGTCAAAATAGATTAATTAGCCAAGGAAAGCCTTTTCTGATAAGTCAAACTTCATTAAAGAGAGTAAACAATAATATGTGTAACAAATTGAACAAGATCATGTATTATTGCTTTAAGTTTGTGTCCACTTTGACCAACCGTGTAAACAAACAAATACACAAACAAACAAACAAACAAACAAACTGATTGATTGATATTTGAACAGCATATAAAAGTCCATTTTCAGGTATATGAACCCCTTAAAGGGGGACAAACTAATTTTGTTGTGTGGGCACAGAATTAGAATGTGTTTTAATGATATTGAACCAGCTAAACGTACCATCTAAACGGAACTGTTAATTATTTGTGTATCCCTTATTGAATATCAAGTGTGTTTACATTGGATGGGAAGGTAGGGTTTCCTTATACTCAGTAATAACATTGGTCTGTATGTATAACCCAATGGTCTGGCTGTTTAATACAGACTTCTAGCTGCAAGTATATGGTGCCACTCTATTCGAGACAAAGCAACTTTGAAATAAAAACACCCCTCTTTTGAAGTAATTTACAAACTGGTCAATTAAATTAGCAAAATATGGGTCTGTTTTCATCGCCTTATAACAGTTTGCCGAGAACATATCTCACATTTAAAAAAAAAAAAGTTTGCCAAGTACATGTTTAGTAAAATCTTTAACTATTTCACATGTAAAGATGTCCAGTACTGCAGTCACCATGTATTACTGCCTTGTTATTTCAGTATTTGGCATTCAAATCTTATCACATTTCTCTAATTGGTTGTGTAATACATATGAATAAAGTAACTTGTTGTGTCCACTCATGGATATGGTCCAATTAAGCAATTCCCAATTAAATGTGTTCATTGAAACTACACAGTTGTGTCACAGAGCTTTGCCTTGTTAACCTATAGTTGAATATCAATAAGGCCAGGCCTACAACTAAGACATATTTCTTTGATTGGAACTCGGAGCCAATAAAAAATGAAAAGAAAGGCTAGTATTATTTACCTCAAAAGGCCATTTTAGAGTAACATTTAAGAAAATAAGTGTACATCAAGGTAGCTTCATTTTTAAATAAAAGGGGCCATTTAGGCTACCCACATCCTAGACAACCTCTTGGCAACCCAATTTTGCCTGAGGTTTTACCACCTTTATTGAGGATGAGAGTATAGACTTACGGTGTTAGGAAAAATCTCAACCTGAAGTCTTATCTAAGACTAAAATAGCTAGTTTTACACATATTAATCAAATGTCAGGTATTTTTAACATCAAAAGATCTATTTTGTGTGCGCACTTTCCATGTCTCTTATTTTGTTCTCCCAACTAAAAGCTGTTTTGGCAAGGGAACAGTCTCTCTCCCCTCCCCACCCAATGAATGTATGCTATTGCACACTAGCACTGGTTTCATGCCTGCCTCATCCACCTAAGTGTATTATGAGCTAACTATGTAGTAGTTCCATGGTCCAAGTTATGCTGAATGAGTTATACTAGTCTAAGCTTTACTAAAGGCTCACACTCTCAGCTTGGTGGCGCAAGTTTCCGATTCATGGATGGCATGAAACTAGTGCTACTGCACAACAATCGTATTTGATTTGATATTATTCTTCGGAAGGATATGTGTTTAGTTTGTGTATGCTCTGGATAAGGTTTCTCAAAACATGTTTGGAAAGCATTTGAGAACTGATTTATTTTATTCTTCTTGATATCAATATCTTGTTGTTGACAGACATGAACATGAGCAAATTGTGTTATAAGGTCATGATCTTAGTTATGGTATTGCAAATTGCACTGTCAACAGGAGATTTTACTTTATATACTTTGCCATATCATGTATAAGCATCGATCCTTCTCAAGGATCTATGGTATAAACTATAAGCCAGCTTCTGATTTGATGGACACATTGTAACATAACACACTCAATCTATAAAGCAGACTATGTTTCTTTTGCACATTATTAGGCCTTTATCACAATAATATAAATGTGTTTATTCGTGTGAACAGTAATTCAGTTGAGATGAAATTAGGAGTCCCAATGGCAAGTAAGCTCAAATTGAGAAATTGAACTGAAAAAAAGAATACAAGCAGGATTTAAAAAGCCTCAGCTAAACATACTGAATTCAACATGTTCAATGTTTTCTTCCCACTGTATAAATTGATTTGTTAGTCATTTGAAAAAGCTTAGATAAACATAAATGAGTCAAATGCTTGAAAATTAATATAATTCTAATTGACAATTAGGTCAAGAGGTCACAAGAGGGGGGATCCCTGTTTTTAGTATATTTTTTTCTGTATTGGTATAACGGGACACGCATTGATGATTGAATTTTAGTGCGTGCTAAGTATGAATTTTATTCGCATGAGAAATAACTCCCAAGTTTACACAGTATATGCTTGACCATTTGGAATTTGTCTAAACTATTTATGACAGCAGCTAGTGACATATACTCAGTTTGAAATGAACTTAATCTCCACAAAACCCATGTCTGCTTTTGAACTATTTTGAAGGCCTAGGGGAAGGTGGGGTAATGGCGGACACATTTTGTCAGAGAGGTATAGATGAGGTGACCGTTGTTTACATTTATGACGCCCTCTGTTGATTTGAGACAAAACTAACCGGGCAAGATTCCTTTAGTTTACATAGGCCAGATCAGGTTTTCTAACTAGATTGTGGTGTTACAGCAAATTGTTATCAAAACTGTCTTTAAACTTGCTTAGGAATGCTATAAGCTATCGAATTTCACAAAAAGAATTAAAAATAAATGAGTTTTACAATTCATTAGAAAGAAATTTCATGTTGTCTTCATTAACTTTACTGTATATTCTGCCCGGAGGGAATCAAGAGAGGGTGTCCCATTTGTAAATACATGACGTCACCGGTCACACCATCTATAACACACATATAATACGTCATATAACAATAAAAATCATGTAAACACAAAGCACTGTGATGGTTCTACCTTTTATCAAGTTTTTATCAACTCATCATTTTGAAATTCGAAGCTACGACGCAATAAAAAAAATGGCGTCGTCCGGCATTACCCCACACTCTGGGGGTAATCCCGGACCGTATTTTTCAATAGCAGCCCTCTTTTTATTGGAATACATTATTTCAATGGGAGTTAAAAAATACCCTTTTTAAAAGTGTAGCAGAAATCAAAGAACAATGTCACATATTTATATGGTCAACAACTATTACCGATTTATGATGTTAAATTGACCACGCCCATATTGGTTACCATGGAAACGGTACATGTTCGGGATTACCCCAATCCATGTACAATGTATGGGCACATCCTCTCTTATTATTATGCTCATCATTGTGACTCCGAATTCATTTCTTTTTTATCAGAAGGTATCATACATTAAATAAAAAAATAATAAGACTTTGTTTTCCTTGATGTAGAAATACCAGTTTCAAAGAGAAAGTAATGCACCAAAATATCAACTTGCCCAAAAAGTGATTTTTGTAATTCTCGCAAGAATTTGCGAGACAACCATCCCATTTAGGTTTTGTGTGATTTCAATGGAGAGGCACCTAACATCATAGGGTGGCAAAATACCACCTTCTTTCACCTGCCTTTAGATACAGCCCTGTCCGCGATTACCCCGCGTCCGCCATTACCCCACCTTCCCCTATATATTGATGAACTTCAATCCTACCAGTAGGGTCTCTGATCAGACAGACAAACATTGTATGATAATAAGTATAATTGACAATTAGGTCAACACACTGTAGTGATCAGCGGGTCAACATTCCCAGGTAATCAATGTGTGCTGAACCAAGGGCTGATTTCACTGAGCTTTAGAAGATAGTCTTCGGCTTCCCACAATGCTCTTCTTCAATTTCATATTACGCTATTCCATTTAAAATCCATACACCCCCCTATGGAAGACTTGACCTTACTCTTCCACCAGGAGTGTGGATTTCAAATGGAGTCACCCATGCAGGTAACCCCATTTGAAATTCAATCAATGTCATCCCCAAGTGTGGCTCCCTATGGCAAGTGGAGTTTTAGCCCTCTTGAGATAATATTCACCAAGAAATAATTGTAATCTGTACTTGTACAGTGCATAATTAATGTAAATATAGTTTAATTTTGGTGATGTATCTGATCATTTCATGAAGCAAAGGATCATGGGAATGATAAGATATCCTCTTTGATGCTGAACCACAGGGTACAACGATGATGATGGCATACATTTAGAACCATCACAGTGGGCCTCGGATGGTAATTGAGCTTATTATTTGAAAACAAAATATAACAATTAGATTTACCGCTATGATATGCTATGCCCATATATTTTGTTGTGAGAACAAATTATTGTATTAAATAAAAATATACCTAACTCCAATTTCACTCAAATCAGGTGTACTTTTCTTGTTAGATGAGTGTCGTAAAGATCAGTGGCTTGCGCAGTATTTCCCTATTTAAAGTGGGGGTCGAGGTTCTTCATCCCCCAATTACTTCACACCATTATGCCTGATAATCTATTCCTGCAAACATGCGTGCGTAGTGGGCGGATTTTTGAAACTCTTTATACAGGGTGTATCAAAAAAATTAGGACACTTTTTGATGATGTTTTAAATCCTTGTTAAATCACTGAAGCATGACCAATTTTTATTTCAATGTAAAGTACAACCGATAAAGATAAAATTCTGAAAAGATGAGAAAAATCCATCATTAATTAAGGAAATTGTGACCTATTAGGTAAGGCAATCTATTTTGTAGTATGTACAATGGTCATTCACACAGTAACAGTAGAGTAATATGAACGCACACACTATTTATACCAATTCTATATCTTATCATGCTAATGAACCATCTTATTCTACTGTGGGTTCGAGAACCTTTTTTTTAATTTGCACAGAATATGCATGCATCTGATTTGTGGATTATTTAGCCAGTATTGATTTGTGCCAGAATTAAATGGATTACCAAACTATCTTTGCTATTGACTGATAGATTATTTTCTATGTTTATAATTATTGTAACGTATTGAAACGTAAACCATGTTATTTACTGGTCTATACATGTAAATCCCATTGTACAAACCAATAAATGACATGGTTTACGCAAATGATGCTAGTTTTCTTATTTTTCATCGGATTGATCTCATATTTTCAGGATATCATAATAATTAATTGAGCTTTACACTGACACTAAATTGGTCATGGTCCAATGATTATAACAAGTTTTACACTGTCATGAAAAAGTGTCCTATTTTTTTTGATACACCCTGTACATGAATCGTGTCTTAATTATGGTACTTTTAAACAGGCTTCTATATTGATATTCATGAACATAACACTTGAAATCTGCTATTTTTATACTGAAATACTTCCCATTCCCCCAACTGACGTCTTGAAATTGGATGCAAATTAAGTAAAACCCCTTAAACCCCGAATATACAGAATAGGTCAGTAGCGTAGCCAGACGGGGGCAAGGGGGGGGGGGGGGGGGGGGGGCAGAGTGCCCCCCCCCCCCCCCCGAAAAAAAAATTGACCGGGAAATCGGGAAGGCAGCGGAAAATCGGGAAGGCAAAGGGAGAAGAAAGAAAGGGAGAAGAGGAGAAAAAAGGGAAGGAAAGGGAAAGGACAGAAAGGAGAAAGGAAGACAGACAAATTAGTTGGTTTTTCATTTAAGAGAGTGCAGTTCTGCCAAATTATAGTCAAAAGGTGGGGGAGGAGGGAGGGGAGGGGTATTATTCATGTAATTTGTATTCTGAAAACATATTCTGATGTTTTATTATATCTCTCCGAAAGAGAGTAAATCAAGCACTAGAATATGTTCAAATACATTCTTGGAAATTAAATACACAAAAAAAAGTGATGACATTTCAGCTTGAGAATCACTTTTGAACCATTTTTCTTAAAATGAATGTATGAATTACACAGAAGAATAAACTCTATTTTTAAGTCATTGGGTTTCGAGAAGGGAGTCGGGAAAATTGAAAATTTAAGATTTTTTTTTTTTTAAGAATATTGTGACATTCAGGCATTATTCCTATAATTTGTATTCTGAAAACACATTATTTTTTCTTTATTTTTTTTCTTCTCCTTTTTTTAATTCTTTATTCTATGATACACAATTAATTTATACAATGTACAATGTGGCAATCGATTAAAAAACCCGACATAATTGATATACATGATGACATAGTAATTACAGAGAAATCGGTCTACGAAGACAGAGTTCTTTTTCAAATAGGAATAACAGATTTAGGTGGTTGCCGTATCTAAACTTGCTTATGCATAGTTTCCCAACGGCGATGATGAGGTTAATAAATTTTAAATCGTGATGGTCAAAAGTATTATTGTGATAGTTCAATATAACAATTTCAGTGGTCAATACAAAGCATGTTGATAATTTACGCGAGATAACTTGACTAGCGTAAGACCATAGCTGTTTAACTAGATTACATTTGAAAAACAAATGGTCGATATAGTCAATCACGTTGCATGTGTGACAAATATTATTCTCTACCTTACCCATCTTACATAGAAGTACTTTGGTGGGATAAATATTGTGGAGGATTTTCCAATTTAATGAGATCAACTTCGCTTCATCGGTGCACTGTGGAGTGGCGAGCCAAATGTCGTTCCAATTGAATGAGTAATTGGGGAATCTAAGTGGCCAGAAATTTGTACACAGAGGAGGAACATACAAATTGTGAATCATGGCTTTCCTAAAACCTTTGTTTGTACAGGTATCAATAGGGACTGAATTAAAATAAACATTTTCTCCGTTGTTGTCGGGAGTTGTGGCATTGTCACAAGGAGTCTTTGTTAATTTCCAATCAATGGGAAGCGCATTGCGGAGAGCGTAATATTGCAAAATTACGGCACCCTTATCCTTTAGACGATTACGGAAGTGGTTAATGGAATAGAAAGAACCATCATCGTCAAATAGGTCACCCACAAAAATAATTCCCGACTTAATCCAGTCTATGGAGAATAGTGTGTTATTTTTCAATTGGATAACATCATTATTCCATATAACTTGATTATGACATGATGCAATATCATCTTTGATTATAACTTGCTTAGTGTCGAACCAGATTTTAAATAGCTTATAGTAAAAAGAAGGTAATCTCTTTAACATAATATGACTCATGTTGTTAAGCTGCTTAAATGTACAGTTACAATTAAAAATATTCATACCAATACCCAACTTGTTTATATAGTACAATGGGATATTTTTCCAACATGCAATATCTGAGTTGTTAAGTTTCTTAATCCATGACAGCTTTAATGAATCGAAAAATAGTTTGGTGTGAAACATGTTTATACCACCTTTATCGTAATCTGCAATCACTGTGTTACGTTTGACTGCTTCTTCTCTGCCCCAAATAAATTTGAAGAACATGTTATTGAGTTTCATAATAATTTTATCAGGGATATCCATGACAGAGGCAATGTATGACAATTGTGATGCTAACAGTGTTTTAACAATCAAATTTCTAGAAGGGAGTCGGGAAATTGAACATTTAAAAAAAAAATTTTTTAGAATATTGTGACATTCAGGCATTTTTCCTATATTGAAATGACTAAAAAGGTGTGCAATGACAACATCCAAGGGTGAGACTATAGTCTATGCTGGTCAGAGACAGTTGTGTTTTTTAACTTGTCCTATACCTAGTTAAAGGAATTGTTTTATCATTCCGAAACGTCGGTCCCCATGTTATTGTGCTGTTTCTTTTGCCTTTTAATTGTCTCACCCTTGGATGTTGTCATTGCACACCTTTTTAGTCATTTCAATATTTTACATTGTTGGTGTAGTGCTGTTGAATCCATCTGGATCCATCCTTGGTGCCCCTTACTGATACAGTTGGAACTGATTTTTCTGCCTTTTCAGCATTATTCCTATAATTTGTATTCTGAAAACACATTATGATGTTTTGTTTTATTTTTCCAAAATAGAATGAGTCAGGCACTGGAAAATGTTCAAATATATTCTTAAAAAATAATGTTATGAAATTTCAGCTTGACAATCACTTTTGAATAATAATGAATAAATAATATTCTGAACATGTCGTCCTACATGAAGCACAACTAAATCAGTTTTGAACATGTGAGTTACTCAAACGTTATCAACTTTATTCCCCTAAAGTCCAATCTATTTATCATCCAATTTTGAATTTGTACATAACTTTCACAATCATACTACCAGGAATCATACAAGTAATAATTGAATCACTCCTAAAATCAACTCTAATTCTGTTATGCACACTTTTTCTTTTCAAATCGGGGCATCTGTGAAACAATTTATTACCATCTATTCGTATTGATTTATAAAAATATGTCACTCGGTCAATTCAAATCCTATATTTCTTTGTATCATAATTGAATAATATCATAATTTGTATTACAAATTGTATTATATTTAATCACTGTAACATTTGTTATTTGTATGTATTTATGTATGTATCGAAATGGGGGCCTGCTTGGCAAGCAGTGCAAGTCACTGAAGCATATTACCCTCAATAAAAAAACATAAATACAAAATAAATACAATTTTCTTCACATTTGCTTTTTTGAAATCTATTTGGAAGTACACTTTTACATAAGTGGCACATGTCAAATGTGATAGCCTGTCTGATCGTGCCACAAGATAAACCGGGGAAGAGCGCGCTACTAGCACTAAGCAGTCACCCAGTAGTGTAGTTATTTGTAGTGTTCAGGACGTTAGAGTTAAGGATGAGGGCGTGTATGTGTATGCATGTTTTTTCACCAAAGTGGAAAAAGTACAACAAACCCAGTTCCAAACTCATTTTATCGCTTTTGTGTCACTCGGGACCAAAATAAATATATTTTGTTATATTCTAAAGTTGCTACTGTTAAAGGTGTCAAGTTAAACATGAAAAAGCCACTTTATTTTGACTCCAGTGTAAGGTGTAATGTTTCTACCCTTCTATGTTCGTTATGTTGTTTAAAACGGCTGCTGCAAAGAGATTAACCTTAAAGTTCATATTAATAATGTGATTACTGTGAACAGAAGACCTACAGTAGGCCTTGGGGAGGATATGGCAACAGCTTTCGTTGGAGACTAGTCCTACCTGTTTTCAGACACTACTGGAATTGTTTAAATTTAACTCATGAATCTTTAAGCCTATTAAAGTATGTTGTGATTAATAACAATAACATGAACCATGATTTATTTTAAATACATTTTTGATTTGGAAACATTTAAGCCTTTTCATAAATTGTAAAAAGACATGGACAGAAAAATGATAATACCGACTATTCATAAACATATTTCTCTATGGCAAGATTTAATCGCTATTTTGAATTCAACCATGAAATAAGTGGATAGGTAATGGGTTACTATCATCTGCCATCCCAACCCAACTACAAATGCTTGACCATAGATTCACCCCAATAACAACTTTTAAGGGGCATTGAGAGATGTATCGATATACTAAATGAGCAAATAATGTAAAGATAATCATCAACATAGCCCAAATCCAAAATATCATACGATTCCGACAACGCCTTCATGCCAAATAAGCAAATAACGGCATTTCCGGGTTGAGATTTGCCGCGAAAGTCCGCATGAAAAACGATAGCATAACTTCCGAATTCAGCGCCTAGTTTCGATATAATCATATCGAAACTAAGAAAATCATGAAATTTTATATGATAAACATCGAATGTTGGTAAACTGTTTCAGGTGGTAGTTAGTATATGCCTAAGTATTACTTTGATGCACAAAAACTGATTTCCAGGATAATTGAGGGCGCACTCCCATAGGTATCTCTCAATGCCCCTTTAAAGGTAGGTGTTCCTATTGCTTACACGAAGACGAAGGGTTATCCTTAAATTAGAGAATAAAATATAGTTCCTAGTTGTTTTGCTACATACGTTTGTCTCATAATGTAGGCTGTAGGCCTACAGTACCATATTTGGAGTTATGTATGTACGACGACAAAAATATGGTACAGCCTATATATTATGAGACCAACCTAGATACCAAAACAACTACAAACTATATTTTATTCTCATTCTTATTTAGTTTATTGGTTATTTTTATGATAAAAATATAAACAACAAATTCCAAAATTCCCCTTTATACAGGGTGTATCAAAAAAATAGGACACTTTTTCATGACGGTGTAATACTTGTTATAATCATTGGACCATGACCAATTTAGTCTCAATGTAAAGCCCAATTAATTATTATGATATCCTGAAAATAAGAGATCAATCCGATGAAAAATAAGAAAACTAGCATAATTTGCGAAAACCATGTCATTTACTGGTTTGTACAATGGGATTTACATGTATAGACCAGTAAATAACATGGTATACGTTTCAATACTTCATAATAATTATAAACATAGAAAATAATCTATCAGTCAATAGCAAAGATTAGTTTGGTAATCCATTTAATTCTGGCACAAATCAATACTGGCTAAATAATCCACAAATCAGATGCATGCATATTCTGTGCAAATTACAAAAAGGTCTCGAACCCACTGTGGATGGTTCATTAGCATTATAAGAAGTAGAAATGGCATAAAATAGTGTGCGCGTTCGACATGTTACTCTACCATGTCTACTGTTACTGTGTGAATGACCATTGTACATACTACAAAATAGATTGCCTTGCCTAATAGGTCACAATTTCCTTAATTAATGATGGATTTTTCTCATCTTTTCAGGATTTTATCTTTATCGGTTGTACTTTTCAATAAAATAAAAATTGGTCATGCTTCAGTGATTTAACAAGGATTTAAACAATCATCAAAAAGTGTCCTAATTTTTTTGATACACCCTGTAAAATGGGTGAATCCAGCAGTAGCGTAAAAGGGTCTTCAACTAGGTGGGGGGGGGGGGGGGGGGGGGGGGGGGGGCAGGCACAAGGGGTACAGGCACAAGGGGTACAGGCCTGTGACCAGAGGGGGGAGCATAACCGACTATTTTTGTGTATATTATCACCGAGCTGACTTAAAGACAATTGACTAATTGCATATATTAATTAACACACCTATTAATATTATAACTTTATAAGAGTATATTAAAACCCATTTATTATGATGGACTATTTCCAAGTTGTAAAGATATTTTCAATACAAAACATGTTACTAGAAGGGATTATTCCCAGACAAGGGAAGGCCATACAGGATTAAGTAAAAGAAGGAATGTTATGACGTGTGGACGCTAAGTTTTCATAATGGGATTCCTGAGAATGACCTTATATATGTAACATTAATGATGATCACATTGTGTGGGTGGAGGGTTTCTTCCATTGTTTTACTCATCTCCTACTTCCGTCTTGGGGTAGATAATCCATCTTAAACCTTTCCTAGAATTTATGGGTAGTTGAACTTCTTAGAACATGCATATGTACTATAGGCACCAGTTATTACATCACATTGAAAGATGTGATTGGTCGAGCAAATTAAGTCACCACAGGAAGTAAGTATGTTCCTGTCGACTATTGAAGATTTGCATTGGAAGCATGTAGATACAAGGGAGATGTAAAGTGAATTAAGTTAGTTAAGATCTAGAGAATTATCTTTATACCACTCTCTTAACAACACACTTCAAGTAACAACATGGGTTGATCCGTACACCTCTGCACTTAGACTTCTTGTTAATAAACTATGTAGCCAGGGTGTGTGTTAACCGGTATCGCATCGCAGTTTGCGCCACAATCAAGCACAACTGCGATGCACATTTGTACATGCATAGCAATCTTGCTACACAACATTTTTGACTCTGGACACTATTATTTCCTTCCAAAGTTCCGAATGATTTTAACTTACGATTATAGTGATGTAAATGGTTCATTTCACGCCATTTAATCACGTAGTATTCTGTATTTGGATACGTTTAAATTGATAACCTCACTTCATTCGTCGAGTTTACAGACTGATTGTAAATTACATCATACATTTACACTTCGTAACAGTGTAAGATACGCACGGGAATTCCCATTACATGTACAGCTCAGATGAACATGTACGCAATTAATTATGCCGTACACTTCGTCTTGACTTTCGACCCGGGCCTGACCATTTTCCAATATAGGGGTGAGAGAGAGGGGCGAGTAATCGTATAGTAAATAATGAATGGTTTTAATTATTGTTTGCTTCTGAACGGGTCAGCGGACAGCTAATTAGGCCTAGTAAAAAAGTTCCATGTTTCCCGTCCCCGCCCGCCTCCGTTTTAGCCTCCGTTTTAGCCGCCGCCTCCTTTTTTTTACTATTTAATTATTTTTTTTAAAAATTAAAAAATCTTTTTTTAACATTTTTTTAAACATTTAAAAAAAAAGCCTATAGTGGGAAATCTGTTTAGGAGTGTCCCTGACACAGTCAGTTGGTCACTTTCGACTTGTCGGCCATCTTGAGAAAAAAAAGCAAACAATTGGAAAATAGTAAATAGTAAGACCCTCCCTCCTCCTTTTTTTAAAAAGTCTGGACGGGAAACATTTTATTTATTTTACTATGCCTTAGTGAAATTATCTGAAATATATATTGCAAATATTTGATTTCATCAGTCTTCTTCCTATTCTAGAAAACAAATGACTCGGAAATCGCAAATGTTTAAAATTGTACCAAAGCTCACCCCTTTTTTTTTAAATTGACTTAATAATAATCTGAATACGAAAATGGCCAACGTCAGCACGAACATTGAAATTCATTTTAATCAATCCTGCACCTTACCTTACATAAACGTTTAAAATAGATTTAACGGATCAACGGCAAATTGGAATTAAAAAAGGTAAACAAAACTGCTATGCAAAATTTGTAAATTGCTATACAAAAAAATAATTGCATAGCAGTTTTGCTACACACAAAAAAATCCTTAACACACACCCTGTATGTAGCTGAAACATATAATGAACCGTGTTATTGAACTTCTTATTATGAGCTAGTTCCCCTCACCAACTAATGCTTGGTGGCATCACAGGGAACACTAAACCCCTGGTGATAAAATATACACAAAGTTTATCATTTCATTTGGGGGTATCATGGGGATGCCCCCTGCCCCTCCTCTTGTTACTCTTACCTGCTTCAAATAATTGTGTTCTTTTAATAGCACACACAGCAATGCTGCCTTATACGCATAACACATATGACGGCAACTTTGTATAGTGCACGCTTGAACATCTAGCCCCAAACTATCGGTCTCATAATATATATTGCATATTTTGGCTGAAAATCATCCAAAAAAACACAAAAAAACAATTATGACCACAGTCGTCTGATCAGTCATCTGGCACAGTGGCCCTTATTTTTCTCAAAATCAGGGATTTTTAGCTTAGAAATACTTGTTTTGCAAGTAAATGGCTTGATTAATAAAATCTAGCCAGAACATAGTTATTGTGCAATACCCAAATATTTCTAATACATTTCTAGACCATTTGTAGCAGGTGTACCAAGCGATACTCGACCCAAATTAAATTTCCAGCAACAAAAATGTCCTGTTCTACGGGCAAACGGCCCAACCTCTCAGGTCAGGTCAGTTGGGTTTTTGTTTGTTTTTTATTACTATTTTCCATTGAAAAAGACTGAAAGAAACAAAATAACTGCAAACATTTTGCAATATCTTGAAAAGACAGAGAATAAGAGTTTGTCTCAGAAGAAACCTGAAAAATGGCAGCCTCCATGTATATGTAGAAAGACCTAAATGTGCAACATTTCCCAATTCCATGCTAATAGGTTGGCGGGCTTTGGCCCGCCACCCAAAAAGGCTATGCGAAATGCACTTTTCCTTCTTTCTTTTTTTAGGAAAAAATGCTATGCAACAGGGTTGTTTTTTGTCATTGTCTCAGCCCCTGCACCGACAACTTCCCTTATGAAAATGTTGATCAACTACTGTAAAAGCAGAAATTTTCGTGAGGTTTTTATTTTTCGCGAATTTCGCGAATCAATCCTCAACTGCAAAAAAATATAAACTCGCGAAAATTCATAAATAAATACCGTTTTGTTCACAAATGTTGAAAATCGCGAAAATAAAATTATAAAAAAAAATCGCAAAATGCCTGTTATGACCATTTTCGTGAAAATATCTTCTTGCGAAAATATTGACTTTTACAGTATGATTAAAGTGATAGCGAAAATGTAAAACACACTTCCTTATAATTATTGAAATTTATGGCTCAAAATTACCCTATATTTTAAAAAGAATTTAAGTGTGTGTGGCAAGTTGGGCAGGCTTGAAGTTGGGTGCATTTATATGGTTAAAAAAGACAATATCTACAGGGTGACCCAGAAACTGTTGAACCAAAAAATCTCAAAATTCAATATTTTATTTTTACCATTAAAGTAACAAAATATTGCATAACTCGTTCACCAGCTATGTGCACCATACATTTAACTTTGTGAAACATTTTAGATCATAAAAATAGGCCACATGAAACTTAAAATATGTGTAATTTTGTAAGAAGTGTTGTTTTGTAGTGTAAGTGAAGTGCAAAAAAATGGTTTCATGCTATACATGAGCAGAACAAGTGCCTGTTTGAAACCATTTCTTTCCGATTTGTTTTGATTTGTTTTTACTTTTATCGGGATCTTTTGTTGTGACTGTAATGTAAATCAATATTATTATTATATAAGAGACATTGACAAAAACTGAAGTCCCCTTGACTTCATTTGAAAATTTTAATTTGATAAATACAGATCAAAAGAAAAGATTACTTAACTCACCGTACTTAGAACAGAATTAAGTTTCATATCTGAATCAAGTTACAATTTTTTCACTTTTACAAAAAGGCGAAAACACCCCTGTCACACAATCAAGTGTATCTTTAGTATGGTAAGGCCAATTTACATGATCTAAAGATCTCCAGAAAGCTGAATAAATTGTTTACATAACTGTTGAAAACAGAATGCCATATTTATTTATTTTCATTCTTAATTATTTTTTTTAAGTTTGTGATTTTGGGGTTCAACATTTTCTGGGTCACCTTGTACATTACCCAAATTAAATTCAATAGTTGTTTTTGCAGATACACCATGTACACTACAGCTCTTTTCACAAATAGGCCTAAGGCTAAAAACCCACTCAAATTGCATAGGAAAAAGAAATAAACAAGAAAATAAAACAAGATTGATATGCTTATGTAAAATTAATACAAACCTGTCTCACACACCCTAAATATTAAAGCAATGGATTAGTTTTCTGTGAGATATTTTGTCAACATTGCAATGATTGATGGATACAGAGACGGTTGGATGAATTTGGGATGATAGGCTGCTTTTTTGAAGGGAATTACTACTGATGGATTCAATAAACATATTATTTGTTGTTTATTTTTGGGTTGTTATGTTTGGTAAAATATGTGTTGTGAATTTGTTATTATCACCATGGCATCCCTGGTGTAAAGCCTGAATTGTTGACAATAATAGTTACAGAGTTTGTTACTATTTTTATTTTTTTTTGCTCTCCCTTTTTACAGGGAATTACTTTTTTATATTCATTGACACAATGAATTTCGCTGACATGTTCATGTATATCCTGTACTTTTCCAAATTATCAAGCCCACACCCCACCTCCCCCCCCCCTCCCTGACAAAAAAAGAAGAAAGAATAATAATACAAAATATAAAAATAAATGTTTAAAAATCCTAACTTATGAATGCAATTTGATGAATGCACAGACTTGTCTGATATGACAAGTTCTGCAAATATCCATTATCATAAATACCCATGCCTATAAATCTCTCTTAAAAATTCTGACAAATTGGCTATGTAGTAGTGAACAAGCTGTCCTGTGGTACGTGATATTATCCCAATTCTGTATGGTATACATCAGTAGTTCAAACTTGGTCAGATTTGAGGGTTTAGATCTGGTCAACTGGAGTTTACGTTCTAGTAACCGTATTACATTTATATTGCATTGCATCGCATCGTTTAAAAAAAAGAGGCATTTCTGTTTGTCCGTAATTACTGTTGAAGTTACTGTAAGACTGTGATACAGGCTTTGATGGTTTTTTTCCTCTGCGGGTTGTAGCACTGTCACTGGTGGCAGACAAATAAAAAGGGGAAGCCATTGACAAACTTTATCTTTGAAAGTCGGTACACAGAGTTTTTGAAAAACAATGGCGTTTTATGTTCCCCTCGTAAACACATGCCCTTTGCCCTCCAGTCAGATCAAGCCTCACCCCCATTTTATCTCCCAAACAATTGAAAATGTTGACTTTTAATGTCAAAATTACTTAAAATTAGCTTAAGGGGGGACTTAAGGAAGTTTTTTGTTGAATTTTGTTAGTGCTGTAATTATTGAACCTTGACTCAAATGTATATAAAAGTATACCTTTTGGAAAGGAAATGGATCAGAGAATCCAAATTTGGCATCAATTTTGACCAAAAATGTTGATTTTTTTGAGAAAATCACAAAAAAATCACTTTTTTGACCCAATTTTTTTGAACAAAGCTAACAAACATAATTTTGAGTTAAAAATGCCCAAATCACTTGATGTTGATGTTAAGACACTACTGGAGGGACGATTTTTTAAATTTTAAATCTAATCCAATATTTTTTGAAATTTTGACAAAAAAGTGTTAAAAAAAAATTAAAAATCCATTTTTCACGATTTTTGGCACTTTTTGGTCACAATTTTCAAAAATATTAGATTAGGTTTTTAAAAAATCTAAATTTGGATTCTCTGATCCATTTCCTTTCCAAAAATGTATACTTTTATATACATTTGATTAATAGTTCAATAATTACAGCACTCAAAATACAAAATTCAAAAAATCAAATCAAAAACTTCCTTAAGTCCCCCCTTAAATTGATCTTTAATGTTTAATTTAGAACAAATTAAGCTAATTTCAGGCAATTTTTGCAATAAAAACCAAAATTTGTGCACGCTTCGTTCAAATATTTCCCACACATTTTGTCTTGCCCCCCCCCCAGATTTTGTCTTGCCCCCCCATCCCCCCCTCCCATTCCCCCCGAAAAATGTTGATGCTAGTGCATGATGCTGGGGCAAGCTTGCAAAAACTTAACAATTTGCTGGGCATATTGACTTTTGAGGGCTGGGTTGGAGTAATGCACTTCAGCAACGATACTCCTTGTATCAGAGAACGAGAGCGAGCGAGAGAAAAAAATCACACTCCCAGGTTATTAGGTCAACCGTATAGTATTATAGTTTAATTGTTCGTAATAGGTATGGGTAATACAATTATCTTCAAAGTTTCAGACACTGTACAATAAAAACCATTAGTCACAATTATGAAGAAAATCTAATCCTGGAAATTGACTTGGAAATTAAGTATTTCCTGACCCGCTATAGTGATCGTAATCGCTGCGTGACCATCGGGCTGGTACGAGATTAACACTATGCTACATTAGGAAAAGTGATTAAAAAGATCGGTCTCATATACCCCCGCACATAAGTATGTTGATCATATTTGCTGCATAACCCTATGCGATGACCCCTATTGCCAGAAAAAAAATTGAAAAATTGCTTTGAAGGGGGGGGGGGGGGAGTGGGCCTAAAACACAATACATTTTTTGTCTTCTGCATTTAGCAAATGTATGTGAGACAGACCTTTTATGATGCCTCAATAGTATACCTGTGCCCGGATGATGGGTTCTCAAATAATGGGGTGCATGCCGCTAGGGGGTTTTAAATCCCACATAGCAGGGCTGTCAACTCTCCCGCATTAGGCGGCGGGAGTCTCCCGCATAGACACTCTTTCTCCCGCACTCCCGCATAGCATATAAAATCTCCCGCATCAACAAAATTACCTCAATTAAAGTGCGTATCAACCCCTTTATACTAGCTTCCGTCGGTACATTTGCAATTTTGGGTACATTTGCGATTTTGACCATGCAATTTTCGTGCGGATTTGAGGAAAACATCATCCCTACCTCCCCCCCCCCCCACACTTATCAGGATTTCAGCTGCTGACGGGGAAAAAATTGTGCATGTTTTACGATTATTTTTTTGAGTATGTATCTCTCCCTCCCAGCAAATCCCAAAAGTTGACAGCCCTGACATAGGTACCCACAAATATTGCTGATTTGACTGGGTTATTTTAAAACAATTAATGACCAATGTTAGAATATACCATTTGGGGTTTTCCAGCACAAATTATACCCATGTTTAGGGAATTGTATACCTTTATGCATGTGCCTGGTATAGACATAGTAGACATTTTGATACCCGCACTTGACCTGTGGGAGAGGGGCTTGTAACATCCTCCCCCACTCAGAGCTCTGGGAAAGGGGGAAGTATTATATGAATATGGGTGTGCACTCGGTGCCTGAGAACATGATGCAAGCGTCTTTGAGGGGAGGGGGAAGCTAAAGTGTCCCCAAAAGAGGGTCTTAAAGGTGACAAATTTGCACTCAAACACGATGTTTTAACTCTAACTCTACCCCCACCCCGCGGAAAATCGACCAAAATATCCCCCCGATCCCCCCGGGATTTGATCCAGGGACCTCTCGCACCAGAGGCGAGTGATTCCACACTTCACCACGGCTGCCAAGGTTAGTTTGCACAGTGTATTGCGCAAACTATATGGGCTGGGTCCATATTTTCTTAAAAATCTTCCACACCGGGTGGTACTAACGTGCCCAGTCGTGGTATTTTGGGGGTATGGTAGGGTTAGGGCCCTAATCCCGGTTTAGGATTTTTGACCGGGATCACAATTTTTGAGGAAAAAACACCTAAATCTCCGGGAACCTGCCGGGATCCGATCCGGGGACCCTCCTTTCTCAAGCCCCACCTTCCAACCACTAAGCCACGGCCCTCAGCTACACATTCGTGCAGTATACTGCACTCATTAAATAGGCTCGGTTGACTACGTCATCGAAAACCGACCGCGCATGCGTTTGGAGAGGGACTTTGGATTAGCATTTTTTAGCACTCAGGGGGGGTTAGGGTTAACAAAACTTAGAAACATTTTGAAGGAAAAACAAAAATCAAAAAATTGCTTCTTAAGTATGAGTAACCACAGATTTCCAGACACCCACTAAAAGGTATTTCTCCTGAAGCAAAAAATAAGTATTTTGCTTTCAGAGGGCACTGCACTCTTATTGCAATCATGGTTCAGGCAAAGTTCGACAGAATTAAAAAAAACCCCACCTTTTTCATGAAATTTGCTGATTTTTAAACCTTAGGGACATTGAGAGATACATATAGGAGTGTGTCCTCAATTTCCCTGGAGATCAGGTTTATTACACCTACGTATTTAATACTTGGGCATATACCAACTGCCATCTGAAACCATTTACTTTAATTCGCCTCGCCGTCAATCATGTGTCAATCATGTACAATTTCACAATTTGTTAAGATCAGCACCATTCGCCACATAAATCATATCACGAGCCATCATTCAACCATTTTCCCATAAATTATTACACTTCAGACTTCCTATGTACATCATCTTTTTAAGTGGAAATTTTCAAAAGAATGTGGTATCTTTTAGTGACTCGGGTACTTTGCTGCCCTTTAATTTAGGCCTTTAACTTAAGGGCCAAAGTTGTCCGCGTTGCGGAATTTCCGCGAAAATCGCGGAATTGAGGTTAAACGCGGAAAACGACAATTTGATGAAAAGAAGGGGAAAAAATGCACAAAAAACGTCCAAAACACACAATTTATAAATAGTCTTGAATAAAACAATATAAATATTAAAAAACAATACGTAATAAAACAAAACAAACAATAAAAATTATGTGTTTTTCTGTAAAGTGTGTTTATTTTGGTTTTATAGATCGTAAATTTTAAGCTTTCTTGGGGGAAAATTACATCACAGAAAAATGCAAAATTTACAAAGCGGAAAAACGCGGAATTCGACAATTACAAAGAGGTAAACTTTGGCCCTTACTTTAACTCTATGGGTTTTGTATATGCCCACTTGGCAATTAGACATATAGGTACATTTTGCTTAAAGGTATATTATGTGATCTTTCCAGGGAACGCCATCAACATCAAAAAAAAAATTGAAAGAAGACTTTCTTGCAGATTTACATTTCTGATCATAAATCGTATGTGACATTCCAAGTTACAGGGCGATACGATTCTTAATTACTTCAAAATCATGATTTTAGAGTGAAAATAAACTGTCGGATAATCCGACAGTTTATTATTTTCACTCTAAATTCACTCTAAAACCATGATTTTGAGGTAATTAGGAATCGTATCGCTCTGTAACTTGGAATGTATGTATGATTTATGATCAGAAATGTAAATCTGCAAGAAAATCTACTTTCTAAAAAAAATAATGAATAGAGGGCGCTCTCTGGAAAAGATCACATAATATGCCTTTAACAGATTGCTACCAAAAATGTTGGATATTGTCAATTGATGGTCTAAAGTATAAATTGTATGATTGTTCCTATGTGCCATTATCAAACATAAATGTTATCTGTAATAATATAAGAGGGCCTGACTTTTCAATCAAATGTTATCTGATAACAGTTAAACAATGAGTAGGTCTACTATAATTCAACATGGTAATTATACATCAATAATGCGTATGTGTTGTTTCGAGATAAATTGGAAAATGTGCGAATAATGGCACGACCCTTAGTAGTGCTATTGCGAGCATATCAACATTTGTGCAAGTGCATTGATTTTTTGATTTTTCGAGAAACAAAATATATGCTTGCATTGTTGACATAATTAATGCATGACAATACAAATCAAAATTTACAATTCTGTGCATAACATGTTCACAAGTTAACAAGTTTTATATCACCAGCCGTAAAAAAATGGTCGAACGTGTGCTGTGTGAACAACAAATAAAAACAAATATTCAATATATTTGAAAAAAAATCATTAGATTTGCAGAACAATACTACTAGAATTGTCCGTTTACTGAACCATCAAAACAACAGTTTTATGTAATAGTACACTTCATCTGCTATTACTGGTGTGGAACCATGCGTAAAATGGGATGAAATGGGTCAAATGAATTGACATGGGTAAAAAAGAATCAGTGAAATATTTGAAATTCATGTATATACATAAGGTATGCAGCCCCAAATGAGTCACTTTTTTGAATTTTTTTAATGACTTGTGCTGGAAAATCTAAACATGAGTCCCAAATCGCAAAAAATTAAACCTAAACATGGGTCCCAAATCACAAAAGAAGTCATATCAGCCATTTTTTGAGGTAAAAACAGCTTTGAAAGTGGGTCAAGCCTCAAACCTCCAGCGACACACCCTGGCAAAAATAATTTGAGGTAGGCCTACCCCCAGGCTCTGCCCCTGGACACTGCCACAGGCCCTTGAGCAGGCCCTTGGTAAGTGATAAGACTCTAGATTATGATTTTGTGGCCCTCAACTTTAGAACCATGGCTTTGTCCCTGCCCCCCCCCCTCCCCCTTGCACATACATTGTAATTGCACAAGAAATCTCTGTTGCTCTATCTGCTGTGAGGCTAGAACATGTGAATTTGTAAAGGTATTTTTCAATTTCTGCCCATGTTTTAATAGTCCTGGCCACTTTATACCATTCATGTGTATGTCTAAGCTTACTAAATGATCACATTGTACAAATTGTTTAATTTTAAATTTAAAAAAAAAAAATCAAATTTATCAAATTTATCAAATTTGTAGACCATGCCCCACCCCTTTTTTGTTGCTAAATTATCAAACCATTTGAAGATAGAACTAGTATTTTCATACCACTTTCATTAAACAAAAACATAGATATTTCAGTAGAAGTTATTTATTTCACAAACAATGGCATAAGCCAGCAAGTAAGGACATTTTGGGAGCTGATAATGAGATTTGAGATTTTTTTAAAAACATTTTGAAATTGTTCAAAATTTCATGGACAATTTAAAAAAAAAATGTTAACATTTAGAAAATGTTTGAAGATTTTACAAATTTCCCACTTTTTTCAAGAAAAATTAACAAGAAAAATCAAACCAATTAAGCCTATCTAAAATGGCAATATTTTGCAAATAAAAACAACAAGTTGTCCAACTGCCCGAAAGGTCTGCCTAGAACAAGTTTTTCCCTGTTGCTTTCCCGCTACTTTTGGCAGGCAAACTTATCTGATACTTAAGGTTGTCTGGTGCTTTTTTGCTTAATTTGAACACTGATCCAGGGTAATCATGCCGAGCGGCATCAATATGATATTACATTGGGCTATTCTGTTTGAAATCCATACACCCCCTGTGGAAAACATGACCTTAATCTTCCCCAGGGTGCATGTATTTCAAATGGGGTTATCTGCATGGGTGATTCCATTTGAAATCTACACCCCCTGTGTGGAAGATAAAGGTCATGTCTTCCAGAGGGGGGTGTATGGATTTTAATTGGAATAGCCCATCTTCATGGCGTATTCAAATACCCTAAAAAGACTAAGTCCCCCGCAGCATGTAGACATTCAATAGAGATCTGCCGCTGTGATAATGCATTTTGCTGCACATGTATTATACCCAACTCAATGAATTAATAGACCTATGCCAGCAGGTTAAGAATAGCCTAAATGTAAACTAACATTTAACACTGAAATCAACCTATGCAAAAGCTTATCCTACATTTGGTTTGAACCCACTTATTTGTTATAGACACTATAATAACAAAATATTTAATAGTACATTTAATAGTGAAATGATCAAACGCTTTACCATTATACACATGATAAAAGGAAGTATGATCTGCAAAGCAAATAGTGCACGAGATTCACCTTTTTTGCAAAAATGAAATAGACTACAATTACAACTGGTCCTCTGTTTTCTTCAAGATATATAAACAAGACAAGAATAAACCATTGTTTAATGTTGCTAAAAACAAACTGCCCCTTTTTACAAGTGGGTCATATGAGAGATTCCAACCCCATATCACGATTAAAGGAATTGTAGAACAATGCATAGTGGTTTCAGTCAACATTGACTTTGAGTACGCATGATCGTTCCAGTAATCGCAGAGAAGGGTTTTTTTTCATACCATGTCTGCAGTTTCCCCAATTTGGGTTGTTTTGGAAGCTTTGTCTGCGATTTCCCCAAATTATAGGGAAGCTATGTCTGCAATTTCAAAACATTAGGGGTGTATTTTGGAGGCTATGAATGAGAGTTGTTTTATATATCAAATTGTCCCGGGAATAGGAAAAAGGTGTATTATAAACCAAATGTGTCCTCGTTTTTTGCGCAAAAAAAGGGACTTCTTAAAAAATTGTCCTTGAAATGATGAAAAAAGGGGGTTATTTTCAGACAAAATGGCCACGCTTTAAGGCGAAAAAGGGGGGCAAATTAGCCAAATTGTCTGCGAAATGCAAATAGGGGGTATTTCAAGATCCTGGAAATATCGAAGAGAAAACACAGGGGCATACACACAGATAATCTCCCTGACTTTAACGGACTTGCCCTATATTTCCTTCTAGAGTTTTCAAATATAATGTGTTTCAATGAACTAATTGTACTTTTTTAAATTTAAAAGTAGGTTAATTTTGAGACAGACTGTAGCATTTTATTTATTTCTCAAATTTGACTTTTAAGGCAGTGGGGTCATTTTGAAAATGTATTGTGCTTTTGCACCTAACATAATACACCTTTGATACACATACTGATCTCAGAACAAGCAAGAAATGCTCCACAAGCATTCACAAACACAGAGTGAAGGTCAAGATTGGCTAATAAACGTACACAGAACGTGCCCATCACACCTATTCCCTATGGTAAAGTTAACATGTAACACCATGGGGAACCAATGAAGCCTATTATCTACAAGATATTACTCAAATTACTCAGTTTTCTAAAGTTCCCTTACATCAGTCTTTACCCACTCAGACCAGAGACCTTACCATGCCTGCCGCTGATTGTTTTTAATGGATAGCCAAATCCATAAATTTAAGAAACAAACTTTGTTCTCTTATAAATACAACTTTCATTTAAATTCTTATCATATCTATGGAAATATTTTAACACTTTCCATGCTGCTATTTTTCAGAAACCTTTCCCAACTTTCAAGATCTATCTCAAGGATTACTGAACCAAAACTAGGTACGCTTGTATTTATTTCAATGCATTTCTCATGGTGATTCCAAAACGGTTATGAAATTCAATAATTTTTACATTTTTTTAAACATTTTGTGAAATTTTGAAATGTCGTCGGCAGAGCCTCCCGCGTGGAAAGTGCTAAGATTGAATATAAAAACATTTAACTTGTTTTGGGAATATCAGCCCCTCTCCCAGGCACAAGATTTTATTGAAGCAAAGATTCACATCAATTGTCTTCACTTTATATGTGACACAGCACATCAAAATGGGGGACTTTGCGGCGGTGGTTTTATAAAGAATAAAGAAAAAAATAAGAATTTAGGAGTAATTGTCACTCGTAAAATCTGAATGCCTTGATATATTTTGATAAATTTGGTGTCATTATAAAGCTTAGAAATTACTCTGAGAGTGCACATAATAAACTCAAAAGTGACTTCACCTGCAAATTCCCCTTTTGATGTGCTGCATCACATATTTCACCTCTAGATAGTAAACCTTTAATGGGTGACACAATAAACATGGCATTCCCCTTTTTGATCTTAAATGACCCACATCTGACATGGTCACACACTGTCCATAAGCACTTAATGGTATTTTATTTGAAAACAAGATTAGAGGTGTAGAATTTACACTTTACAGGTTAAACAAATATTCATATCCATTATTAAATGAGAGGAAATTATATTCCGTAGTGAAAATATGCCAAAATATATAAAGACGTTAGAAGTGTTAGAAATGTTTTTGAACATTAATTCTTTTGGCGACAAAAAAAATCCTGGCTGATTTAAATCAAATGATTTTTTTAAGTTACTAATTTAAATCGATTTTGTCAGTTTTTAACAGTTTTTGACAAATTATAGAGTGAATTCTTTTCTTAATTTGACTGTTTTACTTTATTTGTAATGCTTGTCCAACTTTCAGATACAATTTTAATACCACTATGGTGTGATATTATTGCCAATAGATTCATCTTCAGGGTGCAAAACTCAATATGATTTTTCTCAAGATTTGTTCTTTGACAATTTCAAATGTAACAAACATGTTTTGATTTTTTACCTGATAGGATTGTACATGTCCTATGTATTCCACTGGTCTATAATATTGTTGGCTAACTTATGGGCATCAAAGTATTTTATTTTAAAAATAAAAAATAAAATCAGATTTTCACTTATAAATCAAATAATCTCCAACCCTGATGTTTATGGACAATTTGATAAAGACTTGTTGAGGGATTGTATTACATCTTTATAATTTGAATTCAATACCAGATATTTCCTTTAAGCATTCTCACAATTGTTTATATATTTATTTATTTGAATCACCAAATTCTCCCTATAATTAATAAAGCTCCAAATTCAATATTTCCCAGGAAAGAATATCCCAAGATTTATATCCTTATAAATAATTGAATATGGTGCAGGTCTTTCTTATCTTGTTGAATAGAAAACTATGTAGACCGGTTTGATCCTTTTGATCTTTGCCTTTTTCTTTTTTAATATTATTATGAGAGGATGCAAACTTGGACTTGTATTTAACCCAATTTTATGGACAAGTGGAGATGAATGGAAACCAGGTCTTTACTGACTTTTGACCAAAACAAATTACTGCTTGGTATTTATCAAGTGATTTTTTATACTTATTGATCCTTGAGGTTCAATGCATCATTAAGGCTTAAAAAACAATAGTTTTGTTTTTCAAAGGACAGCAATTCATTTGGGGTCCATTTAAAATTGCATTTAAACATTGCTTTTCTCAATGATGAAAAAATGTTTAAAAGGGACACAAATTCATGTTGAATTTATTTTATTTTAATTAATTTACTTCAGAATTCAAGATGAACACTAAAAATTGCCATTATTGTTGTGTCTACTCACAAAAACACAGCAAAACTATGTTTAAATATGTTGGAATACCACCCCTATATGTAAAATGCTGGTTACGGCTCAATCAGCATTTTTAATCAACGTTTTGTTGTACAAAGGGCTGATTTTTAAAAAGTTCATACTAAAATACAATTGTAACAATATACAAATCCCATTTTTTATCAAATTGAGGGCGCAGCCTCCAACACATCTCTTCATGCCCCTTTAATGTTAAAGTTTGTATTCTAAAAATTAATAATTTTACAAATCTCAAATACTGTATTGTAAAATCAATGCTTTTGCAACTTGATTAATTTTGTCTGTCTGGGTTGTTTTTTTGTAGAGATATTTATCAAGGTTTTCTAATTTGTTGATTCATTTGCCAATATATGAGGGTCATTCAATAAGTTCTACCTCCTCACTCATAACAATGCTATGAATGTCAGCCTCGTGACATTTGTCATAATTATAGCTCTGAATCATAGCTACATATTTATAGTAAATCATAATTAATATCTGTTTCACTTTTGTTATGATGCAGTCAAAGGCAGTGAGAGATTTTGGACAACGGAAACGGAAAATTGCCTTAAATATAAATACATGGTGTACGATTTAAATATTGAAAATGGAAATCAATAAATGATATCTGAATATATGACAGTATTATCATGTGTAAATAAGATGTTAAGCAATATCAACTCGTATAGGCTTCCAAATAGTGTAATATCAATTTGAATGTATTGCTATGCCTTTGGCATACTGTAATACTGCTAAATCAGTCAAATTTTCGTTGTAACAATTCAAGCCACAGTGATGGGCAGTACTTTGGTACAGATGTGCCTCCAGTGGGCAGTAAAAGGGGCAGTGGCGTAGCTAGGGTTTTTTCAAGGGGAGGGGGGCCCAGATTTTTGAAATTTTCGTAAAAGGTTCCCCCAAAAATGTTTGCAATTAGCTAAGCAGGAGGGGGGGGGGGGGGGGGGGGGGGCACACAAAACGTGCTCGAAAAATGGCTCATGTAAGTTGTCATAATTCCTATACACACTACATCTGGAGAATGGGCAGGGGCACAATAGGGCTTGGGGCGGCGGGGGCACAATAGGGCTTGGGGCATAATAGGGCTTGGGGCACAATAGGGCTTGGGGCGGGGGCACAAAGGGTGTAGCTAAGGGGGGGGGGGACTGGAAAGGGACAAAAATCAGTAGTAAACCATATTCTACATGTGGCCCATTCATTCAGCCAACAACCAATCGATCGATCAATCAATCTTACCTATGATTCCTGCACTATCATTTGCACTTTTATGGATCATCAGTCCTGACCCTCTGCCACCAACATCACGGTTTCCCTCAACACGACGCTGTCCATGCCGTAGAATATACTCCTTCAGGTCTGTAGCATCGTCGTCATCTAGTGCAATACTCTCCAGGTTTTCGTTTAAATTGAAATTCAAGCTCACAAACAACCAAAGTTGCGGTAAAAACAAGAGAAGAGCAAACACAAATTTCCTCCAATGTCGCTTCATTATTATGTAGGCATCCAACGCGTTACATACATCTATTTGACCATCCCCGCGGATTTCTTCATTAGAAGTTCAGAGCATGAGCAGTCTCTGAAGACGAACTTTTTGATCTACAGATTACGACAGATTATCACTCCCGCGCGGCGGCACGTAAACATGTAATCCTTTATCATGTTTATTAGAAGTCGTGCACAGTAAACTTTGTTTGGCGTTTTTCGGTGTCATAAGCTATCATGGCTAGCTGCAATTTTCACAATGACGATATAAAACATCTAAAGCTCGTCTGGCCCCATAGGGTAGTTTAAATCATGCGGTGGAAATCAGCTTCATTGAATGCACAATTCTGATAATCAATACCCTCACTCTTTCTCGCTCTCTCTCTGGTTCACACTATCCTCGGCGCCGCCATCCACTTTGGATGGGCGTTTTGGCGATGTTGTATTCGAAGTGATACATTGAGAGCACACATTGAGGGCGGCGTGATATTTATTTTGGTCAGGACCAGACGACAGAGGACTCGACTTGTTGATATATGTATGGGTTTAATCCTGGACTTTTACCACACCATTACAGATATGCATTGCACACATCACATGTTAGTCAATATTTGTTCTATATATGTGACCATGTCAGATTTGGGTTATTTAGAATCAAAAGGAGAATGTCATGTTTATTTTTTCACCCATTAAAGGTTCACTATCAAGAGGTGAAATATGTGATGCAGCACATCAGAAGGGGACATTTGCAGGTGAATTCACTTTGAGTTTATTATGTGCACTCTCAGAGTAATTCCTAAGCTTAAGAATGTCAACGTGTTATTGCTATCAGCAGTAAATAGCATGTCAACATGTTATTGCTTTTAGCAGTAGATGGCATGGCAACATGTTATTTCTATCAGCAGAAGATACCATGGCAACATGTTATTGCTATCAGCAGTAGACATAGACAGCATGTCAACATATTATTGCTACATGTATCAGCAGTAGACAGCATGTCAACAAGTTATTGCTATCAGCAGTAGTTAGCATGTCAACATGTACTTGCTATCAGAAGTAGACAGCATGTCAACATGTTATTGCTATCAGCAGTAGTTAGCATGTCAACATGTAATTGCTATCGGAGCAGCAAATATCAAGTCAACATGTAATTGCTATCACCAGTAGATAGCATGTCATCAAGTTAACACTATTAGCCGTAAAAAGCACATCAACTTGTATGTATCTGCTATCAGCTGTCGATAGCATAACGACTAGTTATTGCTATCAGCGGTAGATAGCATTTCATCATGTAATTGCTATCAGCAGTAGATAGCATGTCAACATGTAATTTCTATCATCTACCTATACTGTGCATAAACCTCAATATTGAGTATACTCGCACAATGTATCCTTGGAACCTAGGAATACAAACATGAGCGTACAGACACAGACCGGGACGATCCCCTACTCTTTACGAAGGAGTCTGTGACCTTTTAACGTGCTCGGGGATAGCTCTTCCGATACATCTATCAGCAGTAGATATCATGGCAACATGTAATTACTTGACATGCTATCTACTGCTGGTAGTAATAACATGTTGACATGCTATCTACTGCTGATAGAAATGACATGTTGACATGCTATCTACTGCTGATAGCAATTACATGTTGACATGCTGTGTACTTCTGATAGCAATTACATGTTGACATGCTATCTACTGCTGATAGCATGTACATGTTGACATGCTGTCTACTGCTGATAGCAATAACCTGTTGACATGCTATCTACTGCTGATAGCAATAACATGTTGACATGCTGCTATCTATATACTTCTGATAGCAATTACATGTTGACATGATATTTACTGCAGATAGCAATAACATGTTGACATGCTATCTACTGCTGATAGTAAATACATGTTGACATGCTTTCTACTGCTGATAGCAATCACTCGTTGACATGTTATCTACTGCTGTTAGCAATTAAATTTTGACATGCTATCTACTGCTGATAGCAATTACATGTTGACATGCTATCTACTGCTGTTGGCATTTACATGTTGACATGCTGTCTACTGCTAATAGCAAAAACCTGTTGACATGCTGTCTACTGCTGATAGCAATAACATGTTGACATGCTATTTACTGCTGATAGCAATAGCATGTTGACATGCTGTCTACTTCTGATAGCAATTACATGTTGACATGTTATCTACTGCTGATAGCAATAACATGTTGACATGCTGTCTACTTCTGATAACAATTACATGTTGACATGCTATTTACTGCTGATAGCGATAACATGTTGACATGCTGTCTACTGCTGATAGCAATTACATGTTTACATGCTGTTTACTGATGATAGCAATATTACATGTTGACATGCTATCTACTGCTGAAAGCAATTACATATTGACATGCTATCTACTGCTAATAGCAAGTACATGTTGACATGTTATCTACTGCTGGTAGTAATAACATGTTGACATGCTATCTACTGCTGATAGAAATGACATGTTGCCATGAATGATATCTACTGCTGATAGCAATTACATGTTGACATGCTATCTACTGCTGATAGAAATAACATGTTGACATGCTGTCTACTTAGCAATTACATGTTGAAAAATATTTACTGCAGATAGCAATAACATGTTGACATGCTATCTACTGCTGATAGTATATACATGTTGACATGCTATCTACTGCTGATAGCAATCACTCGTTGGCATGTTATCTACAGCTGATAGCAGTTAAATGTTGACATGCTATCTACTGCTGATAGCAATTACACGTTGACATGCTATCTACTGCTGATAGTAATTACATGTTTACATGCTGTCTACTGCTGATAGCAATATTACATGTTGACATACTATCTACTGCTGATAGCAATTACATGTTGACATGCTATCTACTGCTGATAGCAATTTCATGTTTACATGCTATCTACTGCTGATAGCAATTACATGTTGACATGCTGTCTACTGCTGATAGCAATATTACATGTTGACATGCTATCTACTGCTGATAGCAATTACATGTTGACATGCTGTCTACTGCTGATAGCAATATTACATGTTGACATACTATCTACTGCTGATAGAAATAACATGTTGACATGCTGTCTACTTAGCAATTACATGTTGACATGATATTTACTGCAGATAGCAATAACATGTTGACATGTTATCTACTGCTGATAGCAATTACATGTTGACATGATATTTACTGCTGATAGCAAATACATGTTGACATGCTATCTACTGCTGATAGCAATTACATGTTTACATGCTATCTACTGCTGATAGCAATTACATGTTGACATGCTATCTACTGCTGATAGCAATTACATGTTGACATGCTATCTACTGCTGATAGCAATTTCATGTTTACATGCTGTCTACTGCTGATAGCAATAACCTGTTGACATGCTATCTACTGCTGATAGCAATAACATGTTGACATGTTATCTACTGCTGATAGCAATAACATGTTGACATGCTGCTATCTACTTCTGATAGCAATTACATGTTGACATGCTATTTACTGCTGATAGTAAATACATGTTGACATGCTATCTACTGCTGATAGCAATCACTCGTTGACATGTTATCTACTGCTGTTAGCAATTAAATTTTGACATGCTATCTACTGCTGATAGCAATTACATGTTGACATGCTATCTACTGCTGATAGCATTTACATGTTGACATGCTGTCTACTGCTAATAGCAAGAACCTGTTGACATGCTGTCTACTGCTGATAGCAATAACATGTTGACATGCTATTTACTGCTGATAGCAATAGCATGTTGACATGCTGTCTACTTCTGATAGCAATTACATGTTGACATGTTATCTACTGCTGATAGCAATAATATGTTGACATGCTGTCTACTTCTGATAGCGATAACATGTTGACATGCTGTCTACTGCTGATAGCAATTACATGTTTACATGCTGTTTACTGATGATAGCAATGACATGTTGACATGCTATCTACTGCTGATAGCAATTTCATGTTTACATGCTGTTTACTGATGATAGCAATTTCATGTTGACATGCTATCTACTGCTGATAGCAATACCATGCTGACATGCTATCTACTGCTGATAGCAATAACATGTTGACATGCTGTCTACTTCTGATAACAATTACATGCTGACATGCTATTTACTGCTGATAGCAATAACATGTTGACATGCTATCTACTGCTGATAGCAATAACATGTTGACATGCTGTCTACTTCTGATAACAATTACATGCTGACATGCTATTTACTGCTGATAGCAATAACATGTTGACATGCTATCTACTGCTGATAGCAATAACATGTTGACATGCTGTCTACTTCTGATAGCAATTACATGTTGACATGCTATTTACTGCTGAGAGCAATTACATGTTGACATGCTATTTCTACTGCTGATAGCAATAACATGCTGACATGCTATCTACTGCTGATAGCAATAACATGCTGATATGCTATCTACTGCTGATAGCAATAACATGTTGACATGCTGTCTACTTCTGATAACAATTACATGTTGACATGTTATTTACTGCTGATAGCAGTAACATGTTGACATGCTATCTACTGCTGATAGCAATAACATGTTGACATGCTGTCTACTTCTGATAGCAATTACATGTTGACATGCTATTTACTGCTGATAGCAATTACATGTTGACATGCTATCTACTGCTGATAGCAATTTCATGTTTACATGCTGTCTACTGCTGATAGCAATAACCTGTTGACATGCTGTCTACTGCTGATAGCAATATTACATGTTGACATGCTATCTACTGCTGATAGCAATAACATGTTTACATGCTGTCTACTTCTGATAGCAATTACATGTTGACACGCTGTCTACTGCTGATAGCAATATTACATGTTGACATGCTGTCTACTGCTGATAGCAATATTACATGTTGACATGCTATCTACTGCTGATAGCAATGACATGTTGACATGCTGTCTACTTCTGATAGCAATAACATGTTTACATGCTGTCTACTGCTGATAGCAATATTACATGTTGACATGCTATCTACTGCTGATAGCAATGACATGTTGACATGCTGTCTACTTCTGATATCAATTACATGTTGACATGCTATTTACTGATGATAGCAATGACATGTTGACATGCTGTCTACTTCTGATAGCAATTACATGTTGACATGCTATTTACTGCTGATAGCAATAACATGTTATCTACTGCTGATAGCAATAACATGCTGACATGCTATCTACTTCTGATAGCAATTACATGTTGACATGCTATTTACTGCTGATAGCAATAACATGTTGACATTTTATTTACTGCTGATAGCAATAACTTGTTGACATGCTATCTACTGCTGATAGCAATAACATGTTGATATGCTGCTATCTACTTCTGATAGCAATTACATGTTGACATTGACATGCTAGTTGCTGCTGATAGCAATAACGTGTTGCCATGCTATCTACTGGAAACATGTTGATATGCTGTGTCTACTACTGATATAAAGCCATGGAAAAAAAAATTGTCTCACATACCCGTACACGTATGTGGAGTCACTTTTGCCGCCTAACCGTAAGCGATGAGCCCAATTTGTGTTTTTTTTTTTTACAGTTTAAAAAAAAGAGTCGAAAATAAAGTCTCCAAAAGGGGGTGGGGAGGGAAAGTGAGCCAAAACACAATGAAAAAGGATTTTCCGCATTTAGCATAGCTATTTTTTCTAAACAAAATAGCTATGCTAAATGCGGACGTCAGCATATTAGCTATCTTCCCAGATGTATGTGAGACAGACTTCTTGTGTGCCTAACTAACATGATTGTATTCCATCCACTGGTGATAGCAATAACATGTTAGTATGCTATCTAATAATACTGATAACACCTATGTACTGTTGTGTCACCTCAAGTTGGGCGGTGACGTTAGTGCATATTCTGATGAGTGAATCACAATATTATGTGCGTCACTGCAACATGACAGCGTTTACATCTTCACATTCAGAGAAGAATGCCGATCGTGGCACAGAAAGTGCTGCACCTTTCACTAGATTACGCATTGATGTCATCTCACAACTTGAGCTAACACAGAGTATAGTAATTACATTTTGGAAGCTATCTATATAATTGGTGAGACGTGCTGCTGAGATAAGTTCCCATTAGCGTCAGTGTAAACATTAGTCCGATACAGATAAGCTATCACACACACACACCCTACATCAAGAAATAAACATAACAATAATTGTCTCCAGATTATATTGATTTATTGCAATTGCTTTTGACACATCAGTCACACTACTACTTAACTTTATACAAATACAATTAGACTTAACTGTTTTATGAGAGGAATTCAACAACAGGATAAATTGATCAAGATATTGCATATTTTGATGAGCTATCAATCTTCATTGATATCGCACATTATGAAGTAATTCAAAATCCAATAAAGTATTGTTCAGATCAGGGACGGGATAAGACATTACTTATACACAATAGGGACAATCGTTTTAAACAATTGTTTTAAACCATCGATCATGTAAGGTTATGATTTTGGACAAAACTATTTACTTACACAAAATTAAAAAACATGAATGAAATAATTATTCCAAAAAAATGAATGCGAATAATTATTCCAAAAAGTTAATGCAAATAATTATTCCTAAACTCAATGCAAATAATTATTCCAACAAATGAATGCAAATAATTATTCCAAAAATGTAATGCAAATTAATTATTCCAACAAATGAATGCAAATAATTATTCCAAAAATGATTGTGAATAATAATTCCAAAAAATGAATGTCAATAATTATTCCAACAAATTAATGTGACTAAGTATTACAAAAAATGAATGTGAATATTTATTCCAAACAATGAATGTGAATAATTATTCCAAACAATGAATGTGAATAATTAAGTGAGTGGGACAAAGGGTCACCAACACCAAAGACTTTGGCCAGAAGGAGGACCCTTGAGGTCAAGGGTAAGTCTGCACCAGCACCAGGAATACTGTTTCATTACAAAAATATATTGAAAAGGGGGTTCTAAAATAACATTTATGCAAAATGAAAGTAAATATACATCTGTACATGTAACAGGTATGGAAAGACATAAATACGGATCACTAATTCAAATAGTTCACTAACTATTGCAAATGGCACATTAAAAAAATTGTGAAAACAATAAAATTAGCTGTGTATCATGCGTAAGGGAGCGTTCCCACTGTGCCTGTTTGATACCAGGAAGTGGACTCGATGCTACATCGAGTCCACTTCAGAGCATAATGAGAACTACAGTCATCAAAAAAAGTAACTATACAGGTAATAAATGGGCTTCTGACTCTTAAAATATATATCCTACCTAAAAATATTAAATAATAAAGTTGTTGAGAAATTTGTCTTCTTTAATATGAGATATTGCACGCTAGGATCGGGTGATTATTGAAGAAGTGGCACTCACAAATATAAGGAGAAGTCCGATTTTCCTTTTCACATTTTTATTTTCTACACGCGGGCCAATTATAGCTACGGGTACCTTATCGATTACCGGTAGTGCAATTGGGGGATGCAATGCAAGGGTTGGACAGTCGGCCGCACTGTTCCGATGGATCAATACGCCACACACACGCTACCTGTCATTCTCTCCCCGTGTTGAAATATAAAATGTGAATTTGAAATTGTGACTTTACCTTACATTTTGGATTGTCGCTTCTTAAATATTCAACCGATCCTAGCGTGCAATATCTCATATTAAAGAAGATAAATTTCTCAACAACTTTATGATTTGATATTTCTAGGTAGGATATATATTTTTAAAGTTAAAAGTACATTTACTACCTGTATAGTTACTTTTTTTGATGACTGTAGTTATAAGTGGACTCGACCCTACATCCAGGATGTAGCATCGAGACCACCAGAATGAGGTAGTCTCGCACCTGCGACCTAGAACCAATCAGCTAATGAGAACGCATTAACATTATCGTATGGACTCGTACCACTTATACCGGAAATCGAAGCATATATTTTAACTTTTGTCCCACAATAACAAGCACTGCGTCGTACTGTGCCGTCGTCAGTCGCGCGCTTCAAAATGCAATTTCACACGGCCAAATGTCATATATGTGTGGTAATTTACACATTAAGTACACACGGCGCACTCGCTTAAACTTGTAAACAAGTTGCTTCATTAGTTGTTATTTTTGGATCATATAACATCCGGGTAAGTTGACCCGATACCACATCGGTATTTTAGTGTGTTTTATTGCACAATGAGTAAGCGAAATCAATGTTAAAAAACAAGTCCTTGTGCATGTGATATGAGTCCACATTTACACAATGAGAAAGCGCCCTAAGTCTTGCATACTTGCGATTCAGCTGCTTGCATAATTATCATACTACTAAGACTACCTGAAATTGCACTTGTTCACATAATATTGTCAAATACGTCTTAATACCAAGCACCAGTTACACAGTGAACTGTGTGAACAATTTTGTAACTTGTTAGCAGAGAATACAAATTCATATCTTTGTAATTTTGTTTTTGGATAATTTTAATTTTTTTTCCATAAAATTATACCAAAATCAGACATTTTCAAAATTAATTCCCCAAATTAACAAACCTAAAAAACACCAAAAAAACCAAACTAAAAAAATAAACAAACAATAATCTAAAATTAAGATTGCTGGTTAAGATTTGTTGACATCAATTTCTTGTGTTTCAGTGTATAAACTAAATCATGGGGCTATTTCAAACCCACTTACTTTTAAGATCTGCTATTATTACACCTCATACATATTCATAAGGGTATCCTCTTTTTTGATTGGTTCATTTCTAACAAAGTCGGATAAATAAAAAAGACTGCTGAATGCTTGTTAGTTTTTATGCTACTACGAAACGTGCATTGCTTTCCTCAAAATCAACAGTCCTTCAAAACAATTCTGGAGCCTATGAATATTAACGTAAACATTGAACGCGGTTGAAAACCTACCGGCGCAACAAAAAAAAGTGTCGTCTGCTGCACATTTATCGACGAGATTCGCGAACTAACAGATGTAGATTCGCGGCTTCTTTTGGGTAATTTGTATCTACCAATCATGTAAAAATTCAAAATGCTGTCAATTTCTGCCGCAATTATTGTGAAGAATAGAAAACGGGTTTCAGTGATATTGTTCTTCTGCCAGGGAAATTGAGTCCGCCTTCTTGCTCACTATTTGTACTTACTATGTATCCTGTAGGCCTACTACGTGAAGCAACATAAACTTTTTTTTCAATTTTCAATTTAGTTTAGACAATCAAATATGTATGAGGTATAATAAAACTAAAAAAATACAACATGGTTCATTTCCGGAAAGTAGTGCAAACTATTGGTCTCTTGGTGTTGGATGACTGGTGACTACCTCCCTCTGCTTTGTGTCGGGAGCTAGTAACCTGACCCCTGGGCCAGTAGTTTGCACTACTTTCCCTCAAACCATGTAGTATTTGTTAACTACAAAAGAAACAAAACTTGGTATTTTTCAAAACTATACTTAATACCTAATGCACACTGCACACTTAATCTATACACCCAAAATTACAACAATTGAACTATATAGAATAGAATATATTGTATATCGTTGCTGTTCTGTCAAAACCTCGTACCTCAACCCGGCCATGTATAAAGTAATACCTCCTATGTATAACCATTGGGTAGTCTGCTCTAAACATATTCAAGGGCCAAAACACATCTATCAACACCTTGTAAAGCGCTATCGCCCCTGAGTATATAAAGCAACATTTTCTATACATAACTGTTGGGCAGTTTACTTTATACATGTTGAAGGGCTAGAAAAACAACCAAGGTTTTAACAGAACAGCGACGCTATATAGAATAGAATATATTGTATAATACAAATGCACACACTTTTTTATATATCTAGGCAGTATACGTTTTCTTACAGAATAGAACGATTAATTAGACATTTATTAAGCAAAATGGTGTACCTCATAGTATACTTCCTTTAAGCATTGTATGGATTTTTATGGACCCCCCCAAAAGTAAGTTCATAAAGAAAATTACTGATACGAACCTTCTTATTACAAATTTTAGGCTAGTTGCATTTTAACCTCTGTAAGTCCTTTATAACTTGATTTCAAGTTTCCAATCAAATGTTTCAGTTGATAAAGAACAAGAACAGGTTTTACTTGGGATTTTGTATGAAAAAAAAGAAGAAGTTGGTTTTCATGGCCCAAAAGTCACAACACAGGCAGGTGTTGGGAAACTTACAAGAAGTTACCAGGGCCTAAATAAAAGTGTAAAAGAAAAGATATATTTGACCATGCAGTATGACAAAAGGTAGTAAATACTTAAAAGTCACATAATGAGATACACCATTTTGCTCAAAATAAGTTCCATAGAGAAAGGGAACCTTATGATTACAGGCCATTCACTTGATAGTATGCTCAATATGTATGTGATTAAAGAGGGGATCTGGGCATACTCTGTGCTCTGACACCAGTAAAAGGATGTGTTGTACAATATTGGGCCAAATCTTGTAATTTGTCTAAAAATCTGTCTAAAAACTTTGTTTTATTATACACAGTTGTTTATTTGCTCATAGCTACAATCATTATACCAGTGGTTAACAAAGATATACCACTGACAATAACTTGTGACTTGGATCAGGTTGCTATTCGCTTTAAAAAAACATGACCATAAAACTAGCGGTCAGGGAAAGGATTGGGTATGATTTTGTTCATATTTACTTATTATACAGGTATACAATACAGGTACAGAGAACATAGCTTATGATAATAGACACGACAGGTCGCACAGCTATACTCAAGAGAGAAAGACAGTTGGAATGTACAGTTTATAGTAGAAGGGTTAACAAACCTATTATTGTCTATGGTTTCATTATTTGAGTGCTAGTGCTAGTAAGGCAGGTCACACAGCTATACAAGGTTTTGACAGAAAAGCAACAATATGATCTTCTACCTATACATCCAGTTTATACCTTAATACTTGAGAACTTGATTACAGTTTGTACATATGCAATATTACATTGCGACCGCTAGAATATGTCTCTATGTAATACTTGAGAACTTGATTAGAGTTGAAGTGACAACCATGTACACAGTCAGTCATCCATTATATCACTTATAAATCATGAACTACAATACATATACAGTGGGTGTCAAAACTATGTAACTACATGAACTCCTTTAAAGACATGTTACTACCAGTATATAAAGTCTATATTCATAATACTTGAGGGAGCTAGATTACAGTTGAAGTGACAAGCATGTCGTATATTGTTATCTATCATATCATTTGATCAATTGTATGCTAGAATACAGTTGGTGTCAAAAACATGTATTTAAGGTATCCTATATATACTCCTCTTTTAATATATGGGAGGTTATATAGAAATCGGAATCCACATTCACAGAGAAAAAAAGATTGGTACACTTTATCCAATTTAAGGAAAAGCTTCTCCCTGACAACAGGAGCCATGTTGTTAGCAGCCTCACCATGGCCTCCAACATTGAATGATGAGGAATGGAGAAGGATATGGTAAAAGAAAAGATCTCTGCTTTCAATTGAACAATGACTTGCCCTAATTCGAACTCAATTGTGAGCAACGTGATGGTTCCAATAAGTTTGCATCAAGTGTTCCAACTATTTATTTTCTTCATAATTGCATATATCGCCGAATAGTGGCCTGTTTACACTCTCGTAGTTGGGCGTCGGCGGTTTACACTCTCGTAGTTGGGTGTCGGCGGATAAAAGTTGAGATTTCTTTAACTTGAGCAACGACAGGAGCTCTCTTGCTCTCTTCAAGCACCATTATAATTGCGTAAAAAGATGTTTCTATAGTAGATGTGACTTATAACATTCAATGCTATGTCGGTAGCATTACATTACATCACTTGAGTTATTAATACCCTTTTTAAGAGAGCATTCTAAGCCTTTTAAAGCTAAAACGATATATTGTTGGAGGGAATGGACTTTGGAAACACAAGATATCATTTTTCAAGAAGCGTAATTTGTCTATATACACCAACTTTATTAGCCTCTATCTCAAAATTGTGTTTGCCAACAAAATAATGCGACTGCTCACATATCACATAACAGTCTATGAACTAGGTGAAATGAGTGCTTTGTATCACATTACATATAAAAACTGTGTAAACTACTTACAATCACATATTTAGTGACTTAAGTACAGCATTTTAATTACAGCACCAATATAGTGGGGTGTAAAACCATCCCAAGATAAAGTAAATGACGATTGAATATTGATATCAATAGGTTAATCATTGGTGTAAGAGTGTATGAAATCTCTATTTAAGAGTGAAAATGGTTTCATTTCGTAAGGCGACAACCACCCCAAACTATTCTACACATTTTTTGACCTCTCTGGTAGGGTATGTATCTTTTTTTCTCTTCAAAATGTTCATGACAATTTGGTTCATTAAAAAAAAAATCAACAATCTTCAAATTTTTCAAAAATATTTCCAAAAAATTGAAAATTGAAAAGAAGAAAAAAAACTCAGATAATAAAAAAAAGGTCGATTGGGCCCGTACAACATCACCCTTGGTCTAATTTAGTCTTTTCACTAGTCAAATTCATAAAGATCTTACCAAAGAAGTATACCTACATTTGGTCCATACAGTATTATGACGTATAAATTACGAGATAAATATTGATTTGCAGCCATTGTTATATATTTCAGCATATGTGCAAGTACAATTTGTAACATATGATAGTGATGCTTCAATTCTTATAATTAACACTTCCCAACAGACATTTTGTCTGTTTTCCTCTATGTAGTAACATCAGTTTTGTCTGGCTATCTTTGATTATATTGCACAAATGATTCGAAATAGCGCCTTTAACAAAAATGATGTGTGAAAAACACTGCAATATGCCTGCACTGAAATGACTACACAGAGGAAGGCAGGCTAATATCTGTGTGCACACACCCCATGTGCAAATAACACCCCCAACATACCAACATCCAAACACACACCAACCCTGTTTTATATTTGAAGAGCCAAGATTTCCCCCAACATACCCACACCTAACCTCTTTCAAGATTGAGGAGCCAATATTTACCCCTACATGTAAAATCAAGTATGTACAAATAAAAACAAAAATCAGCCATAATAGTCCAATAAATTGTGCATAAATGAGAGAAAAATAAAACAAAACCTGAATACAATGAAGGCAATCTTTAGAAGAATATACTAGATTTACCACCGGGTGGCTGTGACATTTTGTACGCACTCCTGTGACCATCGGCGTCATCTGCCTGGGCTCCAGAAAGCGAGAAACTCGATGCATGCATATCGCGATGGCCTGTCTTGGTCTTTCTTACTTGCGGCATACCATTCGAGATGGCTGGTTCCGCTGGTGTTTTGAACCCTGCGGCGGTGCCATCTGTTTTGGTGGCGTTGTCACCCCCACCCGGGGACCATACAGGGCCTGTGTAAGGCTCACGCTCTACTTTGATTGGTTTATTGACCTGAAATGGCAATAAACACACAAAACAATGAAATACACACATATAGTGTCAATTTTCAAATAAATTGAATACCAATAATATCACTATAGTTCAGTCATTTCCAAATTGGCAAAACCTGTTTATAGCAGCGAATGAATTCAGAAGAGCGTTGCGCGCAAAACGCTCCCATGGCGCAATATGGCGCGCAATGTCGCAGTGTCGTTGTATCCGAGATGCTTGCGTATGCCAACATCGCGCTTATACGCTTGGATTACTTTTGCGCGCGGATAGATACAAAACAAATATTTCTTGCCAATTTGGAACTGATTGATCTATAGTAAACTATTTAGTAAACAGATTTAGTACCGGGTCTCTCATTGTGCTAGGGATGCAGACCATGACTACTGTACTATTCTACACCGTGAGTAATGATCAATCAAGTGTGAAATGAATTTTCAATGCACGTTCCCTGTAGGTGCGCACGCATACCGCTGGGCATTTCGTCACAGGTCACATCATGTACAGTAACATGATATCAAAAACCTTTGTTTATCAAATTTGGGGTACCCAATTTTAAGACCAGCAAAAGGTGTATTATTCCCTAATCTGATGCCTAAACAAAATAATCATATTTTTGGGCCAAATCTTTCAAACTGTTTTTCAGTTGATTCACAAATGAACTGTTCTAATCTGCACCTATTTCAGCCCTCTTGTTAAATTATTTAGCATTTTAAAATAATAATAAAAATAAATAAATAAACTGCAAAAGATGACATTTTGATCACCCCACTTCCTACAGGGGAGAGGGGGGGGGGGGGGGGGGGGGGGGGTTGAAGGATAGGAGTGGTAACTAGAGGCCTGTAGAAATTATTGACCCCATCTGACTCATAAGCTAAGTTGATATAACCCCAGCCTTGTTATCCAGAGACCTTGGCTCAATCACTTTAGTTCAATCAGTTCCAAATTGGCGATAATTATGATAATTTTATCTCTCTGCGCGCAAAAGTAATCCAAGAGAACATGCGCAATTTGGCCATACGCACACAATTTGTCATGCATAGACGCATTCAATGCACAGTGTTTGTTGCGTTCATGTGCGCCTACAACCATCTGCATTAATTCGCTGCTGTAAGGAGGCTTGCCAATTTGGAGCTGATCACACTATAGATGGTCTGTGAATTTTTCATTTATGCTCGTAACCAAGAGGTCCTAGGTTCAATTCCCAGATGGCCAGTACATTTTTCATTTATGTTGTGGGGATAGAATCAATGTGTGCAAAATGTTGTCTTACCTTATCTCTGCGTAGTATTCTGGCGTATGCTTCTGGTGCATGGACAGGATTTTGTACATAATGGCCAGATCCCTTGGTTACGTTTAACTGCAATATTAGATGGATGGACAAATATTTGGTATTTTACTTGTTATATTTTGCTATGAAATCTTGAATTTTAGTACAATTATTGGTTTTATTGGTTAGTAATTTTTATAACAAAGACTTAGGGCCGTATTCTCGTACTAAACACGGTTTTAGCTTTAAACCGTATTTAACTAAACGCGTGTCTAACTTAAACGTGAGTTTATCCTTTAAACGACGTGTTTAATAAAACACGATTTTAAACTATGCAAATCTCGTTCCCAGAGTGGTCCTGCGCTGATTGTATACAGGCATTTAATTCATTGTGGCCCTACAATAAATATCGTCCGGATGCCCTAAATACACGGTACTTTTAAAGACTACGCAATCCGCACGACAGCTTGAACCGTGCACGGATGAGTGATCACTCAAGGCATACAGTTGGTGCGCGAGTTTAGTTAAACACGCATTACCCATGTTTAAAGTTAGACACATTTCGGCTAGTTAGACGCGTGTTTAAGTAAAACAAATGTACGAGAATTGCGTTTAGTTAAACGCTGTGTCTAAAGTCAAAGTTAGGCGCGTATTTAGCTTAAAACCGTGTTTAACTACGTACGTGAATACGGCCCATAATTTCTGAGCCAATGACCACACCCCTGTATATGCATATGCATGCTTCAAGTAGGCAGGTTACTTTGTTTTTAATATTTCTTATCACTTTTAATACTTTTTTAAGAATTATTTTTAAATGATGAAAATATTCAAAATGTTCAAGAAATAAAATAAAACAAAATAAAATATATCAATAAATTTAAAAAAAAACACAGTAACAAAAAAAAAATCGTTCAAATTTTGGATGTTTACAAATTACGTGTTTGTCAGGCCCATGCAACAGGGTTCTCCCTTAATGTGTGAATTCTTATGTCCAAATTGCACAATTGTGTACAATATCTTTGTCACAACAAAACATTAACATGCACGATTATAACAATCTTTCATAAATCCTATGCCCAACATCTTTTATAAAATTTCCCTCTGAAATATCATTGTTCTTCAAACCAACTGATATCTTATTAGCCCCCGATGAATTTAAAAAGTGAAGTTTATAGTATAGTGACATCGGAACACTTATACATACCTCGCCATTCTCCCAAGCCACCTTCCCCTGGCTGATGGTAACTAGTGGTACCCCGTGGCATTCCATCCCTTCAAAGATGTTGAAATCCACAGCCTGAAACATCAAAATAAACAACACTGTTAATATCATATTACCGGTTTACCACACAAAATAGTGATGACTTTGGCACATTCAGATAGTGACCTCCACATGTTTTCAAGCAAGTTGCTGGGCACTGAAACAAACGTGGGGAAACAAATGAGGTATCTTTGGAAATAGGAACACATTAGCTTTTCATAGAGAAGAAACACAATATGAATTCATTACGAAATATCCGGAAAATTGGTGAATGAAAAACGTTTCCGAACCTTTTTTGAGGAGCTTATGTGCTGTCAGAACATAAAAATATGTGATGTCAGAACATGTTCTAAAGATCATAGCTTCCAATCTGCTTATCATGTGCTCAAGCAAATCAATACAACAAATTCCAGTATCAGCAAGTAAATGCAAGTCCATCACTACAACAGAATCGCTAGAAATGCATGAATATCGTGTTGATACTCCTGGTAGAATGTGAGTATCTTAATCCTTTACCTGATGATGCGTATCCTTGGAGATCACTCTGGTAGCTTCTGGATCCCACACTACAATGTCTGCATCAGAACCTTCCTGAATAACACCCTGACAGAGAGACAGAGCAAAAAGAAAGACAAAAATATTTTACAAACTCAATTTGACAGTAGTCCTGAACTCGTTATTGGCATTTCCACATTGCTAACAGAGTAGAATCTATATTTCAAAATAAGTTCAACTGACAAAATGCATCTTATGACACAATGTTTCACAACTCCATTTGAATTTATAGCTCACAACACACACTAACCTTCTTGGGGTAAAAGTTGAATATCTTGGCAGCATTAGTGCTTGTAGCAGCTACAAAGCGACTGGGGTCCATCTTTCCTGAATGCTGCAAATAGTAGGGGAATTAAAACATTCATGCAAGCGTTAATGTTACATAGCTATGGAAAATTCTCTTTGAAGGGTTTATAAAAATTCAAAAAGTCAAACAGTGAATTATTTCTTCAAGAAATTCCAGTGAATTATTACTTCAAGAAATTCCAGTGAAAAATGTCTTCAAGAAATTTCAGTGAAATATTTCTTCCAAGAAATTCCAGTGAAATATTTCTTTAACAAATTCCAATGAAATATTTACTGTCTTGTGATACTTCACTCTCTCAAATAATATTTTACAATAAACAAGTCCCTCTATGAAGAGAGGCACCATTATCTATAGTCGTCGTCAGAATACTTCGGCACTTTTTCTGTGACAACTGCGTACAGCGTACACACGGAAGTGCTATGTAGAACAGCGTCACAACAGCGTTATCTTTGAGCAGTTAGACGCACCGCGGCCCCTGTAATCCGATTGGCCACGATCTAATCTATGGGTCAAGAATGTTCCCGCCCACACGCTCATTAACTAGGTCGCGTTTGTGGTGGTTTTAAAAAGTGCCGAAGTATCTGACGCCGACTATAATTAAGTCATCTCACCATTTTTTTTTAAACTTAGTTTTTACAAGTAGAAACCTATGATTCAATGAAAAAGTTTGGGTTAGGTTCATAGGTAAGCAGATATTATTTGTTTGTTTGGGATAAATTATTTTTTGTTTAGTCGGTCATTACAAAATCTCTTGTGTGCTGTATACATTTTCTTACTGCAGTAAATAACCAAGCCTATAGTTCAATAAGTTTCAAATTGTTGGCGAGAAATGTGTGGTTTTTATCTCTCCGCGCACAAATGTAATCCAAGGGAACGTGCACGATCTTGGCCAAAATCAGTCTAAAACTTCTAATTTAGAACAAATTAAGCTCATTTTTGCCTAAATTAAAAGCCAACATTTTCTCACACTTCTCAAGCATCCCCCCCTTCTCCCCAATTTTGTCTTCCCCCCAAACTTTTGATGCTGGTGCTGTCACTGCTTAAGGGACTGCTGATTTATACGGTACTCTTCAAATCACTCACCACTCCTTTCTCCCACATGACTGACATCCTATCCTCCAATCCATTGACACCGTTAGGGATCTTTGTGAAATTGTCTTTACCGACGGCTTTCTGGTCTATGGTGAAGGTGCAGTTGTCGGAACCACTGGCTTGCAGTACATTGCTAAAAGATGGAGGCAAGTATCGACAATATTAGGGAGGGTGTTTGCTATATCATATTTGCCAATGAAAAGGGAGTTGATTGTGCTCACATCTTATGTGATTAAAAGAAAAATGTACATGCCCCATTAAATTAGTCCCTATTTATATCCAAAGAGTTCAGTGGTGACTCTGTATTATTCACCCAATATTTAATCAGACTATAGCATAGCCACGAGATGACTCCCCCTATATCGATACCTGTTATGTGGTATAACAGCTATTTACCCACTCTGCAAGTATGTCTATAAGAAATATACCATGTTACAATATACAACGAAGGCTTTGGCAAATAGAATACAAACTATCATATCCAAGATTGTCAATCCTGACCAGACAGGATATATTAAAGGGCGTTTTATAGGTGAAAATGCTAGACTAACTGAAGACGTTTTAAGGTATACACAAACAGCAAACATGCCTGGAGTTATTATGTTTTTAGATTTTAGTAAAGCATTTGATAGTATTGATAAGCAGTATATGATGGCAACTCTGAAATTATTAAATTTTGGTCCTAGTTTCATCAAATGGGTAGAAACTCTGTATAATGATATAAGTAGCTGTATAACCCATAATGGACATGTTTCTGAATTTTCCCCTATAAACAAAGGGGTAAGGCAAGGATGTCCTTTATCCGCATTATTATTTGTATTATGTATTGAGGTATTAGCATGTAAAGTAAGGCAAGACGAAAATATTGAAGGTATTAAACTGCCTTTCATAAATTACCAGAAAAAGGATGCCAAAATCACTGTATGCTGATGATATAACAATGTTTTTAAGAAATGAAGATCAAATTAATAAGGTCATAGCAGTCTTGGACAAGTTTAAGTCTATATCAGGTCTCTCTCTCAATAAAAATAAAACAGAGGCAATATGGATTGGATCAAATAGCCTAAGAAGAGATACGTTTGGTAAATTAAAATGGAATGTATATCCAAATAATAATGTTAAAACCTTAGGTATTACTTTCAGTAGTACTACAAGTGCTAGCAATATAAATGAAAATTGGGAAAAAAAAGTGAATTCTATCAAATTAATTATAGAAGCATGGAAATATAGACAACTGTCAATGGTTGGCAAAATACTAATAGTTAAATGCTTAATGGCATCTCAATTAACATATGTAAGTTCAGTCATTGTCTTACCGGAACATATCATTACACAATTAAACAGTATATTTCACAAATTTGTATGGAGGAAAGGAGAAAGAGTCAAACGCAAAACACTGATGTTAAATTATGACCAAGGTGGATTAAGAATGGTAGATTTGAAGTCATTCTTATACTCACTACAAATGTCATGGGTAAAAAAAATGCTAAACAATGACATATCCGCTTGGAAAAATATTGCTTTCTTTCACATTGGAAAATTTGATATAGGTATGGATATATTCAATTGTAATTGTTCTCTAACAACTTTAAGTAAGCAATGTATCGATATTTTAAACAAACTGCCGTCGTTTTATAAAATGTTGATACAAATATGGTTCAAATGCAATACGGTTAAACAAATAAAGAGTATAGAAAATCATAACAACCAAGTAATTTGGAACAATGAACACATTAGATACAATGGAAAGACGATTCACTTTAAGCTCTGGATAAAATCAGGAATCATTAAGATCAATCAATTATTTGGTAAAGATGGGAAAATGTTAGATGTAGTAAAGTTAAGAAATAAAATGCCACACAATGGTAGGCTATTGATGGAATATTTAGCTCTTATCAATGCAATTCCTAAAGATTGGAAATGTGTCAAACACCCTCATACAGAAGATAAGTGTATTTATTTAAGATGTACTGATAGAGATGTTAACATTGATAAGACAACAGTAAAAACCTTTAAAAAAGAACTGATGAAAAAAGTGTCTGTGATTCCAATATGCCAACATTTCTGGCAGAGAAAATATCCAAACTTCTCTTTTAATTGGAATAAAATATGGAATAATATTCCATCTACAACAAGAGAGGGCAGATTGATATCACTTAATTGGAAAATCACTAGTAATATCTACCCCACAAAAATTCTTCTGCATAAAATGAAAATAGAAAATAATGATGTATGTGATATATGTAATGAAAAGGATTATGTAGAACACTTCTTCTTTTTCTGTAAGAAGATACAACCAATATGGTTAGAAGCAAATGACATTATATCTTTAAAAGTATCAAAACATGTAGTTCTAACACATTTTGATGTACTCTTTGGGTTTCAGAAATGTACAGAAAAAACACAGAGAGATTTCATTACTAGTATAATTATGATAGCGAAATTGTCAATTAGTAAATTTAGATATGGGAATCATCCCAATCTGTTATTTCTTTTCAAATCAGAATTGAGGTTCAGAAAATTGATTGACATTTAAATAGCATCAATTTACATTGATCAGATGACTGTGCGTAACAATGAGATGTGTAACTTGAAACTATATCATATTTTGAAGCTGCATATCATAGAAGATACAAGGAATAGTAAAAATATGTAATAGGTTTGTAATTTAAACTGAACATGTTTGATTTGATATACATGTATGTGATTGTGATAGAAAAGAGTGGAGATTTGTAATCATGAAGTATTTGTAACTGAAGAAAGAACGATTAATAAACTTAAAAGATAAAAAAAAAAAGTTACAATATTCTTTCATACAACCCGTCTACTAACTTTGCAAGCATATCCATGAGATATCCCGCCGTCGTGGAGTCTGGTCTAAGCGGGGGTGACATGACATGACCTGCTGCATGCTGCCAGTCTTTGCTGTAGTAATGAGTGCCATCTGTGCCAAGGGCAGATGCTATCGGTTCTCCAAACACCACTTTACCTGTAAATGGATGTTCACAAGAAATGAGGCAAGTCAGAAGAAAAGTTTGATTACAATTTCAAAGTCACACCAATATAGAACTTCCATTGCTCCCCATGAATCACAAACACCCAAGTGATTACATTACAACTAAACCACTTGCAAAACATTCTTATGATTTTTTCCTTCTATTTTTTATAGTGTGTCTCAGCCACAACTGGTCTACAGTGGACCTTTGGGCTGAATATTCACAGGAGATTTTGATCTATGTTCCTAATGACGATAAACGATTAGCCCACGTCTAAACAAACATAAATTTACCCCCTAGCATTTTCCATTTGTATGCTCCCACTCGCAGCCGTTGTGCGCCTTGTTTCCCATCCTGCCATTCGTGTTGTTTGGTCGTTCGTTTCATTGCTCACCCCCACCCTTTATTTTTGACCCCAGGTTGCATGGTATGCACAGCTCTCATTCCCGCACTTTTCGCACATGATCTAGTTAGGCCATCAGCTCGCTTTAGCCGTTATTTCTTTTGTTATCTCTCCCTGTTCCATTGTATAATATTCATATGTGTTGGGTCGTGTGGTGTTTTCATTTTCATATAATATTCATATTTCTCCATCTTTACGATGAGAGAGGTCATCTTTGGTGTGGTGGAAATTCAAAAAATTGTATCAGAGTCATCCACAATTTTCGCGCGCAAATGAATACTGACCCAAATTAGATTGTCAAAATATGGCAAGATTTTTACAGATTTGTTTGATTTTTACGGTCATTTTTCAAGCGAATTAAAAAAAAACCCAAAAAACCCAACAACACCCGACCGATTGACTATCACAAGAGGTTTGTTTGCCCGTAGAACAGGGATTCTTTTTATCGTTGCCTAAAGGACAAACTTCTTTTATGACTTGCCCAACATATCACATTACCTTGTTTACGGGCATTTGCTATGACATCCGCTGCACTCTTGCTCATTACATGGACTACATATAAGGGGCAGTTCACCTGATTGGCGATCATGATAGCACGACCTGTGGCCTCGGCTTCCACCTATTGAATATATCAATTAAATGCATTAAAGAAAGAAGAAGAAAAAAAGAAAAAGAAAAGGACATTTCTCATCAAGGGATCATGACTTTCAACTTTGTTAAAAAGCATGTTACCAGCAGGGGTATATGTATATTTCTAAAATTGTCAGCTCCTCTGGTACTAAGTTTTTTCCCATTACAAAATATTAATTTTCCCCCTTTTCTCTCTTTGTATCAACATTTTGTTCACTATTCCCCCCCCCCCTCCTTTGTATCTTTCTCAAAGGCGACTGAGTTTATTTCACATTTTTAAAGTTTTCTTTACCCTCAAAGCAGGTATCCTCACAAATGGTTGAGTTTTGAGAAAAATATAAAGTGCAAAGGACAAATACCTAGGACAAATAGGCCCTAGTAAAATACAAATTTAACAATAACACGTAATACAATCGCAAAACAATTTTAATTTTGGATAGCTTTTAAGAACAAAATGTGCAGTCTATTTATCAAACAATGCTATTGTGTTTTAGTAATCTGTCCACATTTTGGTTGGTAAAACCTCAATATTTAGACCCAATTTTGAAACATAAACGTTATAAAAATGCATGCCTCAAACTGTAACCATAATCAGATATAAATAAAAATGACTGTAAACTGTGTTGCTATTATAGTCATTGGTAGAGAACTTCGGTACTTTTTAATACCGCCAACACACGCGTCTAGTCAATGAGCGTATGTGGGTGGGGACATTTATGACCCATAGATACAATCGAGCCAATCGGATTACAGATACCGTGGTGCATGGAACTGCTCAAGATAACGCCGTTGTAACGTTGTTCTAAACACACTCCTGCTCTTACATTTGTATGAAGTTCTCACAGAAAAAAGTGCAGAACTTCTCTGACGCCGACTATAGTTGATGTGGCTTGCAATCAAATAGCAAATTACTAATCAGTCACCAATGGTCATAATATGTGGCATATTTAATGAAGTAACTAACCTCCTCAGGTCTGCTCATGATGTGCCCTTCTGGGCCTGTTACACCCGCATCCAGTAGCATCCTACAATTCTGTAATATTTAAATAATAAAGCATGCTGAGTGTAAGTTAATAAAATAATGAGTTTTTATGTTATTTAGTTAAAATCATTTCTTTGTACGGTTACATTGATGGAAATCAACAATATACGGCCAGTTCTTTTTAACTTTTTAATATGAATCAGTTAATGCTGTTTATGTGCCAAAAGTTAAGACAGGTCGCTATGCCAGAATGGCCGGAGTTTACTTCAATTTAACTCATACTCAGGGACCGGACTGCTACACAGGCGTGCTGGGTTCGATCCCTGGCGCCGGTGCAGCTCAACTCTACTGGTTTAATCCTATGGTTTGGTAACACTCAATCCAGCCTGTTGTATGTTACAGTACTTACACATTCAATGACGTCTCCATTCTCTGCATGAACCATTGCTAACCCACCATTCTCCTTGATACACTGAAATGCTTTGTACATCTAAGAAGGAAAACAAATATATTATATATTAAAAATGGGTGGGTCAGATACAGTGAAAAGATCAAGAGGTTCCTAGACTTTTTGAAATTTTATCAGATCACACATCAAATCTAATATGATCTGCAAACTGCTATGGAATAGACATAAGATTGTTTCTATGCAGTAACCCGACCGACCCTAAAACATATCAACTTTCCTTTATTTTCCAATTTCTAAAAATGAAATAAAATTAAAAGCAGACCGACCAAGTATTTTCTTATTATAAAAATATTGTTTGTTTGTTATGGCAAACAAACAATATTTTTACACCTATATCCAAGTTCAATTAAGTATTGAAGAAGATGAGGACGATGATCTGGTGAGCAAAGGCATATGTTATTTTGCACATTATTTTGCTGTTTTGTACTTTCCTTCACTTATCAAACTTTTCCGAAATTCCCAACCATCTCATCTCTCAAGGGGCCCCACTTTCTTCCTGATACCATTAAGCAGTTACCCTTCCAAGATAAGTTGCATCCAACTTTCTTATGAGATATTGGTAATATCATGTTCTCTGCCCTGTAACTGATACATGCATATGGAATAAGCTGTGTGATATGTATGTGTTTCTTCTGTTAACTAGGCAGCAAACACAACATTGCCAAAATATCTTACATATTGTTGTTGTTATCACATTTTATTTTTTGTCACTGTTCCCTGATACCATACCGTTCCAATCCTGTTATTGAGATTTGATTTTAATGAAAAGTATATTTTGAAAGCTTTAAAATGACACCTTGCTTGATACATAAGGTGAATGCATTCAGATTTGAGGTGAAATATTAGGTGTTCATTATTTATTATATTGCTTTCATTCTTTTTAATTATTTTGTGCTTTACCTCCTCAATCATATTTTAGTTCAATTAGTTCCCAATTAGCGAGAAATTTGCATTTTTAAAAATCTCTCCATGAGCAAAGGTAATCCAATGATTTGGGCCATATGCATGTGACTTTAGCCAATTGTAGGCGTAACACATTTGATGCACAATACGCTTGTTGCGTTCATGTGTGCCTACACCCTTCTGCATTAGTCAGGCATGAGAATAAATTTAAATAAAAAGCAGGACACTTTTGGAAAAGTAGGAAAATAAGCTTGAAATTGGGCTAAAAAATGGGCTGAAAATATATAAAAAGCATACATTTGAGTACATTTGGGTGACAATAAAGCAGGAACTCATGAATTATCAGGAAGATTTTCATATTCACAGCTGTAAGGAGGCTCACCAATTTGGAGCTTATCAAACTATAACATAACAAAGAACTAGGAAATGGGGCCCTGACTATTAATAGGCATAGCACACATAACATTCAAATGATTGAGACATGTACAAAATTGGATTCAAATGAAAGATTGCAATGAAAGATTATTTTCCAAAAAGAATTATGACAATCGGTCAATGCATTCTTGTGATCGTACGGTGTTTTGAGACACTCGGAAAATGGCCGAAAACCTGCCAAAAACAGTAACAATGCCCACAAATATAATTCATCAGGATTTAGAGAGCTCAATTTGTTAATAATGTAACATTCAAAACACCATTTACACATATTTCTTTAACAATTGAATATCTATATACCATGTTAAATTAAAAAAATGGTAAAATTATATTGCATTAAGCTAAAATAACCTAGTGAAATTGGTCATTTTGACTAGTTTTACTGACTGCAATCATAAAAGTGACTAAGTCCAGCTAATTAATATGCGTAAATGTTATAAATCCAGATGTGAATGGTGTATTGCAATCAAACTTGGTATTATGGCTAACTGTACGATACCCAATCTTTTAAACTATAATTTAGTTTCATAAGCTCATTAAATATGCAAATTAGCTAATTATCTATTCAAGTCATTGATATGCAAATGAGCAATGTCCGACAATTTTTTTCCCATCATAATAGTGATCGGTAATAGATATATAACATGTATACCCAATTTGATTGACAAATATTGATGGATTTAGAAATTAAACAAGCTTTTCCATTTCTTAAATACCCATATTTAAATTCTCAGTCTTTTCCTCACACGAGGCACTCAAAGGATGCAAAAACTGAGCATATCACTAAATTGATTGAAGTGTTTAGTACAATATCTCAGGTTAGGTTTATTTAAAATGGCCCAATATATTCAAGTTCAGAGCCAATTTCAAAAATTGGTAAAAACAGTCATAACTAAAAAACCTGATGATAAGTATTTATACCTGGGTCAAGGTTATATAGTCCAAGGTCATGACTACCATATATGGCAAGCTCACTGCCCTACAGGGAGTGCCTCATGTGAGGATAATTAATTTTATATAGGGATGTTTTTCAAAGTGGAGCCGCATACATTATATGAAAAGATTGTTTTGCATAAGGGCTTACAGACCACTCCTACATGTTACTCATTTTGCATGATTAATTAATCCAAATATTGTATGGCTGTCTTCATGACTTGGATTAGTGCATCCATGCACGCCAATTGAGGCAACAATACAAACTACATTCCACATTGTGAAAAGCCATCCATTCAATAATGCAAAATGAGTAACAGGTAGAAGTGGATGTAGGCCTTTATGCAACACAGCTCTTCATATGTTGTTGTTCACTGGTGTAATGCTCCCAGTGGCAGACTCTGTGTGTGTGCATTGTGCTATGCCTACTATTAAATCACCCTTTTGGTGTTAAAAGTAACTTATTCTTGTTTAGTGATTGGAATTGCAGTGATTCGGAATGGAATATAAGCATACAAATAGAACATGGTACTGAGTGATTTCTTACTGTTTCATCGTTGATCATGATAGAGTCTTTATAGGCCATGTACATCTTGAAAGAATTGACACCTACAGAACAAAACAAAACAAGAGGATTTGAAAAATGTAAACTTGCAATGTCAGCTATATGTACCTGGTTCATTAAGAACTTATGGGAGTATTCAAAACATCATGAATATATATACACGACACATGTGTTCCAATGAAATGCTGTCCTTTACTGCTACACACAAATAAGCGCAGATCCCCCAAAATGACCAACCTATTACTGTGTGAACATTAGTCACCCTGCGTATCAATTTCTATGAATACAAGTTTGTGTAATGCCACGAACGAATGGCATATTTGCACAATGCAGTAGGTACTCGACATGTGAGTGGTTTGTTTGCACAATTGTATTTGATAAGACTGATCAATTTGTAATGGGGAAAAATGGTTAAAATGTTGTAAAGTTTAACTTTTTAAATTAATAATGTATAATACAAATCACGTCTGTATTATTAAATGACAATTTCAATTGACGGTTTCAAATCAGGATAATGATGATCAGTTGCTCTGTCTCTACCTGTGACGAATCAAAACAATTTACTTTGGGACCTAGGAATTTCCCTTGTATTGGGGATACGCCTCTCGTGCAATTCCTTGGTTCCAAAGTGAAAATGTTTCGATTCTTCACAGTTACCTCTAAACAACTGATACTGATACACAGTCGTTATCCTTTAATTAGTAACACCTGGGTATCTGAATTATTAAGGTGGTACAACGGTGAATCAAGAATGCCTATAGTACATGGATTGGGGGTGCCCCTGGATTATTAAGCTCATGCGGGGCACCCCTGTATTGTAATAGCTCTTATTGTTACAGAATAAAACTATACTACTGATATAATCTGTACATACAATATTATTAATAGAGCTGCGACACACATGATCGTCAACCCTGGTTGGAAAGTCATGTGGGTATTTCCACTACTGCATATAAATGCATACAAGTAACAAAACAAAAACAAAAAAGAGAGAGAGAATTCATTATGATTCATTAAAACTTTAAATCCCTTATTGTACCAGTTTAAGTATAAATACCTACTTTATCCCAGGACATCCTCGGTTGCAGGTGTGTCCACATTTGGAATGTAAAAAACGGGTGTGCGTCCTCGTTTGCAGGTAATTGCACACACACACTCATCCCCTACCTTCTCAGCACCACCTACCTTTATCATTACACAGAGTGGCTATTTCTTCTTTTGTCTCGTCTCCCCACCATGTCACAGCCACATGTAAAGAGTAATCACAGCATACCATGGAGTCGGCCGTGCTACGCCATGCATCAAATGTCTCCAACATGGATTTGCCCCGTCCAGGAACACAATGGTCAACTAAGAAGGTAAGCAAATTGGTAAAATGAATCTCCACGTGTTAAAATTTAGTTGACTATTAATACCACAGGAAGAAAAAAAATGAAATTTACTATGTTGATTTGATCTGATTTATCGGAAGTAATGTTGCACATGTTGTGAGCAGTGTAGTGTATATATCATTTTGAATAACATGATAGTTTTTTTTCTGATCCCTCTATAAAAAGCTAAACCAAAATGTCAAAACACTGACCCTTCTTGAGGTTTTTTCTTGCTTTCTGTGGTTGTGTAATCTGTACATTTCTTTGTTCTTAGGTTAACACTTTCTATAGTTTGATCAGCTCCAAATTGGCGAAGCCTTCTTACAGCAGCAAATGAATACATAAGGACTCGAGCTTGTGTGAAGGCAACAAGCGCACTGAGCATCATACCTGTGTCGCATGTGTGAAGGCAACAAGGGCGCTGAGCATCATACGAGTGTCTCGTGTGTGCAGCCAAAATCGTGTTTGTGTGACCATAATCGCGCGCATACGCTTGGATTTTTGCGGAGAGATAAAAACCTAATATTTCTCACCAATTTGGAACTCATTAAACTATAGATGTCATCATGAAATACTTACTAATCATAGTGGTGCCACCCGCTAGAGCTGCCTTGGTGCCTACAAAGAAGTCATCTGCTACGGCCATACTGGCGTGCTCTGGATCATCAGAGTGTGCATTGAGATGGGTATGCGTATCGATACCACCAGGTATCACAAGTTTACCCGATGCATCGATTGTCTGAGCATCATCAGGAGCGGTCAGGTCACTACCAACTTGACTGAAGTGGGAGGAGAATTAAGAAGTGATTTTATCAAATGTATTTCAAAATGGGCTTGAATAGTGTCACGTGTAAAATCGATTAGAGAATAATCTTTTACTTTTTAATATCGCACTGACATTTACGGTAATTTAATCACACTTTTTTATTTTGGTTGTCGTAATTAGGTCTTTACCGCGCATCAATATCACAGCTTTAAGATTGGCGCGATTTTTAAATGTAATCATACCATCCTTTGCTACGACGAAAAGCAGACGTATCAAAATTCAGTAACACATCCTTTGTCCATGGTCGGCATAATTCCAATAAAAAGTTGAGCATTTTGTATCGAGTTAATCAAGTGTAGTATCTCGACAGGTAGAGATAATTACTATATTTGTGCAGTTACTTAAATTGCCAGGTCAACAGGAAGCCGAGGATCGAGTGGAGTGAGATGTAAGATGTGATCGTTTCTTCGTCGCCTTTTTCCATAATTGTATATGCCAAGAAATTGGCTTTCAACTTGGGTCGGAATACATAACAATCAGGACAACGGCATTTACTCAAGTCTCCATTCATCATAGGAACAGAAACACGACATATATGTACAACGGGAATTCAACTATAAAAGAAGAACCCAAATCATCAAAAGTCGAAAAAAAACCACGAACAATCGGTATCGCTATATAGAACTCTACCACATCTTCAGTAACACATGATATTCGCGATTCTCGACGGTATGCGTGTATGTCTCTATATTATTATTAATGTTAATGTTGTCGTATTGTATTATAATAAGATCCAATCTGATCGTTGATCACTAGTTAATATTCTTATGTGAATCAAATCAATTTAGTGTATACAGTCATTGATTGTATTATTTAATAGTTTTGTTTGGACGTACTTTTAATTAAACTAATTATATCCTTGTTCAATTATTTGGTTTTTGCTTCAAGACGGAAGAAAAGTAAACTTCCTCATCTGAGATATTTGCATTTCATATTTTCAGAATTTTAATTATAATTATCTTTTGTTCATTTAATTTACAAATGGTAACCATGGTAACGACATGATTTGTATGTGTAATTCTTCTGAATTATTGAAGAGTAATGTGAAGGTCGTAGTGTAGCCATTGATATACATTTGCAACTACTTTAGGTATTTGAAATTTTCATGCTACGCTTTATAAGCTAACCCACTACTATAGCATATAGCTATATTATTGAATTTAGCGTTCATCCGTCTGATCAAATATAAACACTAGTTTCAGCATATCAATACTAGTCTTCCATCACCTGCTGAACCTAGGTTTGACTTTCCGTTTACATGTTATAAAATGAGTGTCAATCATGTACAGGGTATGAATGTTAATGTTGACCAATGTTCTTAAAATGTAAATGCTGTATGTATTTGAAGTTATAAATAAACTTAAATTTGTGGTATATATAATAATTTTATCTTTATGTGTGATCCCTAGTGTTATACAGGTTTCAGTATTTAAGGGTTGAGTGAACCAAAACAACTTTTATCATATGAAGTTGACAAATAGATTGGCTTTCAGATGCCACTTACATGTAAGGCCACACAATGTGAAATTATTACTGTAAAACCACTTAATTTGGTGAGGGATGTGGATTCATGAAATTTAATGCCTGCAAAACTGACAATTTTGCATTGAAAGTAACAGTAACATTTCAAGATTCGCAAAATTGAATGCCCACTAAAATAGCAGTACTCTTTTAAATTTGCGAAATTTAATTGTTTCCCAGTATTTTGCCTCTGCACACCACATGCAGTTTATTCTGTGATCAGTTCATCATGGCAAATTATTAGCCCTGTGTATTTTAGTGGTCAACTTTCAAACAGATTTCTGTGAGCACCCACACATAACTTGACAAGTTTCTAGGCAAGACCCTGAGACCCCACACAATGCTGACTTATTTTAAGGGCTGCCTTCATTATGTTCTTCTTTAATATCATTAATAGAAATACATCAACATTTTTTATGAACAATATAATCAATACATGACCGAATTACAATCCAGGAACAGGGCATTATGAATGAGCTACGGCGCGTAGGTCTATGCGCTGGGGATTTTTTGTTGTTGTTGTTGATTTTTATTATTGTTATTATTATTATTATTATTTTTTTAAAAAAGTTTAAAAAAGTTCTCCGTAAGCTTGGATAAGCCAAAAAAAAAAAAAAAAAAATCGCTTACCTCATACTATAGCCTATTTTCTAAAAAAAAAGAAAAAAGAAAAAAAGCACAGCACTTAGCTTATTTGCACAATGTTTCTGAGACAGACCTTCTTTGTTTGGCCTTAGATTTCCGGCTTTTACAGCACTTAAGACATTTTGATCCCCCATCTAAATCTTGTTATTTATATCATTTTGTTAACTTTATGCATTTTCAAAATCTTTGTAAGTGCTTTGAGCCTCTGTGGAATGACGCATCAAAAATATTTGTGTTACATTTAATATACATATAATAATAATACAAATAATACAAATGCTGGATTAATTCTGTAATACCCTTGACAGGTAACCTAGTAAAAGGTCTTTTAGTGCAGCGACACTGACAGTACAAAACCGCATGCGGCCGAATTTTCAGTTAAACAAAGCGAGGCTCACCAAAGCATGCCGCTCATTTTGTGGGGAGGAACTTCTAAACTGTTTGTTTGACAGTGAAAATAGAATTCAACAATTTGTGTCAATATTATAGAGCACATTGTAAGTTTTAAATACCGTTTACTAGGTGTTTTAAAAGTTTGTTGTTGTAGAGAAATAGTGATTTATTAAATATTGTTTTGCCTGGAATATGATAAAACTTGATAAAAATATGAGATTCCGGCTCACAAAAATCCTTCTAAAATAAAACGCAGAGCTAGTCCAAATCTGAATTTCAGTGTATAGAACAATCATAACAAACCTAAACTCACCCCAAAATATGACGAAAATCGACCGGTGCATTTTAAAAGTTAGGAGAAAATTGAGTGTCAATGCAAATATCGCATGCACAGTGTTATGATCTGTCTTATTCAAATTCAGATGTGGACAGACATTCTGTTTTACTTTACAGCAATTTTACTTTAAACAATTGTCAAATAATTTCTCCATGAAAATTCCCTTAAATAACTGACCAATCTTCATAAAGAACAGTTTAAGCCCTTATCTACCGTATGGTGTATAATGTACATAATGTGTTATGGTTTAGTTCTATTTTTCATATTTACAGTTTACAAGCACCGAACCAGGAACCATATTATAGATCCCTGTCCACATACATTTCCTTCCATAATTAAGCGTTAAAAATAATTCATACCTTATAATTCCATCCTTGATCAGAACATCTGCTTGGAAACTGCGATCAGCATTACAAACCGTACCCCCCTTCACAAGAATGCAGTCAGCACTAGCCATCTTCTGAAATATGTCAACAATTATTGCACTCTTGTTAAAAATCTTGGAAAATCGACCTTGAAAAATGCTATTGATATGTGGGGTTTGCCAAATCTCACACAAACACAATGCGGAGGTGGAAAGGGGAGGTTACTCACTAAATACTGACATTAAAATAAAAGTCAGCACCAATTTTCAGTGGTGCTGATTTTTAATTTAATCTTTAGGCCAACTCAAAATATGCATGTAAATTGTTTATCTCACAAAATTCAACAATGTATTTGAATACACAAAGTCCTTAAATCTCGAGGGATTGTAATGCACTTTCATTTCATTTTAACTGTTGAAAACCGTTGGATATTGTGAAATTGACAAAGAAAAAAAAGGATAAAATTAAGATGTCAATAGAAGAAGTGTAGAAATAATAACAGGAAACATCTTTATGCTTCTAATGGGTAAGAAGCATAAAGATAGACGGCTCAGTCATTTCCGTCTAGGCTAAGACGTCTACATGTACATGTACATGTACATGTAGGCTTATTAATACAGAAGTGTCTGTCTGTTTGTCAAGTATCAGGGGTAGAATTTCGTAACCAACCGCGAGAATCTGTTCGGATTCTCGCGGAGGGATTTTGCGAGAATCCATGGATTCTCGCCAATTTTGAGAATCTATGGATTATTGCGAAATTAATGAAAATGATATAAAGAATATGGCTATAAGCTTGCACAACTTCCAAATTCGGCATGTTTGTTGACTAAGGGTCCTGTTTTGGACTTAGAAAAGAAGAAAAAAGTTTTTTGTTTTTTTTTACTGTAATTTTTGTATAATCTTAAAAATCCACCTGGATTCACGCGGTAGTGATTTTGCGCGAATCTTCACGCGAATCGATTCGCGGCGAAATTCTACCCCTGAGTAATATTAGTACAGGCTTTTTCTCCCTGTTTCTGTCAAATAGATTCATCAGGTCTGTAGATAATCATGTACGGATTGTATTTTTTGGCAAGACCGAAGTCAGATACAGTTAAAAAACTTAAATGTTTTTTGTGTCACTGGCCAACGACCAGTTTTCTCAAAGCTACTGATCAGCTGTTGTTGTTTTGCAGGAAACTTCTGGTGAATCTATCCCAAGGATATACAGCGTAACAGCGTGTCCCAAAAAAACTGGGTCCAAAAAGTAAAATACCGGAGGCCTTGTAACTGAAAAGTAGGAAACTTATGGAGAAGACACTAGCATCACCAAAATTTTAATCAACTTCACTTACAGTTATATGTACAAGGACCCTCTAAAAGACAAATCACTGTCTAACTTGCCTGCATACATGAACATAAGTAAGATGATGAACAGCCAAATTGACATGTGACATAGGCCCTAAACCACAAGCACAACAGGGTTTAAAATACTTTTTGGGCTATGACTATGAGGGATATTTTGTGCAAATTCTGCCAAAAATTGCCCCATTAGTACATTTTACCATAGGCCAACATTTTCTCAGGGGCTATTTTGTGAAAACTGAGGGCTAATCGCCCCATGTATTTTGAGCCCTGAGCACAACAATTTAAAGCTGAGCCAAAGACATCCAGAAATAGACGTGGCCATACCCTCCAATTTCAACAAAAACACTCAAGAACCAACACATACATGTACTCCAACTCCTTTTTCATGAGAATGATTATGATTAATTACATGATAAACTCACCCCTGGTATTATTACAAACACTGACCCATCAAAAATAAAAAGCACTTTCCTGACCTGTCCGCTCCACAAATTATACCGCTGCATGTCGCACCTCCACTTTAAACTCAATATTGAGTATTTTAGAGGATATTATTTTATAATTAGGGCAAGGCTAAACAAAATGTAGACCAAGTAAAATAAATACTTATTGTAGGGCATGATGACAACCTCTATCTGGATACCTGTGGCTCAGCGTTTAATTGTTGTGTTTGTGGTTTACCGTTTAGGGCCCACTATTCATCATTTCTGTGTGAAATTCCAATTGCTGAAGCTTTGACCTCATTGTAATTTTGTAAAAATAGGGACAGCGGTCCCAAATAGGTTGTCCGTTTATATGGGTAGTTTGGTTGCAATTGTACTTCATCTATTTAAATGTAATCAATTTTACATATGCAGCCAATTTTACATCTTGTCCTCAGATTGCCTCAGATTGCGTTATTCCCAAAACAGCAATAAATGGTTTTAAGTGTTGACAGAAAGGGGTCAAAGGTCATGTAGGGGTCACTAGAGGTCAATCTGTGTATACCCCATGTTACCCATAAGACAGTTAGGCACTGTTTGGTTTGCCTTTTTTGTTGCTTCTGCACATTGTTTGGAAACTTTCAGGTCATCTTGTATCCATACTCCCAAGATCTTTTTCCTCTTTGGTGCTGTTTAATGCTTTTCTGTCCATCTGGTAAACATGTGCATGACTGAGCATTTAGTGAAGTTGAAAGTCATTTTCCATTTTTTGGACCAGTCGTTCAGTTTGTTGAGGTCGTCTTGAAGTGTTTGTATGTCTTCATTTGTTGGTACCGGTCTTGATAGCTTTGTGTCGTCTGCGAATTTGCTTATCTTTGAGTCGATATCATCTTCCAAGTCGTTCATGAAGACTAGGAAACATAGGGGGCCTAGTACCGATCCTTGCACAACTGAACTTTGGACTTGACTTTCTTCTGATTTAGCTCCTTGTACTATGACTCTCTGGGTTCTGTCTGTCAGCCATGCTTGGATCCATTTTGCTACCTTTCCATCTATTCCATGTGCCCTGATTTTTTCAACGAGTCTTCGGTGAGGGACCTTGTCAAAAGCTTTGGCCAGATCTAGGTACATGACATCTACTGGTGTGTCCTCAGCCGCATATTTGGTCAGCATATCCATGTGGAGTAGTAGATTGGTTGTGCATGATTTTCCTTTCAGGAACCCATGCTGTGTCTCTCTGATAAGTTGATATGTTTCCAGATGGTCAGTGATATGGTCATGAATGATTTTTTCAAGAGTTTTGCAGATAACAGATGTCAGGCTGATCGGTCGATAATTCCCAGCTTGTGACCTTGGTCCTTTTTTTGAAGATTGGTGTGACATTTGCTGTTCTCCAGATGTTTGGTACCTGGCCTTCTTGGAATGACTTGTTGAAGATCAGTGCTAGTGGTTCAGCAAGTTCTTTAGCTAGTTCTTTCAATAACTTAGGTGACATATCATCTGGACCTGCAGCTTTTGAAGGGTTGAGCTCTTGGAGATGTTTTTCGACCTCTTCTGTAGTGACAATGATGTTGGTCAGTTTCAGGTCATCGTTATAGTTGAACATTGTCTTGGTTGGAGGTGATTCTCCTATCTCTTCAGTAAACACTGAGGTGAAGAATTTGTTTAGTTCCTCTGCTGTGTCTTTCCCTGGAGGGATGATTTCGCCAGCCTCGTTTTTCAGTGGTCCTACGGTGTCTTTTACTTTCCTCTTCGATCTTATATAGGCATAGAACCCCTTTGTGTTTTGCTTGATGTCATCTGCTAACTTTTTCTCAAAGTTAAATTTAGCAGCCCGGATCTTCTTTTTGGCAGCTTTCTCACATGATCTATTATAACGCTGGAGATCCTCTTCACGACCAGATGTTTTGTACATTTTCCATGCTTTCTTCTTTCTGCGTATTGATTTCATGGTTGCTCTAGTCATCCACTTCTGTTTGGACTGGGTTGTTTTCTTTTTCTTTGGTACATATTCTTCCACTAGGGAGTTCAATTTGTCATGCAGTAGATCCCACGCTTGGTGTGTGTCACAGGTCGAAAGATTTTCTTTCCAGTTTGTGTGTTTCAGACTCTCTTTCATAGCAGGGTAGTCACCTCTGTTGTAATTTCTTGAGAAGGTTGATGGTTCTATTTCTACACTGCATAATAGTTTGTAGCTTCTGACATGGTGATCACTTGTGTGCCTAGTTTATCCAGTACCTGTAGTTCCTCAACCATGTTTGGGTCTGATGTCATCACAAGGTCTAGGATAGATTTTTGTCGCGTTGGTTTTTTGACGTGCTGCGTCCACAGATTATCCATGACTACTTCAAGGAATTTTTCTCCTTGTGCCGTTGAGGATTGGAGTAGTTCCCAGTTTATTTCTCTGAAGTTGAAATCGCCCATCACCAAAGTAGCTGTTTCTTCACCTGCTTTTTCCAAGTCGCGGTACATTTTGCATTTATGTCTTCGTCTGTTGTTGCTTAAGTTTTGTATACTACTCCTATCAGGATTTTGTCACTATCAGGGTTTTTTGTCGCATGTTGGTCGTTGTCACGTTGGCATTGTCACGTTTGGCGTTGTCACGTTTGGCATTGTTCGTCTCATATTGGTTTTCGTCATAATTGGCATTGTTTCTCATACTCGTAGGTTGTTTTTTGTTAGTTTCAATGTTACATAATTCATACCATACAGATTCTCGGAATTCAAAGTCTTCTCTTTGAACTACGTCAAGGCTTGCTTTGATACAAAGCGCAGCTCCTCCACATCTAACTGATGTTCTCTCTCTCTGTCAGTTCTGAATATTTTATATCCAGGTAATTGGATTTGCTAGAGAGCGAGGATTCAGAGCTAGAAAGTGATATAGGCCCTAGTTGTGTCACTGATACATTTATAATATTCATGATATTACAACTTTATAAATTAAGATAGATACAAATAGGCCTAGTCATGTGATCCTGCCTATCATGATTGATACTAGTACAACAAACCATACTTAGTGTTATTTGTCATCAGTTGGTATTATTCATCATAGGGTATTTTGCATGTTTCACTATCTGTCCCCATCCTAAGTATGACTCCTTCTAAATATTATTTTTGTGGTAATTTCTGTATCGCTTACCAGAGCTCAAAAACACAGTTCTTTGTGCTTGTTCTTATCTTCTCTTTCTCATCTATCTTGCCATTCGTTTAACATTTTGTACAAATGCACTATTCCCTTGAAATTTAAGGTGAAATTCTAAGCCCATTCACTTAACGGCACTAGCGATGTTTTATCGAAATCGGCGCCATGTTTAATTAATAAATAGACTCGTTTTAATACATTTGTAAGTTCGTAAGTGATGTGCGTAGCATATATAGACATTTTTTACTTTGCGATGGGGGACGAGACTAAATCTGGACCACGTTGCCTACTGGGAAAAATTTGGATATTCGTCTAAGAGTACTTTTCATGTGCAATGTTGTTTGGAAGGTGGGCCTGTGAGTTTGTGTATGAGTGCATGCTTAGTGGATACATGTGTTGTCAAATTGTGTGGAGGGGTGAGTGTACACTTGTGGTGTGAGGATGTTTGTTTCATTTGCTTGTAAATGTGTGTGTTTGGATTCTTAAATATTTTTTGTGTGGGGATTTGCAATCATAATTAGGCCTATGTATTTTATATGTTTAATGTTATCGCTGTTTTATCATGTATTTTTGATGATAATATTATATGTTTTTATATTGTAAAAAATGCGCAATTTGGCCTTTGGCCACAATGTTATTTTATAATAAATTGAATTGAATTGAAATGTCTCAACAAAATTCTGCCAATTGCGTTAGGCCTACAAGGCGGAGAATTATGATTAAATATGGAATAATTTAGCATTTTCATGTTTTAAAAAGTGGCTGGAAAGAAAGATGAGGACTTTTAAGAAGGTGCGTAGCTAGTTAAGTATGAAAATCAACGGGAATGCATTTTTGCTGTAATTCCCCCACCAATCATTCGAGAGCCACACCATTCACTTTGTACAGCAAATCAAATTGACAGTTCTAGCAATACAATTTCCCCAAACGTTGGTAGGGGAAAAAACAAAACAACCCACCAACGTATGGGTTTCCTGTACTAGATTGATACCGAGTGATACTGATGATGATAGTCGATAACTATTATAATTATTAAGGAAAAGTAAAGTAAGCTTACTTACTAACTAAACTTGGTTGGTAACTGTTACAATCACTATGCTAAAATGACTGCATCTACACATCATCATCATCATCATTCTCTATTTTTATCCTAAATTGTAAATTTAAACCATATTCACTATAACCTTACCGAAATGTCCAGAATTATTATTAGACGAACCAAAATCTGACCGTACGCAAATTCATGCGAAAGACGCGCCTCCTAATTAATCACTTAAATATCGATATTCGATATATCGATTTCAAATTGCCCTAGATAAAATGCAGTGCTGTTGGGGCTGACCCGGGCGCGATAATTTTTTCGTATATCATTTTAACAAAATTTATTTATTCCGTTTTAATACGAAATAAAGTGAAATTCACTGAATAAAATTGTTTTTTTAACATTTTTTAACAAATGAACTGATTTTGGTTAAATTGATGTACGAAAAAAATAATACAAAATAAACCGTATAGCTGCAACGTACTTTTCATTGAATAAAATGATTTGTTAAATTTTTTTTTTTTTTTAAACAAATGAACTGATTTTGTCTTAATAACTCGTGCACGAAAAAAAAATCGCGGCCCGGGATCTGTACACCTACTAACCGGTCGTTCGTTATTATAATGATCAGCTAAAATAATTGATTGATTGATTTATTGAATGTTGATTGGAATTTCCCAGGAATTTGATCCATCAAGATAATCTGATTTAGGGAGAGCGCTCATAAATACTTTGGTGGCGTGGGGTTGACCCTGATGGGCGGGCAGTGGCGTATCCAAGTGGCGTAGCTCAGGGGGGGGGGGGGGGGGGGGGGGGGGGGGGGGGGGGGGAGGGGCAGGGGGGGGGGGGAAATGCCCCCCCTGACGAAAAAAACCCATTTGTGCCCCCGCCCCCACCCCTAAATAAAATAAAAAGGGGTGAGAAAAAAAGGAAATAGGAAAACATTGAGAAAAAAGACCGAGGTTATTAGCCAAATAGAAGGCAAAATTGTAAATGGAGTACATTTACTGTGCGATTTTTTTTTACTGTGCGATTTTTTTTGGACTGCGAAATTTTTCGACATTACCCGTGACTAAATGACTAGAATTTTTTTTGGGGCAACCTTTTACGAAAATTTTAGAAATCTTGCCCCCCCTGAAAAAAATCCTAGCTACGCCACTGTCAATGTTACTGTTAACGTTGGTGATGTGAACGTTTCCCCCTCTTCCTCTGCACGCAACTTGGGCGTTATCATTGATGAAAAAATGACTCTATCCCAACATGTCAGCAACGTCTGCAAGATGAGTAATTTTGTCATACTGTATATAGCGGATCTTAGAACATTGTAGGCCTACTCTTGGTTTATTTTTCCTGCATCTGTATATTATCCTTGCAGGTTTCACATGCTGTGTGATTTTTACCTTACTGTATCATGGTTTTTAGTATTATGTATGTCTTTGTAATATATGTATCTTTTTATGATGTATTGGCGTATAACTTGTTGTAGTTTAAGACATTTTGCCATTGTACAGCGCCTTGAGGTGTATTCGTAAAGCGCTTTAAAATGCGTTTTTATTATTATTATTATTATTATTATTATTTATTATTAATAACTTTGTTCTGACAAATAGACATGAAAACTGCCACATGATCAGATCTTGGAGCCGACATGATTTTAATGTTCTTGATCGCATGACCAATAGTGTAAGGGGTAAACCAATAATCAAGAATGCACAGTTATAACTGGAGGACAGTTTTGTATCAGTCAGTTCAAAATCGTCAAGCAATTTTTGTTTTTTTCTCATTTATGTTTTTTTTATTATCATTTCTTTCGCTGAAAAGATCACATTACATCATAAAATAATTCACATATATGTGGTTATACAAATTATATTTACCAAGGGGTACATCCACGTATGAACAAATGTTAGTTAGATTGAACTATTTTGTATATAAACAGGTAAATTTATACAGAGACAGTGTATTTTTTCCTCTTTCTTATAAACACACATGCAATAACTTTGACAATTTATCTTATTTCTCAAACAGTGATGTCCATTTATGCCACCGGATATTGAAAGCTTTATTTTTCAGGTCTGCATATAAATAGTTTTTTCGTTGACGTACAAATTCATCACCTCTTTCTTTCCATAGGTAAACCAAGGTTTTTCTTTTTTTATCCTGCTTTTGTAAATATTTAATTTCAGAATTAATAAGATATTGTTAAAAACATAATCTTTGTACTGGTAATTTCCAAACAGGATCATTTCTTTTTTCAACCGAATATTTGTGTCCAGATTGCTATTAATCCAGTTTTGAACGTCTTTCCAGTACTTTAGTAAAGTCACATTCCCAAGAGAGATGAACAAAGTGTTCGTCAACTTCATTACAAAAGGTACATTTTGGATTGACCGATTTACCAATTTTAACTAAAAGGGTATTTGTACAAAGGATTCTGTTTAACAGGCGAAATTGGAACCAACGGAGTTTAACTTCCTGAGTACATTTCCAGTTATACTGACAAATATTCAACCATTCTTTTTCAGTTAAATATATACCTAATTTATGGTTCCATTTTTCAGTACATTTAAACTTAACCTTTAATCCACTAATAAAAATGTTATAACATTGTATTTAACCTTTGGATTCCTTACGAATCATACTGGTATGAAAACCTTGAAAAGGATTTGGAAGTGTGGTATTTGAACTACAAAGGAGATTTGAAAATGCTTCACGAATAGCTCTTTTCATCCCATGATATTGGTGAAAATTGATTTTGATATTATATTTATTTTGAATGTCCTTAAGTAATAGGAACTCTCCTTCTGTAGAAAGAAGATCGTTAATATATTTGAACACAACTTTCTCCCAACTTGTGTACAGTACACATCTATTCCCCACGACAATATTACTATTATTCCAAATACTGGAACACAAAACTTGTTCCCCATTTACAGGGTTAAGTTTTGAAGCATAATCCCTCCATGCAATAAGCACACTTTTCCAAAAATCATTATGATGATTATGACAATCATGAATAATGTGGTTCCAATATTCAAATGATGAATAATCAAAATTACATGATGGGACATTAACTTTAAATAAATTGTGAATTTTACTCTTCTCAAGCAAATATCTGATCATATAAGCATAAGCAGGAGGGGTCGTACCACCTATTTTATCAATGGCTGGATTTAGTACGGTATTAAAATCACCACCTAAAATTGTATGACCCTCAAATATGCTATGTGTTTCGATTAGGCCACGAAGATGTTCAAGGATTTTTTTTCTGTCAGACACATCATTTTGTGCATACACATTCCACAAATTGTACTAGTTATCATTGACAGATAACTTGATACCAAGTATTCTGTACCGTCATTATCAGAGTGTATAATTTTGGCATTTATGACCGATTGGAATTTATTTGATATGCCAATATGTAGACCTTTTGATTGGTTTGAGCTATTGCTACTGTAAAATACACCACATACTCTTTATTCCATAATTCAATATCTTTTTGACAACAATCAATTCTTGTAGAAAACATAAATTTATATCACATTTCTGGCTATTTAACCAATGAAATATATTTTTACGCTTATTCTGATTCCGTATTCCACAGACATTGTACGTATTTAAGAGTCAGTTTGTGTAATTTTTTAGAATTGATTCTATCCTTCAAAAAATAGATTTTTCTCATAGCTTGTGTACTGGTAGGCCCTTGGGCACTAACAACCAGGGTGACTTTCAAAAAATTAAAAAAAGACCTGTTGCCATGGTTACCCACCAAAAACCAATTTGGGCCATTTTGGACCATATTTGCCCTGAAATTTACTCAAAATTGTCTTATGTCAAGAACTCACCGTACCAAAACGGAATAATACTGGAACCTTCCAATATAATCATCTCGAAGGACAACTCTTCCCCTACTGACTGCATCATTTAAAGGTAAATATCTTACTCCTAAAGGTAAATGCTAAGTATTTAAAGGTTGCCTATTTTCAGTTTTGAAATAATGGCGATTTTTGACCAAATGTATTGCCTTAAAAATAATTCTGCCAGGGGTGCCAGAAATTTGTCTTTGCTGGTGTGAGTAGTTAAATGTATTGCCCTTTCAAATCTGTAAAAAGTAGCTTGGGCAAATGATATTCCTAAGTACAGTGTTGCCAGGAACAACAGCCTTTTTGAAATCTGAGCATTTTGAATAAATAAGCCTTTTTAACCCTATTTGTTATAAAAGCATGTGTTTTTTCAATGATATTCAATTAAAACATATTCTAATAAGTCAGTTACATTCTTGTGGTTGATTTCAAAAGGTAATCTGTAATAGCAATTCGACCTGTTGCCATGGTAACAACCCAAAAACAATTTTGGGCATTTTGGACCAAATTTGCTCTGAAATATACTCAACATTATCTTATTTCAAGAACTGGCAAAACCAAAACAAAATAATACTGGAACCTTAGAATACAATCACCTCAAAGGCCTACAGACTGCATCATTTAAGGGTGAATATCTTATTCTTAAAGGTAAATGCCAAGTATTTAAAGGTTGCCTATTTTCAGTATTGCCTTAAAAATCTCCTTTTCAGGGGTGCCAGAAATATGTCCTTGCTGGTGTAAGTAGTTCGATGTATTTGCCCATTTAGATCGGTAAAAGGTAGCTTGGGCAAATGATATTCCTTAGTACAGTGTTGGCAGAAACAACAGCCATTTTTAAATCTAAGCATTTTTTTACTAAATAAGGCTTTTTAACCCTATTTGTTATAAAAGCATGTGTTTTTTTCAATGATCTTCAATCAGAACATATTCTAGTAACTCAGTAAACTCTTTTTTGGGTTGATTGCAAAGGGTTATCTGTAATAACAATTCGACCTGTTGCCATGGTAACAACCAAAAAACAATTTTGGCCATTTTGGACCAAATTTGCCATGAAATGTACTCAACATTATCTTATGTCAAAAACTGAAACCAAACAGAATAATACTGAAACCTTAGAATACAATCACCTCAAAGGACACCTCTTCCCCTACTGACTGCATCATTTAAGGGTGAATATCTTATTCTTAAAGGTAAACGCTAAGTATTGAAAGGTTGTCTATTTTCAGTTTTGAAAATCAAGGTGATTTTTGACCAAAAGTATTGCCTTAAAAATCTCCTTTACAGGGGTGCCAGAAATATGTCCTTTCTGGTGTAAGTAGTTCGATGTCTTGCCCATTCAGATCTGTAAAAAAGGCTTGGGCAAATGATATTCCTAAGTACAGTGTTCCCAGGAACAACAGCCATTTTTAAATCTAAGCATTTTTACTAAATAAGGCTTTTGAACCTTTCATTATCAATGTGTTGTGAACATGTTTACCATACATATACCTGTTATTCCTATACCTATCTGTATATTCCAAAAACACCTTTTTCAGGCAACACTAGATACTACTTCGTTGTATCGCTTGTCTGCATGCTATATACTGTTCACAAGAAAGGTTGTAATTTCAGCTACTCACACTAGCAAACATGTTATTTTGTCAACACTGATTTTCATAGGTTTAGCTGGATGCTGCTGGATTTATGTACAGTGTATGTTTATGAAATTGGGTGTTATCCAGGAACCCAGGCAACACTCTTTATCATATTACTCTTTGAAAACAACCACAAGAATGTAACCGAGTTAATAGAATATGATTTGATTGAATAGCATTGAAAAAACACATGCTTTTATAACAAATATGGATGAAAAGGCATATTTAGTCAAAATGCTCAGATTTTAACAAGGCTGTTTCGCCTGGCAACACTGTACTTAGGAATATCATTTGCCCAAGCTACTGTTTACAGATTTGAAAGGGCAATACATGTAACTGCTACTGGAAGAGGGATTTTTAAGGCAATACTTTTGGTCAAAAATCGCTTCTTTTTTTCAAAACTGAAAATAGGCAACCTTTAAAACTTAGCATTCACCTTTAAGAGTAAGATGTTTTTGGTTGTTGCCGTGGCAATAGGTCACATTTTCATTACAGATAACCCTTTGCAAACAACCTGAATAAGGTAACAGAGTTATTAGAGTATGTTTTGATGGCATTTCATTGAAAAACACATGCTTTATAACAGATAGGGTTCGAAAGCCTTATTTAGTAAAATGCTAAGATTTAAAAAATGGCCGTTGTCCCTGTACTTAGGAATATCATTTGCCCAAGCTACTTTTTATAGATCTGCATGGACAATACATTGAACTACTTACACCAGCAAGGACATATTACTGGCACTTCTGAAAAGGTGATTTTTAAGGGCGATACTTTTGGTTAAAAATCACCTTGATTTTCAAAACTGAAAATAGACAACCTTTAAATACTTAGCATTTACCTTTAAGAATAAGGTATTCACCCTTAAATGATGCAGTCAGTAGGGAAAGAGGTGTCCTTTGAGGTGATTGTATTCTAAGGTTCCAGTATTATTCTGTTTTAGTATGGTCAGTTCTTGACATAAGATAATTTTGAGTACATTTCATGGCCTATTTGGTCCAAAATGGCCAACATTGTTTTTGGGTTGTTACCATGACAACAGGTCGAATTGTGATTACAGATTACCCTTTGCAATCAACAAAAAAAAGTTTACTGAGTGATTAGAATATGTGTTGATTGAATATCATTGAAAACACATGCTTTTATAACAAATATGGTTAAAAAGCCTTATTTAGTAAAAATGCTTTGATTTCAAAATGGCTGTTGTTTCTGGCAACACTGTACTTAGGAATATCATTTACCCAAGCTATTTTTTACAGATCTGAATGGGCAATACATCGACTATTTACACCAGAAAGGACATATTTCTGGCACCCCTGAAAAGGAGATTTTTAAGGCAATACTTTTGGTCAAAAATCACCTTGATTTTCAAAACTGAAAATAGGCAATCTTTCAATACTTAGCATTTACCTTTAAAATAAGATATTCACCCTTAAATGATGCAGTCAGTAGGGGAAGAGGTGTCCTTTGAGGTGATTGTATTCTAAGGTTTCAGTATTATTCTGTTTTGGTTTCAGTTCTTGACATAAGATAATTTTGAGTACATTTCATGGCAAATTTGGTCCAAAATGGCCAAAATTGTTGTTTGGTTGTTACCATGGCAACAGGTCGAATTGTTATTACAGATAACCCTTTGCAATCAACCCAAAAAAGAGTTTACTGAGTTATCAGAATATGTTCTGATTGAAGATCATTGGAAAAACACATGCTTTTATAACAAATAGTGTTAAAAAGCTTTATTTAGTAAAAAATGCTTAGATTTAAAAATGGCTGTTGTTTCTGGCAACACTGTACTTAGGAATATCATTTGCCCAAGCTACCTTTTACCGATCTGAATGGGCAATACATTGAACTACTTACACCAGCAAGGACATATTTCTGGCACCCCTGAAAAGGAGATTTTTAAGGCAATACTTTTGGTCAAAAATCACCTTGATTTTCAAAACTGAAAATAGGCAACCTTTAAATACTTGGCATTTACCTTTAAGAATAAGATATTCACCCTTAAATGATGCAGTCAGTAGGGCAAGAGGAGTCCTTTGATATGATTGTATTCTAAGGTTCCACTATTATTCTGTTTTGGTATGGTCAGTTCTTGACATACGATAATTTTGAGTATATTTCAGGGCAAATTTGGTCCAAAATGGCCAAAATTGGTTTTTGGTTGTTACCATGGCAACAGGTCGAATTGTTATTACAGATTACCCTTTGCAATCAACCACAAGAATGTAACTGAGTTATTAGAATATGTTTTAATTGAATATCATTGAAAAAACACATGCTTTTATAACAAATAGGGTTAAAAGGCTTATTTAGTCAAAATGCTCAGATTTCAAAAAGGCTGTTGTTCCTGGCAACACTGTACTTAGGAATATCATTTGCCCAAGCTACTTTTTACAGATTTGAAAGGGCAATACATTTAACTACTCACACCAGCAAAGACAAATTTCTGGCACCCCTGGCAGAATTATTTTTAAGGCAATACATTTGGTCAAAAATCGCCTTTATTTCAAAACTGAAAATAGGCAACCTTTAAATACTTGGCATTTACCTTTAGGAGTAAGATATTTACCTTTAAATGATGCAGTCAGTAGGGGAAGAGTTGTCCTTCGAGATGATTGTATTGGAAGGTTCCAGTATTATTCCGTTTTGGTACAGTGAGTTCTTGACATAAGACAATTTTGAGTAAATTTCAGGGCAAATATGGTCCAAAATGGCCCAAATTGGTTTTTGGTGGATTACCATGGCAACAAGTCGATTTTTTATTTTTTGAAAGTCACCCTAGTTGTTAGTGCCCAAGGGCCTACCAATGCACAAGCTATGAGAAAAATCTATTTTTTGAAGGATATTATAAATTCTAAAAAATTACACAAACTGACTCAATTTAAAAAATTGAACATTATATAAAAAGTTAATTGATAAAACACAAGGGTACATACGGTCCATGCACTATTGTAGGGGGTTTGTGTTGCTTGTTGCAATCTACACAATGGGAACAGTTCTTTCACCTTTACCTTCAGGGTGAGGTGCGTCAGTATGAGCTGCGTGTTCGCGACGATCGCGTTTGTCTGGATTGGCAAGTTCATTTACAGGCGATATGTTTCCGTTTTGTTGTTGCTCTTGCTGTAAAGTCTTTGAGTGTTGATTGTTTTGATTTTGCTGGGATTGGGATTGATTGCGAAGTCTGCGGTTGTGGGGTAGACTTGCTCGCCTTCTGCTTCTTCTAAGAGTTTTTCTTTGCTGGTTTTTGGAACTTCAGGAGCGTTTTGGCTTGGCTCTTCTACCTCAGTGGTTGGAGTTGTCATCGCTTGATGTTGATCAACTTCTATTTTAAACGGCGCAAAATGTCAGTATTGATTGATCTTATAAACAAAAAGTAAAATATGGTCGTATGGTTAAAACAAGAAGGCAAATATCAAACCATCTTTATACTAAGCTAACTAATAGTTAGTACCATTATATTTTCGATTTAGAAGTTTTGACATAGTTTGAACACAGATGCCGTAGTCTGAATAACTTTGAATACACTGAAGTTCATGTTTCCAATTGTTTTATGATAGAAGAGTAATACGAAGCTGCAATGTGTTTCTGGGATCCTTTTATGTGAAGTTTAGCTTATTGGGTTCCCTTCGTTTTGAGTGAACTAGTAGTATAGTACACTTGACATGATGGAAAGATTTTACCTCTGACCTCAAACCGGAAGTGACCCGTGACCTTTGACCTTTGACCTTACCGGAAGCGATCTTTGACCCGACCTTTGACCAGAACCGGAAGTGATGTTAGGATGACGTAGGTATACGCAACGATGAGACGCGTAGGGATAAGATCGATGACGTAGGTATTACGCAATGATGAAACGAGTTGGGACAAGACCGATGAGTCATCGTACTGGTTATAAAACCGGTATACATCTCGAGCGATCGAGAAAAAGGACATTAACGTTTTACCATGGCCAGACTACTAAACATACTACGCTACATGATTGATGAAATTCAGTATATCTAGTCCAAGGAAAACCACTTACTTGTGGACGTTTCGGAAACGAGCTGTTTCCTTTATCAACACTTGATGTGGAGTGATGACGATCTGCTATTTACAACACGTGATATTGGTTGCTTAGTTGCAGTGATGCTATATGATTTATCCGCAATCAGTAGATCGTCAAACACGTGACTCAGATTGTATTGCCTCTCGTCTCTGTTCATTGTCTTGCCCTGATTTCTAATTAAGTAATAGTTATACAATTTGCGCAAATGTGAGCACCAATAACCATGACGTCATTTGAAATCGGCTTGAAATCCCCGCGAAATTTTATAAATGGCACGCTGAGAGATTGCAGTTTTTATTTGACCATGATTTGACAGGCCAGACACGTAGACTTAATTGGCTCAATTATAGCCTACACGCGACAATACCCAGGAGTGTTTTTAAAAGAATCATACAATATGCCATTTTTGGCACTTTTTGGTCAATATTTTCAAAACTAAAGATTTTTATGTAAAAAAAAAATGTTTCTAGAGAAGTGTCTTTAGAGGATTTTGGTGCAATTTGGGCATATTTTGCCAAACACTGATTTTTTTTCCGGTTGTCTGAAAAAATTTGAGCTAAAAATCAGCATTTTTGGTATTTTGTGATACCAAAAATGGATTCTCTGACTCATTTCATTAACAAAAAATATACACTTTTATATACAACACATTAATAGTTTAATAAAAGTTACAGTGCGTGATAAATTTCATAAAAAGGGTTGACACCTCCCGGGGGACTCAAGGAAGTGTTTGATTTGATTTTTTTCCCCCATTTTTGTGAGTGCTGTAATTATTGAACTATTAATCAGTCACATGCATATAAGAGTAGGGTAAAGTCGCCAGTTTTCGGTCAGCGCCTATTTTCGGTCACTTGGCCAAAATCGTGTAATTACATCGGTCGTCGCCATTATAAAAGCAATACCGGGCATCGACTATCCGGAGGTCCTTTTCATTACACGATTTGGGCGAAGTGACTGAAAATAGGCGCTGACCGAAAACTGGCGACTTTACCCTATACAGTTTTGGTAAAGGAATCGGATCAGAAAATCCAAATTTGGGGTCAATTTTGACCAAAAATGTTGATTTTTTGAGAAAATTACAAAAATAAATCACTTTTTTGACCCATTTTTTGAACAATGAACAAAGCTAACAAAAATATTTTTGAGTAAAAAATGCCCAAATTGCTTGATTATGATGTAAAGACACTAACTTAGGGACGGATTTCTAATTTTTTAACCTAATCTAATATATTTGACATTTTGACTTAAAAAAGTGCCCAATTTTTTTTACAAATAATATCATACAGGCCGTCCCTTTATTAATTGAACGAATATTTACGGTATAGTACTAAGTCCATACCTGCTATTGTTTGTATTAACGATTGGACAACAGCTTGATGTTTTGCCCCCGACTTTACTCCCGATGTTTTGCCCCAAAACCCTCCTCTAAACCTACGTCCTATGCTACCCCCCCCCCCACCCCAATCCACAATCACTCTCACTACTGCCAAAGGGAAACGAGAGAGATTTACCTGTCTTCATTATTGGATCAGTTTATTTGATATTGTGCAGTGCTAAATATATCTTCCAATAAGATAATCGATCATTATTTTCCTAAACAAAACAAATACGGAGGAGAAAAGTAATCACGCATATTCGACGTACATAATTTGAGATAAATAAAAGGTACAATATAATTTCACAGAGACTTGCATATCAGCTTCATCTTAATAGCCGACAATACTACGGACTCAAGCCAGTTGCAAGTTCAAAATACAAAAACGCGTTTAAAAAGACAGTTAGTGGTATACATTGATATTGGAAGAATCAGATAGCATGGAAGCAACCGGCATAAAGATTCCTAGTGTTATTAGCACAACATCAACAAATGAAACTAATCACTGTTTGCACGAGGTAACCCTCAACTTAACCGATCCGGAATTTGCCGCCAAATTTATGTTCACGGCAGGTGATCTCACCTATATACGCATATTGATATTCTTGGTCGTCTCTTTTGGGATGTCTGGAAATCTAGCTTTCCTCATCATGGTGATGCGAGTTCCATCTGTCCGTTCAGCTGTAACCACGTATTTAACACACCTGGCAGTGTGCGACATTAGCTTTCTATCCTGTTTGTTTCTCGTCATTTTCAATACCGGTCCCTTAGATGCGGCGGACGATGTTACTTTTAAGTCTGTTTGGGGGTGCGCTGTTCTCCATTTATCATTAAATCTTTGGCTTTTTGCGTCAGTTGGAATCGTGACCTTGATCTCAATTGAACGCTATTTTGCCATATGTAAACCATTGAAAGCCTTGATACTGAAAAGTGGCAAGCGTAACATCAAGATTCTTATAGTGGTTTGGTTGACAGCCTTAACAGTAGCCGCTCTGACGGCGAACGAATATTACGAGTATAAACAGTATTGTATCATCTGGCCCAAGACTCCAGATTATCAAAGTATGCCAACAGTTCTTACGCGATGTAGACAATTCGACTTTGAGCGCGATCACGTTACTGATGTATCTTTCGCGTTCGTAATGGTAGTAACATTCTTTTTGGCGGTCATCGTAAACTGTACCTTAAACATCCTCATAGTTATTACATTAAGCAACCGCAGAGTGGCAAGAGGCCAATATAGTGATACTGATCGCATCCGAAATCAAGTAGTTCGGACTCTGATTCTAAATGCCCTCGTGTTTTTTCTATGTCAGGCCCCGCTTCGGTTAGCTAATTTGGGTGCTATGTTCGATTATTTCAATATTCATTTATACAACGCTGATCAAGTATTTGCTTTGAAGTCTTTGGGTATTTTTGGCCAATTTCTAAATTCCGTAATCAATCCCGTTGTATATGTGGTAACGTGTAAGTATTACCGACGTTGTATGTTGCAGGCGTTCTGTTGCAAAAAGTAGAGGTCTATCAACAAGATCAAGGACGAACCCAGGTTACCGACTGGTGCATCAGCTACAGGTAGATTTAAAGCTAATGCTTGTTGGCGATGTTCACATTATATTTAGTGCACCACTTTGGCGGATGTAAAATAGAAGGTGGTTTAATTAAATGAAAAATATGATTTGATAATATCAATACAAATAAAATGATGTAAATATGTCAGTGTATCGTGTTATTTCAGCATTATCGTATAAAAGCGAACGTTATCGTAAAAAGTTGATCTTGTTATCGTAAAAAGAAAACCTGACACGAAATCGTATAATAAATTACATATCGTGTGAACTTAACCATGTAACATCGGTATAATTATGTACAAAACTAATGAGATCGTACACAATTTATTCTAATTGCATGAAGCCGGACGCAGCGTGAAATTTAGTAATCTTGTAAAATAAAGAAAAGTCGTGCTACATGTAGGTTAAAACCGTCATTAAAGGGAAGAGCATAATGATGTTTATTCCGTCTTTTGTTCTTTAGAGCGAAATCTATTGTTTAAAATGACGTTAAGGCGAAAAAATCAAAGAAAAGAAATTTGCCTTAATCTTAGATTAATGTTATATCTATAAAGCTTTGTGTAAATGTGACTGTAACATTCGATATAATCTTGTAATAAGGACATACAGGGTGAGTCAAAAAGACTGCAATAGTGGTAATAAGCCATTTTGTTTTCAAAACCAAAATGAATTTTAAAACTTTTTAAACGTTGCAAGAATGATGTATTTAATATTAACTTTGTGTGAAAACATGAAGTCGATCGCATTTTTCGTTTGTCTTTGGTGACCCTCTTTGCTGCACAACCAGATTTACCTGTTTGTCCACGAGCACAGTGATTTTCATTTGAAATGTCACACATTGCATTTTCATATTTGAATATCCCGCCAACAAAAAAATGGAAAATTTCAGTTTTTTATTAAAATTTAGAACATTATACGCTTTCATAGCATAGGTATGATTATAATTGATTATGCTAACTCACATGTAAACAAGAAAGGGTGCATCAAATTCTAATAACATCACAAATGAACTCAAGTTTCCAAATTTGAATGAGAGGCACATTTTGCGATCTGATGCATATTTTGGGTATCTCGTGGACAAACGTGTGAAATGGGTGCACTGGTCAAAAGGTTCACCAAAGGCAAACGGAAAATGATATTGACTTCATTTTTTCACACAAAGTTAGAATTAAATACACCATTCTTGCAACGTTTAATAAGATTTAAAATTTATTTTGGTTTTGAAAAAAAAAATGGTTTCTTTCCACTATTGCAGTCTTTTTGACTCACCCTGTAGTCGTGTAAAACTTAGTGTAATCATGTAACACCAGACATAAATTGTAAAATAAGGCATTGTCATGAAAACTTAGTAAAATCGTGTAACATCAGACGTAATCTTACCAAATAAGGGCATAGTCGAGTAAAACCGGACGTAATCTCCATATCCGTGAAAAACCTAGTGTTATCGTTAGTCGAATACACATTGGTGTTAATGTGACTGTAACACCATATATCATTTTGTAAAATAAGGACATGGTCATTTTTACGTGTGACCTTCTACCCTAAATCAAGAGTCAAGGTCAGTCAACCACCCAAGTTGGCAAGGATGTGCACTAAGCTCACTGTCTCAGCTTTGGACTGGGACCGGAAAACTTCTATGCTCCCCAACAGTGTAAAATTCTGATCTAAGCCGTAGATCAGACTATTTAAATTGACGTTGTTGTTGTTCAAAGAGGGCTGATTTCTCTTAATCCTTATGGTTGTAAGTTCATGCCTGTAATACATACATACCTACACACATACGAGTTTTTATCGAGCGCCATTTCATTTAGATCACGGTGCTGCAACTTCCAGGTAGCCGCTAATTCAGCGCCAAGTTGTGACCACAAACAAAGAGACAGACAATAGATGACGAGTTCCTGTAATTCGTAACCTAGGAATATGTATGTATAGACATAGACCAGGATGATCCCCTACTCCTTATGAAGAAGTCTGTGACCTTTTAACGTGCTCAGGTATTGCTCTTCCGATGCACGGGACCACCATTTCTACGTGACTTCCGAACCACGGGGCAATTGAGACTAAGTACCTTGCCCAAGAATACATACATGTTGGCCGTAGCGAAGCTAGATCTCACAACCTTTGTACTGTGAGTCCTGCGTGCTATCCACTAGACCACACATGCTCCCAATTGTAAAAATATACAAATTCTAGTTTTTATCATTACGGTTCCATCGAGTCTATGTTTTGAGCCAATTTGGAATATATTTTTTGACATAATGACAGGCAAGATATTAGTAATTGCTCCGTGAACACGTGTCCCGAGTCCCGACTTTGTCTAGTATACATTATATTTAGCATTTAATGTAGCCCAGTTGGGCTAATAATTAAAACTAAAATATAATCTAGAAATCATATATCGAGACTTTTCTGGGGACTTTTCTCATAATTTTTAAAATCTGAAATACTAGGCACTAATTTGTATAAAAAAATTGAAGTTGAAAGCTAGAAATTATTTATATAACCTCGCTAAAACCTTACAATTTGGGTGTTGGTGTTTTTTCAACCAGCAAATGGCAGACTACCGTCCATGGACAAGATGCACATATGCTGGGTAATTTGCTACTACAGCGCGGTGCGAGCTCAACCACATGCGATGAATTCATCATGCTCTACCGCGTTGTACAATCTACACAGAAAACATGAAATAGTTTATCTTCCGATATATACAACCGAATTTGCCCGTTGTAACTTTAATTTGTGGCTATATTATCTCAATTGTTCATTTGCGTACCTTAAATAACGAAAATCAGCCAAATCTGCATTTATTAATCTTCACAAGAACCCCCGCTAGTATGAAAGCCTTACTGCCAAAATACTACTAAGTCGCCCCTGCGCCAACGGCCGAAGCGGATTTACTCCGAAGCGCTGTTTTACCCTCCAAGTTTTATACTCTCATGTCTTTTTATCTACCCGAGTCACGTCGTAAAATCTATTTAGGAAATAATAATGACTAAAACCCTCATTCATCTAAATAGGCATATGTGACAATTTTGTAATTTATAAATAATTGACTGGCTTTTTTCAGATCAATGTAGACACTTCTCTTACAACATTTCACTTTCGATAATCGACGAAGCTGCAAACTTCCCATACGAAATACTCTACTTGTAAATGTCAGAGACTGGTTTCGATAAGTTGAGACATATCCTTTTATTAGGAATACAATTTTATGAGTTTTTGAAAGATGTAACTTTGGTAAAACTTTAAATCTACCATTTTACAAAAGAGTCCATAATTTCTGTCAGAAAGGTCCAATTTTAAAGAGTTCTTAACGTGTAGATGTTAGAATCATACGCACTATGACGATAACAATGGTGTTTATATCTACATAAATTCATCTTTCCTAGTAATAAATAATTGTGATCGGACACCCTGTGATACCGTCGCAAGTAGTTTACCATTGCTATGGAGTAAAGATAAATTTCGCTCGCTTAAAATATCTATAAAGCAAGAGATTACATGTTGGTTCTCTCCCCTGTAAGGACACCGCTAGGAGGTACTTACCCATCCAATCCACAAATATAGACATTTTCGAACGTCACCGGTTATTATTAAAATGTTTAGAAAACAGATATTTACACACCGATGTGTGAGATTTTACGTGTAGGAATTTCATATATTTGTCTCGTTTTAAAGGGACATTAAGTGGTGTTGAAAAGTTTAAATGTTTAAAAATGTACTTCAGAATTCAAGATGAACATTAAAAATCGCCATTATTGTTGTTTCTACTAACAAAAAACACAGCAAAACTAGATTAAAACAATATCATCGCTATTTATTGAAAAACGCCCTCTATGCAAATATGGTTCGCGTTATGTATCACGCGTACTGCACGGGGATACTGTCGGACGTGAATCGACGTTTTCTTGTACAAAGAGAGCTGATTTTTCTTAATCCTTATAGGTGTAAGTTCATACATGTAATACAATTATAAAAATAAACTAATCTCAGTTTTTATCATAATTGAGGGCGCTGCCTCCAATACATCTCTTAGTGTCCCTTTAAATAAAACGCAACGGATATCTCACGATCATAATTAAGTAACCTTTAATAAAAGATTTGTCGATATTCACCATTATCAGTGAGTTATCCGTTGCGTTTTATTAAAACGCAACGGATATCTCACGATCACAGAAAATATCTCAAATTAAAGACTTGTCGATATTCACCACTATCAGTGAGTTAAAGGGATATTAATCTTTTTCATGGAACGCCCTCTATTTGTGATTGTTTCTTAGAAATGTTTTTTTCTTTCTTTTTCAAATTACATTTAGGGACCGTTCATTATTTATGGTGGAGGGCGGTTGGGACAAATTCGAGACTCGTATGTCAAAATTACCTAACCCCCCTTACAGCTGAAACTGAAAATTACATGACCCCCCTACTAACCAATAGCTTTTTACACAACCCCCCCTCAAAATCAACTTGTCACATACTTAGCCTAGGGGATGTATTTTTCTTTTGTCCATGGATTCGTTGGTTGTGCCCTCTGAACGGCCAATAATTGAATGACTAACTGCATTGAGAGCGTAGCGAGGCGGAAAATTGTCATATATTTATACATTTTGGGTGGTTTTGTGAGTCTTTATAACCCGAAAAAAAGTTAGAACATCCTGACAAAAACATATGAAATATTCTACTTTTGTGAGCTTTGGTGCAGAGCTGAGAGTGAGACGAGGTGAAATAAAGCATGCGAGAAATTACTGTTTTTAATCATATTGCTAGATTTTGGAACATAGGCCTAGGCTGATTAACATGTTTTTTTACACCCCATGGCTCTAATGTTTTCAACCATTGATGATTATATAGGTGTTTTACCAACAGATCGTCCGAGCAGGGCGTGCACAAAAAAGATTTGCTGTCCGAAAGTAGTCTCATCAAAGTAGCCTACATGTTTTGAAGTTGAAAGGTTGTAAGAAAATGTGCGCGAAGCGCAGAAAAAAATGGCATTTACACTCCAAATAGCCCCTAAAATCACCCCAATCACCACCATCTTTATAGTAAAAAAAAGTTACACAACCCCCCCTGTTTAAGAATAAAAAGTTACATAGCCCCCCCCCTATTTCAACATATGAAAGTTACAAGACCTACCCCCAACCGCCCTCCAGTATAAATAATGAACGGTCCCTTATAATCATGAAATTAAAATATCTTATAAGTTACAGAACAGTATGTGTCCTAATTACTTCAAAATCAGATGTTTAAATAGTTGGCCCTGGTACTAACTACGACAGTTTATTTTCTGAGGTTTTTTTTCCCGTTCGTGAATAGAATTCCATGGTTTAACACCCTGTTTACGCCGTTTGCGTGTTTTTTTATTATGAAAATCTGTGAACACATGAATACCTGTGAACACAAACTAGAATGCAAGGCAACTCTGTGGGTTAACGAGGTTCCACTGTAATATGTGTTGCACAATTCCTTAATTGGAATTATAATTCCATTAGTAAAGATATAGTTCTGTGATGTGTTTTTACGGTTAATACAGTCCAAATTAAATGTATGAGTCCAGGAAATCTTTCCTGATAGTCAAACTTCATAGTCAAGAGAGAGTAACATATGTGTAAACATTGGAAAAAGATCACATAATCATGCTTTAATATTAACAACAAATTGTCAGTGATTTCGCGTGTATGATGAATGAAGTGAAATTAAGGATTGATCAACAGTCAGCTGTAGAACAGGGCCCCGTTTCAATTGAGGGCGTTCTATTTAGTGACGCACCGCCGTCATTTTTTACACGGTGATTCATCAAGTGACCGAAGTCCGTCGCCCGCCGGAATACGAACAAAAAACCCTTTTCAATAGAGGGCGGGATTTGAAACGGGACTGCGTTTCCAAGGGAACACCCTCACGTCACAGGAATTTTCAAAATTCATAAAAAGACGATTTTGCCGATTTTAAACAACGACATAACTCTCTTATAATAATAATGAAAACTTATAAATCGCCGAGGAATGTATGATTGCACAGAATCAGCAAGATATACGGGTGCTTTACCAAGTTGTATTTTGTAGATAAGTAAAGAGTATTTAAAGACAAAGCGTTGCTCAACAGGTAGCCAATGTAAATCAGCTATTAAAGGGAGATGTGTTCAAATTTCCGAGTAAGTGTGATTAGTCTAGCTGCCATATTTTGTAAACCGTTGAAGATAATACAAAATCAGAAATACCAAATAAGAGAGAGTTGCAAGAGTCAAATATTGTACACTCTATACGTGCTTGGAAAATGCGTAGCCTCTCAATGACAGGTAAAAAATTGATTGTTAAAACACTGTTAGCATCACAATTATCATACATTGCCTCTGTCATGGATATCCCTGATACAATTATTATGAAACTCAATAACATGTTCTTCAAATTTATTTGGGGCAGAGAGGAAGCAGTCAAACGTAACACAGTGATTGCAGATTTAACGATTAAGGTGGTATAAAGGTGTTTCACACCAAACTATTTTTCGATTTACTAAAGCTGTCATGGATTAAGAAACTTAACAATTCAGATATGGCCATGTGTTTTGAACTGACCACCCGAAAAGGGTGGCAGCGTTGCATCTTTGGTGACGAATCATCCATCTCTCTATTAACTCAACAACTAAATGTGGTAGAGCTATGGTTTAGGTGTCATGTGAAAGCTTATTTACATAGCTACACTGTGTGAATTAATCAGGTATTTCTATAACTGTTTGGCTGAGATATGATTGATTATATTTCGAAAGTCAGGGGTGGCGGCGGTGGTGGCGGTGGCGTTGTGTACAATCTCCATGGGGAATATAGAAAATGTTCCCAATTCTACGTTCAAATTACAATAACTACTCATCTCTGTGTGGTACAAACCTGAGACTAGTATACCTGTCTCAGGTACAAACATGATTTTGCTTTCATTTTATACATAGATTGTTTTATATTCTATAAGTTTCTGTTTCAACAAACGTGTCAACTATTACGTAACAATTGTAATCACGTATCGATTGAATTGTCCTTGTCTTTTTCCCTATTCACTACACAGTGAACTTGCCCTAATTCATCGGTTTTACATACATGACTATAACAACAGAATTATTCAACCGATGATAGCAAAATTGTACATTGGTAAGCTCTAAAATAGGGGAATTCAAAAATCCCGCTTAAATCAGGATAGGGTGAATAGCCAAAATAATATATGTGAAAAATCTAATAAATATGAAATGTAAACGTTTTCGCTCATTTACTTCCCGATATAGTATATTTCAACAAGTTGCCCTTGACAACCAATATTTTCTGATGGGTAAATTGCATGAGGAACTAATATGCACAGTAAGATTATGATAGGGATAGGAATAAATAAACTATTGAGCTTTAATCAAAATATGAAGGGAAAAAAAAAATCGATATTCTTTGAACATTCTTATCACAAGATGTTACCATTAGGTTCTATGCAAATTCCAATCGCATATTTGGATTCATTGTGAGATTACCGTTCAGAAAATATATACTTTTTATGGGGTAGAACAAGTAGTTATTGCGATATGCTAATTCGAACTTCTCAGATGGTGTAAAATGTAATAATCTGGACATGCAACGGGAAGGGTGGCGAGTTTGCAAAACACATGGCCATATCGCATGTTGGAAAAATATTCCATTGTACTATGTAAACAAGTTGGGTATTGCTATGAATATCTTTAATTGTAACTGTACATTTAAGCAGCTTTTCAACATGTGTCATATTATGTTAAAGAGATTGCCTTCTTTTTACTAAGCTATTTAAAATTTGGTTCGACACTAAGCAAGTTATAATCAAAGAGGATATTCCATCATGTCTTAATCAAGTTATATGGAATAATGATGTTATCCAATTGAAAAATAATACACTATTCTTCATAGACTGGATTGAGTCTGGAATTATGTTTGTGGGTGACCTATTTGACGATGATGGTTCTTTCTATTCCATTAACCACTTCCGTAATCGTCTAAATTATAAGGGTGCCGTAATTTTACAGTATTACGCTCTCCGCAATGCGCTTCCCATTGATTGGAAATACACACAGACTCCTGGTGACAATGCCACGACTCCTGACAACAACGGAGAAGATGTTTATTTTAATTCAGTCCCTATTGATACCAGTGGCGTACCCAGAGGGGGGCCTCGCCTGGAATATCCCCGTCGGTACACACGAGCCTCCGTCGGTATATTTCTGAGCCAAATAGAAGGCAAAATTGTACATGTAGTACATTTACTGTGCGTTTTTTTGGACTGTGCGACATTTTTTGACCTCCCACCCCCCTCCCCCCTCCCCCCACCCCACTTACGTGAAATTCACGAGGTAAGTGACTAGAATTTGTTGGGGGCAACCTTTTTCGAAAATTTTAGAAATCTTGCCCCTCCTGAAAAAAATCCTAGCTACGCCACTGATCCAAGGGGCAGCAGACCATGACCCATAATGCCCGCCATAATGACTTTAAAAAAACTTAGTAGAGGAGAAGAGGGAGGAAAGAAGCGAGGAAAGAAAGAGGAGGAGGAGAGAAAGGGTAGGTGCATAGGCGGCGCAAATTGGGGGGGGGGGGGGGGGGTATTTTCATTTTGGGGACATTTAAAACGTCATACTGGACCGTTTCAGTGTTGAACAATTCTAATATATTTAAGGGGGCTATGCAATTTCAGGTACAGCCGTAACTTCTTCATTATTCATTTAATCTATATAAAAGTATACATTTTTTTGGAAGGGAAGGGTTCAATGAATCCAACCATGATCATGAAATTGACCATTTTAGAAAAAATTATAAAAAACACGTGCTTTGCCCCATTTTAGGTTCTGCAAAGATAACTCAAAATATATTTTGTCAAATGTTGTCATACTAGTTTAATTATATTCCTCATACAATTCCCTAGGAATCGGGGTTTTTTTTGTTGAAAATATTTATTATTTTTTGAATTAGAGACCAAAAAGTGCCAACAAATGTGATTTCTTACCAAAAATTGTGATTTTCACGATTTTGGAGGTAAAAAATCACGTTTTTAGCACTTTTTGGTCTCTAATTAAAAAATTAAAAATATTTTCAAAACAAAAAAAGATTCCTAGGGAATTGTATGAGGAATATAATAAAACTAGTATGACAAAGTTTGACACAATATATTTTGAGTTATCTTTGCAGAACCTAAAATGGGTCAAAAAACGTGGTTTTTATAATTTTTTTCAAAATGGTCAATTTCATGATCATGGTTGGATTCATTGAACCCTTTCCTGCAAAAAAATGTATACTTTAATATAGATTAAATGAATAATGAAGAAGTTACGGCAGTTTTACGGAGGCTATACCGAAGGTGCACAGCCCCCTTAAGTTGCATTACTCCAAGTGTTCTTATTTTAGAAGCACATGGCCCATTGAGTAGTAGTAGGGCCTACACAAACTGGCGGGTGGTTTACCACCTTTGGCAGTAATTCACCACAGTTAATAGCCTATAATTTCTAAATGGGGGTGGTGGGGGGGGGGGGGGGGTGGTGGTGGGGGGGGGGGGGGGGGTGGGTAGGACATATTTGAGTCCAAACTGGCCCGAAATGCTTTAACACAGTGAGGAAGGGGACGTTTTCCGAAATTTGGGGTAGGGGGAGGGTCCTCACATTCAAATTCGAACTTAAAAAGGGGGGAGGTAGGTTAGGGTTCTCACATTCAAATTCTAACTTAATCTACATCGAAACCAAGAACATGATCGATCCAAATTCTTTCACTTCAAACATTTGTTTTTGTCATTGTCTTCTTTCCTCTGTATTCCTCACCAGTGACGGCGCGGCGGAAGCAATATTTAGGGTGGATCGACAGGCGCGGATCCAGGGTCGGAGGGGGCGTGCGCCCCCCGGTACAAAATCGACCAAAAAAAAGGGAAAAGGGAGAGGGAGAGGAAAGGGGGAAGGGGGAGAGAAAGGGAGAAAGAGCCTTTAATTGAGTGACTGATTGGTGAATAAAATAACGTTGTATGTCGTGATATACACGTAGACCTATATAGGCGCGTCGCAACCGGGGCGGCCGGGCGGCCATTTGTAAAGAAAGAAAAAAAGAAGAAAGGGAAAAAAAGAGAAGAAACGGAGGAAAGAGATTGCTTTTCATAAAATAATGGTCAAAAGTATACACCAGATCGCAGCAAATGAGTTCGAAAATTGAAAAAGTTTCTACTTCTGAGCCCAGACACTCCCCTGTTCGAGCTTTTAAACCATGTATATTTAAATCAAGAATATATATCAGTTATGCTCAACTTCTTTTGTGTATTGAAAAAAAAAATTGGAAATGAAGAGGTGGCTTTTCAATAACATTTTGGTCAAAGTATCCTACACCAGATCGCACCAAATTATTTTGAAAATAATTTTTTTTCCTTCTTTCTCAGACACCTCGTGTTCGACCTTTTAAACCATGTAGGCCTATATTTAAATCAAGAAAATATATCAGTTATGCTCAACTTCTTTCGTGTATTGATAAAAAACAAAATATTTAATGGAAATGAAGAGGTGGCTTTTCAATAAAATTTTGGTCAAAAGTATACACCAGATCGCACCAAATGAGTTTGAAAATTGAAATTTGTTCTACTCCTGCCCTCAGACTCCCCCTGGTCGAGCTTTTAAACCATGAATATTTAAATCAAGAATATATATCAGTTATGCTCAACTTCTTTCGTGCATTGATAAAAAATAGTTAAAAATATTGGAAATGATGAGGTGGCTTTTCAATACATTTTTGGTCAAAAGTATACACCAGATCGCACCAAATGAGTTCGAAAATTGAAAAAAAATCTATACAATATACATAATAAGACCATCGTATATAGCAAAACAGCTACGAACTATATTTAATTCTCTAAATAAAGTAATGTACACCATTAACAGCGTACTACTATATCACTGGCGCTTCTGCAAAATCTGCAATAATCTATTTTTTGGCTTAACATATTTTGGTTTTGAAAATATTGACCAAGAAGTGCCAAAAATGTGATTTTTGAGATAAAAAACTTTTTTTCGGCACTTTTTGGTCAATATTTTCAAAACTGAAAATTTTTAAGCCAAAAAAACCACAACCGATCCTAGATAATTGACTTTAGATGATTTTGGTGAAATTTTGAAATTTTGAATCAAAAACTGATTTTGTAAGGTTGTCTGATTGAAAAAAATTGGCGCCAAAGTGTGATTTTTGGGCAAAAATGTAGAAATCACTATTTGTTGTGAAATTTAATACCAAAATGGATTCTCCGACTCATTTCATTTGAAAAATTGTATACTTTTACGTATTACGGTACATTATTAGTTTAAAAGTTATAGTGCTTGATACATTTCATATGTTTTGGGTTGACACTTTTTAGGTGATATGTTAATAAAAAATAAAAAATAAAATTTTTGACCCCTAGCGACCCCATTTTGTTTTTGATTTGAAAAACCAAATTTTCATATATGGGTACAGTCGTAATGAATATCGTGACCGATTCTGGTGAACCCTATATGACCTTTCACCCCAAACTGTTTATATTTTATATGACGGTCAGGTAGGGGGTCCTACTGACCAAGTCTAGTGATTGTAGCATGTACTGATGTAAGAGAAGAAGCATTTTGTAGATGGGTTTGATAGAAGATGAAGAAAGAAGCAGTACAGACACAGAACCTCGATTTTTTAATCAATGTCAAAACGCGACGAAAACCATTATGGATGAACAAAGAAGCTATGAGAAGGTTAAGAAGATAACGCTTGGAAAAGATATACAATAACAAATCAGTACAGACACTACGAAATCTACTGCAGAGCCAGAAACACAGCCACGAAGTGAAAAGAGCAAATCGAAAGTATGAACAAAACATGACAAAATTGGCGGAGGAAATAAAGGTCAACCCGAAAAGTTTCTGGAAATATGTACGCTCCTAAACCAAGGTGAAACAGGGCATTAGTGATCTCAAAAGACAGGACGGCTCAATGGCTCATCATTCAGACGAGGACAAAGCAGAAGAGCTTAACTCATTCTTTGCAAGTGTGTTTACCAGAGAAGATAGTGATAATATCCCTTAACCTGATCAAAAGTACAATGGTTGTGATACACTAAATACTGTTACAGTGACTTTGGAGGAGGTGACTAAGAAACTTAAGAAACTAAATCCATCAAAATCACCAGGACCAGACGGAATGCACAGAGTTCTATAAAATAATCAGCAGACGAAATTATGGCTCCTCTTACGGACATCTTTAACAAATCTCTGAGAGAGGGAGTGCTACCCAATGACTGGAAAATCGAGCATGTAACTGCTATTTACAAGAAAGATGCATGGAGTAACATCACCAGGGACTTACAGGCCAGTAAGTTTGACATCAATCATCTGTAAAGTCCTAGACACCATCATCAGAGACCGAGTCATGAAATTCCTAAATACAAATAACTTATAAGCGAGGACCAACATGGATTTAGAACTGGAAGGTCATGCGTCACTCAACTTCTTGAAATCATTTGGGCGACCATGCTAGATGAAGGAGGGGGTCTGGACGTAGTATATCTCGATTTCAGGAAAGCCTTCAACAGCGTACCACACCTGCACACCAACGACTACTAAATAAGATAAAGGCATATCGAATTCATGGCTGTCTATTTAGCTGGATAGAAAGTTTCCTAATCGGGAGAAAACAACGCGTTATTGTCCAAGGCAAACCATCTCCATGGGCTGATGTACTCAGTGGAATCCCGCAAGGTAGCGTCCTGGGACCAATCCTCTTGATCATATTCATCAATGACCTCCCGGATGTGGTAGATTTTTATGTCAAGATATTCGCTGACGATACAAAGATCTTCACCCATGTACAGACCCAGGAAGACTGTGAGCTCCTTCAGAACGACTTGGACAATCTCAGTGAATGGTCCGACAAATGGCAACTAAAATTCAATGTGTCGAAATGTGGAACCATACATTATGGCAATCAGCAGGAACCTCACACCTTCAGCATGTCTGAAAATAATGATCAAAGAAACCTGGAAGTTCTAACAGAAGAAAAAGACCTTGGAGTCAAGTTTGACCCAACACTCACTTTCAGCAAACATGTAGCAATGGTTGCAAATAAGGCCAACAAGATCGTGGGTACCATCAGGAGAACTTTCAATTTCATGGATGTGGGAATACTGAAGATCTTATACAAATCACTGATCAGAACAATCCTGGAATACGCAAACAGTATATGGAATCCGACCTACCTTAAAGACATGCAACGAATTGAAAAGGTACAGCGAAGAGCCTCTAAACTAGTGAGAGACCTACGACACATGTCATACGAAGACAAATTAAGAGCACTAGATCTAACAACACTAGCGTACAGAAGGAGGAGAGGTTACCAGATCCAAGTCTACAAAATTATGAGTAATGAAAATGAAATGCATAAATCAATACTCTTCGAGATGGCAAGCAGCAACATAGGTACTAGAGGACACAACTTCAAAATCCAAAAGCAACACACCCGACTGAGACTAAGAGAGTACACCTTCACAAACAGAGTTGTCAACTCATGGAATAACCTGCCAGTTAGGACAGTAAAAGCCACAACGATTAACAGCTTCAAGAAAGGAGTAGATGCAGCTCCCAGTAAAACATGTGACAAGTTCATATACGGCATGGGATCTCTTTAGCAGCAGCAAAATGCTGTTACATAAATGTACCTATAGCTTCATATATATTTATAAATGCAGTGAATTTCCCCCAATAGTCATCATCCAAGAGAATTACATCGGGAGTGCTCATCTTAAAAAAGGTGAATAGCCTTTCTTCATTATCTTCATTATCTTCTATCTTCATCTGTGTATATTTGTAGTCTATGCTCTGAGGCCTCTGGGCTGTGGACCAGACATTGGCCGGACAAACCGGTTTTGTGAGCGCTCAACCGTCCCACTTCCTTCATAGCATTCGTTGGAGGTGGTATCAACTCCGACTGTCTGAAAGCATTGGTGCTTCTTCTGCAAAGCCAGATAATGTAGCTTGCTCTCAGGGCTGTTTTGGATGCTGTGTCTAAGATGGGTTTTCTTTTCCCGTTAGGGATTCCTAGGGAGGCCAGACAATATCCCCCTGCTCCAAACTTCTATGGGAAAGTAATTCACAGACCATCCATTATGTTCGCAATCTGCTACAAGGTCTTGGTATTTACATTTCTTCCTGGCGAATGCATTAGCAAGGTTCTCCTCTGATGGGACTGTCAATTCAATATGATGACATTTTTAGTGCGAGTTGAGAAGATGGTAATGTCTGATCGTTTGGATGATTCAACAATTTCTAGAGGAAAGACTATCTGTGAGTGCTCTTCATCCACCAGGAGTTTCCAGTCACTAGCATTTCTCTGGAGTGTCTGTTTCTTTTGGTTTTGTGTACGGTAAGACTGGGTTCCAGTATTTTGTACCATCTGCTTTTTGGAAATCTATGGTATAGGACTGAATCTTTGAGATTGTTATGTAGATCTGTTTCTGTTTTCTTCATCAACATATGGTATTAGTCCCGATACAATTGCTCTCAATGTTTGGTTGTGACGCCAGTTATACCTTCTGTTTTCTAGTGAAAAGCTGCAACAGTTAAGGATGTGGAGCAGGGTGGAGTTTCGGTGGTGACACTGGCACATCTCCAAATTTGTCTTGCCCCAGAGTCTCAGGTTAGTTGGCGTCGGGAGTTGGTCATGGATGGCATTAATCTGGAATGACAGGAGTTCTGGGATATCCGCCTACATACAGGAGCTTTTTACATGATGTGTCGACTTGCATGGCAGAATCCCATCGCAGTCACTGTCCATGTTTTGCACATCCATATTACTACAAAGGTAGATCAGCATTTCATCCTCGTCTACGTCTTTAACCAAACTGATGGTCAGGCACTTTCTATGTTCTTCATGGTCATGTCTTAAATCAGTTTCTGGTTCTTCTTAAACACCAGGCCTGCTTTGTCAGTCTGACCTCTGCCTATTTCATTAAGGATAAGATGCCGTTCTTTTTGTTCTAACTCTTTCACTCCATTCCATCTGGACCTCATCTTCTTCTTCTCTAAACACTCTCGGTACAGTGTTTGGATTTTTCCATATCTGGAGTGCTTGTTCAGATGATAGTTGGTTAACTTAACTGCATACATTTCACTGAGAGGTGGTGAGTCGTTTCAGTTGTATATAGACCATATCGCCTTCTAGACCTGTAAGTAAAAAGCACTATTTGAAGTGCTTCTGGTTATTCCTGCTCATTTCTTTGGGTACCGTGTGCAGGTTGCCTCCAGTTTCTCAATGTAGGTGATTGGGAAGTTGTAAATTGTAAACTCCCATACAATTTTTGGGATGATCACGTGATTGTATATCCACATCTTCATGATTCCATTTAATTGGCTTGCATCTGTTTATTCTAACATAGCCGACATCTTCCTGCTAACCATTTGTCTGATGTTATCGTCCTTCAGGTCTTCATGATAAGCTTTCCAAGAAATCTCATTGGTTGACTGGATATAATGTGATTTGCTGTCCATCAATTATTATAGTTGTGGATCGTAGGCTATATTGTGTCTTATGGCCTCTTTATTTGGAACTACTTTCTTCATGGCATGAGATTCACATTTAGCAGGCTTGGCCTTCACGGTTCTTGACCATTTCAGGAATTCGTTTGTGCCGTTAATGAGTCGTTGACAGCCCACTGCATTTCTGGCTACCAGCTTATGGTCGTCAGCATATGTTATAGCTGAAGTAGTAATGTTGAAATCACTCATGCGGTATCCAAGAGGAGGGATTGGTCAAGTAGATCTAGACATAGATTGAAGACGGCTAGAAACAGAATGCATGATATCGGGCAGCCTTGGAATACTCCAAAGTAGCACTGTATCCAGTCAGTTGTCCACGCCTCTGTTTTCACACGGATGAACACATCATCATAGTAGTTGTATATGATCTTCCTAATGTGTTCTGGCACATAGTACCATTACAAGGCAAATTGTATAAGGTTGTGTGGCACAGTTCCATGCGTTCTGTAAATCTAACCAAGTTGTCACGATTGGCTTGCCATTCTGATCTTCTTGGAATCTTGTAGCATAAGGGCTTTTGTGTGTACAACACAACCTGAAAATTTCTCCATGAAGCACTTTTTAACAGATTTGTCAATATAGTTGTTCTCTGATGTTAAGTAGCCTACTTAATGGTTCTTTGAGCAAGAATGCCAATTCCAAGATTTCAACTTATATTCTTCACAGTTATAGGTCTAAAGTAGGCTGGTTCATTTGTATTCCCTAGTCTTTCGAGATGAGGATTGTTTCTCCCGCTTTCCAATCGGTAGGAATTGAAGCAGTTCTCCAAATGTAACAGATGGTTTAATGCAACAGTACTGTTATTCTTGTGCAATACGATTGGTTCCAGGAGCACTGGCATAGTGGCATTTCTTCGCTTATGGAGGTATGCATTAAACTCTGACAAGCTCAGTGTAGGTTTGGTCTTAAATTTGGTTGGTTTCGTGGGTCTTTTCATGATCTTCATAGGACGGTACTTGTAATCACGTTTCTTGTCATTGTTGACTTCCTTAAAGAACTTCTCCTCCCGCTGCTTTACTGAATGAGGATGGAGTTCTGTTTTCTTTCTTATTTATATAGCATCTTTGTGGCATATTGGTGAGGGTTCTGTCGAAATTGCTGTTGGGATATGTTTGCAGCGGATTTCTCTTGAGAATTCAGCTCTAGTTTTCTGACTTGAGCGTGAAGTCTAACAAGCTTCAATAAATCTTCCTTCAGACGGATGGATTGACTCCTGTCATTGTCCTTTAAGGCTTGTTTGTACTGATGTTTCAAATCCTTTTTCAAGCGTCTTAATTTTCTCTGCTATCTTGAGGAGGGCTACTTATAGTCCAAGTTCGTTTTGGTTGATGTTGGCTTGAAACCTTATCTGTTAAGGGAAGTGTCAACCCTAAATATATGAAATTTATCAAGCACTGTAACTTTTAAACTAATAATGTAATGTACATAAAAGTATACAATTTTTCAAATGAAATGAGTCGGAGAATCCATTTTTGGTATTAAATTTCGCCAAAAATAGTGATTTCTACATTTTTGCCCAAAAATCACTTTTTTGGCGCCAAAAATTTACGGACAACCTAACAAAACCAGTTTTTTATTAAAAATTTCAAAATTTCACCAAAATCATCTAAAGTCAATTATCTAGGAAGCACTTTTTTTTTTTGGCTTAAAAATTTTTAGTTTTGAAAATATTGACCAAAAAGTGCCAACAATGTGATTTTTGAGATAAAAAACATTTAAGCCAAAAATTTAAGCCAAAAAAAAAAAATGCTTCCTAGATAATTAACTAAAGATGATTTTGGTGAAATTTTGAAATTTTGAATAAAAAACTGATTTTGTTAGGTTGTCCGTAAATTTTTGGCGCCAAAAAAGTGATTTTTGGGCAAAAATGTAGAAATCACTATTTTTGGCGAAATTTAATACCAAAAATGGATTCTCCGACTCATTTCATTTGAAAAATTGTATACTTTTATGTACATTACATTATTAGTTTAAATGTTACAGTGCTTGATAAATTTCATATATTTAGGGTTGACACTTCCCTTAACAAGCTGCTTGTACACATGATTCTCTAAATAAGTTAGTTGCTCATCTGGACTGCCTCCTATTTCAGTTGGCAGTTCATTGTATAGTTTTTCATCAAAGTCTTTCCAGACGCTGTCTTCAGATGGTTTAGGTAAATTAATATATTCCTTAGGGACCGTTCATTATTTATGGTGGAGGGGGGGGGGGGGGGGGGGGGGGGGGACAAATTCGAGACTCGTATGTTAAAATTACCTAACCCCCCCTACAGCTGAAACTGAAAAGTACATGACCCCCTGCTTACCAGTAGCTTTTTACACAACCCCCCTCCCTCCCCGAAAAAAATCAACTTGTCACATACTTAACACTTTCCACGCGGCTATATAGTTTTACCATACAAAACAGATTTTTCAGAAACCTTTTCGTAATTTTCAGAGTCTATTTAAAGGATTACTGAACCAATACTAGGCATGTTTGTACTTAATTCAATGCATTTCTCATGGTGATTCCAAATATAGTAATAGAATTAAATAATGTTGACATTTTTGAACATTTTGTGAAATTTTGGAATGTCGTCTGCAGCCGCCTGCCGCGTGGAAAGCGTTAAGGGGCTGTCTTTACCTTTGGAATTTTGTTCATGGATATGTTGGCAAATTTGGTTTGTGCCCTATCTGAACGGCCAATAATTTTATGATGCCCCTTCTTTATATTGTGTGAAACTAGTAATGGCGAGCGTAGCGAACTGGAATTTGTTTCCATATTCATACATTTTGGGTGGTTTTGTGAGTCTTTATAACCCGAACAAATAAGAAAATTCTGAGCAGAAACGTATAATCCAGTGAAACGTTCTACTTTTGTGAGCATTGGTGCAAAGCTGATATGAGGTGAAAAGCATGCAATAAATCACATTTTTAAATCATGAAAATGGATTTTGAAACATTATACACCCTGTGGCTCTAATGTCTCGACCGTTGATGATGTTTTTCCACCATATCGTCGATTTTCTGTCCAGAAGTCGTCTCATAGTAACATTTTTTGAATTCGATAGGTTTTAAGAAAACATGCGCGAAGCGCAGAAAAAACATGGCATTTACACTCCAAAATATCCTCTAAAATCACTCCAATCACCACCATCTTTATATAGTTTAAACAAATTTACACAACCCCCCTGTTTAAGAATAAAAAGTTACATACCCCCCCCCCCCTATTTCAACATATGAAAGTTACATGACCCCCCTATAGTTTACCCCCCCCTCCACCATAAATAATGAACGGTCTCTTAACAGCTATGTTTCTGCATGCTTGGTGGGCTTCTCCTTTGGACTTTCGCTTATGGTGGAAGCTCTTGCCTGTCGTCTTAGAAGCGCTATGGGGTTTATCCGGGCTTCTTGCCACTAGGGATGGGCATGTCGACTTATAATAATAACAACATTTATAGAGTGCTTTACTTAAGTGAGATCTAAACTCAAAGCGCTTTACAACAAATGAATAAAAGATTCAAAAAACAATAAAGCAAAAATACAATAATGGTCTTAAATCTACAAAAATCTACAAACAGAGTAAAATGCATATTTGTAACAAAAAACATGAGATAATAATCGCTTTTATCTTGTAGGATTCTACTCTCACATCTTCTGATATCAAAATATTTCGACGAAAAAAAAGAAGTATGTTTTTGTATACGACTCATTGCAGCTGCACACCGACCCAAGCCTTATAACTTATAAGGGGGTGTGGACTCTCAGGTACAGCCTCCATAAAACTGAAAGGGTTCAATGAATCCAACCATGAACATGAAATTGACCATTTTGTAGAAAATTATAAAAACACGGTTTTTGACCCATTTTAAGTTCGGCAAAGATAATTCAAAATATATTTTGTCAAATTTTGTCGTTCTAGTTTAATTATAATCCTAATAAAATTCTCTAGGAGTGTTTTTTTTAAATATCTGATTAATTTTGAATTATTGACCAAAAAGTGCCAAAAATGTGATATTTTAACCTCCAAAATCAAGAAATAGTGATAATCATGTTCAACAATCGTTAATGTGTCATAGTATTTATTTTCTATCCATTTTGGAGCTTTCGTTATCAAATTATGGCAAATTTACTCAGACATATCAAATTTAGCTTTGGCCACTTTTCATGTGTAGCGAACTCTTTTACTAATGTAGAATCATCATTCAGTGTGTAATTGAACATAATCAATCAAATCAATAGTAATATAACTGGTACATGGTGATAGGTAGTTTAATTTGAGTAGGTAACATATTTCCATCCATATTATCCATGAAAAATATTTGAATATAAGATGTAATTTACACAATACATTGATGTATCCTATAAATCATCATTGGAATCTCAAAGGCAGTTTTTTCAGTGGAAAATCGAATTCGTGTCCAAAAGTGACCAAAGTGGGATTCGCACTCTTGTTACTGAATTGATCATATCTCGGGAGTTAAGGGGTGAGATTTAATGGAATGAACGAATGATGTATGTATAAGTTAAGGGTTTGACGGGTTTGCCGTCGGCGTCGGACAAGTTTTAAAACTTGTCCGACGGCGGATCCGTTAAACTCTTAACTTATAATTATTATGAATACCCGTCGTAAAAGCATATCTCACAATTTTTATGTATGTTTGATAGAGGACTAATAGTAAGGTCACGAATTTTCTGCTTTGTAACTGTTGAATTCCGCGTTTTTCCGCTTTGTAAATTTTGCATTTTTCTGTGATGTAATTTTCCCCAAGAAAGCTTAAAATTTACGATCTATAACACCAAAATAAACACACTTTACAGAAAAACACATCATTTTAGATTTTTAGGCTTACCTTATTATTAATGTAGCGGTAGCCGACCCTCTATATCGCGGAGTTTTATATTTAAATATTGTTTGTTTTATTTTATTACGTATCGCTTTTTAATATTTATATTGTTTTATTCAAGACCATTTATAAATTTTGTGTTTTGGGCGGTTTTTGTGCATTTTTCCCCTTCTTTTCATCAAAATGTCGTTTTCCGCGTTTAACCTCAATTCGTGACCTTAACTAATAGAGCCACCAACAAACTATATTTTTGAAAACAAAAAACGGGAGTTAATTTTTAATTATTTTTGTCCATCATGGGACACTTCTTGTGACACGTCCTGTCCTGATGATAGCAAATTATAAATTAAGTTATACTTGGACTTGCGTTGTCGCATTTTATTGCTCGGGTTATAAACAAACATTGATATTATAAGGTCTTCTGTTTTTTTTCTATGACCCGATTTTGACGTCACATTACTAGTGAAATCTGCTGAAAGAAAGGTGTTACAGCACCTGAAAATGCCAGATTATTTTCTATCTTGTGTTGAGATCGAAAGTTTAACCTAATCTGATAAGAAATTTACCGTTCGGACTGCATTTGTTTGTGCTATCTACCGAAGATACGAATGCCGCTTACCATATTTACCATTGTTTACCTATTACTCTGCTTTCTCGAGAAAAAACAACACCGCACGTGTAAATTGCCATTGAATGGTGAAAAGAAACGATGTGTCTGGCACGCGAAAATTAACATTCCGTACTGGTATACACCTAGCATATAAAGTCCCTGACCAGGTGCTTTGAGGTTCACTAATTCAAAATAAATAATCGGTACAAAGAATCTGAGATATACATTAAATGAGCAAATTTCTTTTCCGCCGTTTGATACCTCATTCAACAAAATCGAATGGATACTTTTAAAGTTATGGCGAATTCAATGACCGCGCATGCAACAGAAAAGTTGCACTAGGTATAGGAATCATTGATTTGTGTGTGATTACTGTTGCCATGACTGTGTGCTATCTGAACGAGACAGATGAATGGGTCTGGAGTGATAACCGCAATGTGCGGGACAACTGGCTGTGACGAATACAAGTCTTAGCTGATTAGCTGTGAGTTTTTTCAGTGCGTAATCACACACAAATCAATGATTTCCTATACCTAGTGCAACTTTTATGTTGCATGCGCGGTAATTGAAATCGCCATAACTTTAAAAGTATCCATTCGATTTTGTTGAATGAGGTATCAAACTGCGGAGAAGAAATTTGCTCATTCAATGTTTATCTCAGATTTTTGGTACCGATTATCTATTTTCAATTAGCTAACCTCAAAGCACCTGGTCAGGGACTTTATGTGCTAGGTGTAGGTTGCCCCGGTCATCCGAGTATTTTGTCATTTGTAGTTGACAACAAAGCAAACGTTTTAACACATCAGTTTGTGCGCTCTATTCACCATAATATACACAAGATTGTTCCTAGAGATCGCGTGAGGCTGTGAAAGTGACTGTTGTTTACATCATCAAACGACATGTGACGCCGGGGGTCAGTGGACATACCAAGCGGGTACGCATCCGCGTCCAAAAAAAACGCCGAAAAGGGTCCAGATTTGACGACGTCTTTCTGAAAAAGGGGTACTTTTTAGGGTGCATCGCACTTTAGGGTATCAATTATATCCACGCTCATGCGTTTAAACTACTCAATGGGCGTTGCAATACAGCCGGTTGGTTGCACACGAGAAATCTGTCATACGTCATATGAATATTTAAATTTTGAGCCGGTTTTTAGGGCAGCAATGTATAGCGCTGCTAAGCGGGCCTTGTATCGTAATGAAAGTAATGGCTTTTCAACATGTTCAATAAACTATCGGTCAAAATTACACACCAAATGGGTTCGAAAGTTGAAAAGAAATCCAATTCTGAGGGCCACATCCACCCACAAGACTCCACCAGGTCAGCGTGACCGCGGAGGACGGTGCTTCGCACAGCTTTGGTTAGTCAATTATTTGGCCCCCTTCAACAAATCCTGAATCCGCGCTTTTAAATCATGAATCTGAATAGGAAACATGAATTTATTGGTACTAGCGGGCATCCGCGCTTCGCGCGGACCCGCTAGTAGATTTCACGATGAGGTAAGTAAACAAAGCGTAATCAAATTTGATACAATATCAAGAACATGTCCTACATGTATACATAATCCAGACGGGCCCTAAATAATCCGAATATCGCAGGTGCTTTTGATAATCCAGGTATACATGTGCCTTAAAGTAGGTAGGCCTACCTTTGTCTTTCAAGATACCTATGGAGGCCTCCCATGTGACCTGAAATGCAGGTACCAGTTGTCCCATTATATGCCTATCCAGGGACCCCGTAGGCCTAAGCCCTACCCCTATGGCACCGGATACCACATAATCCAGGTACTGCAGTGTGTCGTTATATCGAGATACCCGGTGCCTTACTGTATCATTCAAGTAACTTGAATTAATCGCGGGCAGTAATAGTCATACCACATAGGCAGAGTGAGTAATATCAAAGCGTTATAAATGTTTATATAAATATCAAGAGTATGTCCTTATCAGGTACCCAGGGCAGGTACCTAAAGTGCCCTTGATATAATGTAAGTGACATGGTACCCTTAATACACCATGCGCCTAGGCCCAATGTGCCGCAAATAATACAGATACCCATGTTCCTAATCCAAGTACTCCACGTGTTCTTAATACACCGGTTGCCCATAGGCCCTACCTCTCACAGATGGCCTTAATAACCCAGGTACCGCATTTGCCGGCATTATATCCATTATACCAATGTACCCGTATTATATCCAGTTTATAATAGAAAGCGCATGTATAGGTGCCGAAGCTATAATAGCGGGTGGTTAGTCACATCAAAACGTATAAAAATGAGGTATTGTAAAACAGCAAGAGTATGTCGTTGATACTCCATGTATCCTAGGTGCCCTTAATACTGACATTGGTACCACAGTGCCCTTAATAATCCATATATACCATGTGCCCTTAATAAATCCATGTATGCCATGCATGGATAACACATGGTGCCCTTGATTATTCAGGTACCACCCATGTACTTTAATAATCAAGATTGTGTATTAGTGATCCAATATAGGACCTCCATGGACTATGTGGTTTATCTTGAATCGAATATTAAGGGCACCCGTGATAACTGTGTATGCGGCTATGGGCCTACGTGGATTAATAAGGACACCTGTACGATGAATGGTAATTCAGGTGTAGGAATACTTAAAATATTCAGAGTATCTGGATTGCCTTAATATCCCCTCCCCCAGTTATTACCCCCTGTCAGCTTATGTCCCTACCCATTTTGTATCCCAAATAATACAAAAGTTGTATTTTAATGTCAAAACTGAAAGTAACTTAAAATTAGCTTTAAAATGTCTCCCCCGATTCTTTTATTGCCCCGCCACCCCGTTTTCCTCCTTTGAAATGTTGATATATGTGCCATCCGGGTTTTGTTTGGCCTATTTACTTAAAATACATTATTCCTCCAATAGGCATGTAGGGCCTAAACGTATGTAGTCCCTTTGTCATGTTTGTTGTGTTCTAAATAAGGCCTTCCGAGATACTACCTAATCAGCACCCTTAAAATCCAGTTATCACAGGTGGCACACCTGCGCATAGTATATCCAGGTAATTTGAGACTATCTGCGTTTTATAGTGAACCCGTTATCCAGATACCACTGATGCCCTTACTAATCCAGACACTCTATAATAATCATGATAATATACTACACGTTCCGTTTATCCACATGCCCATGTGCCCTTATATCCAGATTATCAAGTAAGGGAAGTGCGGGGAGGAGGAGGTGGCTTTAGGAAATGATGGGGCAATACCGCACGTTCCGTTTATCCAGATACCCATGTGGCCTTAGTAAGGCCGCCTTACTATATCCATATTATCAAGTAAGGGAAGTGCGGGAAGGGGGCTTAGACCTTAGGGTATGATGTGACAATCCCGTAATTTATGTGCTATATAAGCCGCAGCACCTCAAATTAAGATTCAGACCTCATCGTATACATTAAGCCGCACCGCTGTATAATAAGTCGCACAAAGAAAATGAAAGGGTGTGTACCGTGTGTGTGGGGGAGGGGTGTGTGTAGGGGTGGGGGTCAGGGTCAACCATGATCAACCAGCCCATAGCTTCCCCTAGCTTCATGACCAGCCATGGGGTAACAACTGCATGAGTGACTCCATCAAATGTATTTTCCTTCAGCCACTTCAGTCACTTGTTATCCTGGATACGTTTTGCGCCTTGCTCCCAGTTTCTTTATTAAAATAAAGGTCTTGGCTATATGATTAATGTTTTGTTTGTGTCTTGCTCTCGTTATACATTTTTTTGTACTGTACGGTATGCACCGCGTAGCAACCGTACGGACTACCTGCTTTCACTGCATGCCCCGTTTGCAATGTACAGTTTGCGCCATAAACGCGTACACACTTTGTCTGCGTCATTACGTGTGCGCCGAATCGCGTGCGCCATGTTAAACGCGGTCGGGCAGCAACAACAACGGTTGGTATGGTACCGCCAGTTTCTTTATCGTTAGGAAACTCCGCGTTCATCTATGTTGTTAATGTGAAAGTGTCACTTTAAGATATGCGTAAGAGTTTTTGTTTACATTTAGAAAATATCGTAAAATATTTTAATTTGTTGGACGTATAGTCCCGTATAAATGCTTGTTACTATGCGTTCTTTAAGAATAACAAACAGCCGCATATACAGAAATGTAGCTATATCCCTGAAGAAAATATTTTGGGTGAAGACCATATGTCATCACTCATTCCGAAAACCACAATTTGTGTCCGAACAGTAGCTACCCGAGTAAAAGAAATTCAACATTTCGGATTTTCATATGTGATCCTTTCTGCGCATGTCTGAAAACGGGGAAAAACGGGCATTGAACTATCTAATTAGCTCGTGTATTAGAGGCGCAATTACCACGCTTTTTCAGTTGAAGAGGGACGCGAGTGTAAAATTATATTGAACTATATCTATTAAAGCGAAGGACCGAAAATTAGTATATAGATAAAATGTACAATGAACACAATGAAATGGTAATTGGGTCTGATGGTTTAATACTTTGTCGACAACACAGTGATAACTTGCAAGCTTCCAGAGGGGGAAATACTTATGGGCGGCAGTGTATATATGCTGTATGATTTGTTATTGCGCATGTAAATCGCTTGGTACCACGTGATCGCAACTATTATTATTCAAGCGTTTTGTTTTTACATCAGCATTACTGAGCGTGATTTTAACTTTAACATTGTTAAATCCATGCAAGCATACATACATGCAACAACTATTTGTGACGCGCCATTCCGCGGAGCATCTGACTTATATGTGCTTACAAAGATACTTAATAACACAAGTCAACATGGTAAATATGGAATAACATAAAGAAACAAAATCAGGTGGGGAACAATTTACAACGTTCAGGTGATGCGTTTTACCGACTAACAATCATAATGACTCCAGCTAACACAACATCAGATGATGCCATCCTCCCTACAGCTGACAGGTCTTCGCAACAAATGGACGGATTATTTGTTTTAGGAGTTATAATGTGCATCTGGTCTCTGGTGATTATTGTATCCAATCTTGGTACTATTGCTGCTTTTTGGAAAGTTGCTGCACTACGTGTGAAACCAAGTAACTTTCTCATACTGAGTCTATCTTGCGCCGATCTTGGAGTCGGGACTACACTTCTCACGTTTGTTATCCCAAGTAGATTAATGGGTCACTGGGTGTGGGTCGGAAAGATTGGGTGTCAGGTCAACAAAGTAAGTCAATATATGTTCCTGACCGTTGGTATTTTTACTGTTTTAGCTATAAGTATTGATCGATTCTTATTGATTAGCAGAGAGTTTCCTAAGTATCAGCAAATTGTATCACGAAAACGAATAGCCATGACAATTCGGATTATTTGGATGTACGCCGTATGTTCTGGCCTGGTCTTTCTCATCTTTTGGGATATCGGGCCTAACATTGTCACGCTGGATGACCGTCGTATCAATTATGTCCACTTATGCCAGTCTCCAGTAACGTGTAATTCGTCGATTACGTTGTTAACGTCCGCAGTGAATGTTTTCTTACCACTGATCGCTATAGAGATTATTAGCGTATGCTTTATGAAGAAGTTACGACGTATGCTCTGTCGCATAGGAGTGCAACAGTCGATACAGCTGCGAGGAGGGCCCAGAGGAGAGGATGGGAACCCTCCACGAGACCCGCACGGACTCCAGAAACCCGCACATGGCCATAAGCGATATACCAAGGCTGCCAAGACTCTTATCGCCATAGTTATAGCACTAAATCTCTGCATTATACCAACCGTTCTCTACTGCATCATAACAAATGCAATTGGTAAAGAATGCAACGAGTACGAGGTACCTATTGTCTGCCTCTTCGATATCTTTTCATTTAATTCATGCATTAATCCATTCCTGTATGCGTTAACTATGCCGAAGATCCGAGAATTCTACCGGAGAACTTTCTGCTAATGATGTTGGAAGCATTCCGAGAACGAATACAGCAGGTTTGCTATCGTAGATCATGCTGTACAACAAAAGCATCAACAGAAACATGTTGGCACGTACGCGATGCAGGGAAAACCTATTCTTGCCCAAAACAAGAACATCTTCATCGTGCTGAAGTTATAATCATAATGTTGTCTGATCTTGACCAAGCCAGACCAGTGGTGTTTTCTGACACAAGCACAAAAATTAAGTGCATATGGTCACGCGTTCGAAGCTCGCCTCCTTTCGTGTTACACACGGATTTTGGCTTTCGCGACATGATTTTAGCTTTTCACATTTATATTTGCTTGTATACCCCCTGAGGTAGTAAAAGTATACATTTTCTGAAGGAAAATTGCATGAGGAAACCAATTATGCCGTTAAATTTATAATACGACTAAGGTCTAAAATGGAATGATTCACAATGTTCGGAAAAATATCAGATTTTTATTTTTTTTAAATTTGAGATCAATACAGGGTGAGTCAAAATAGTCAGGTCCCGTTTTCAAAAAATCAGGAAAAATACTTCTTGAATCTGTGTTGAATCTCTGATAAATAAAACGATATTGCATGCAAAGTATTTAAATATATTATAATATAACTCAGTTGCACAAACATATTCAATGGACTGCACTTGGCCTGGTAAGTTGTCAAAGCACAAACTGTTTAAATATATAAGATCTGTTTTCTCACAGACTTCTCTCATATTAGTTCGATTAAAATAACAAGTTTTAAAATACTTTGGTCAACATTTTGTTAACACTCAATAATATTTGTTATAGCCTATCTCTCATTGCACAAAAACTATTAAAAACATAACCGCAAAGACAATAGAATCTCTTTTCCTATTGTAAGTGCTGTGAATACCAACACGCCTTTGATTAACTTATTCAAAAGGCGCGCGTTAATCTTTCACGTCCATAGGGATCCCTTAGATATAAGTTGGAACAGATTTTATTTCACAGAATTAGGAAAAATGCACATATCTCCCGTTTCGAATAACCAATTTGATTGAAATAAAATTTAGGTTATAGCTAGTAATGCCTCCTTGCTAGGCAAGTCATGAGATATATCACTTTTTGCATTTTGAATTGTTTAAAAAATCGGTGAAATCGGGACCTGATTATTTTGACTCACCCTGTATGTGTTTTATACCTACCCCTATCATTATTTTCTTTACATATTTGAATGCCTCATGAAATTACCCATCAGATGATATATAATTGTCACTACGTTTTTATTCCTTTGTTAATTTGTTCCAAAATATAATCATTAACATAAATGTACATATATTATCATTACTAACCAGCCTAGAGAAATCACATGAGAAACAAACCCTAATGTTATGAGAAAGTTTCTGGTCCAGCAAAATTACAACTGCGTCCGGTTTTGGCCAGGAAAAGATCTATACGATTAGGGGAATATGGGGCAACTGGTCCGTAGGGCAAGTGGTCCGAAATGAAGGGTTTTGTAATTGTATGGGCATACTGCTTTCTTTTGAACAGTACGACTTTTGTTGAAACTTGACATATATCCTTACCTTCTACAATCCAAAACATTTCGAACTTTAGGGTATTTACACATGTGATATTCTCCAGATCTTTGAAGCAACCTCCTTGAGTGACTGATTGAAAATTCACAGATAGTATGGGCGATATATAAAGATGGGTTTAGATCATGTTTAATGTACTTTTTATGATAGACAGATATGCAACAGTAAATATATAAAGGGTTCAACAAAAGAAAGTATACCACTTTGTTTATTTCATTTTGAGTAATTTTCAATTTGTTTTTGACCAAACAGGCTAGATAGGCATTTAGATGAATCTTTTAGGCATAATTTGATACCAAATTTGCCCCCTAACAACAAAGATAAACCATGATTAGCACCATTTAAAAGAAAATATCCCATTTTCAAAAGTCGCATTTCCAATACACAGCACGAGAAGATTTGGTTAATCTGTCTATGTTCTACCCATCCATAACATTCCTTTACATTCAAATCCTTCACCCATGCATCAGTTTACATTTGAATTAGCCCGCGCATTGAGGGATATGCGCCGTGCTGTGTATTGGAAATGCGACTTTTGAAAATGGGATATTTTCCTTTAAATGGTGCTAATCATGGTTTATCTTTGTTGTTGGGGGGGGGGGGGGGGCAAATTTGGTATCAAATTATGCGTAAAAGATTCATCTAAATGCCTATCTAGCCTGTTTGGACAAAAACAAATTGAAAGCTAGAACCCTTTACATACAGTACAGTCGTCTTAAGATGCTAGGTGCATATTACATTTGATGGGTGCTATATTGTAGTGTGCTTAGGGACTTTCCGAAATATGATTAAAACCATAGGTTGTGGTTGAAATGACCGTAAAATGGCGCACATTGCTAAGTTGGGACATTGGTGGTTTGGATTTGCGATCAATATTATCATTTAAAGAATGCTTCAACTTAAATAATGATCACGGGTATTTATTTGGTAGAGTTATTAGTTTATGAATTTGCAAATAACAAAGTACACCATTTCTTATTTTATCTAAAGACACTCGTCTACTTGTAAGACCCGAAAGCCGTAATATTTGCGAATTCAAAGATACTCGCTGGCTGCAGAAATCTGTGTAATGGCTAAAAACAAAAATGCAGTTTTGCCTGTTTTTTCTGAAATGTATTGGAGTTATTGATTATTATGACAAATGGTGGTATGTTTTAAAACATTTTGGCGTAAAATTTATTACGTCAGGCGTGTTTGAAAAATGTTTCATCTCAACAAAGTGCGAAGTAATTTGTTGGGGCAAGTGGTCCAAAGGGGTATGGGGCAACTGGTTCGCCTGCAAAAACTTAATCAAAATTGTAAAACTCATTTTGAAAATTAGTTGTTAGTTTTAATAAAACATGACTCGGTATTGAAATGTGAATAGATTATGAAATAATTCACATTCTTTCTAGTTCTTAGACATTTTGGGGCATTTTGGGTCTAATACCACTATTTCTGCTATTGAAGGATTACAATATGACATGAAATTGCTTTAGAATGGTTTAAAACCTCGGTATTATGAATTACATCTTTATTATATTTTGAATAGTGTCTGTAAAGGTACACAACTTACAACTGTGGCTGGCTATTTTCCCAGTAATTATCCGAATCGGAACCATTTTTTTTCTCATCTTGTTTAAGCTAAATAATCTTTAATGGGAGCATAATACTTCGCCGAGAGTATGGTAGGCCTATAATATCGTATGCATGAACAGGGGGGATCGTTATGGTGGTAATGGGGGCGCGGGTTGGGGTAAACATGGGTTACAAATCAATGGTGTAAAATACATGTCTTAAAAATGTGACCATTGTTTCCGATGGTTGAACAACTCAGTAATCGTAAGTGAATGTATTTACATTTTGCAATCAACACGTGGGTACACTTCTCCATCTACTATTTCCATGATTCAACAAAAGACAATTGATTAACGATTTCCAAGACTTTAAGACAATTTTGGATAACCTATTGAGACACTACTGATGAATTAGCCTAGATACAAATCTTTATAAAATATTGTTGTCATGTTTTATTCCGTCTTGTCTTAATAAAAGTCTAGCATTTATACCTTTGGAAAATCGAATCGTCTGACCATTGTGAAAAATTGAAGTGCGCTCTCTTTGAAGTTGATGTGCGGCACATATTATTTACATATTTATAGTCCAGGTGAGTAGGTTTTGATGTAAAGGATTTCAATTTGTGTGTCATATTAATAATTACGACTAAGAATAAAAATACGAAAAATTATGCAATTGGAAGTGATATACTTTCATATTCTATTTCCAAAACTATTACACACAAATAAACCTCGGACCTACATGTATAAGATAAAGCCACGAAAGCCATTCATGCTAATGGTAATTGTTGGTACATACTGTTCGATGGTAGAGTCTTTTTTGTTGTTGTTCATATTTGTAACTTATTGATAGCAGTATGTTTTAATATATTGTTATTATGTTATATAACTATGTATAGAATATAGATGAATGAAAAATAAAATGAATGGAAAAATCAGAGAGAAAAAAAAGAAAAAAAAGAAAGAAAGAAAAAAAAGATAAAGCCACGACGAAATTATTTGTGAAAACGGGCCAATACTATTTTAACACTTCAAAGGGTTATCAAAATATAGGCCTATAATTATACCGGGTGGTTCAAAAAAGAATTGACCGAAGTTCAAGGTTACTTTTCAACCAGATTTTTAGATTTAGAGAATTTGTGTTTACTTAGTCTTGATAAGCAGCAGGTTTTGCAATTAACCCGAAAAAATGGTATATTTAGCTTGGTTGGTTCTTTTAGATTTGGTTCATGACAGAGAGCATCCACGGAAGCATCCATTAATAGATATCATATAGAATGCTCAAAGTGGACTTACACACGATTGGTCACAAATTGTGAAAAAAGGAGAACAAGAAAAAAGGAGACATCTGAAACTGGTGTTTGACATTACCTACCTTCTTACCTACGTTTCTTTGTTGAATTTGAATGGCACATAAGCATAGAGATTGGGATTCTTTGTCAGGGCGGGCTTTTCAATTCTGAATCTAGAGCATGCTGTTTTGTTGAAGACAAAAACTAAATGACGCTCCCGTGGACAAGTCAGTTGTGTACATGCTTTCTGTAATGAACCATATCTGAGGAACCAAACAAGCTAAACGTGCCATTTTTTCAGGACAATTACAAAACTTACTGCTGATCAAGACTGAGAAAACACAAATTCTCTGAAACTATGAATGTGGTTGAGAAATTACTTTGAACTTGGGTCAACATTTTTTGAACCACCCGGTAGTTCTATTTCCTTTAATTAAACAAAATACTATTCAATCTCAGTTCCTTGATGTGTGTCACGTGTTTCATTCTTGTGGACTTATTTCAATTCATAGGGTCTCTGTCGTTTCGTCCTATTGCCATTTCGTCCTTTGCCACTTCGTCCTTGGCCATTTCGTCCTTTGCCATGTTGCTATTTCGTCCTTTGCCATTTCGTCCTAATGCAATGCAGGTTGTTTAAATTAAAGGTGATAGAGTTACACAATCTGCCGTTTAATTATCTCTTAAATATTCGACTGATATTATGTCTTACTTGCAAGCTTCATTTGTCATATTACAACAGGTATATGTCACACTTAAAATAAAAGGACAACATCTCATTCATCAGTTCCAATATCATATAAAAGAGTACACTTTTTATTCTTAATAACAAAATCATTAACATACAAATCGTTACAACTGATACTTGTTACATAAAGGTAAATAATATTGCATTTAACAATAATGATAAAGATATTATTAATCAACTGCAAGGTAAATGACACACGAAAACCAAGGCTGCGTGTTACGTTGGAAAAAGTCATGAGTTTGCCGTTAAATAGCTTAATTGACCAAATGTTTACGCAAAGACCGTGTACATTGTATGTTGTTTGAAATCGTCAGACGTTGCAAGCAATTTACTGCAACTTGAAACATAAAATATCGTGATTAAACTTTGTGCACTTCATGTCAGAACGGGACCGTTGTGCATACTTTTGTTTGCAACTTTGCGCAATTTTGTGTAATTTGCCATAACGCCATAGAACTTCGGTTTGTCAACTGTGTGCAACTTTATGAAACATTTTTTATAGCAAACCTATCACCGCTTTGTACTTCTCTGTCCTCCTTCAACTCACTGTTTTTACCCGCTCGTTTCACAAACACGTTATAGTAAATATATTCTACAGTGGTGAGCATACATGTATTTAAAACAAATAATGAGATGTTATTCAGCCATTTCCAATAATTTATTATATTTATACACAGTTAAAAAATATCAATACAAGTTTATATATTCGATTAAAGTGGTAAAATTGTATCCGGTAATAAAATTAATAGTAGAAAACAAATATTATACTTATAGATTATGTTGTTTTTGCCTCAATCTATATGTTATTAATAACATTGTTATATACAGTGTTTAAGACCCGGCTACGTTATATATTCTAACTTTTGTCGAGCTTAATGATAATTGTAAAATAAATATACAGTGTTATGATATTTTACCATCTCATAGTAAATTTACTTACATATAATTATAATTTCAAACATGATCGTTATCATCTGGAAAAATTCCGTTTAAAAAATACATGGAAACATGACCTTACTCTTCCACACAGGGCGTGTGAATTTTAAATGGGGCTACCTACCTGCATGGGTGGTTCCATCTGAAATCTACACCTCATGTGTGGAAGATTAATGTCTTCCAGATATCTACCTTTGTATCATCGCTGGCAGCTCGGATGCTCTGCGTAATGAGCTATTCCATTTGAAATCCATACATTCCCTATACACAGAAAGAAAAAAAGTGAGTCATCATCGAAAAATGAGTCATTTTGTCCATGTAGTGACACACTATGGCTCAAAATGAGTCATTTTGTCCGTGTAGTGACTCATTTTACGATGATGACTCACTTTTTTCTTTCTGTGTAGAAGACATTGCCGTAATCGTCCCCACAGGGCGTGCGAATTTTAGATGAGGTTACCTGCATGGGCAGTGACTCCATTTGAAATGGAGCCTGTGTGGAAGATTAGGGTCATGTCTTCCATGGATTTAAAATGGAATATCTCAAATGTTCAAGGAGAGTGAACATTAACACTTTTAGAGGAGTGAATCATGAACCAATTCAAAAACAGTAAAATGTCACTTCTTTTAAGCTTACTCTTGTAGTGAATTTTTGAGAGGTTAGTGTGTGAAATTTTAGTGTCCTCATTTCACTATGGGCTACGGTATTCTATTTGAAATTCATACACTCTTAGGCTATGGAAGACCTGACCCTAATCTTCCAAACAGGGAGTGTACGCTTCAAATGGAGTCACTACCCATGCAGGTAACCCCATTTGGTAACGTGTTTGTACATTTGATTAAGGTAATGTCTTCCATAGGCATGATAGGGGGTATATGGATTTAAAATGGAAATGCCCTATATCAGAAAATACGAGCTACCTACCTTCTTACCTACGTTTCTTTGTTAAATTTGAATGGCACATAAGCATAGAGATTGGGATTCCTGGTCTGGGCGGGCTTTCAATTCTGAATCTAGAGCATGCAGTTTTGTTGAAGACAAAAACTAAATGACGCTCCCGTTGTGTACATGCTTTCTGTAATGAACCATATCTGAGGAACCAAACAAGCTAAACGTGCCATTTTTTCAGGACAATTAGAAAACTTACTGCTGATTAAGACTGAGAAAACACAAATTCTCTGAAACTATGAATGTGGTTGAAAAATTACTTTGAACTTGGTTCAACCTTTTTTTGAACGGTAATTCTATTTCCTTTAATTAAACAAAATAATATTCAATCTCAGTTCCTTGATGTGTGTCACGTGTTTCATTCTTCTTGTGGATTTATTTCAATTCTATTCCTATTGCCATTTCGTCCTTTGCCACTTCGTCCTTTGCCATTTCGTCCTTTGCCATTTCGTCCTAAAGATATATCGTCCTTTGCCATTTCGTCCTAATGCAATACAAGTTGTTAATTAAAGATGATAGAGTTACACAATCTGCCGTTTAATTATCTCATAAATACGTATTCGACTGATATTATCAATGTCTTACTTTCAAGCTTCATTTGTTAAATTACAGGCGTATGTCACACTTAAAATAAAAGGACAACATCTCATTCATCAGTTCCAATATTATCATATAAAAGAGTACAATTTTTATTCTTAATAACAAAATCATTAACATACAAATCGTTACAACTGATACTTGTTACATAAAGGTAAATAATATTGCATTTAACAATAATGATAAAGATATTATTAATCAACTGCAAGGTAAATGACACACGAAAACCAAGGCTGCGTGTTACGTTGGAAAAAAGTCATGAGTTTGTCGTTAAATAGCTTAATTGACCAAAGGTTTACGCAAAGACCATGTACATTGTATGTTGTTTGAAATCGTCAGACGTTGCAAGCAATTTACTGCAACTTGAAACATAAAATATCGTGATTACACTTTGTGCACTTCATGTCAGAACGGGACCGTTGTGCATACTTTTGTTTGCAACTTTACGCAATTTTGTGTAATTTGCCATAACGCCATACAGCTTCGGTTTGTCAACTGTGTGCAACTTTATGCAACATTTATTATAGCAAACCTATTACCGCTTTGTTGTTCACGGTTGACGTATATATTATAGCCAGTTTTTGGTCGTTTTAGTATTTCAAATAACTGTACTTCTCTGTCCTCCTTCAACTCTCTGTTTTTACCCGCTCGTTTTACAAACACGTTATAGTAAATAATATTCTACAGTGGTGCGCATACATGTATAAAACAAATAATGAGATGTTATTCAGCCATTTCCAATAATTTATTATATTTATACACGGTTAAAAAATATCAATAAAGTTTTAAATATTCGATTAAAGTGGTAAAATTGAATCCGGTAATAAAATTAATAGTAGAAAACAAATAATTTTATACTTATAGGTTATGTTGTTTTTGCCTCAATCTATATGTTATTAATAACATCGTTATATACAGTGTTTAAGACCCGGGTACGTTATATATTCTAACTTTTGTCGAGCTTAATGATAATTGTAAAATAAATATACAGTGTTATGATATTTTACCATCTCATAGTACTTACACATAATTATAATTTCAAACATGATCGTTATCATCTGGAAAAATTCCGTTTAAAAATACATGGAATACATGACCTTACTCTTCCACACAAGGCGTGTGAATTTTAAATGGGGCTACCTGCATGGGTGGTTCCATCTGAAATCTACACCTCATGTGTGGAAGATTAATGTCTTCCGGATATCTACCTTTGTATCATCGCTGGCAGCTCGGATGCTCTGCGTAATGAGCTATTCCATTTGAAATCCATACATTCCCTATAGAAGACATTGCCGTAATCGTCCCCACAGGGCGTGCGAATTTTAGATGAGGTTACCTGCATGGGCAGTGACTCCATTTGAAATGGACCCTGTGTGGAAGATTAGTATCATGTCTTCCATGGATTTCAAATGGAATAACTCAAATGTTCAAGGAGAGTGAACATTAACACTTTTAGAAGAGTGAATCGTGAACCAATTCAAAAATAGTAAAATGTCACTCCTTATAATTTTACTCTCAGAAAAACAATTCATCACAAACGAGTAGGCTTAAATACAAATTCAAATACTACAGGGATTTATATTTAGTTATTTGTTCACTCTTTTTAGAGTAATTCTAATTCTTCAGTTTGAAGTTTCACTCTTTTGGAGTGGTTCATAATAACTCCAAAACAAGGTTCATTACTCACTAAAACGAGATATTAAGCGCGTTTGTGTTTCATATTACCAGTAAAGTCAGAACTACTGAACTACCGTTTAATACATTAATCATTCTAGTCTTGAATGAACTTTCCATAACAAATTGCGATGTCGATATCAGCCCCGGGTTGGCGAAACCTGAAAGCGTGATGACAGTGTAACAATGAACGCGGCAAAATCAAACTGAAAATATAGGTGTGACTGTGCTGAATGTTTGTAATCACAACATTTTTGAGAGGTTAGTGTGTGAAATGTTGGTGTCCTCATCTCAATATGGGCTATTCAATTTGAAATCCATACACTCTGGTCTTAGGCTATGGAAGACCTGACCCTAATCTTCCAAACAGGGAGTGTACGTTTCAAATGGGGTCACTACCCATGCAGGTAACCCCATTTGGTAACGTGTTTGCATATTTGATTAAGGTAATGTCTTCCATAGGGGGTATATGGATTTAAAATGGAAATGCCCTATATCAGAGCATACGAGCTGCCAGCGACGATACAAAAGTAGATAGTGTGGTCTTGATGAGACTATACGAATTAACTAACTCCGTTTGAGGAATCTCTCTTTCATCACACTGTTTTATATATACCAGCAGTGTCTACTTTAATATTTTTCTACAGAATAAGCTTACGCTATATAGCGCAATATTATATCGTACGTATACAAAAATGGACGTCAAAATTAACAAAGGATAACAAATGCAGAGTTACTCAGGCCATAATCCAAATAAATAGATTGTAGGCTGTGATCAGGATCTGAGACAAATATACCTACAGTTGTATTTATCACAGGTGCTGATACACTCAAAAAGAATGTTCCCCAGCTTTTAAATACGAAAAGTATGCCTATAAAATGTTTTTACCGGTAATAACGGCCGTTAATACATTCGCCCTCAATAGATTTTGCATAAAATAAATAAATACCGCTGAAAGAAATCCTTTTAAAATACACTGCGAAAAGTGGTCAGAAATCTCATGCAGTTTGGTGTTTAAAACTTGAATGTTCAGCACTCAAGTTCTTAAATACGGTATTTGTAAGTTTAGATGTTCAGGATCTGAATATTAATTATTAACCGTTCAAAATTTAAAAAATACACCTTTTAAACATTATTCCTGTTATAATCGGGAGCCGATTTCTAAACACGGTTCTGTTGTGTATTAGTTTTCTCTTCTCATGCATGTCGTATTTCGGTGCTTGTGAAAGAAGAAATCAAGACATTTCAATTGTATGCCACATGCATGTTCTCCTACTCTACATGGATGCATGGTAATCTTTGCGTGGACATTAACCGGAATGCGTTCTATCACGGCTTAAAAGCTATACAAACGCAATTAGCGACGACGACCCAAAGACAAAACCAAACAAACAAAACTGCTTAAATTAAATCGATGGAATGACCAAATTTCACATAGGCCTACATGTAATTTATAGGCCTACATGTAATTTATATCGATATACGGTATTATATATATATGTACATGTATACGTACTTAAACTATGAAGTCCACTCGTAATCGTTGCCATTTTTGGTCATTATATAAATCAAAATGGCGCGATAATAATACGCGGCAAAATGTATCAAATTTCACAACGCATATGATGTAGTTTGAAAATTCAATTCCACGCGGGCATCACGTGATTTCAGGATTTCAGCACTGGAAGCTATTAGCTAAATTCCCCTTCACTCTGTCGGTCAATGTTATGGCCATAGGGTAATTCATCGGCCTTGTAATATGTTACGCTCATTGCATTTATGTGACTTAAATTGCGACATTCGGCTTCCGGTTCTGAAACGCTAAAACCACGCATTCAAACTCATCATATGCTCATATTCCTCACACGAGCTAACACATTAGATATAACTTAATTCATGTTCTAGCACATTTTCCATGGAGTCATATGTGATTCAGTCGCTTTTGTGTAAAATCAAAACCACAACTACTCTGATGGAGTGTGTCACTTTAGAGGTTACGGTATAGAAACGCCTCTCTTACTTACGTCAAATGGTGCCCCTTGTTTCAATGACCATATGGCATACTTAGCATGAATATTGTCACGGTCATATGCTGTTATAGCATACCATACATTACAATACAATAGTGCACAAGCAGGTAAGTACAATAAATTTTACACAGTGTTCTCGTGTATCAAACATTTTGATATTGGCAGTGATCGGTGTTACAACGATTTAATAAGTGTTACATATTTATAGTGAATACATGTGCTGTACACTATTAATACTAAAATACCATGATTATTGCCAGCACCACAGCCGAAGGTATCACCTTATACCTGAGTTCAAATCGAGACGAACACGCCTACCACTCTAGTTCCGAATCCTTCCAGATGTACACAAAGTGCCTCTTCCCATCTTTATAGTGTCCGCCGTGGGGATGTTTACTCGGCGATCCGGTTTTCATCTTTTTCAGGACGGGCAAAATGTCTTTAGATTGTGACTTGCTACTCTTAGCTTTTTGCACACCTGCCAAGGGGTTCTCAAAGGTGCAGATGAAATAGTTGCCATTACCGTTGATCTCTGCAGCTGGTGGTTGCTCTTCCTCTCCTTTCTCGCTCTGTTCAGCTATTTCCTCTGTTTGTTCAGGCTCGGCCTCTACTTCGGCTTCTTTCTCTGTCTGTTCCGGTTCCGCCTCTGGTTCCGGTGTATTCTCAGCTGGTGCGTCCGCTTCGTCTGCCGCCTTCTCTTCGGTTTCTTCCATCGCTTTGTTGTCTTTAGGTTTCTTTTGTTTGCGTAAGCTGAATCTCTTCTTCTTCTTCTTCTCAGGTGTTTTCTGCTCGTTGCCATCGGCTTCGTCGTTACCAGCCATGTCTTCGCTAGGCTTCGACTCTTCTGGAGGTTCGTCTTCAGCCATTTCTTGTTTTGCCGCCTCGATATCTGCCTTTTCTTCATCATCTTTAGGTTCCTCTGCTGCTTGTTCTTCTTCTTTCGGCGTTTCATCCGCCACCGGCTCCTCCGCCTTCTCTCTCTCCTCTTCAGCTGCCGCTGCTTCCTCTTTTACATCTTCCTTTTGTGGAGCTGGTTTTTGTTTCTTTTCTCTTTTCATGCTGAATCGCTTCTTTTTGTTTTCTTTGGCCTTTTCCTTCTCTTTCTTTTCGCCATTAGGTTCATCACCTTTCTCTTTTTCTTCTTCTTCCTTTACGTTATGTTCTTTTTCGGCTTCGGTGTTTTCATTTGCTTGCTCAGCCGTGTCTATGTCTTTTTCCTCCGCTTGTTCCTTCTCCTCAGCAACATTTTCTTCAGCAGTTTCTTCTTTAACTGACTCGTCTGCGTTTTCTTCTTCCTGCCCTTTCTCTTCGATACTCACATCTTGGCGATTTTCCCCTATGTCACAGACAGCGAAAGCTATCCCACCTTTGACCCCTGTTTTGGCCCGTCCATCTTTGCTCGACACTCCAAACGTGTGCGACTCTCCCGGCTCTATGGCTCCTGCTGGCTCGGACGTGAATTTTCCGGAATTGAAATGGCTGTCTACCATCTCCAACTTGGTCACCTTACTGAGGTTGACGATGGTGATCTCCAATGGCTTCGTTTTCAGGGTCCCCACCAGACTTGTTCTGCTCCCCTTAGTGTCCGATGCCCTCTGACCCGTGTGGAGGCAATCTACGGACAATGCGGCTAACTCTTTGACCTTCCACCCGTCTAACCATGGAGTAGTCTTTGTGGCCTCCTCCTGGAATGAACCAGCTTCAAGCGGGGTTTCTGAAAGAGAAAGTAAACCATACGAGGCGTTTGGTTATAATAGCACTGTACAACAACACACAGTCATGTTGTAGGCCTATCCCGTGCCCATGGAATGATCAAAAAATGAAGTGAATAGCTAACAAATGGTAAACGGGAAGATCTTTTAAGGCATTTAAAATGCCAAATTATCCATGAAGTGGAGGTTGGTTTCATCTTAAATAATTCATATAATTGTAAACGAAGAAAATAATTTGTGAATGATGTCAATCGGAGAGTTAGTTGACTTCAATTTCGCCAAACACGTGTATCAAAAGATGAACAGTAAGTAGCCTACAGCAATCATTGAGTACATTCTGGTAAATAATCTTAATACATTTGTGTCATGATTATTGTTAATGCCTTAGCTATAGCGCAGTGTAAACCTTTATCGGCAGGTCATCTTTACTTTTGTTAGTAACGCAAACTATGTATAGTTTGACCAAAACACTCGCATTTACCAGAAAAAGCACTTACTTGAATCAAAAATATCGATTTGAATAGAAAGAGCCTTTTTTCTAAAAACAAACCCAACAATTTACGTTATAAAAAGCATAACATTTGAAAAGAAAGAAAATGTTTGAAAATGTAATTATTGCGATGGATCGTTCATAAAACATGAAAGCACCTACTTCGACCAACAAATCTCCCGATTATTACTGAAAAGCACCCACTTTGACTAAAAAGCGCCAAACGTAAACAAAAAATTGCTCCAAGATGAGCACAAAAACAAGCTTGTATACCATGACTGCATATGATCCTGTTTTTGACCCACTCATATGTTTTCTCAACCATATGTCTCAACAAAGTAAATTATTGACGGTTTGGCCAGGCCCTTTTTTCGTCGCCTTACAACTCAATAATAAGCTGTAAGCCCTACATCCAATCCACAAAATCCTAGATAAATCTGCATGTCATAAAAAGTATCTATTTCAGGTCAAAATAAAATACGATAAAAAGAGAAAAGAATTAGTGACCGCAAAGGTGACAATTTCACTAGGTTTTCAATGATTTAAATCTGGGCCTCAGGAGTTATACATACTTTCAAGCAATGTTGCAATGTTACATTTAGTAACAAAATTGTATGTGCTCACAGCCATAAACTGAATACACCATGGTAAGTTGTAATAACAATCCAGTAAATCGAGGATCTAGCAGGTGATAAGCAGAGTTTTTGCTGTGGGCGCGAATTTTGTCAAAAGTGGACCTTTGAAGAGAAGTCTTGGGTACAAATCTGAGTAGTTCATACCGTGTAGTTTGATTAGAAGATTCCATGCGCAACTCGAAGTTTATAATCCAGCTTGGAGCTCATGGCGTATAATTCCCTTCACCTTTCGTGCATTTCAATCGCTTTTTGGGATTATCATTTCAAATAAAATTGAAAGTTGTGTGAAAAGTGAACACTCATTCAAATCGTAGTGAACCATGTTTCATTTCCAAAGCTTGACTTCGCAAATAAATGTGCAATATGGGTCAAATTATCGAGGGCTGACACCCAGAAAGTCTGACTCCCATTTTGGACTTTTTAAGACAAACAATATTATGTTTTAATCTCAAAATGTAAGACTCTTAATCCTGTCAGCTCTCGATATCGTGATTTTACAAATTACAAACTATCTAAAGTGCAACTTTGGACTCAAAGGGAAATCATTGCTACTGCTATAAATTTCTAGCTATACTACTACCAAGCACAAGAAAAATCCAAAAGAAAAAGCTGAACATTTGGGATAGATAATTACTTATTGAATCGAGCCATGTGATCCATTCTCCTTCTGATGAGAGCCCAATAATGTCGGAATTGAAAAACAAAACAGGTACAATTTTGTTTTAATATCATGGTCAAATAAAAGAAAACCCAAAAGTCACCAAACACAATGAACTCAACAATTGCAAACCCATCCTTTATGTCGGAGTTGAAAAAGAAAACAGGTACAGTTTGTTTTAATGTCATGGTAACGTAAAGGAAATTCACTTATAACAGAAGTCGATTTCACACCCAAATCGTGTGATTTGAGTTTATTCCCGTTTGAGAAAATAGGGCGATTTAAAGTGGATTGTTGATGACTTCATGTATTTGGGAGTTCGAGAGAGTTTGGTGGTGTTTTGCATATGTATTATCATGATAATGAGGATGTTTTGTCACGAATACAAAGGGTATTTAATTACTGTTTCAACACTTTTATGGTGCTATGTAGTTCTATAATTATTTGCAGCCTTTTAAAATAAACCTAGCACATAAAGTCCCTGACCAGGTGCTTTGAGGCTGGCTAATTCAATATATATAATCGGTACCAAAAATCTGAGATAAACATTAAATGAGGAAACTTCTATTCCGCAGTTTGATACCTCATTCAACAAAATCGAATGGATACTTTTAAAGTTATGGCGATTTCAATGACCGCGCATAACAACAGCAAAGTTGCACTAGGTATTCATTGAATTGTGTGTGATTACTGTCATAACTGTCACACAAATCAATGATTTCCTATACCTAGTGCAACTTTGCTGTTGTTATGCACGGTCATTGAAATCGCCATAACTTTAAAAGTATCCATTCGATTTTGTTGAATGAGGTATCAAACTGCGGAGAAGAAATTACCTCATTCAAAGTTTGTCTCAGATTTTTGGTACCGATTATATATTTTGAATTAGCCAGCCTCAAAGCACCTGGTCAGGAACTTTATGTGCTAGGTGTATAGAAAATCTATGCACGCGTGAACACACACACATTAACATTAAAATACATACAATGCCTATAGGCATCGCAAAGAAGGATGATGTGAACCAGCAAGCAAATACTGAGTGAACCAAGTATAGATGAGAGTCTTAAATCACTTTTGACAAAGATGACATTGTTGCAAGATCCAGGCCAGTCAATTTCATAGGATCGTCTGCTCATTTCAAACCTCTTGACCGGGACCCGACTTTTTTGAGATTTTTGCTAAATTAATTGTTAGTCGTCTGCTGATAATGAATGAAGCTTCGTGTGTTGATTAACCTACCTGTTTCGCTGAGTCCCTTCAACTTCCGAAGTTCCTGAAAACAAGAGAATTAATAATATTTAAATCACCGTAGACAATGGTTGTCCAGGTATGGGGAGACACTTAAATATAATATAATTATCAAATTGAGTGAATATTGAGTGATTAAAGAATATTTGAAAGTGCACTCTATATAAATTATTGGAAAGGTTATATGCCTGGTAATTATTCATGGAGTAAATTGATTTTTGGTTAATTTTCGAACACAGCGCCCTCTGTTGCTCAAATTGGAAAGTCTGGCAGATTGGCTGAATCCAGGCACTGGAAAATAAAGCCCTTAAACGAGTCTGACTGCAAAACATGGAGTTGCCATTGGATGTAAGTGTTTCTGGTGCATATCAGTCATTTGATATATTCATAACTTTACATTGTTTTTAGTCAACCGCGAACCACAGTATGGTATACAGTTTTAGTTTACAATACACAAAACACACATTGTTAACTATACACAGACAAGTTTTGATTAAAAAGCGCGACTTGGACGTTGCATACCCACTCCAGTACAAAAAAATCTCTGTCATGCTGCATGCTGAGGTAATTATGTTGATATCAACAGAAGTTGTTCAAAATAAACACTTACAACTTTAGTAATATAATAAATATCAGTTTGTACACCGAAAACAAGTCCTAGAATTCATCGTTGGGTTTGGTTGTTAAAAACCTTTCAACCAACTATTGGTATTACCGTGAATAAGGCACTAACATTATCCAATAGAATTATTGACATTTCAAGTTTCCTATCATCCTCTAAATGCTGGTATACGTGATGCGTAACCCTTCCCATCTTCAGATGTGAAATTTAGTACGAGAGTCACTAAATAGTTCTACCTCCTTTGCTACCATATATGCCAGTTTTATGAAATATTCTGCAAGTGTAGCTTTGAATCTCAGCTACAAATACATGGTGAATCATCGGTCTGAGTACTGGCTGTACTTTTCTGGAGATGCCGTGAAACCCGAATGTCCATTTAGTGTGAAACGGATGAAAAACAGCCAAATGTCTCTAAAGTGCTTATCATTTCACCAATTCTAAGACACAAAGCGTACCTATCAGTTAAGTTGAACCGTTCAAAGATATCTCCTTAACAGTCTACTCAAACATTGGCTATCACGCTAAAGATTTAACATAAGCAGTTGATGATATAGGCTATTCTTATTAGTGGGTGTGGTTTTGGATGTAAAACAGACAATTTGATTGGTTTTTGGCCAATACGCACTATATTAGATGAGACAATGGTATATAGTTTGGGGCGGGGCTTTTCATTCGATTAATAATACTTTCAGTGCGTATGGTCATCGCAATAGCTTGCCCTACACAAAGTCGCCGGCGTATGCGTTGTGCGTATTACGCCGCGTTGCCACTTGTGCGTGTGCTAAAAACGCAGAATGTTGGTAAACAGCTCGCTGGATTCGCCGATTTTATCAAGGCCCGGACATTTGTTGTTGTTTGATTAAAATAAATCTAGCAAAATGCGTTATTTTATGATAATTGATAAAAATAACCAATAAATTAATAAGAACGAGAATAGAGAATAAAATATAGTTCGTAGCTGTTTTGGTATATACGATGGTATTACGAGGGTTGGTCATTAAGTTGTGAAAGTGATCATGGTATGGGATGCATGAGTAATTCTATTGAGAGATAGTGTGGTCAAAGTATGAACCTTTGTCTTTCAAATAATGCACTTTTGGATTTATAAGTATGAACTATGACGTCATAGCAGCATTATATTTCGGACAATGCCTGAAATCTGTCAATATTTGGCTGGATATGCAAGAGGTTGAAATATGGGTCGATTGATACATTTGCATATATCTCTGCAATGCAAGCATACCAACAAATAACACTTGGTACACAGTAAGAACACACAATTATCTCTGTTTGACACTCTTTTTTAGATCTGAACTTCTTATTATAAATAAGGAGGGACCATCTCAAATATGTTTTTAATTTATGAAGGAAAATTCACACAAATAAACCATAGGAAACAACAAAGTACAGAGAACAATGGAGGGATTATAATTAGGAAAAATGTTGTGTGGTGTAAAGCAATAATAGTGGGGATTTCAAAAGGAGCTGATCATAAAATGTCCTCAAACCGTTGGAATTATGTGACGATTACTCTAACAATGCACATAGTACTAGCTTTAAAGATAGCAGGAATAAGAGGTTGTGGCCGCCATATTTGATTGATGCGTTAATGTATATCTTTATTTTGATCATCTAAGTAATTATACACATTAATCTAATTATTGTTGTCAATGTTTCTGATTAGATTTTGAAGACACAGTAAGCTTTTATCTGGTATATAGCTACGAAATATTATTAGTATGCTCTAACTATTTGTAAGTCTACAAGAATTAATATTGCTTGCAGTCTTATGTATACATGATAATACCGTTTTATAATCTAGAATGTATCATCCATTGTTTTCCATTTTCAGTATTCAAATTGTGGCCTTATATATATCTAAACATACAATACGGAGAAAAAACGAAAAAACTGTATAATTTTTAGAGTAATTTTCCGTTTCCGTTGTCCAAAATCTCTCTCTGGCTTTGACCACATCAGAACAAAAGTGAAATATATATCAATTATTATTTTACTATTTGTAGCCATGATTCAGAGCTATAAATTATGACAAATGTCATGAGGCTGACATTCATATTGGCGATGTTATGAAGGAGGAGGTAGAACTTATTGAATGACCTCGTATATATCTAAAGAAAAAACTAGTTAATAATGATGTTAAAGTGGAGGGTTAAGCTAAAAGCAAGTCCTGCTAATTGCAACTGAAATATCAAAATGATCGATGTGTAAATCTATCAATAAATATATGAGAGATATTATCGTATAGGCTTAAAGCATTGAAAAAGGTACCGTTTGACTTATTTCGGACGCATCTTTCTTGAGTTGTTAACGAAAAGGTCTTTTGGGACACCACTGGAATCAAAGACAAAGAAATGCTCAGATTTAGTTGACAGTGGCGTTAAAATGATCACCCTTGTCAACATATGCAAATACATAATTTACCCATTTCACCGCCCGAATAACCAAACGTAAAACTTTCATTGATGCCATCAATCAGGGTATCTGGGTAGGATGAAATAACGGATTCTAGATCGGTTTGATATTTCAGACGTTACTAGTGCAGGACTTTACCGGGACATAAAATATGCAAGCCTATACCTTTTCCAGGTTAGGATGGTGTTTTAGCTTCCTGTAGTTCTCTCTCCAAATAGGCCTACTCACACTTTCTTTTCCATTCTGCAACCGAGTGTTCATGGTCCTGGAAATATTTAGCACACAACTTACAACTGTGGCTGGCTATTTTCCCAGTATTTATCCGAATCGGAACCGTTTCTCTTTTCATCTTGTTTAAGCTAAATAAGCTTTAATGGGAGCATAATTCTTAGCTGAGAGTATGGTAGGCCTATAATATCGTATGCATGAAAAGATGGGATCGTTATGGTGGTAATGGGGGCGCGAGTTTGGGTAAACATGGGTTACAAATCAATGGTGTAAAACACATGTCTTAAAAATGTGACCATTGTTTCCGATGGTTGAAACAACTCAGTTACATTTTTTGCAATCAACACGTGAGTACACTTCTCCCTCTACTTTACATGATTCAACCAAATACAATTGATTAACGATTTCCAAGACTTTACGACAATTTTGGATAACCTATTGAGACACTCCTGATGAATTAGCCTAGATACAAATCTGTATAAAATATTGTTGTCATGTTTTATTCCGTCTTGTCTTAAAAGTCTAGCATTTATTCCTTTGGAAAATCGAATCGTCTGACCATTGTGAAAAATTGAAGTGCGCTCTCTTTGAAGTTGAAGTGCGGCCCATATTATTTACATATTTTTAGTCCAGTGGAGTAGGTTTTGATGTAAAGGATTTCAATTTAGGTTTTGATGTGAAGGATTTCAATTTATGTGTCATATTAATAATTACGACTAAGAATAAAAATACGAAAAATGATGCAATTGGAAGTGATTTACTTTCATATTCTATTCCAAAACAATTACACAAAATAAACCCTCGGACCTATTAAGATGAAGCCACGACGAAAATCTTTGTGAATACGGGCCAATGCTATTTTAACCCTTCAAAGAGTTATCAAAATATATGCCTATTATACCGGGTGGTTCAAGAAAATATTGACCGAAGTGCATGGTTACTTTTCAACCAGATTTATAGAATTTGTGTTTACTTAGTCTTGATAAGCAGTAGGTTTTGAAATTATCCCGAAAAAATGGTACATTTAGCTTGATTGGTTCTTCAGATATGGTTCATGACAGAGAGCATGCGCAAAACTGCCTTGTCCATCACGGGAGCATCCTTTAATAGAATGCTCAAAGTGGAATTACACATGATTGGTCACAAATTGTGAAAAAGGGAGAAAAAGAAAAAAGGAGATATCTGAAACATCTTTCTGGTGTTTGACATTACTTACCTTCTTAACTACGTTTCTTTGTTGAATTTGAATGGCACATAAGCATAGAGTTTGGGATTCTTTGTCAGGGCGGGCTTTTCAATTCTGAATCTAGAGCATGCTGTTTTGTTGAAGACAAAAACTAAATGACGCTCCCGTGGACAAGTTAGTTTTGGACATGCTTTCTGTAATGAACCAAACAAGCTAAACGTGCCATTTTTTCAGGACTATTACGAAACTTACTGCTGATCACGACTGAGAAAACACAAATTCTCTGAAACTATGAATGTGGTTGAAAAAATACTTTGAACTTGGGTCAACTCTTTTTTAAACCACCCTTCCTTTAATTAAACAAAATACTATTCAATCTCAGTTCCTTGATGTGTGTCACGTGTTTCATTCTTGTGGACTTATTTCAATTCATAGGGTCTCTGTTATTTCGTCCTATTGCCATTTTGTCCTTTGCCTCCTCGTCCTTTGCTACTTCGTCCTTTGCCATTTCGTCCTAATGATATTTCGTCCTTTGCCATTTCGTCCTAATGCAATGCAGGTTGTTAATTAAAGGTGATAGAGTTACACAATCTGCCGTTTAATTATCTCTTAAATATTCGACTGATATTATCAATGTCTTACTTTCAAGCTTCATTTGTTTAATTATAGGCGTATGTCACACTCAAAATAAAAGGACAACATCTCATTCATCAGTTCCAATATTATCATATAAAAGAGTACAATTTTTATTCTTAATAACAAAATCATTAACATACAAATCGTTACAACTGATACTTGTTACATAAAGGTAAATAATATTGCATTTAACAATAATGATAAAGATATTATTAATCAACTGCAAGGTAAATGACACACGATAACCAAGACTGCGTGTTACGTTGGAAACAAGTCATGAGTTTGTCGTTAAATTGCTAAATTGACCAAAGATTTACGCAAAGGCCGTGTACATTGTATGTTATTTGAAATCGTCAGACGTTGCAAGCAATTTACTGCAATAAAATATCGTGATAAAACGGTGTGCACTTCATGTCTGAACGGGACAGTTGTGCATACTTTTGTTTGCAACTTTACGCAATTTTGTGTAATTTGCCATAACGCCATACAGCTTCGGTTTGTCAACTGTGTGCAACTTTATATAATATTTATTATAGCAAACCTATTACCGCTTTGTTGTTCACGGTTGACGCCAGTTTTTGGTCATTTTTCAAATTTCAAAAACTACTTCTCTGTCCTCCTTCAACTCACTGTTTTTACCCGCTCGTTTTACAAACACGTTATAGTAAATAATATTCTACAGTGGTGCGCATATACGGTATGTATAAAACAAATAATGAGATGTTATTCAGCCATTTCCAATAATTTATTATATTTATACACAGTTAGAAAATATCAATAAAGTTTTAAATATTCGATTAAAGTGGTAAAATTGTATCCGGTAATAAAATTAATAGTAGAAAACAAATATTATACTTATAGGTTATGTTGTTTTTGCCTCAATCTATATGTTATTAATAACATCGTTATATACAGTGTTTAAGACCCGGCTACGTTATATATTCTAACTTTTGTCGAGCTTAATGATAATTGTAAAATAAATATACAGTGTTATGATATTTTACCATCTCATAGTACTTACATATAATTATAATTTCAAACATGATCGTTATCATCTGGAAAAATTCCATTAAAAAATACATGGAAACATGACCTTACTCTTCCACACAGGGCGTGTGAATTTTAAATGGGGTTACCTGCATGGGTGGTTCTATCTGAAATCTACACCTCATGTGTGGAAGATTAATGTCTTCCAGATATCTACCTTTGTATCATCGCTGGCAGCTCGGATGCTCTGCGTAATGAGCTATTCCATTTGAAATCCATACATTCCCTATAGAAGACATTGCCGTAATCGTCCCCACAGGGCGTGCGAATTTTAGATGAGGTTACCTGCATGGGCAGTGACTCCATTTGAAATGGACCCTGTGTGGAAGATTAGGATCATGTCTTCAATGGATTTCAAATGGAATAACTCAAATGTTCAAGGACAGTGAACATTAACACTTTTAGAGGAGTGAATCGGGAACCAATTCAAAAATAGTAAAATGTCACTCCTTTAAATTTTACTCTCAGAAAAAACAATTCATCACAAACGAGTAGGCTTATACAAATTCAAATACTACAGGGATTTACATTTAGTTATTTGTTCACTCTTTTTAGAGTAATTCTAATTCTTCAGTTTGAAGTTTCACTCTTTTGGAGTGGTTCATAATAACTCCAAAACAAGGTTCATTACTAAATAAAACGAGATATTAAGCGCGTTTGTGTTTCATATTACCAGTAAAGTTAGAACTACTGAACTACCGTTTGATACATTAATCATTCTAGTCTTGAATGAACTTTCCATAACAAATTGCGATGTCGATATCAGCCCCGGGTTGGCGAAACCTGAAAGCGTGATGACAGTGTAACAATGAACGCGGCAAAATCAAACTGAAAAATATAGGTGTGACCGTGCTGAATGTTTGTAATCACAACATTTTTGAGAGGTTAGTGTGTGAAATGTTGGTGTCCTCATCTCAATATGGGCTATTCAATTTGAAATCCATACACTCTGGTCTTAGGCTATGGAAGACCTGACCCTAATCTTCCAAACAGGGAGTGTACGTTTCAAATGGGGTCACTACCCATGCAGGTAACCCCATTTGGTAACGTGTTTGCATATTTGATTAAAGTAATGTCTTCCATAGGGGGTATATGGATTTAAAATGGAAATGCCCTATATCAGAGCATACGAGCTGCCAGCGACGATACAAAAGTAGATAGTGTGGTCTTGATGAGACTATACGAATTACCTAACTCCGTTTGAGGAATCTCTCTTTCATCACACTGTTTTACATATACCAGCATTGTCTACTTTAATATTTTTCTACAGAATAAGCTTACGCTATATAGCGCAATATTATATCGTACGTATACAAAAATGGACGTCAAAATTAACAAAGGATAACAAATGCAGAGTTACTCAGGCCATAATCCAAATAAATAGATTGTAGGCTGTGATCAGGATCTGAGACAAATATACCTACAGTTGTATTTATCACAGGTGCTGATACACTCAAAAAGAATGTTCCCCAGCTTTTAAATACGAAAAGTATGCCTATAAAATGTTTTTACCGGTAATAACGGCCGTTAATACATTCGCCCTCAATAGATTTTGCATAAAATAAATAAATACCGCTGAAAGAAATCCTTTTAAAATACACTGCGAAAAGTGGTCAGAAATCTCATGCAGTTTGGTGTTTAAAACTTGAATGTTCAGCACTCAAGTTCTTAAATATTTGTAAGTTTAGATGTTCAGGATCTGAATATTAATTATTAACCGTTCAAAATTTAAAAAATACACCTTTTAAACATTATTCCTGTTATAATCGGGAGCCGATTTCTAAACACGGTTCTGTTGTGTATTAGTTTTCTCTTCTCATGCATGTCGTATTTCAGTGCTTGTGAAAGAAGAAATCAAGACATTTCAATTGTATGCCACATGCATGTTCTCCTACTCTACATGGATGCATGGTAATCCAACGCAATTAGCGACGACGACCCGAAGACAAAACCAAACAAACAAAACTGCTTAAATTAAATCGATGGAATGACCAAATTTCACATAGGCCTACATGTAATTTATAGGCCTACATGTAATTTATATCGATATACGGTATTATATATATATGTACATGTATACGTACTTAAACTATGAAGTCCACTCGTAATCGTTGCCATTTTTGGTCATTATATAAATCAAAACGGCGCGATAATAATACGCGGCAAAATGTATCAAATTTCACAACGCATATGATGTAGTTTGAAAATTCAATTCCACGCGGGCATCACGTGATTTCAGGATTTCAGCACTGGAAGCTATTAGTATTAGCTAAATTCCCCTTCACTCTGTCGGTCAATGTTATGGCCATAGGGTAATTCATCGGCCTTGTAATATGTTACGCTCATTGCATTTATGGGACTTAAATTGCGACATTCGGCTTCCGGTTCTGAAACGCTAAAACCACGCATTCAAACTCATCATATGCTCATATTCCTCACACGAGCTAACACATTAGATATAACTTAATTCATGTTCTAGCACATTTTCCATGGAGTCATATGTGATTCAGTCGCTTTTGTGTAAAATCAAAACCACAACTACTCTGACGGAGTGTGTCACTTTAGAGGTAGATTACGGTATAGAAACGCCTCGGTTATTTACGTCAAATGGTGCCCCTTGTTTCAATGACCATAATGACATGGCATACTTAGCATGAATATTGTCACGGTCATATGCTGTTATAGCATACCATACATTACAATAGTGCACAAGCAGGTAACATTTTGATATTGGCAGTGATCGGTGTTACAACGATTTAATAAGTGTTGCATATTTATAGTGAATACATCATGTGCTGTACACTATAACCACTTACTTTAATACTAAAATACCATGATTATTGCCAGCACCATAGCCGAAGGTATCACCTTATACCTGAGTTCAAATCGAGACGAACACGCCTACCACTCTAGTTCCGAATCCTTCCAGATGTACACAAAGTGCCTCTTCCCATCTTTATAGTGTCCGCCGTGGGGATGTTTACTCGGCGATCCGGTTTTCATCTTTTTCAGGACGGGCAAAATGTCTTTAGATTGTGACTTGCTACTTTTAGCTTTTTGCACACCTGCCAAGGGGTTCTCAAAGGTGCAGATGAAATAGTTGCCATTACCGTTGATCTCTGCAGCTGGTGGTTGCTCTTCCTCTCCTTTCTCGCTCTGTTCAGCTATTTCCTCTGTTTGTTCAGGCTCGGCCTCTACTTCGGCTTCTTTCTCTGTCTGTTCCGGTTCCGCCTCTGGTTCTGGTGTATTCTCAGCTGGTGCGTCCGCTTCGTCTGCCGCCTTCTCTTCGGTTTCTTCCACCGCTTTGTTGTCTTTAGGTTTCTTTTGTTTGCGTAAGCTGAATCTCTTCTTCTTCTTCTTCTCAGGTGTTTTCTGCTCGTTGCCATCGGCTTCGTCGTTACCAGCCGTATCTTCGCTAGGCTTCGATTCTTCTGGAGGTTCATCTTCCGCCATTTCTTGTTTTGCCGCCTCGATATCTGCCTTTTCTTCATCATCTTTAGGTTCCTCTGCTGCTTGTTCTTCTTCTTTCGGCGTTTCGTCCGCCACCGGCTCCTCCGCCTTCTCTCCCTCCTCTTCAGCTGCCGCTGCTTCCTCTTTTACATCTTCCTTTTGTGGAGCTGGTTTTTGTTTCTTTTCTCTTTTCATGCTGAATCGCTTCTTTTTGTTTTCTTTGGCCTTTTCCTTCTCTTTCTTTTCGCCATTAGGCTCATCACCTTTTTCTTTTTCTTCTTCTTCCTTTACGTTATGTTCTTTTTCGGCTTCGGTGTTTTCATTTGCTTGCTCAGCCGTGTCTATGTCTTTTTCCTCCGCTTGTTCCTTCTCCTCAGCAACATTTTCTTCAGCAGTTTCTTCTTTAACTGACTCGTCTGCGTTTTCTTCTTCCTGCCCTTTCTCTTCGATACTCACATCTTGGCGATTTTCCCCTATGTCAGACAGCGAAAGCTATCCCACCTTTGACCCCTGTTTTGGCCCGTCCATCTTTGCTCGACACTCCAAACGTGTGCGACTCTCCCGGCTCTATGGCTCCTGCTGGCTCGGACGTGAATTTTCCGGAATTGAAATGGCTGTCTACCATCTCCAACTTGGTCACCTTACTGAGGTTGACGATGGTGATCTCCAATGGCTTCGTTTTCAGGGTCCCCACCAGACTTGTTCTGCTCCCCTTAGTGTCCGATGCCCTCTGACCCGTGTGGAGGCAATCTACGGACAATGCGGCTAACTCTTTGACCTTCCACCCGTCTAACCATGGAGTAGTCTTTGTGGCCTCCTCCTGGAATGAACCAGCTTCAAGCGGGGTTTCTGAAGGAGAAAGTAAACCATACGAGGCGTTTGGTAATATAATAGCACTGTACAACAACACACAATCAGGTCCTATCCCGTGCCCATGGAATGATCAAAAACGAAGTGAATAGCTAACAAATGGTAAACGGGAAGGTCTTTTAAGGCATATACCAAATTATCCATGAAGTTGAGGTTGGTTTCATCTTAAATAATTCATATAATTGTAAACGAAGAAAATAGTTTGTGAATGATGTCAATCGGATAGTTAGTTGACTTCAATTTCGCCAAACACGTGTATCAAAAGATGAACAGTAAGTAGCCTACAGCAATCATTGAGTACATTCTGGTAAATAATCTTAAGACATTTGTGTCATGATTATTGTTAATGCATTAGCTATAGCGCAGTGTAAACCTTTATCGGCAGGTCATCTTTAAGTTTTGTTAGTAACGCAAAATATGTATAGTTTGACCAAAACACTCGCATTTACCAGAAAAAGCACTCACTTTTAATCAAAAATATCGATTTGAACAGAAAGAGCCTTATTTCTAAAAACAAACCCAACAATTTACGTTATAAAAAGCATAACATTTGACCAACTTAAAAAGAAAATGTCTGAAAATGTAATTATTGCGACGGATCGTTCATAAAACATGAAAGCACCTACTTCGACCAACAAATCTCCCGATTATTACTGAAAAAGCACCCACTTTGACTAAAAAGCGCCAAACGTAAACAACAAATTGCTCCAAGATGAGCACAAAAACAAGCTTGTATACCATGACTGCATATGATCCTGTTTTTGACCCACTCATATGTTTTCTCAACCAAATGTCTCAACAAAGTAAATTATTGACGGTTTGGCCAGGCCCTTTTTTCGTCGCCTTACAACTCAATAATAAGCTGTAAGCCCTACATCCAATCCACAAAATCCTAGATAAATCTGCATGTCATAAAAAGTATCTATTTCAGGTCAAAATAAAATACGAAAAAGAAAGAATAAATGACCGCAAAGGTGACAATTTCACTAGGTTTTTAATGATTTAAATCTGGGCCTCAGGAATTATACATACTTTCAAGCAATGTTGCAATGTTACATTTAGTTTAAAATTGTATGCGCTCACAGCCATAAACTGAATACCGTGGTAAGTTGTAATAACAATTCAGTAAATCGAGGATCTAGCAGGCCCATAAGCAGAGTTTTTGCTGTGGGCGCGAATTTTGTCAAAAGTGGACCTTTTAAGTGAAGTCTTGGGTACAAATCTGAGTAGTTCATACCGTGTAGTTTGATTAGAAGATTCCATGCGCAACCCGAAGTTTATAATCCAGCTTGGAGCTCATAGCGTATAATTCCCTTCACCTTTCGTGCATTTCAATCGCTTTTTGGGATTATCATTTCAAATAAAATTGAAAGTTGTGAAAAGTGAACACTCATTCAAGTCGTAGTAAACCATGTTTAATTTCCAAAGCTTGACTTCGCAAATAAATGTGCAATATGGGTCAAATTATCGAGGGTTGACACCCAGAAAGTCTGACTCCCATTTTGGACTTTTTAAGACAAACAATGTTATTTTTTAATCTCAAAATGTAAGACTCTTAATCCTGTCAGCTCTCGATATCGTGATTTTACAAATTAAGAACTATCTAAAGTGCAACTTTGGACTCAAAGGGAAAACATTGCTACTGCTATAAATTGCTAGCTATACTACTACTACTAAGCACAAGAAAAATCCAAAAGAAAAAGCTGAACATTTGGGATAGATAATTACTTATTGAATCGAGCCATGTGATCCATTCTCCTTCTGATGAGAGCCCAATAATGTCGGAATTGAAAACAAAACAGGTACAATTTTGTTTTAATATCATGGTCAAATAAAAGAAAACCAAAATTCACCAAACACATGAACTCAACAATTGCAAACCCATCCTTTATGTCGGACTTGAAAAAGAAAACAGATACAGTTTGTTTTAATGTCATGGTAACTTAAAGGAAATTCACTTATAACAGAAGTAGATTTCACACCCAAATCGTGTGATTTGAGTTTATTCCCGTTTGAGAAAATCGGGCGATTTAAAGTGGATTGTTGATGACTTCATGTATTTGGGAGTTCGAGAGAGTTTGGTGGTGTTTTGCATATGTATTATCATGATTATGAGGATGTTTTGTCACTAATACAAAGGGTATTTAATTACTGTTTCAACACTTTTATGGTGCTATGAAGTTCTATAAGTAATTGCAGCCTTTTGAAATATAGAAAATCTATGCACTAAAATACATACAATGACTATTAGGCATCGCAAAGAAGAATAAACTGAACCAGCAAGCAAATACTGAGTGAACCAACAAGTATAGATGAGAGTCTTAAATCACTTTTGACAATGATGACATTGTTCATTGTTGTTGCAAGATCCAGGCCACTCATTTTCAGCTCATTTCAAACCTCTTGACCGGGACCCGACTTTTTTGATATTTTTGCTAAATTAATTGTTAGTCGTCTGCTGATAATGAATGAAGCTTCATGTGTTGATTAACCTACCTGTTTCGCTGAGTCCCTTCAACTTCCGAAGCTCCTGAAAACAACAGAATGGATAATATTTAAATCACCGTAGACAATGGTTGTCCAGGTATGGGGAGACACTTAAATATAATATAATTATCAAATTGAGTGAATATTGAGTGAGTAAAGAATATTTGAAAGTGCACTCTATATAAAGTATTGGAAAGGTTATATGCCTGGTAACTATTCATGGATATCAAGAGTAAATTTCTTTTTGGTTAATTTTCGAACACAGCGCCCTCTGTTGCTCAAATTGGAAAGTCTGGCAGATTGGCTGAATCCAGGCACTGGAAAATAAAGCCCTTAAACGAGTCTGACTGCAAAACATGGAGTTGCCATTGGATGTAAGTGTTTCGGGTGCATATCAGTCATTTGATATATTCATAACTTTACATTGTTTTTAGTCAACCGCGAACCACAGTATACAGTTTTAGTTTACAATACACAAAACACACATTGTTAACTATACACAGACAAGTTTTGATTAAAAAGCGCGACTTGGACGTTGCATACCCACTCCAGTACAAAAAAATCTCTGTCATGCTGCATGCTGAGGTAATTATGTTGATATCAACAGAAGTTGTTCAAAATAAACACTTACAACTTTAGTAATATAATAAATATTAGTTTGTACACCGAAAACAAGTCCTAGAATTCATCGTTGGGTTTGGTTGTTAAAAACCTTTCAACCAACTATTGGTATTACCGTAAATAAGACACTAACATTATCCAATAGAATTATTGACATTTCAAGTTTCCTATCATCCTCTAAATGCTGGTATACGTGATGCGTGACCCTTCCCATCTTCAGATGTGAAATTTAGTACGAGAGTCACTAAATAGTTCTACCTCCTTTGCTACCATATATGCCAGTTTTATGAAATATTCTACAAGTGTAGTTTGAATCTCAGCTACAAATACATGGTGAATCATCGGTCTGAGTACTGGCTGTACTTTTCTGGAGATGCCGTGAAACCCGAATGTCCATTCAGTGTGAAACGGATGAAAAACAGCCAAATGTCTCTAAAGTGCTTATCATTTCACAAATTCTAAGACACAAAGCGTACCTATCGGTTAAGTTGAACCGTTCAAAGATATCTCCTTATGGGGCCCTCACATGTATCCGTGTGAGCTGAGCGGCCCCTTACCGTGTGAAAAATGGGTGCGACGGCGGCATACACGGTGGGCCGTTTCCCGTCCGTTGAACACGTTCAGGGGACTTTGCCGGCCACCGGAGTTTTAAACATGCTCAAAACTCCGGGCGGGTGAGTAAAAGCGGCGGCGAACAATGAGAGCCCGGTATGAAGACGGTATAAGGACGGCGCACCCGTTCGCATCCGTTTCGCACCCGTTTCGCACCCGTTTCGCACCCGTTTCGCACCCGTTTCGCGCCCATTCGCAGGGCGGTGATTGACGGTGGTGGACGTCGACCATCTTAGCGACGAACTGCGAATGGCCGCATGCAGCCTAGTAAGCGTTCGCGGAACGGACTCTCAGCAGGCATCATTGCAACTCTCTAAATGTAAAAGAGCTAAAACTCACTCTTTCGGGAGCTCTAGGAGGAACAGATCTTTTTTTGGAGTGAAGTTCACTCTTAAAAGAGCGATTTTCACACTAAAAAGAGTTAAATCACTCTAAAAAGAGTTAAAATCACTCTGAAAAGAGTGGAAATCACTCTTAAAAGAGTGACAAATCACTCTGAAAAGAGTGAACTTCACTTCTTAGAAGAGCCGTCCCTCCTAAAGCTCTCGAAAGAGTGAGGTTTAGCTCTTTTACATTTAGAGAGTATTATAATGTGGTTCGTACGAATTCCGGAATACAATGAAGCGGCGAGCTTGAGCGCTCAGCTTGAAAAGGGCGATTTGATGATGTAATCAGACGTTTCGGCCGGTACCCAGGCGTTTCGACCGGTTAGGAACCGGTATGGAGGTGGTATGCACACGATGAGGACACGGTGAGAACGGTGATCCCGGGACAAGGCCGGTGAGAACCCGGGACAGACCCGGTGTAGAACGGTATGGACCGAGGATCCGGTCAGGAGGTGTTATGCACCCGGTAATAACGGTAAGCTAGAAATGTATGAGGACGGTGAGCCCAGTACCCGACCGGTGACGACCCGGTATAGACCCTGTATATAACGTTATGGGCCCGGTGGCCACAACAAAAGATTAATGCGCCCGTTGACATTTTTTACTGATTGTTTGGACTCTGTTGTTTTTCTATTAGACGGTAAGGTGGCCGCCTGCCATTACCGCCCTGCGAACGGGCGTGAAACGGGTGCGCCGTCTTTATACCGTCCTCAAACCGGGCTCTCGCCGTTTGCCGCCGCTTTTACTCACCCGGCAGGACCCGGCAAGAGTTTTGAGCATGCTCAAAAGTCCTGCCGGGCGCGGATGGCCGGCAATGTCCCCGTCAACGTGTTCAACGGACAGGAAACGGCCCACCGTGTGATATCACCGTGTGCCAACGTCTGCACCAATTTGTCACACGGTAATGGGCCGGCCAGCTCACACGGATACATGTGAGTACAAATGTATTTTACAGACATTCCCGGAATGTGAGCGAAGCGGCGAGCTTGAGCGCTCAGCTTTACAGGGCAGTTTGATGACGTTATCAAGGCGGTTCGGTCGGTACCAAAGCGTTTCGGCCGGTGAGGACCTGGTGAGGAGGTATGAGCCCGGTTCCAGGCCGATAAGGACCCGGTATAGAACAGTATGAACCCGGTGACAAAAAAATAAACCAATGCGGCCGTTGACATGTTTTGCTGATTGTTCACCGTGTTGGACTCTGTTGTTTTTCTATAAGACGGTAAGGGGCCGCCCAGCTCACACAGATACATGTGAGGGCCCCATTAACAGTCTACTCAAACATTGGCTATCACGCTAAAGATTTAACATTAGCAGTTGATGATATAGGCTTTTCTTATTAGTGGGTGTGGTTTTCAAAACAGACAATTTGATTGGTTTTTGGCTAATACGCACTATATAAATGAGACAATGGTATATAGTTTGGGGCGGGGCTTTTCATTCGATTAATAATACTTTCAGTGCGTATGGTCATCGCAATAGCTTGCCCTACACAAAGTCGCCGGCGTATGCGTTGTGCGTATAACGCCGCGTTGCCACGTGTGCGTGTGCTAAAAACGCAATTAATTTGAAGCAGAATGTTGGTAAACAGCTCGCTGGATTCGCCGATTTTATCAAGGCCCGGACATTTGTTGTTGTTTGATTCAAATAAATCTAGCAAAATGCGTTATTTTATGATAATTGATAAAAATAACCAATAAATTAATAAGAACGAGAATAAAATATAGTTCGAAGCTGTTTTGGTATATACGATATACGATATTGCTTAGCTTAGTGTCCTAACAGCCACTAATATGAAAAGGGGTGTAAATGCGCAACTTTCAGCTTTCCTTTCATCTATTGCTTTCCCACCTCGCATTCCTTCATGCACACTATCACTTCTTCTCTCTGCTCATTCTTCATTCTACCCTATCCCAGCTGGTATGCACAGATGGCAATTCCATCAGTCCATCTGTCCATAATCGCCTCCTTACATCCAACCCATCCCCACCCTCTCTGCTAGGCAGTTGGTGCTAAGCGTTACGATCAGGCTTTGCGGCCTGATCCACTAACGGGGCTCTGAGTTAAGGAAGGAAAACCTGAACATAAACCACCCAGCTATGGGTAAAATAGTTAGGTAGTCACTTACCTAAGGCGGATGAGAGATTCAATCTCTAACAACGGCAAAAGGGCGCGATGATCATATTTCTTCTCAACGGCCAGTGAACAAAAACAGGGAGTCCTGAGACCTGAATACCTCTTATTAATCTCGGTTTGGAGACTGAGATGACCAGAGTAAGGGCGGATGGGAAACGTTTAACTACATGCATTTCTCAACGGCCACTGGACACCTGTTGATAGAACCTGCGATCATCAACAGTATTTAGGAACTGAAAGACTTATATGATGGCTACAACTAAAAGCACTAGGGTTAAAGCCCCTACTAAAATACTGCCTGGTTCTGAATCTTTATCACATGCTGATACATATGACGTGGTCACCTCAAAGCCGAAAGGAAGGGTGATCATTGAGAGAAGAGGAAAGAGGGAGACAAAACTATAAGAATGTAAGAAGAGTGTTTTAATTTCCACTCTAAATACAAGGACAATAAGAAGTATTCACTTACAAGAGGAACTGTGTGGTCTTGCCAAATTGTATAAACAGGACATCATAGGAATCCAGGAACATAGAATAGTGCACCAAGATGAGGAAATAAGATATCAAGATCTCTTTGATGGCTACCAGCTAGTCTCATCCTCAGCCTGGAGAAATAATGCAGGAGTATCTAATGGTGGTGTTGGAATCTTGTTGAGCGCCAAAGCCAAGAAAACACTTCTATCTTGTGTCTCTGTATCGCCTAGAGTCCTGTGTGCAACATTTGGAGGAAATCCCAAAACTACCGTGATCATCACCTACTGTCCTACAAACACGTCTGAGGAGAAGGTAGCAGAAGAGCACTACAAACTCTTAGACAAAGCAGTTAAGCAAGTACCAGCGCACAATTTTATGATCGTAATGGGAGATTTCAATGCCCGGGTTGGCAAGGACAACTACAAGTTCTCTTACCATGAAAGAACCAACAGAAATGGAGAAATGCTTCACAATTTGGCAATGGAAAACGATCTCACTATAACAAATGTCTGTTTCAGAAAGAAAGCTGCCAGGCTCTGGACATGTAACTTGCCATCTGGTTTTAAAGCTCAACTGGACTACATACTAGTAAGAAGGAAATGGAGGAATAGCGTAACCGACTCTTGTGCATTCAACTCATTTGCTAGTGTGGGATCAGATCATCGCATTGTAACAGCAAAGGTACGACTGAGTCTCAGAGCAAATGGGAAAACACCACCAAGGAAAGTAAAATATGATTGGAAACAACTTGTACAGGATGCTGAGCTACAAGATCGTTACACTGTAGAGGTACGCAACAGATTTAGTGTCTTGCACAAGAGCTGTGATGAGAATTCCACATCGGCCTATGAATGTTTCATACAATCAAACAGGGAAGCATCAGAGAAACTGATCCCAAAAGCCCCCAAGCGTCCCAAAGAAGCCATTTGGAATGACCCTAGGATTGAGGAAGCCAGGAAAAAACTGCAAAAGGCTCAGCTCATTGACATCCAGGAGGGATCATGTATATCAAGATCGAAGCTGCAAACTGAGAAGAACCGCCTAAGCAGCACATACCAGATGGTAAATGAAGAGATCCTAGGAAGGAAGATCAAGCAAGTAGAAAACTCCAACATAAACTGTCAGCATAAAGCATCTTGGGACCTTATCAACGAGATCAGTGGGCGTAAAACAGCTAAAAAGGGACAGATCAAAGGTGAAACACAGACAGAAAGATTGGAATCCTGGCATACCCACTTCCAGAAACTACTCGGAAATCCCCCTGTCATAACAAATGAGGATGAAGAAATAAGTCAATTGTTTCAGGAATTTAACATACGAACAGACGCTTTTAATCAGAAAGAATACAACGCTGCCAAGAAGAATATTACTGAAGGCAAAAGCCCCGGTGAAGACGAGATCCCACCGGAAGTTCTCAAAAGATGTGACCTGGATGATATAATTCTTAACTTCTGCAATGATGCGCTTATAAATGGGAGAAAACCAGACCAGTGGTCCATACTAAATCTCATCCCAATTCCAAAGAGTGGAGATTTACGAGAAGGAAAGAACTATAGGGAATCTGCTTATCGTCCATTGTAGCAAAAACTTACAACAGGCTGCTCCTTAACAGAATTCGACCTCACCTAGACCCGCAATCAAGGAAAAAAAGGTTGGCACACTTTGTCTTAATTACGGAAAAAACCCGCCCCTCTCCCCGGAGGCAATGTTGATCCGAGTCATATTATCAGAAGCCATGGTAGGTCCCCCAACATTGATTGATGGGGATGGGGAAGGATATAAGAAAGGGGGAGACTTTTGCTTTCTATTAAACAGTGCTATGTCCCAAGTCTGATCTCAATTGCGAGCACAGGGATATTTGTAATAAGTTGCGTCAAGTGTGCCAACTATTATTTTCCTTGATTGTCTGAGCGAAATCCTAAATTCACCATGTGGGATTGGTTTTTTGGCTATAACTTTAGAACCAAATGCCCGATGCTAACGAGGTTTTGCACGATTATTGTAGGGTATATTGTCAACATTCCCAAAAAGTTACAAGTATCAATTACGTCATTTAGGGATTGGTCAGTCAATACTTAGGCAACATATACGTAAAAACATGTTATTTTTACAATTTATTTTCATGGATGTGAAACAAAATGTTGAAGAACAATTAGAGTTCGTATATGTATTAATTGATTTCTAATCAACATTTGATAGACGGCATATTAAGTCAGACAAAAGTGTATTAGGGACTGGCCATTAATTACTAAGGCTGTCTCTGTATATTAAATGTGTGCGACGATAGGTCTATAATAGGCCTTGCAATTGTTATAGTTCATGCAAACATTACTATCTTCAGAAGATAGCAATTAATGACACGATGCCATGTTATGTTCCTAGCATTAAAATATATAATCATGGAAAATAATCATAATAACATTTATTTACAACATAAATAAAGCCACATAAACAGAATGGCTAATACAAACAAAGATAGAAGAACGAAAAGTCACTTTGTGTATTAGGGACTGGTCATTATTTACTAACGCTGTCTCTGTATGTTAATTGTGTGCGACTATAGGTGTATAATAGGCCTTGTCATTGTTATAGTTCATGCAAACATTACTATCTTCAGAGATGACACGTTATGTTCTTATCATTTAAATATGAAATTATGGAAAATAAATAAAGTCACATATATCAAATAATGCGCCATGAAGACAAAACTCTATGATAACGTGCCGATTATTTAAAAAATGGACTTTATGATCGTTTAGAAATACGCTAGAGGCACACACAAGAAGAAGAAAAATAGAAGATTGGGCAAGGATTCGAACCTGGGGCCGCGGCGTGGAAGTCTCATATGTTAACCACTACACCAACCGGGCGTGTGTGCATGTTGTAATTGAATTATACGCTATCAATGCACGTGCATTGTTATTGCAGCGGTGAATCATTGCAACGGTACACCATTACAACTCATCAAATTTCTCATTATTATGAAATGCAAAACTTTTTTTCTCAATGGATTAGTGTTTAGTGGACAATGTGAAACTCATAGGCTATCTTTTAGAAGAAATGAATCGCATCTTCGGTATGTTTCAACGGTTCACCCCTGCTGAATTTAAACATATATGACTATAGATTTATATTATTTCACCAATGGTACACCGTTGAAAGGTAGGTATGCGGTGCTTAATCTTTGCTTTAAAAGGGTCTATATGAACGGTATTTGTCCTCTAATCCCTTATCCATTGAAAAATCAGTTCTGTATTTCGTAACAATGACACATTTGATGATTTCTTATGGTGAACCGATGATACCATCGCGATGACAATACACGAGCATTGATAGCGTATAATTCAGTTACAATATGCACACACGCCCGTTTGGTGTAGTGGTTAACATATGAGACTTGCGCCCCACTGTCCCGGGTTCGAATCCTTGTCTAAGCTTCTATTCGATAATGATTTATTTGTTGCTTCTTTTTTCTAACAATCATGATTTGCATTATTTGTTTTTAATCAGCACTATCATTGTGTCTTCTATTTCTTGAATAATCATAATGTCCTAGATTTTGGTACCGAAAGAGTGCAGATGTACTCATTCTTATAAATGGGCGTAATGGCTTGACAACTTTGATTTATTGTCAAAGCAAAACAGGCATATTTCATGTTGGGTCTATATTTTTAAGTTATATAGCCACTGGTATTAAGATATATAGATATAGATACTGGTCTTGAGATATATATAAACGACAGGACGATGTTTTCTCAACGTTTAGCTGATGATATATGAGGTCGAGCATCCATCTGAATTTAAATAACTGGTCATGTCTATAGTTTCACTGCCATTTTAAGTGAAAAATATACCTCCGTATTTAAAAGTGACCGGTCCCTAAAAGTACGTTGACGCATATTGTTTGAACACGTGACCAGTGTTATAACCTATCTGTCGTCCAAATCTGGTGAAGAAATCTTTGTTTAATCTCATGTTATAGCCAAAAGACTTAACACAGATGATTTTTTTAGCAAATGACTCAGACAATCAAGGAAAAAAAGGTTGGCACACTTTGTCTTAATTACGGAAAAAACCCGCCCCTCTCCCCGGAGGCAATGTTGATCCGAGTCATATTATCAGAAGCCATGGTAGGTCCCCCAACATTGATTGATGGGGATGGGGAAGGATATAAGAAAGGGGGAGACTTTTGCTTTCTATTAAACAGTGCTATGTCCCAAGTCTGATCTCAATTGCGAGCACAGGGATATTTGTAATAAGTTGCGTCAAGTGTGCCAACTATTATTTTCCTTGATTGTCTGAGCGAAATCCTAAATTCACCATGTGGGATTGGTTTTTTGGCTATAACTTTAGAACCAAATGCCCGATGCTAACGAGGTTTTGCACGATTATTGTAGGGTATATTGTCAACATTCCCAAAAAGTTACAAGTATCAATTACGTCATTTAGGGATTGGTCAGTCAATACTTAGGCAACATATACGTAAAAACATGTTATTTTTACAATTTATTTTCATGGATGTGAAACAAAATGTTGAAGAACAATTAGAGTTCGTATATGTATTAATTGATTTCTAATCAACATTTGATAGACGGCATATTAAGTCAGACAAAAGTGTATTAGGGACTGGCCATTAATTACTAAGGCTGTCTCTGTATATTAAATGTGTGCGACGATAGGTCTATAATAGGCCTTGCAATTGTTATAGTTCATGCAAACATTACTATCTTCAGAAGATAGCAAATAATGACACGATGCCATGTTATGTTCCTAGCATTAAAATATATAATCATGGAAAATAATCATAATAACATTTATTTACAACATAAATAAAGCCACATAAACAGAATGGCTAATACAAACAAAGATAGAAGAACGAAAAGTCACTTTGTGTATTAGGGACTGGTCATTATTTACTAACGCTGTCTCTGTATGTTAATTGTGTGCGACTATAGGTGTATAATAGGCCTTGTCATTGTTATAGTTCATGCAAACATTACTATCTTCAGAGATGACACGTTATGTTCTTATCATTTAAATATGAAATTATGGAAAATAAATAAAGTCACATATATCAAATAATGCGCCATGAAGACAAAACTCTATGATAACGTGCCGATTATTTAAAAAATGGACTTTATGATCGTTTAGAAATACGCTAGAGGCACACACAAGAAGAAGAAAAATAGAAGATTGGGCAAGGATTCGAACCTGGGGCCGCGGCGTGGAAGTCTCATATGTTAACCACTACACCAACCGGGCGTGTGTGCATGTTGTAATTGAATTATACGCTATCAATGCACGTGCATTGTTATTGCAGCGGTGAATCATTGCAACGGTACACCATTACAACTCATCAAATTTCTCATTATTATGAAATGCAAAACTTTTTTTCTCAATGGATTAGTGTTTAGTGGACAATGTGAAACTCATAGGCTATCTTTTAGAAGAAATGAATCGCATCTTCGGTATGTTTCAACGGTTCACCCCTGCTGAATTTAAACATATATGACTATAGATTTATATTATTTCACCAATGGTACACCGTTGAAAGGTAGGTATGCGGTGCTTAATCTTTGCTTTAAAAGGGTCTATATGAACGGTATTTGTCCTCTAATCCCTTATCCATTGAAAAATCAGTTCTGTATTTCGTAACAATGACACATTTGATGATTTCTTATGGTGAACCGATGATACCATCGCGATGACAATACACGAGCATTGATAGCGTATAATTCAGTTACAATATGCACACACGCCCGTTTGGTGTAGTGGTTAACATATGAGACTTGCGCCCCACTGTCCCGGGTTCGAATCCTTGTCTAAGCTTCTATTCGATAATGATTTATTTGTTGCTTCTTTTTTCTAACAATCATGATTTGCATTATTTGTTTTTAATCAGCACTATCATTGTGTCTTCTATTTCTTGAATAATCATAATGTCCTAGATTTTGGTACCGAAAGAGTGCAGATGTACTCATTCTTATAAATGGGCGTAATGGCTTGACAACTTTGATTTATTGTCAAAGCAAAACAGGCATATTTCATGTTGGGTCTATATTTTTAAGTTATATAGCCACTGGTATTAAGATATATAGATATAGATACTGGTCTTGAGATATATATAAACGACAGGACGATGTTTTCTCAACGTTTAGCTGATGATATATGAGGTCGAGCATCCATCTGAATTTAAATAACTGGTCATGTCTATAGTTTCACTGCCATTTTAAGTGAAAAATATACCTCCGTATTTAAAAGTGACCGGTCCCTAAAAGTACGTTGACGCATATTGTTTGAACACGTGACCAGTGTTATAACCTATCTGTCGTCCAAATCTGGTGAAGAAATCTTTGTTTAATCTCATGTTATAGCCAAAAGACTTAACACAGATGATTTTTTTAGCAAATGACTCAGACAATCAAGGAAAAAAAGGTTGGCACACTTTGTCTTAATTACGGAAAAAACCCGCCCCTCTCCCCGGAGGCAATGTTGATCCGAGTCATATTATCAGAAGCCATGGTAGGTCCCCCAACATTGATTGATGGGGATGGGGAAGGATATAAGAAAGGGGGAGACTTTTGCTTTCTATTAAACAGTGCTATGTCCCAAGTCTGATCTCAATTGCGAGCACAGGGATATTTGTAATAAGTTGCGTCAAGTGTGCCAACTATTATTTTCCTTGATTGTCTGAGCGAAATCCTAAATTCACCATGTGGGATTGGTTTTTTGGCTATAACTTTAGAACCAAATGCCCGATGCTAACGAGGTTTTGCACGATTATTGTAGGGTATATTGTCAACATTCCCAAAAAGTTACAAGTATCAATTACGTCATTTAGGGATTGGTCAGTCAATACTTAGGCAACATATACGTAAAAACATGTTATTTTTACAATTTATTTTCATGGATGTGAAACAAAATGTTGAAGAACAATTAGAGTTCGTATATGTATTAATTGATTTCTAATCAACATTTGATAGACGGCATATTAAGTCAGACAAAAGTGTATTAGGGACTGGCCATTAATTACTAAGGCTGTCTCTGTATATTAAATGTGTGCGACGATAGGTCTATAATAGGCCTTGCAATTGTTATAGTTCATGCAAACATTACTATCTTCAGAAGATAGCAAATAATGACACGATGCCATGTTATGTTCCTAGCATTAAAATATATAATCATGGAAAATAATCATAATAACATTTATTTACAACATAAATAAAGCCACATAAACAGAATGGCTAATACAAACAAAGATAGAAGAACGAAAAGTCACTTTGTGTATTAGGGACTGGTCATTATTTACTAACGCTGTCTCTGTATGTTAATTGTGTGCGACTATAGGTGTATAATAGGCCTTGTCATTGTTATAGTTCATGCAAACATTACTATCTTCAGAGATGACACGTTATGTTCTTATCATTTAAATATGAAATTATGGAAAATAAATAAAGTCACATATATCAAATAATGCGCCATGAAGACAAAACTCTATGATAACGTGCCGATTATTTAAAAAATGGACTTTATGATCGTTTAGAAATACGCTAGAGGCACACACAAGAAGAAGAAAAATAGAAGATTGGGCAAGGATTCGAACCTGGGGCCGCGGCGTGGAAGTCTCATATGTTAACCACTACACCAACCGGGCGTGTGTGCATGTTGTAATTGAATTATACGCTATCAATGCACGTGCATTGTTATTGCAGCGGTGAATCATTGCAACGGTACACCATTACAACTCATCAAATTTCTCATTATTATGAAATGCAAAACTTTTTTTCTCAATGGATTAGTGTTTAGTGGACAATGTGAAACTCATAGGCTATCTTTTAGAAGAAATGAATCGCATCTTCGGTATGTTTCAACGGTTCACCCCTGCTGAATTTAAACATATATGACTATAGATTTATATTATTTCACCAATGGTACACCGTTGAAAGGTAGGTATGCGGTGCTTAATCTTTGCTTTAAAAGGGTCTATATGAACGGTATTTGTCCTCTAATCCCTTATCCATTGAAAAATCAGTTCTGTATTTCGTAACAATGACACATTTGATGATTTCTTATGGTGAACCGATGATACCATCGCGATGACAATACACGAGCATTGATAGCGTATAATTCAGTTACAATATGCACACACGCCCGTTTGGTGTAGTGGTTAACATATGAGACTTGCGCCCCACTGTCCCGGGTTCGAATCCTTGTCTAAGCTTCTATTCGATAATGATTTATTTGTTGCTTCTTTTTTCTAACAATCATGATTTGCATTATTTGTTTTTAATCAGCACTATCATTGTGTCTTCTATTTCTTGAATAATCATAATGTCCTAGATTTTGGTACCGAAAGAGTGCAGATGTACTCATTCTTATAAATGGGCGTAATGGCTTGACAACTTTGATTTATTGTCAAAGCAAAACAGGCATATTTCATGTTGGGTCTATATTTTTAAGTTATATAGCCACTGGTATTAAGATATATAGATATAGATACTGGTCTTGAGATATATATAAACGACAGGACGATGTTTTCTCAACGTTTAGCTGATGATATATGAGGTCGAGCATCCATCTGAATTTAAATAACTGGTCATGTCTATAGTTTCACTGCCATTTTAAGTGAAAAATATACCTCCGTATTTAAAAGTGACCGGTCCCTAAAAGTACGTTGACGCATATTGTTTGAACACGTGACCAGTGTTATAACCTATCTGTCGTCCAAATCTGGTGAAGAAATCTTTGTTTAATCTCATGTTATAGCCAAAAGACTTAACACAGATGATTTTTTTAGCAAATGACTCAGACAATCAAGGAAAAAAAGGTTGGCACACTTTGTCTTAATTACGGAAAAAACCCGCCCCTCTCCCCGGAGGCAATGTTGATCCGAGTCATATTATCAGAAGCCATGGTAGGTCCCCCAACATTGATTGATGGGGATGGGGAAGGATATAAGAAAGGGGGAGACTTTTGCTTTCTATTAAACAGTGCTATGTCCCAAGTCTGATCTCAATTGCGAGCACAGGGATATTTGTAATAAGTTGCGTCAAGTGTGCCAACTATTATTTTCCTTGATTGTCTGAGCGAAATCCTAAATTCACCATGTGGGATTGGTTTTTTGGCTATAACTTTAGAACCAAATGCCCGATGCTAACGAGGTTTTGCACGATTATTGTAGGGTATATTGTCAACATTCCCAAAAAGTTACAAGTATCAATTACGTCATTTAGGGATTGGTCAGTCAATACTTAGGCAACATATACGTAAAAACATGTTATTTTTACAATTTATTTTCATGGATGTGAAACAAAATGTTGAAGAACAATTAGAGTTCGTATATGTATTAATTGATTTCTAATCAACATTTGATAGACGGCATATTAAGTCAGACAAAAGTGTATTAGGGACTGGCCATTAATTACTAAGGCTGTCTCTGTATATTAAATGTGTGCGACGATAGGTCTATAATAGGCCTTGCAATTGTTATAGTTCATGCAAACATTACTATCTTCAGAAGATAGCAATTAATGACACGATGCCATGTTATGTTCCTAGCATTAAAATATATAATCATGGAAAATAATCATAATAACATTTATTTACAACATAAATAAAGCCACATAAACAGAATGGCTAATACAAACAAAGATAGAAGAACGAAAAGTCACTTTGTGTATTAGGGACTGGTCATTATTTACTAACGCTGTCTCTGTATGTTAATTGTGTGCGACTATAGGTGTATAATAGGCCTTGTCATTGTTATAGTTCATGCAAACATTACTATCTTCAGAGATGACACGTTATGTTCTTATCATTTAAATATGAAATTATGGAAAATAAATAAAGTCACATATATCAAATAATGCGCCATGAAGACAAAACTCTATGATAACGTGCCGATTATTTAAAAAATGGACTTTATGATCGTTTAGAAATACGCTAGAGGCACACACAAGAAGAAGAAAAATAGAAGATTGGGCAAGGATTCGAACCTGGGGCCGCGGCGTGGAAGTCTCATATGTTAACCACTACACCAACCGGGCGTGTGTGCATGTTGTAATTGAATTATACGCTATCAATGCACGTGCATTGTTATTGCAGCGGTGAATCATTGCAACGGTACACCATTACAACTCATCAAATTTCTCATTATTATGAAATGCAAAACTTTTTTTCTCAATGGATTAGTGTTTAGTGGACAATGTGAAACTCATAGGCTATCTTTTAGAAGAAATGAATCGCATCTTCGGTATGTTTCAACGGTTCACCCCTGCTGAATTTAAACATATATGACTATAGATTTATATTATTTCACCAATGGTACACCGTTGAAAGGTAGGTATGCGGTGCTTAATCTTTGCTTTAAAAGGGTCTATATGAACGGTATTTGTCCTCTAATCCCTTATCCATTGAAAAATCAGTTCTGTATTTCGTAACAATGACACATTTGATGATTTCTTATGGTGAACCGATGATACCATCGCGATGACAATACACGAGCATTGATAGCGTATAATTCAGTTACAATATGCACACACGCCCGTTTGGTGTAGTGGTTAACATATGAGACTTGCGCCCCACTGTCCCGGGTTCGAATCCTTGTCTAAGCTTCTATTCGATAATGATTTATTTGTTGCTTCTTTTTTCTAACAATCATGATTTGCATTATTTGTTTTTAATCAGCACTATCATTGTGTCTTCTATTTCTTGAATAATCATAATGTCCTAGATTTTGGTACCGAAAGAGTGCAGATGTACTCATTCTTATAAATGGGCGTAATGGCTTGACAACTTTGATTTATTGTCAAAGCAAAACAGGCATATTTCATGTTGGGTCTATATTTTTAAGTTATATAGCCACTGGTATTAAGATATATAGATATAGATACTGGTCTTGAGATATATATAAACGACAGGACGATGTTTTCTCAACGTTTAGCTGATGATATATGAGGTCGAGCATCCATCTGAATTTAAATAACTGGTCATGTCTATAGTTTCACTGCCATTTTAAGTGAAAAATATACCTCCGTATTTAAAAGTGACCGGTCCCTAAAAGTACGTTGACGCATATTGTTTGAACACGTGACCAGTGTTATAACCTATCTGTCGTCCAAATCTGGTGAAGAAATCTTTGTTTAATCTCATGTTATAGCCAAAAGACTTAACACAGATGATTTTTTTAGCAAATGACTCAGACAATCAAGGAAAAAAAGGTTGGCACACTTTGTCTTAATTACGGAAAAAACCCGCCCCTCTCCCCGGAGGCAATGTTGATCCGAGTCATATTATCAGAAGCCATGGTAGGTCCCCCAACATTGATTGATGGGGATGGGGAAGGATATAAGAAAGGGGGAGACTTTTGCTTTCTATTAAACAGTGCTATGTCCCAAGTCTGATCTCAATTGCGAGCACAGGGATATTTGTAATAAGTTGCGTCAAGTGTGCCAACTATTATTTTCCTTGATTGTCTGAGCGAAATCCTAAATTCACCATGTGGGATTGGTTTTTTGGCTATAACTTTAGAACCAAATGCCCGATGCTAACGAGGTTTTGCACGATTATTGTAGGGTATATTGTCAACATTCCCAAAAAGTTACAAGTATCAATTACGTCATTTAGGGATTGGTCAGTCAATACTTAGGCAACATATACGTAAAAACATGTTATTTTTACAATTTATTTTCATGGATGTGAAACAAAATGTTGAAGAACAATTAGAGTTCGTATATGTATTAATTGATTTCTAATCAACATTTGATAGACGGCATATTAAGTCAGACAAAAGTGTATTAGGGACTGGCCATTAATTACTAAGGCTGTCTCTGTATATTAAATGTGTGCGACGATAGGTCTATAATAGGCCTTGCAATTGTTATAGTTCATGCAAACATTACTATCTTCAGAAGATAGCAATTAATGACACGATGCCATGTTATGTTCCTAGCATTAAAATATATAATCATGGAAAATAATCATAATAACATTTATTTACAACATAAATAAAGCCACATAAACAGAATGGCTAATACAAACAAAGATAGAAGAACGAAAAGTCACTTTGTGTATTAGGGACTGGTCATTATTTACTAACGCTGTCTCTGTATGTTAATTGTGTGCGACTATAGGTGTATAATAGGCCTTGTCATTGTTATAGTTCATGCAAACATTACTATCTTCAGAGATGACACGTTATGTTCTTATCATTTAAATATGAAATTATGGAAAATAAATAAAGTCACATATATCAAATAATGCGCCATGAAGACAAAACTCTATGATAACGTGCCGATTATTTAAAAAATGGACTTTATGATCGTTTAGAAATACGCTAGAGGCACACACAAGAAGAAGAAAAATAGAAGATTGGGCAAGGATTCGAACCTGGGGCCGCGGCGTGGAAGTCTCATATGTTAACCACTACACCAACCGGGCGTGTGTGCATGTTGTAATTGAATTATACGCTATCAATGCACGTGCATTGTTATTGCAGCGGTGAATCATTGCAACGGTACACCATTACAACTCATCAAATTTCTCATTATTATGAAATGCAAAACTTTTTTTCTCAATGGATTAGTGTTTAGTGGACAATGTGAAACTCATAGGCTATCTTTTAGAAGAAATGAATCGCATCTTCGGTATGTTTCAACGGTTCACCCCTGCTGAATTTAAACATATATGACTATAGATTTATATTATTTCACCAATGGTACACCGTTGAAAGGTAGGTATGCGGTGCTTAATCTTTGCTTTAAAAGGGTCTATATGAACGGTATTTGTCCTCTAATCCCTTATCCATTGAAAAATCAGTTCTGTATTTCGTAACAATGACACATTTGATGATTTCTTATGGTGAACCGATGATACCATCGCGATGACAATACACGAGCATTGATAGCGTATAATTCAGTTACAATATGCACACACGCCCGTTTGGTGTAGTGGTTAACATATGAGACTTGCGCCCCACTGTCCCGGGTTCGAATCCTTGTCTAAGCTTCTATTCGATAATGATTTATTTGTTGCTTCTTTTTTCTAACAATCATGATTTGCATTATTTGTTTTTAATCAGCACTATCATTGTGTCTTCTATTTCTTGAATAATCATAATGTCCTAGATTTTGGTACCGAAAGAGTGCAGATGTACTCATTCTTATAAATGGGCGTAATGGCTTGACAACTTTGATTTATTGTCAAAGCAAAACAGGCATATTTCATGTTGGGTCTATATTTTTAAGTTATATAGCCACTGGTATTAAGATATATAGATATAGATACTGGTCTTGAGATATATATAAACGACAGGACGATGTTTTCTCAACGTTTAGCTGATGATATATGAGGTCGAGCATCCATCTGAATTTAAATAACTGGTCATGTCTATAGTTTCACTGCCATTTTAAGTGAAAAATATACCTCCGTATTTAAAAGTGACCGGTCCCTAAAAGTACGTTGACGCATATTGTTTGAACACGTGACCAGTGTTATAACCTATCTGTCGTCCAAATCTGGTGAAGAAATCTTTGTTTAATCTCATGTTATAGCCAAAAGACTTAACACAGATGATTTTTTTAGCAAATGACTCAGACAATCAAGGAAAAAAAGGTTGGCACACTTTGTCTTAATTACGGAAAAAACCCGCCCCTCTCCCCGGAGGCAATGTTGATCCGAGTCATATTATCAGAAGCCATGGTAGGTCCCCCAACATTGATTGATGGGGGATGGGGAAGGATATAAGAAAGGGGGAGACTTTTGCTTTCTATTAAACAGTGCTATGTCCCAAGTCTGATCTCAATTGCGAGCACAGGGATATTTGTAATAAGTTGCGTCAAGTGTGCCAACTATTATTTTCCTTGATTGCGGTTCTACGAATCAATCAAAATGGTTTTCGCCCAGGTAGATCAACAGTGTCTCAAATTCTGGCATTAAGAAGGATAGTAGAGGAAATTAAGAACAACAACCTCATTGCAGCATTGGTCTTCATAGACTTCAAAAAAGCATTTGATACCGTCCATCGTGGTAAGATGTTGGCTATATTACGAGCCTATGGTGTACCAGAGAGGCTAGTGGCTGCCATTGGACTTACATACCAACAAACCAAAGCACATGTTACTTCTCCAGATGGCATCACTAAGGACTTCGAAATACAAGCAGGGGTTCTTCAGGGTGATACACTAGCACCGTTTTTATTCCTAATCATCCTAGACTATGTACTGAGGAAGGCATTGGCAGGAAAAGAAGAGCAACTAGGCTTCACACTTGTTCCCAGGCAAAGTAGAAGAATAGGGCCGCAGACAATTACAGACCTCGACTTCGCAGACGACATTGCTCTCCTTGCTGACAATCTACGGGATGCAGAGGAACTACTACATCTGGTGGAAGCAGCTGCGCTTACAGTTGGTCTTGGGATGAACGCCAAAAAAACAAAGGCAATGCTGTACAAAGAAGCTCCAACACCAATTAAAACACTGGATGGTAATGATCTTGAAATTGTCCAAGACTTCAAATACCTTGGTGCCTGGATTGCTAGTAGTGAACAAGATTTCAACATAAGAAAGGCTCAAGCTTGGAAAGCCTGTAACAGCATGACAAAAATATGGAACAGTAAACTCCCAAGAAACCTGAAAATAAAGCTGTTTACCACCACTGTTGAATCTGTTTTGACCTATGGAGCCGAGACTTGGACACTAACAGCTAAAATGAGAAAAGCCTCTTAAGAAAAGCACTTAATGTATCATGGCAATCTCACACCACCAACAAAGATCTATATGGGAACCTGCTACCAATATCAGAGAGGCTAAGACGGAGGAGATTAAAATTTGCCGGCCACTGTGCCAGAAGGGAAGAGGAAGCAGTCTCCAAAGTTCTCCTGTGGCAACCCAAGCATGGACACAAGGCTAGAGGACCACCACGAAAGAATTACATCAAGCTTTTATCAGAGGATACAGGACTAACTAGGCAGGACATGAAAAACTGCATGCTTGAAAGACCAGTATGGAAGGCCATCACAGAAGTCCGTCCCTTCGGGACGCCTTAAGCAAGTAAGCAAGCAAGGTATATACGATGGTCTTACGAGGGTTGGTCATTAAGTTGTGAAAGTGATTATGGTATGGGATGCATGAGTAATTCTATTGAGAGATAGTGTGGTCAAAGTATGAACCTTTGTCTTTCAAATAATGCACTTTTGGATTTATAAGTATGAACTATGACGTCATAGCAGCATTATATTTCGGACAATGCCTGAAATCTGTCAATATTTGGCTGGATATGCAAGAGGTTGAAATATGGGTCGATTGATACATTTGCGTATATCTCTGCAATGCAAGCATAGCAACAGATAACACTTGGTACACAGTAAGAACACACAATTATCTCTGTTTGACACTCTTTTTTAGATCTGAACTTCTTATTATAAACAAGGAGGGACCATCTCAAATACTTTTTTAATTTATGAAGGAAAATTCACAAAAATAAACCATAGGAAACAACAAAGTACAGAGAACAATGGAGGGATTATAATTAGGAAAAATGTTGTGTGGTGTAAAGCAATAATAGTGGGGATTTCAAAAGGAGCTGATCATAAAATGTCCTCAAACCGTTGGAATTATGTGACGATTACTCTAACAATGCACATCTAGTACTAGCTTTAAAGATAGCAGGAATAAGAGAGGTTGTGGTCGCCATATTTGATTGATGCGTTAATGTATATCTTCATTTTGATCATCTAAGTAATTATACACATTAATCGTTTCCATCATTTCAGTCATGTCAGTGTAATATTGCAATTTCTGATAGTCTCTTGTATTTTGTCCTTCTAGAGTGAAATTTATGATGTGCAATTTCTTAAAAATACAAATATATTTAATTGTGTATAATTGTGTATATATATATATTTTAATAATGTCTTTTATCTGAATTTGCCACGTTGTTTGCTGGTCAAAAATGTTTGGTAGTATTCTTCTTATAATGTATTTTACTATGTTCTATATTTGTATTGACAACTAGTATCTGGTTTTTGATTATTTTTAGTATGTAACTGGATATTAGTAGTATTGATTGTATATTTTTAGCATATGTATTGTTGTAGTTTTAATGATTTTGTTGTTGTTGTAGTTTTTAATATCTTTCTGTGCAGCGCCTTGAAGCTGTTTACATCGTAAGGCGCTTTATAAATCCCATGTATTATTATTATTATTATCTAATTATTTTTGTCAATGTTTCTGATTAGATTTTGAAGGCACAGTAAGCTTTTATCTGGTATATAGCTACGAACTATTATTAGTATGCTCTAACTATTTGTAAGTCTACAAGAATTAATATTGCTTGCAGTCTTATGTATACATGATAATACCGTTTTATAATCTAGAATGTATCATCCATTGTTTTCCATTTTCAGTATTCAAATTGTGGCCTTATATATATCTAAACATACAATACGGAGAAAAAACGAAAAAACTGTATAATTTTTAGAGTAATTTTCCGTTTCCGTTGTCCAAAATCTCTCTCTGGCTTTGACCACATCAGAACAAAAGTGAAATATATATCAATTATTATTTTACTATTTGTAGCCATGATTCAGAGCTATAAATTATGACAAATGTCATGAGGCTGACATTCATATTGGCGATGTTATGAAGGAGGAGGTAGAACTTATTGAATGACCTCGTATATATCTAAAGAAAAAACTAGTTAATAATGATGTTAAAGTGGAGGGTTAAGCTAAAAGCAAGTCCTGCTAATTGCAACTGAAATATCAAAATGATCGATGTGTAAATCTATCAATAAATATATGAGAGATATTATCGTATAGGCTTAAAGCATTGAAAAAGGTACCGTTTGACTTATTTCGGACGCATCTTTCTTGAGTTGTTAACGAAAAGGTCTTTTGGGACACCACTGGAATCAAAGACAAAGAAATGCTCAGATTTAGTTGACAGTGGTCTTAAAATGATCACCCTTGTCAACATATGCAAATGCATAATTTACCCATTTCACCGCCCGAATAACCAAACGTAAAACTTTCATTGATGCCATCAATCAGGGTATCTGGGTAGGATGAAATAACGGATTCTAGATCGGTTTGATATTTCAGACGTTACTAGTGCAGGACTTTACCGGGACATAAAATATGCAAGCCTATACCCTTTCCAGGTTAGGATGGTGTTTTTTAGCTTCCTGTAGTTCTCTCTCCAAATAGGCCTACTCACACTTTCTTTTCCATTCTGCAACCGAGTGTCCGTGATCCTGGAAATATTTAGCACACAACTTACAACTGTGGCTGGCTATTTTTCCAGTATTTATCTGAATCGGAACCGTTTCTCTTTTCATCTTGTTTAAGCTTTAATGGGAGCATAATTCTTAGCTGAGAGTATGGTAGGCCCATAATATCGTATGCATGAAAAGGTGGGATCGTTATGGTGGTAATGGGGGCGCGAGTTTGGGTAAACATGGGTTACAAATCAATGGTGTAAAACACATGTCTTAAAAATGTGACCATTGTTTCCGATGGTTGAAACAACTCAGTTACATTTTTTTTTGCAATCAACACGTGAGTACATTTCTCCCTCTACTTTACATGATTCAACAAAATACAATTGATTAACGATTTCCAAGACTTTACGACAATTTTGGATAACCTATTGAGACACTACTGATTAATTAGCCTAGATACAAATCTGTATAAAATATTGTTGTCATGTTTTATTCCGTCTTGTCTTAAAAGTCTAGCATTTATACCTTTGGAAAATCGAATCGTCTGACCATTGTGAACAATTGAAGTGCGCTCTCTTTGAAGTTGAAGTGCGGCCCATATTATTTACATATTTTTAGTCCAGGTGAGTAGGTTTTGATGTAAAGGATTTCAATTTAGGTTTTGATGTGAAGGATTTCAATTTATTTGTCATATTAATAATTACGACTAAGAATAAAAATACGAAAAATGATGCAATTGGAAGTGATTTACTTTCATATTCTATTCCAAAACTATTACACAAAATAAACCCTCGGACCTATTAAGATGAAGCCACGACGAAAATCTTTGTGAATACGGGCCAATGCTGTTTTAACCCTTCAAAGAGTTATCAAAATATATGCCTATTATACCGGGTGGTTCAAGAAAATATTGACCGAAGTGCATGGTTACTTTTCAACTAGATTTATAGAATTTGTGTTTACTTAGTCTTGATAAGCAGTAGGTTTTAAAATTATCCCGAAAAAATGGTACATTTAGCTTGATTGGTTCTTCAGATATGGTTCATGACAGAGAGCATGCGCAAAACTGCCTTGTCCATCACGGGAGCATCCTTTAATAGAATGCTCAAAGTGTAATTACACATGATTGGTCACAAATTGTGAAAAAGGGAGAAAAAGAAAAAAGGAGATATCTGAAACATCTTTCTGGTGTTTGACATTACTTACCTTCTTACCTACGTTTCTTTGTTGAATTTGAATGGCACATAAGCATAGAGTTTGGGATTCTTTGTCAGGGCGGGCTTTTCAATTCTGAATCTAGAGCATGCTGTTTTGTTGAAGACAAAAACTAAATGACGCTCCCGTTGACAAGTTAGTTTTGTACATGCTTTCTGTAATGAACCATATCTGAAGAACCAAACAAGCTAAACGTGCCATTTTTTCAGGACTATTACGAAACTTACTGCTGATCAAGACTGAGAAAACACAAATTCTCTGAAACTATGAATGTGGTTAAACTATGAATGTGGTTGAAAAAATACTTTGAACTTGGGTCAACTTTTTTTTAAACCACCCTTCCTTTAATTAAACAAAATACTATTCAATCTCAGTTCCTTGATGTGTGTCACGTGTTTCATTCTTGTGGACTTATTTCAATTCATAGGGTCTCTGTTATTTCGTCCTATTGCCATTTCGTCCTTTGCCTCCTCGTCCTTTGCTACTTCGTCCTTTGCCATTTCGTCCTAATGATATTTCGTCCTTTGCCATTTCGTCCTAATTTATTTAATCTTTCTTTATTGAGGGTAAACAGCTTCAGTGTCAAGCACTGCTTTCCAAGCAGGCCCTCATTTCACAGAGAAAAATACATAATTATTTACAATATATAAATGCAATGCAGGTTGTTAATTAAAGGTGATAGAGTTACACAATCTGCCGTTTAATTATCTCTTAAATATTCGACTGATATTATCAATGTCTTACTTTCAAGCTTCATTTGTTATATTACAACAGGCGTATGTCACACTCATCAGTTCCAATATTATCATATACAAGAGTACAATTTTTATTCTTAATAACAAAATCATTAACATACAAATCGTTACAACTGATACTTGTTACATAAAGGTAAATAATATTGCATTTAACAATAATGATAAAGATATTATTAATCAACTGCAAGGTAAATGACACACGATAACCAAGACTGCGTGTTACGTTGGAAACAAGTCATGAGTTTGTCGTAAATAGCTAAATTGACCAAAGATTTACGCAAAGGCCGTGTACATTGTATGTTATTTGAAATCGTCAGACGTTGCAAGCAATTTACTGCAACTTGAAACATAAAATATCGTGATAAAACGGTGTGCACTTCATGTCTGAACGGGACAGTTGTGCATACTTTTGTTTGCAACTTTACGCAATTTTGTGTAATTTGCCATAACGCCATACAGCTTCGGTTTGTCAACTGTGTGAAACTTTATATAATATTTATTATAGCAAACCTATTACCGCTTTGTTGTTCACGGTTGACGCCAGTTTTTGGTCATTTTTCAAATTTCAAATAACTACTTCTCTGTCCTCCTTCAACTCACTGTTTTTACCCGCTCGTTTTACAAACACGTTATAGTAAATAATATTCTACAGTGGTGCGGATATATGTATAAAACAAATAATGAGATGTTATTCAGCCATTTCCAATAATTTATTATATTTATACACAGTTAGAAAATATTAATAAAGTTTTAAATATTCGATTAAAGTGGTAAAATTGTATCCGGTAATAAAATTAATAGTAGAAAACAAATATTATACTTATAGGTTATGTTGTTTTTGCCTCAATCTATATGTTATTAATAACATCGTTATATACAGTGTTTAAGACCCGGCTACGTTATATATTCTAACTTTTGTCGAGCTTAATGATAAATGTAAAATAAATATACAGTGTTATGATATTTTACCATCTCATAGTACTTACACATAATTATAATTTCAAACATGATCGTTATCATCTGGAAAAATTCCGTTTAAAAAATACATGGAAAACATGACCTTACTCTTCCACACAGGGCGTGTGAATTTTAAATGGGGCTACCTGCATGGGTGGTTCCATCTGAAATCTACACCTCATGTGTGGAAGATTAAGGTAATGTCTTCCAGATATCTACCTTTGTATCATCGCTGGCAGCTCGGATGCTCTGCGTAATGAGCTATTCCATTTGAAATCCATACATTCCCTATAGAAGACATTGCCGTAATCGTCCCCACAGGGCGTGCGAATTTCAGATGGGATTACCTGCATGGGCAGTGACTCCATTTGAAATGGACCCTGTGTGGAAGATTAGGGTCATGTCTTCCATGGATTTAAAATGGAATATCTCAAATGTTCAAGGAGAGTGAACATTAACACTTTTAGAGGAGTGAATCGGGAACCAATTCAAAAACAGTAAAATGTCACTCCTTTTAAGCTCACTCTTGTAGTGAATTTTTGAGAGGTTAGTGTGTGAAATTTTAGTGTCCTCATCTCAATATGGGCTACGGTATTCCATTTGAAATCCATACACTCTTAGGCTATGGAAGACCTGACCCTAATCTCCCAAACAGGGAGTGTACGCTTCAAATGGAGTCACTATACCCATGCAGGTAACCCCATTTGGTAACGTTTTTGTACATTTGATTAAGGTAATGTCTTCCATAGGCATGATAGGGGGTATATGGATTTCAAATGGAAATGCCCTATATCAGAGCATACGAGCTGCCAGCGACGATACAATGGCAGATAGTGTGGTCTTGATGAGACTATACGAATTAACAAACTCCGTTTGAGGAATCTCTTTTTCATCACACTGTTTTACATATACCAGCATTGTCTACTTGAATATTTTTCTACAGAATAAGTTTACGCTATATAGCGCAATATTATATCGTACGTATACAAATGGACGTCAAAATTAACAAAGGATAACAAATGCCGAGTTACTCAGGCCATAATCCAAATAAATAGATTGTAGGCTGTGATCAGGATCTGAGACAAATATACCTACAGTTGTATTTATCACAGGTACTTAAATATTTGTAAGTTTAGATGTTCAGGATCTGAATATTAATTATTAACCGTTCAAAATTTAAAAAATACACCTTTTAAACATTATTCCTGTTATAATCGGGAGCCGATTTCTAAACACGGTTCTGTTGTGTATTAGTTTTCTCTTCTCATGCATGTCGTATTTCAGTGCTTGTGAAAGAAGAAATCAAGACATTTCAATTGTATGCCACATGCATGTTCTCCTAGTCTACATGGATGCATGGTAATCCAACGCAATTAGCGACGACGACCCGAAGACAAAACCAAACAAACAAAACTGCTTAAATTAAATCGATGGAATGACCAAATTTCACATAGGCCTACATGTAATTTATAGGCCTACATGTAATTTATATCGATATACGGTATTATATATATATGTACATGTATACGTATTTAAACTATGAAGTCCACTCGTAATCGTTGCCATTTTTGGTCATTATATAAATCAAAATGGCGCGATAATAATACGCGGCAAAATGTATCAAATTTCACAACGCATATGATGTAGTTTGAAAATTCAATTCCACGCGGGCATCACGTGATTTCAGGATTTCAGCACTGGAAGCTATTAGCTAAATTCCCCTTCACTCTGTCGGTCAATGTTATGGCCATAGGGTAATTCATCGGTCTTGTAATATGTTACGCTCATTGCATTTATGTGACTTAAATTGCGACATTCGGCTTCCGGTTCTGAAACGCTAAAACCACGCATTCAAACTCATCATATGCTCATATTCCTCACACGAGCTAACACATTAGATATAACTTAATTCATGTTCTAGCACATTTTCCATGGAGTCATATGTGATTCAGTCGCTTTTGTGTAAAATCAAAACCACAACTACTCTGATGGAGTGTGTCACTTTAGAGGTAGATTACGGTATAGAAACGCCTCTCTTACTTACGTCAAATGGTGCCCCTTGTTTCAATGACCATATGGCATACTTAGCATGAATATTGTCACGGTCATATGCTGTTATAGCATACCATACATTACAATACAATAGTGCACAAGCAGGTAAGTACAATAAATTTTACACAGTGTTCTCGTGTATCAAACATTTTGATATTGGCAGTGATCGGTGTTACAACGATTTAATAAGTGTTACATATTTATAGTGAATACATGTGCTGTACACTATTAATACTAAAATACCATGATTATTGCCAGCACCACAGCCGAAGGTATCACCTTATACCTGAGTTCAAATCGAGACGAACACGCCTACCACTCTAGTTCCGAATCCTTCCAGATGTACACAAAGTGCCTCTTCCCATCTTTATAGTGTCCGCCGTGGGGATGTTTACTCGGCGATCCGGTTTTCATCTTTTTCAGGACGGGCAAAATGTCTTTAGATTGTGACTTGCTACTCTTAGCTTTTTGCACACCTGCCAAGGGGTTCTCAAAGGTGCAGATGAAATAGTTGCCATTACCGTTGATCTCTGCAGCTGGTGGTTGCTCTTCCTCTCCTTTCTCGCTCTGTTTAGCTATTTCCTCTGTTTGTTCAGGCTCGGCCTCTACTTCGGCTTCTTTCTCTGTCTGTTCCGGTTCCGCCTCTGGTTCAGGTGTATTCTCAGCTGGTGCGTCCGCTTCGTCTGCCGCCTTCTCTTCGGTTTCTTCCACCGCTTTGTTGTCTTTAGGTTTCTTTTGTTTGCGTAAGCTGAATCTCTTCTTCTTCTTCTTCTCAGGTGTTTTCTGCTCGTTGCCATCGGCTTCGTCGTTACCAGCCGTGTCTTCGCTAGGCTTCGACTCTTCTGGAGGTTCGTCTTCCGCCATTTCTTGTTTTGCCGCCTCGATATCTGCCTTTTCTTCATCATCTTTAGGTTCCTCTGCTGCTTGTTCTTCTTCTTTCGGCGTTTCATCCGCCACCGGCTCTTCCGCCTTCTCTCCCTCCTCTTCAGCTGCCGCTGCTTCCTCTTTTACATCTTCCTTTTGTGGAGCTGGTTTTTGTTTCTTTTCTCTTTTCATGCTGAATCGCTTCTTTTTGTTTTCTTTGGCCTTTTCCTTCTCTTTCTTTTCGCCATTAGGTTCATCACCTTTTTCTTTTTCTTCTTCTTCCTTTACGTTATGTTCTTTTTCGGCTTCGGTGTTTTCATTTGCTTGCTCAGCCGTGTCTATGTCTTTTTCCTCCGCTTGTTCCTTCTCCTCAGCAACATTTTCTTCAGCAGTTTCTTCTTTAACTGACTCGTCTGCGTTTTCTTCTTCCTGCCCTTTCTCTTCGATACTCACATCTTGGCGATTTTCCCCTATGTCACAGACAGCGAAAGCTATCCCACCTTTGACCCCTGTTTTGGCCCGTCCATCTTTACTCGACACTCCAAACGTGTGCGACTCTCCCGGCTCTATGGCTCCTGCTGGCTCGGACGTGAATTTTCCGGAATTGAAATGGCTGTCTACCATCTCCAACTTGGTCACCTTACTGAGGTTGACGATGGTGATCTCCAATGGCTTCGTTTTCAGGGTCCCCACCAGACTTGTTCTGCTCCCCTTAGTGTCCGATGCCCTCTGACCCGTGTGGAGGCAATCTACGGACAATGCGGCTAACTCTTTGACCTTCCACCCGTCTAACCATGGAGTAGTCTTTGTGGCCTCCTCCTGGAATGAACCAGCTTCAAGCGGGGTTTCTGAAGGAGAAAGTAAACCATACGAGGCGTTTGGTTATAATAGCACTGTACAACAACACACAGTCATCATGTCATGTTGTAGGCCTATCCCGTGCCCATGGAATGATCAAAAACGTGAATAGCTAACAAATGGTAAACGGGAAGGTCTTTTAAGGCATATGCCAAATTATCCATGAAGTTGAGGTTGGTTTCATCTTAAATAATTTATATAATTGTAAACGAAGAAAATAGTTTGTGAATGATGTCAATCGGATAGTTAGTTGACTTCAATTTCGCCAAGCACGTGTATCAAAAGATGAACAGTAAGTAGCCTACAGCAATCATTGAGTACATTCTGGTAAATAATCTTAATTCATTTGTGTCATGATTATTGTTAATGCATTAGCTATAGTGCAGTGTAAGCCTTTATCGGCAGGTCATCTTTACTTTTGTTAGTAACGCAAACTATGTATAGTTTGACCAAAACACTCGCATTTACCAGAAAAAGCACTTACTTGAATCAAAAATATCGATTTGAATAGAAAGAGCCTTTTTCTAAAAACAAACCCAACAATTTACGTTATAAAAAGCATAACATTTGAAAAGAAAGAAAATGTTTGAAAATGTAATTATTGCGACGGATCGTTCATAAAACATGAAAGCACCTACTTCGACCAACAAATCTCCCGATTATTACTGAAAAAGCACCCACTTTGACTAAAAAGCGCCAAACGTAAACAACAAATTGCTCCAAGATGAGCACAGAAGCAAGCTTGTATACCATGACTGCATATGATCCTGTTTTTGACCCACTCATATATTTTCTCAACCATATGTCTCAACAAAGTAAATTATTGACGGTTAGGCCAGGCTTTTTTTCGTCGCCTTACAACTCAATAATAAGCTGTAAGCCCTACATCCAATCTACAAAATCCTAGATAAATCTGCATGTCATAAAAAGTATCTATTTCAGGTCAAAATAAAATACGAAAAAAGAAAGAATAAATGACCGCAAAGGTGACAATTTCACTAGGTTTTTAATGATTTAAATCTGGGCTTCAGGAATTATACATACTTTCAAGCAATGTTGCAATGTTACATTTAGTTTAAAATTGTATGCGCTCACAGCCATAAACTGAATACCGTGGTAAGTTGTAATAACAATTCAGTAAATCGAGGATCTAGCAGGCCCATAAGCAGAGTTTTTGCTGTGGGCGCGAATTTTGTCAAAAGTGGACCTTTTAAGTGAAGTCTTGGGTACAAATCTGAGTAGTTCATACCGTGTAGTTTGATTAGAAGATTCCATGCGCAACCCGAAGTTTATAATCCAGCTTGGAGCTCATAGCGTATAATTCCCTTCACCTTTCGTGCATTTCAATCGCTTTTTGGGATTATCATTTCAAATAAAATTGAAAGTTGTGAAAAGTGAACACTCATTCAAGTCGTAATAAACCATGTTTAATTTCCAAAGTTTGACTTCGCAAATAAATGTGCAATATGGGTCAAATTATCGAGGGTTGACACCCAGAAAGTCTGACTCCCATTTTGGACTTTTTAAGACAAACAATGTTATTTTTTAATCTCAAAATGTAAGACTCTTAATCCTGTCAGCTCTCGATATCGTGATTTTACAAATTAAGAACTATCTAAAGTGCAACTTTGGACTCAAAGGGAAAACATTGCTACTGCTATAAATTGCTAGCTATACTACTACTTCTAAGCACAAGAAAAATCCAAAAGAAAAAGCTGAACATTTGGGATAGATAATTACTTATTGAATCGAGCCATGTGATCCATTCTCCTTCTGATGAGAGCCCAATAATGTCGGAATTGAAAAACAAAACAGGTACAATTTTGTTTTAATATCATGGTCAAATAAAAGAAAACCAAAATTCACCAAACACATGAACTCAACAATTGCAAACCCATCCTTTATGTCGGACTTGAAAAAGAAAACAGGTACAGTTTGTTTTAATGTCATGGTAACGTAAAGGTAATTCACCTATAACAGAAGTCGATTTCACACCCAAATCGTGTGATTTGAGTTTATTCCCGTTTGAGAAAATAGGGCGATTTAAAGTGGATTGTTGATGACTTCATGTATTTGGGAGTTCGAGAGAGTTTGGTGATGTTTTGCATTTGTATTATCATGATTATGAGGATTTTTTTGTCACTAATACAAAGGGTATTTAATTACTGTTTCAACACTTTTATGGTGCTATGAAGTTCTATAAGTAATTGCAAAGAAGAATAAACTGAACCAGCAAGCAAATACTGAGTGAACCAACAAGTATAGGTAAGAGTCTTAAATCACTTTTAACAATGATGACATTATTGCAAGATCCAGGCCACTCATTTTCAGCTCATTTCAAACCTCTTGACCGGGACCCGACTTTTTTGAGATTTTTGCTAAATTAATTGTTAGTCGTCGGCTGATAATGAATGAAGCTTCATGTGTTGATTAACCTACCTGTTTCGCTGAGTCCCTTCAACTTCCGAAGTTCCTGAAAACAACAGAATGAATAATATTTAAATCACCGTAGACAATGGTTGTCCAGGTATGGGGAGACACTTAAATATAATATAATTATCAAATTGAGTGAAAATTGAGTGATTAAAGAATATTTGAAAGTGCACTCTATAATCAATTATTGGAAAGGTTATATGCCTGGTAACTATTCATGGATATCAAGAGTAAATTGATTTTTGGTTAATTTTCGAACACAGCGCCCTCTGTTGCTCAAATTGGAAAGTCTGGCAGATTGGCTGAATCCAGGCACTGGAAAATAAAGCCCTTAAACGAGCCTGACTGCAAAACAGGAGTTGCCATTGGATGTAAGTGTTTCGGGTGCATATCAGTCATTTGATATATTCATAACTTTACATTGCTTTTAGTCAACCGCGAACCACAGTATACAGTTTTAGTTTACAATACACAAAACACACATTGTTAAATATACACTGACAAGTTTTGATTAAAAAGCGCGACTAAGACGTTGCATACCCACTCAAGTACAATAAATCTCCGTCATGCTGCTTAGGTAATTAAGTTGATATCAACAGAAGTTGTTCAAAATAAACCCTTACAACTTTAGTAATATAATAAATATCAGTTTATTCGGCGAAAAGAAGTCCTAGAATTCATCGTTGGGTATGGTTGTTAAAAACCTTTCAACCAACTATTGGTATTACCGTGAATAGGGCACTAACATTATCCAATAGAATTATTGACATTTCAAGTTCCCTATCATCCCCCTAAATGCTGGTATACGTGACATCACCGCTCTTTCAGACTCTGTCTTGTGCTCCTCTAGTCGCATCCCGAATTTTCGACCGGTCTCTCCTATGTACGGGGTGTCACAGTTTTTGCACGGTATTGAATAGATTACATCTGTGGTATGGAGAGGGTCACGCTTATCCTTCGGGTGAACAAGAAGGTTCCTAAGAGTGCAGTGCGGTTTCATGGCCGTATATATGTTGTACGATTTAAGCACTCTAGAGAACCGTTCAGAGACTCCTTCAACGTATGGAATGACAACCATGCCCAGCGACTTGTTTACATCTCCTTTCTTCCTGGTTTGAACTTTCTTCGGTTTTGGTGTACTCATTTGCATTTGATGTCATCTATTCAATACCGTGCAAAAATTGTGACACCGTACATAGGAGAGACCGGTCGAAAATTCGGAATGCGACTAGAGGAGCACAAGTCAGAGTCTGAAAGAGCGGTGATGTCAGTTCGCACCAGAGCATCCCGTTAGAGCTCTCAATCCGCCATTAACAAATCAGCTATCACCGACCACGTTATGGACAAAGATCATGTAATCGACTGGGAGGAGGCAGGGATCGTAGGCAGAGAGACTAATCGATACAAACGCTGGATCAAAGAGGCAATCGCCATTAGGAAGCAGGGCAAGACAATGAACAGAGACGAGGTGCAATACAATCCGAGTCACGTGTTTGACGATCTACTGATTGCGGATAAATCATCTAGCATCACTGCAACTAAGCAACCAATATCACGTGTTGTAAACAGCAGATCGTCATCACTCCACATCAAGTGTTGATAAAGGAAACAGCTCGTTTCCGAAACGTCCACAAGTAAGTGGTTTTCCTTGGACTAGATAAACTGAATTTCATCAATCAGTTCTACCTCCTATCTCATAACTTTGCTACCATATGTATGCCAGTCTTATGAAATATTCTACAAGTGTAGCTTTGAATCTCAGCTACAAATACATAGTGAATCATCGGTCTGAGTACTTTTGGTTGTACTTTTCTGGAGATGCCGTGAAACCCGAATGTCCATTTAGTGTGAAACGGATGAAAAACAGCCAAATGTCTCCAAAGTGCTTATCATTTCACCAATTCTAAGACACAGCTTACCTATCGGTCAAGTTAAACCGTTCAAAGATATCTCGTTAACAGTCTAATCAAACAGTGGCTATCACGCTAAAGATTTAACATTAGCAGTTGATATACGGTAGGCTATTCTTATATAGTGGGTGTGGTTTTGGATATCAACAGGCAATTTGATTGGTTTTTGGCCAATACGCACTATATAAGATGAGACAATGGTATATAGTTTGGGGCGGGGCATTTCATTCGAATAATAATACCTTCAGTGCGTATGGTCATCGCATTAGCGTGCCCTACACAAAGGCGCCGGCGTATGCGTTGTGCGTATTGCCACGTGTGCGTGTGCTAAGAACGCAATTAATTCGAAGCAGGATGTTGGTAAACCGTTCGCCGGAAAAAAATCTAGCAAAATGCGTTATTTTATGATAAAAGATAAAAATAACCAATAAACTAAATAAGAACGAGAATAAAATATAGTTCGTAGCTGTTTTGGTATATGCGATGGTCTTACGAGGGTTGGTTATTAATTTATGAAAGTGATCATGGTATGGGATGCATGAGTAATTCTATTGAGAGATAGTGTGGTCAATACAAAGTATGAACCTTTGTCTTTCAAATAATGCTCTTTTGGATATAAGTATGAACTATGACGTCATAGCATTAGCTTAAAGTAGGTACACTTCGGACACTGCTTGAAATCTGTCAATATTTCGCTAGATATGCAATAGGTTGAAATATGGGTCGATTGATACATTTGCGTATATCTCTGCAATGCAAGCATAGCAACAGATAACACTTGGTACACAGTAAGAACACACAATTATCTCTGTTTGACACTCTTTTTTAGATCTGAATTCCTTAAAACAAATAAGAAGGGGCTATCTCAAATACGTTTTTATTAAGGAAAATCCCAAAAATAGACCATAGGAAACAACAAAGTACAGAAAACAATGGAGGGGTTATAATTGAAAATTTGTTGTGTGGTGTAAAGCAATAATACAGCGTGTATCAAAAAGAACGCAACAATTTTTGTCGAGAGCTGTACGGTCACAGTAAAAAACGAATCACTCTGAAACTGAAAATATATTCTGTTAGGTCTAGTTATGCATCTTAAAACAAGGACAGCATTTTGAGGGTCGAGCAGCACCATAATGTCCCATTCCCATTCACTACAGACTAACAATGACTGTTTAATACAAGACAATTACTACCTTCACTGGACTATTCCATTTGTTTATCTTTTGAATAATGTGCCATACTGTTTTATTTATGACATTAACGAGAGAAAAAGAGAGAGGATTTGCAAACAGACTTTGTAATCTGGATTTTCAAGTTGTGTCATTAACTATCAACTAATGTATTGCCAGATTTAATTAATATTGATATGATACTGCAATAGCCAGACATTTGATACCTTTAACATGACATTTTCGTCTCAGAATGATGAGTTTGATTCCAATTATTTAAGTACAATGAGTTATTAAAGTATCTTGCTAATTTCACCTGACAAGAAAATCAGGCATACAGGATAAACGATGTAAAACGTGTTTTGCACTTGTCTACGTGTAACGTTGATATCTCAGCGAATCAATAATCGATATCGCTGTAATTTGACTATGTGATAGCCAATAAGCACAGCTAACAGAATATATAAATTTCAGAGTGATTTGTGATTTGCCGTAATCGGAGAGCTCGCGACAAAAAGTGTTGCGTTTTTTTTTATACACCCTGTAGTGGGGATTTCCTTCAAAAGGAGCTGATCATAAAATGTCCTCAAACCATTGGAATTATGTGACGATTACTCTAACAATGCACATCTAGTAGCTCTCAAGATAGCAGGAATAAAGAGGTTGTGACAGCCAGCCATATTTGATTATTTATGTATATCTTCATTTTGATCATCAAAGTAGTTATACACACTAATTTATGCATTTTTCAATCTTTCTGATTAGATTTTGAAGGCACAGTAAGCTTTTATCTGGTATATAGTAAAACAGCTACGAACTATTAAAAGTATGCTTTAACTATTAATATTGCTTGCAATCTTGTGCATACATGATAATACCGTATTATAATCTAGAATGTATCATCCATTGTTTTCCATTTTCAGTATTCAAATTGTGCCCTTATATATAACCATACAATACGGAGAAAAAAACGAAAAAACTGTATATATTTTTAGAGTAATATTCCGTTTCCGTTGTCAAAAATCTCTCTCTGGCTTTGACCACATCAGAACAAAAGTGAAATATATATCAATTATTATTTTACTATTTGTAGCCATGATTTAGAGCTATAAATTAGGACAAATTTCATGAGGCTGACATTCATATTGGCGATGTTATGAGGGAGGAGGTAGAACTTATTGAATGACCTCGTATATATCTAAAGATTAAAAAAATAGTTAATAATGATGTTAAAGTGGCGGGTTAAGCTAAAGCAAGTCCTGCTAATTGCAACTGAAATATCAAAATGATCGATGTGTAAATCTATCAATAAATATATGAGAGATATTATCGTATATAGGCTTAAAAAGGTACCGTTTGACTTATTTCGGATGTATATATCTTTCTTGAGATGTTAACGAAAAGGTCTTTTGGGACACCACTGGAATCAAAGACAAAGAAATGCTCAGATTTAGTTGACAGTGGTCTTAAAATGATCACCCTTGTCAACATATGCAAATGCATAATTTACCCATTTCATCGCCCGAATAACCAAGTGTAAAACTTTCATGATTGATGTCATCAATCAGGGTATCTGGGTAGGATGAAACAACGGATTATAGATCAGTTTGATATTTCAGATGTTACTAGTGCAGGACTTCACCGGACATAAAATATGCAAGCCTATACCTTTTCCAGGTTCGGATGGTGTATTTTAGCTTCCTGTAGTTCTCTCTCCAAATACTCACACTTTCTTTTCCATTCGGCAACCGATTGTTCGTGATCCTGGAAATATTTAGCACACAATTTACAACTGTGGCTGGCTATTTTCCAAGTAATTAACCGAATCGGAACCGTTTCTCTTTTCATCTTTATTAAGCTAAATAAGCTTTAATGGGAGCATAATTCTTAGCCGAGAGTTTGGTAGGCCTATAATATCGTATGCATGAAAAGGTGGGATCGTTATGGTGGTAATGGGGGCGCTGGTTTGGGTAAACATGGGTTACAAATCAATGGTGTAAACAGTAAAACCATATGTCTTAAAATGTGACCATTGTTTCCGATGGTTGAAACAACTCAGTAATCGTGATTGAATGTATTTACATTTTGCAATCAACACGTGGGTAAACTTCTCGCTCAACTTTACATGATTCAACAGAATACAATTGATTAACGATTTCCAAGACTTTAAGACAATTTTGGATAACCTATTGAGACACTACTGATGAATTAGCCTAGATACAAATATTGTTGTCATGTTTTATTCCGTCTTGTCTTAAACGTCTAGCATGAATACCCTTGGAAAATCGGATTGCCTGACCATTGTGAAAAATTGAAGTGCGCCCTCTTTGAAGTTGAAGTGCGGCCCATATTACATATTTTTAGTCCAGGCGAGTAGGTTTTGATGTAAAGGATTTCAATTTAGGTTTTGATGTGAAGGATTTCAATTTGTGTGTCCTATTGATAATTACGACTAAGAATAAATATACGAAAAATGATGCAATTGGAAGTGATATACTTTCCAAAAATATTACACAAAAATAAACCCTCGGACCTACATGTATAAGCGGGCACAGCACTAAATAAACCGCCCATTGGATTACATGTAAATTAGGGCTAAAAGAGTCGCTATTTTGGGCCCTTAGTAACCATTTTTGGAATGTCTCGAATGCTTTATTCTAATAAACAAACATTAAAATTTCATAAAATCGTCAAGAAGTGTTACACCTTCCAATTAGATTTTACGATACGATCATTTAAACAGCGCCACCCCTATTTTCAGCCCGGACGCTCGCCTCCTAACCGCCTCCGATCCCGTGTGTTCATCCACGATACAATCGAAAATCAATATTTTGCAATATCCTGATCAAAGTACAAGATATTATCTTTCATTTTAATTATGAAATGCTACCCTCACGCCAAACTGATTCCCAAAGGACCCCATTAATCACAAAATCGTTTTACTACCATTACACAAAACGAGGAGTGATTTAGTGCTGTGCGCCCATAAGATAAAGCCACGACGAAATTCTTTGTGAATACGGTCCAATGCTGTTTTAACCCTTCAAAGAGTTATCAAAATATATGCCTATTATACCGGGTGGTTCAAGAAAATATTGACCGAAGTGCATGGTTACTTTTCAACCAGATTTATAGTTTCAGAGAATTTGTGTTTACTTAGTCTTGATAAGCAGTAGGTTTTGAAATTATCCCGAAAAAATGGTACATTTAGCTTGATTGGTTCTTCAGATATGGTTCATGACAGAGAGCATGCGCAAAACTGCCTTGTCCATCACGGGAGCATCCTTTAATAGATATAGAATGCTCAAAGTGGAATTACACATGATTGGTCACAAATTGTGAAAAAGGGAGAAAAAGAAAAAAGGAGATATCTGAAACATCTTTCTGGTGTTTGACATTACTTACCTTCTTAACTACGTTTCTTTGTTGAATTTGAATGGCACATAAGCATAGAGTTTGGGATTCTTTATCAGGGCGGGCTTTTCAATTCTGAATCTAGAGCATGCTGTTTTGTTGAAGACAAAAACTAAATGACGCTCCCGTGGACAAGTTAGTTTTGGACATGCTTTCTGTAATGAACCAAACAAGCTAAACGTGCCATTTTTTCAGGACTATTACGAAACTTACTGCTGATCACGACTGAGAAAACACAAATTCTCTGAAACTATGAATGTGGTTGAAAAAATACTTTGAACTTGGGTCAACTCTTTTTTAAACCACCCTTCCTTTAATTAAACAAAATACTATTCAATCTCAGTTCCTTGATGTGTGTCACGTGTTTCATTCTTGTGGACTTATTTCAATTCATAGGGTCTCTGTTATTTCGTCCTATTGCCATTTTGTCCTTTGCCTCCTCGTCCTTTGCTACTTCGTCCTTTGCCATTTCGTCCTAATGATATTTCGTCCTTTGCCATTTCGTCCTAATGCAATGCAGGTTGTTAATTAAAGGTGATAGAGTTACACAATCTGCCGTTTAATTATCTCTTAAATATTCGACTGATATTATCAATGTCTTACTTTCAAGCTTCATTTGTTTAATTATAGGCGTATGTCACACTCAAAATAAAAGGACAACATCTCATTCATCAGTTCCAATATTATCATATAAAAGAGTACAATTTTTATTCTTAATAACAAAATCATTAACATACAAATCGTAACAACTGATACTTGTTACATAAAGGTAAATAATATTGCATTTAACAATAATGATAAAGATATTATTAATCAACTGCAAGGTAAATGACACACGATAACCAAGACTGCGTGTTACGTTGGAAACAAGTCATGAGTTTGTCGTTAAATAGCCAAATTGACCAAAGATTTACGCAAAGGCCGTGTACATTGTATGTTATTTGAAATCGTCAGACGTTGCAAGCAATTTACTGCAATAAAATATCGTGATAAAACGGTGTGCACTTCATGTCTGAACGGGACAGTTGTGCATACTTTTGTTTGCAACTTTACGCAATTTTGTGTAATTTGCCATAACGCCATACAGCTTCGGTTTGTCAACTGTGTGCAACTTTATATAATATTTATTATAGCAAACCTATTACCGCTTTGTTGTTCACGGTTGACGCCAGTTTTTGGTCATTTTTCAAATTTCAAAAAACTACTTCTCTGTCCTCCTTCAACTCACTGTTTTTACCAGCTCGTTTTACAAACACGTTATAGTAAATAATATTCTACAGTGGTGCGCATATACGGTATGTATAAAACAAATAATGAGATGTTATTCAGCCATTTCCAATAATTTATTATATTTATACACAGTTAGAAAATATCAATAAAGTTTTAAATATTCGATTAAAGTGGTAAAATTGTATCCGGTAATAAAATTAATAGTAGAAAACAAATATTATATAGGTTATGTTGTTTTTGCCTCAATCTATATGTTATTAATAACATCGTTATATACAGTGTTTAAGACCCGGCTACGTTATATATTCTAACTTTTGTCGAGCTTAATGATAATTGTAAAATAAATATACAGTGTTATGATATTTTACCATCTCATAGTACTTACATATAATTATAATTTCAAACATGATCGTTATCATCTGGAAAAATTCCATTAAAAAATACATGGAAACATGACCTTGCTCTTCCACACAGGGCGTGTGAATTTTAAATGGGGTTACCTGCATGGGTGGTTCTATCTGAAATCTACACCTCATGTGTGGAAGATTAATGTCTTCCAGATATCTACCTTTGTATCATCGCTGGCAGCTCGGATGCTCTGCGTAATGAGCTATTCCATTTGAAATCCATACATTCCCTATAGAAGACATTGCCGTAATCGTCCCCACAGGGCGTGCGAATTTTAGATGAGGTTACCTGCATGGGCAGTGACTCCATTTGAAATGGACCCTGTGTGGAAGATTAGGATCATGTCTTCAATGGATTTCAAATGGAATAACTCAAATGTTCAAGGACAGTGAACATTAACACTTTTAGAGGAGTGAATCGGGAACCAATTCAAAAATAGTAAAATGTCACTCCTTTAAATTTTACTCTCAGAAAAAACAATTCATCACAAACGAGTAGGCTTATACAAATTCAAATACTACAGGGATTTACATTTAGTTATTTGTTCACTCTTTTTAGAGTAATTCTAATTCTTCAGTTTGAAGTTTCACTCTTTTGGAGTGGTTCATAATAACTCCAAAACAAGGTTCATTACTAACTAAAACGAGATATTAAGCGCGTTTGTGTTTCATATTACCAGTAAAGTCAGAACTACTGAACTACCGTTTGATACATTAATCATTCTAGTCTTGAATGAACTTTCCATAATAAATTGCGATGTCGATATCAGCCCCGGGTTGGCGAAACCTGAAAGCGTGATGACAGTGTAACAATGAACGCGGCAAAATCAAACTGAAAAATATAGGTGTGACCGTGCTGAATGTTTGTAATCACAACATTTTTGAGAGGTTAGTGTGTGAAATGTTGGTGTCCTCATCTCAATATGGGCTATTCAATTTGAAATCCATACACTCTGGTCTTAGGCTATGGAAGACCTGACCCTTATCTTCCAAACAGGGAGTGTACGTTTCAAATGGGGTCACTACCCATGCAGGTAACCCCATTTGGTAACGTGTTTGCATATTTGATTAAGGTAATGTCTTCCATAGGGGGTATATGGATTTAAAATCGAAATGCCCTATATCAGAGCATACGAGCTGCCAGCGACGATACAAAAGTAGATAGTGTGGTCTTGATGAGACTATACGAATTAACGAACTCCGTTTGAGGAATCTCTCTTTCATCACACTGTTTTACATATACCAGCATTGTCTACTTTAATATTTTTCTACAGAATAAGCTTACGCTATATAGCGCAATATTATATCGTACGTATACAAAAATGGACGTCAAAATTAACAAAGGATAACAAATGCCGAGTTACTCAGGCCATAATCCAAATAAATAGATTGTAGGCTGTGATCAGGATCTGAGACAAATATACCTACAGTTGTATTTATCACAGGTGCTGATACACTCAAAAAAGAATGTTCCCCAGCTTTTAAATACGAAAAGTATGCCTATAAAATGTTTTTACCGGTAATAACGGCCGTTAATACATTCGCCCTCAATAGATTTGCATAAAATAAATAAATACCGCTGAAAGAAATCCTTTTAAAATACACTGCGAAAAGTGGTCAGAAATCTCATGCAGTTTGGTGTTTAAAACTTGAATGTTCAGCACTCAAGTTCTTAAAGGGACACTAAGAGATGTGTTGGAGGCAGCGCCCTCAATTATGATAAAAACTGAGATTAGTTTATTTTTATAATTGTATTACATGTATGAACTTACACCTATAAGGATTAAGAAAAATCAGCTCTCTTTGTACAAGAAAACGGCGATTCAAAAAATGCTGGTCCCGCGGGACCATCATTTTACGTCCGACAGTATCCCCGTGCAGTACGCGTGATACATAACGCGAACTATATTTGCATAGAGGGCGTTTTTCAATAAATAGCGATGATATTGTTTTAATCTAGTTTTGCTGTGTTTTTTGTTAGTAGAAACAACAATAATGGCGATTTTTAATGTTCATCTTGAATTCTGAAGTAAATTTTTAAACATTTAAACTTTTCAACCCCACTTAATGTCCCTTTAAATATTTGTAAGTTTAGATGTTCAGGATCTGAATATTAATTATTAACCGTTCAAAATTTAAAAAATACACCTTTTAAACATTATTCCTGTTATAATCGGGAGCCGATTTCTAAACACGGTTCTGTTGTGTATTAGTTTTCTCTTCTCATGCATGTCGTATTTCAGTGCTTGTGAAAGAAGAAATCAAGACATTTCAATTGTATGCCACATGCATGTTCTCCTAGTCTACATGGATGCATGGTAATCTTTGCGTGGACATTAACCGGAATGCATTCTATCACGGCTTAAAAGCTATACAAACGCAATTAGCGACGACGACCCAAAGACAAAACCAAACAAACAAAACTGCTTAAATTAAATCGATGGAATGACCAAATTTCACATAGGCCTACATGTAATTTATAGGCCTACATGTAATTTATATCGATATACGGTATTATATATATATGTACATGTATACGTACTTAAACTATGAAGTCCACTCGTAATCGTTGCCATTTTTGGTCATTATATAAATCAAAATGGCGCGATAATAATACGCGGCAAAATGTATCAAATTTCACAACGCATATGATGTAGTTTGAAAATTCAATTCCACGCGGGCATCACGTGATTTCAGGATTTCAGCACTGGAAGCTATTAGCTAAATTCCCCTTCACTCTGTCGGTCAATGTTATGGCCATAGGGTAATTCATCGGCCTTGTAATATGTTACGCTCATTGCATTTATGTGACTTAAATTGCGACATTCGGCTTCCGGTTCTGAAACGCTAAAACTACGCATTCAAACTCATCATATGCTCATATTCCTCACACGAGCTAACACATTAGATATAACTTAATTCATGTTCTAGCACATTTTCCATGGAGTCATATGTGATTCAGTCGCTTTTGTGTAAAATCAAAACCACAACTACTCTGATCATGCTGATGGAGTGTGTCACTTTAGAGGTAGATTACGGTATAGAAACGCCTCTCTTACTTACGTCAAATGGTGCCCCTTGTTTCAATGACCATATGGCATACTTAGCATGAATATTGTCACGGTCATATGCTGTTATAGCATACCATACATTACAATACAATAGTGCACAAGCAGGTAAGTACAATAAATTTTACACAGTGTTCTCGTGTATCAAACATTTTGATATTGGCAGTGATCGGTGTTACAACGATTTAATAAGTGTTACATATTTATAGTGAATACATGTGCTGTACACTATTAATACTAAAATACCATGATTATTGCCAGCACCACAGCCGAAGGTATCACCTTATACCTGAGTTCAAATCGAGACGAACACGCCTACCACTCTAGTTCCGAATCCTTCCAGATGTACACAAAGTGCCTCTTCCCATCTTTATAGTGTCCGCCGTGGGGATGTTTACTCGGCGATCCGGTTTTCATCTTTTTCAGGACGGGCAAAATGTCTTTAGATTGTGACTTGCTACTCTTAGCTTTTTGCACACCTGCCAAGGGGTTCTCAAAGGTGCAGATGAAATAGTTGCCATTACCGTTGATCTCTGCAGCTGGTGGTTGCTCTTCCTCTCCTTTCTCGCTCTGTTCAGCTATTTCCTCTGTTTGTTCAGGCTCGGCCTCTACTTCGGCTTCTTTCTCTGTCTGTTCCGGTTCCGCCTCTGGTTCCGGTGTATTCTCAGCTGGTGCGTCCGCTTCGTCTGCCGCCTTCTCTTCGGTTTCTTCCACCGCTTTGTTGTCTTTAGGTTTCTTTTGTTTGCGTAAGCTGAATCTCTTCTTCTTCTTCTTCTCAGGTGTTTTCTGCTCGTTGCCATCGGCTTCGTCGTTACCAGCCGTGTCTTCGCTAGGCTTCGACTCTTCTGGAGGTTCGTCTTCCGCCATTTCTTGTTTTGCCGCCTCGATATCTGCCTTTTCTTCATCATCTTTAGGTTCCTCTGCTGCTTGTTCTTCTTCTTTCGGCGTTTCGTCCGCCACCGGCTCCTCCGCCTTCTCTCCCTCCTCTTCAGCTGCCGCTGCTTCCTCTTTTACATCTTCCTTTTGTGGAGCTGGTTTTTATTTCTTTTCTCTTTTCATGCTGAATCGCTTCTTTTTGTTTTCTTTGGCCTTTTCCTTCTCTTTCTTTTCGCCATTAGGTTCATCACCTTTTTCTTTTTCTTCTTCTTCCTTTACGTTATGTTCTTTTTCGGCTTCGGTGTTTTCATTTGCTTGCTCAGCCGTGTCTATGTCTTTTTCCTCCGCTTGTTCCTTCTCCTCAGCAACATTTTCTTCAGCAGTTTCTTCTTTAACTGACTCGTCTGCGTTTTCTTCTTCCTGCCCTTTCTCTTCGATACTCACATCTTGGCGATTTTCCCCTATGTCACAGACAGCGAAAGCTATCCCACCTTTGACCCCTGTTTTGGCCCGTCCATCTTTGCTCGACACTCCAAACGTGTGCGACTCTCCCGGCTCTATGGCTCCTGCTGGCTCGGACGTGAATTTTCCGGAATTGAAATGGCTGTCTACCATCTCCAACTTGGTCACCTTACTGAGGTTGACGATGGTGATCTCCAATGGCTTCGTTTTCAGGGTCCCCACCAGACTTGTTCTGCTCCCCTTAGTGTCCGATGCCCTCTGACCCGTGTGGAGGCAATCTACGGACAATGCGGCTAACTCTTTGACCTTCCACCCGTCTAACCATGGAGTAGTCTTTGTGGCCTCCTCCTGGAATGAACCAGCTTCAAGCGGGGTTTCTGAAAGAGAAAGTAAACCATACGAGGCGTTTGGTTATAATAGCACTGTACAACAACACACAGTCATGTTGTAGGCCTATCCCGTGCCCATGGAATGATCAAAAAATGAAGTGAATAGCTAACAAATGGTAAACGGGAAGATCTTTTAAGGCATTTAAAATGCCAAATTATCCATGAAGTGGAGGTTGGTTTCATCTTAAATAATTCATATAATTGTAAACGAAGAAAATAATTTGTGAATGATGTCAATCGGAGAGTTAGTTGACTTCAATTTCGCCAAACACGTGTATCAAAAGATGAACAGTAAGTAGCCTACAGCAATCATTGAGTACATTCTGGTAAATAATCTTAATACATTTGTGTCATGATTATTTGTTAATGCATTAGCTATAGCGCAGTGTAAACCTTTATCGGCAGGTCATCTTTACTTTTGTTAGTAACGCAAACTATGTATAGTTTGACCAAAACACTCGCATTTACCAGAAAAAGCACTTACTTGAATCAAAAATATCGATTTGAATAGAAAGAGCCTTTTTTCTAAAAAACAAACCCAACAATTTACGTTATAAAAAGCATAACATTTGAAAAGAAAGAAAATGTTTGAAAATGTAATTATTGCGACGGATCGTTCATAAAACATGAAAGCACCTACTTCGACCAACAAATCTCCCGATTATTACTGAAAAAGCACCCACTTTGACTAAAAAGCGCCAAACGTAAACAAAAAATTGCTCCAAGATGAGCACAGAAGCAAGCTTGTATACCATGACTGCATATGATCCTGTTTTTGACCCACTCATATGTTTTCTCAACCATATGTCTCAACAAAGTAAATTATTGACGGTTAGGTCAGGCTTTTTTTTCGTCGCCTTACAACTCATAATAAGTTGTAAGCCCTACATCCAATCCACAAAATCCTAGATAAATCTGCATGTCATAAAAAAGTATCTATTTCAGGTCAAAATAAAATACGAAAAAAAGAAAAGAATAAGTGACCGCAAAGGTGACAATTTCACCAGGTTTTTAATTATTCAAATCTGGGCCTCAGGAATTATACATACTTTCAAGCAATGTTGCAATGTTACATTTAGTTACAAAATTGTATGCGCTCACAGCCATAAACTGAATACCATGGTAAGTTGTATATAATAACAATCCAGTAAATCGAGGACCTAGCAGGCCCATAAGCAGAGTTTTTGCTGTGGGCGCGAATTTTGTCAAAAGTGGACCTTTTAAAGGGGGGTGGGGGGGGGGGGGGGGGGGGGTCCCGCGAGCACAACATTGTGCATTATATGTTAAAAAATAACTATCGAGCCCAACTTTTGTAATTACATAGAACAAATCACCACACTTATGACAAAAACAAATATAAAGACCACCATCTCTCAACATGCAATTTTTAAAATTCGCGGCAATCGAAATCCCGGTGTCGATGAAGTCATAGTTATACAATGCACATGCGCAAATTTGAGCACCGATACCTATGACGTCATCGCCATCGGGACTTTCGATCGCCGCGAATTTTAAAAATTGCATGTTGAGAGATGGCAGTTTTTTTAGTTTTTGTGACTAGTATGATGTTTTGTTCTATATAATTACGCAATTTCGGCTCGATAATTATTTTTCTAACAAATAAGGCTCAATGCTTTGCTTGCGGGACACCTCCTTTAAGTGAAGTCTTGGGTACAAATCCGAGTGGTTCATACCGTATAGTAGGATTAAAAGATTCCATGCGCAACTCGAAGTTTATAATCCAGCTTGGAGCTCATAGCGTATAATTCCCTTCACCTTTCGTGCATTTCAATCGCTTTTTGGGATTCTCATTTCAATAAAATTGAAAGTTGTGAAAAGTGAACACTCATTCAAGTCGTAGTGAACCATGTTTCATTTCCAAAGCTTGACTTCGCAAATAAATGTGCAATATGGGTCAAATTATCGAGGGCTGACACCCAGAAAGTATGACTCCCATTTTGGACTTTTTAAGACAAACAATGGGTTTTTTTAATCTCAAAATGTACGACTCTTAATCCAGTCAGCTCTCGATATCGTGATTTTACAAATTACAAACTATCTAAAGTGCAACTTTGGACTCAAAGGGAAATCATTGCTACTGCTATAAATTGCTAGCTATACTACTACCAAGCACAAGAAAAATCCAAAAGAAAAAGCTGAACATTTGGGATAGATAATTACTTATTGAATCGAGCCATGTGATCCATTCTCCTTCTGATGAGAGCCCAATAATGTCGGAATTGAAGAAAAAAAACAGGTACAATTTTGTTTTAATATCGTCAAATAAAAGAAAACCAAAATTAACCAGACACATGAAGTCAACAATTGCAAACCAATCCTTTATGTCGGACTTGAAAAAGAAAACAGGTACAGTTTGTTTTAATGTCATGGTAACGTAAAGGTAATTCACCTATAACAGAAGTCGATTTCACACCCAAATCGTGTGATTTGAGTTGATTCCCGTTTGAGAAAGTTGGGCGATTTAAAGTGGATTGTTGATGACTTCATGTACTTGGGAGTTCGAGAGAGTTTGGTGATGTTTTGCATTTGTATTATCATGATTATGAGGATTTTTTTGTCACTAATACAAAGGGTATTTAATTACTGTTTCAACACTTTTATGGTGCTATGAAGTTCTATAATTATTTGCAGCCTTTTAAAATAAACCTAGCACATAAAGTCCCTGACCAGGTGCTTTGAGGCTGGCTAATTCAATATATATAATCGGTACCAAAAATCTGAGATAAACATTAAATGAGGAAACTTCTATTCCGCAGTTTGATACCTCATTCAACAAAATCGAATGGATACTTTTAAAGTTATGGCGATTTCAATGACCGCGCATAACAACAGCAAAGTTGCACTTTATTTTTTTTGTTTGAAATGAAATGTTTGCTGGTAACCGACACTATCTACGAAAATGTACAAGTTCACAGTTCATTATATTGCAGTACGAGATTGTGCGTTTATCGGCGGCGTGACATCGAGTATGTCTCCCTCTTTAGTTTGAAATCACCAATTACAAATAACGTCTACAGTGGTATATGGGGGCGGGTTTAGGTAAACATGGGTTGAATCAGGGTTGAATTTAAAGGGGCGGGTTTATAAATAATTCAATGGTGTTACATACAGATGTCTTAAAAATGTGACCATTGTTTCCGATGGTTGAAACAACACAGTATTCGTAAGTGAATGTATTTACATTTTGCTGTCAACACTTGGGCACACTACTCCCTCTACTATTTCCATGATTCAACAGAATACAATTGATAAACGATTTCCAAGACTTCAAGACAATTTTGGATTACCTTTTGAGACACAACTGATGAATTATGCTATAGATACAAATCTTTATAAAATATTTTTGTCACGTTTTATTCCGTCTTGTCAAGTCTATAGCATGAAATCCATTCATATTGGTTGCATTAACCCTTGGAAAATCGAATCTGACCATTGTGAAAAGTGAGAAGTGCGTCCTCTCTAGGTAAAATTTAAATAACGGCACGGCCCATATTCACATATTTTTAGTCCAGGTGTGAGTAAGTTTTGATGTGAAGGATTTCAATTTGTGTGTCCTATTATGATTCAACAAAATATAATTGATTAACGATTTCCAAGACTTTAAGACAATTTTGGATAACCTATTGAGACACTACTGATGAATTAGACAAATCTTTATAAAATATTGTTGTCATGTTTTATTCCATCTTGCATGTGTGTCTTGTCTTAAAAGTCTAGCATAAATACCCTTGGAAAATCGAATCGTCTGACCATTGTGAAAAGTTGTAGTGCGCTCTCTTTGAAGTTGAAGTGCGGCCCATAATATTTACATATTTTTAGTCCAGGTGAGTAGGTTTTGATGTGAAGGATTTCAATTTGTGTTTCATATTAATAATTACTACTAAGAATAAAAATACGAAAAGTGATGCAATTGGAAGTGATATACTTTCATATTCTATTTCCAAAACTATTACACACAAATAAACCCTCGGACCTACATGTATAAGATAAAGCCACGAAGAAAAGATTTGTGAATACGGTCCAATGCCGTTTTAACCCTTCAAAGAGTTATCAAAATATATGCCTATTATACCGGGTGGTTCAAGAAAATATTGACCGAAGTGCATGGTTACTTTTCAACCAGATTTATAGTTTCAGAGAATTTGTGTTTACTTAGTCTTGATAAGCATTAGGTTTTGAAATTATCCCGAAAAAATGGTACATTTAGCTTGATTGGTTCTTCAGATATGGTTCATGACAGAGAGCATGCGCAAAACTGCCTTGTCCATCACGGGAGCATCCTTTAATAGAATGCTCAAAGTGTAATTACACATGATTGGTCACAAATTGTGAAAAAGGGAGAAAAAGAAAAAAGGAGATATCTGAAACATCTTTCTGGTGTTTGACATTACTTACCTTCTTAACTACGTTTCTTTGTTGAATTTGAATGGCACATAAGCATAGAGTTTGGGATTCTTTGTCAGGGCGGGCTTTTCAATTCTGAATCTAGAGCATGCTGTTTTGTTGAAGACAAAAACTAAATGACGCTCCCGTGGACAAGTTAGTTTTGGACATGCTTTCTGTAATGAACCAAACAAGCTAAACGTGCCATTTTTTCAGGACTATTACGAAACTTACTGCTGATCACGACTGAGAAAACACAAATTCTCTGAAACTATGAATGTGGTTGAAAAAATACTTTGAACTTGGGTCAACTCTTTTTTAAACCACCCTTCCTTTAATTAAACAAAATACTATTCAATCTCAGTTCCTTGATGTGTGTCACGTGTTTCATTCTTGTGGACTTATTTCAATTCATAGGGTCTCTGTTATTTCGTCCTATTGCCATTTTGTCCTTTGCCTCCTCGTCCTTTGCTACTTCGTCCTTTGCCATTTCGTCCTAATGATATTTCGTCCTTTGCCATTTCGTCCTAATGCAATGCAGGTTGTTAATTAAAGGTGATAGAGTTACACAATCTGCCGTTTAATTATCTCTTAAATATTCGACTGATATTATCAATGTCTTACTTTCAAGCTTCATTTGTTTAATTATAGGCGTATGTCACACTCAAAATAAAAGGACAACATCTCATTCATCAGTTCCAATATTATCATATAAAAGAGTACAATTTTTATTCTTAATAACAAAATCATTAACATACAAATCGTTACAACTGATACTTGTTACATAAAGGTAAATAATATTGCATTTAACAATAATGATAAAGATATTATTAATCAACTGCAAGGTAAATGACACACGATAACCAAGACTGCGTGTTACGTTGGAAACAAGTCATGAGTTTGTCGTTAAATAGCTAAATTGACCTAAGATTTACGCAAATGCCGTGTACATTGTATGTTATTTGAAATCGTCAGACGTTGCAAGCAATTTACTGCAATAAAATATCGTGATAAAACGGTGTGCACTTCATGTCTGAACGGGACAGTTGTGCATACTTTTGTTTGCAACTTTACGCAATTTTGTGTAATTTGCCATAACGCCATACAGCTTCGGTTTGTCAACTGTGTGCAACTTTATATAATATTTATTATAGCAAACCTATTACCGCTTTGTTGTTCACGGTTGACGCCAGTTTTTGGTCATTTTTCAAATTTCAAAAAACTACTTCTCTGTCCTCCTTCAACTCACTGTTTTTACCCGCTCGTTTTACAAACACGTTATAGTAAATAATATTCTACAGTGGTGCGCATATACGGTATGTATAAAACAAATAATGAGATGTTATTCAGCCATTTCCAATAATTTATTATATTTATACACAGTTAGAAAATATCAATAAAGTTTTAAATATTCGATTAAAGTGGTAAAATTGTATCCGGTAATAAAATTAATAGTAGAAAACAAATATTATACTTATAGGTTATGTTGTTTTTGCCTCAATCTATATGTTATTAATAACATCGTTATATACAGTGTTTAAGACCCGGCTACGTTATATATTCTAACTTTTGTCGAGCTTAATGATAATTGTAAAATAAATATACAGTGTTATGATATTTTACCATCTCATAGTACTTACATATAATTATAATTTCAAACATGATCGTTATCATCTGGAAAAATTCCATTAAAAAATACATGGAAACATGACCTTACTCTTCCACACAGGGCGTGTGAATTTTAAATGGGGTTACCTGCATGGGTGGTTCTATCTGAAATCTACACCTCATGTGTGGAAGATTAATGTCTTCCAGATATCTACCTTTGTATCATCGCTGGCAGCTCGGATGCTCTGCGTAATGAGCTATTCCATTTGAAATCCATACATTCCCTATAGAAGACATTGCCGTAATCGTCCCCACAGGGCGTGCGAATTTTAGATGAGGTTACCTGCATGGGCAGTGACTCCATTTGAAATGGACCCTGTGTGGAAGATTAGGATCATGTCTTCAATGGATTTCAAATGGAATAACTCAAATGTTCAAGGACAGTGAACATTAACACTTTTAGAGGAGTGAATCGGGAACCAATTCAAAAATAGTAAAATGTCACTCCTTTAAATTTTACTCTCAGAAAAAACAATTCATCACAAACGAGTAGGCTTATACAAATTCAAATACTACAGGGATTTACATTTAGTTATTTGTTCACTCTTTTTAGAGTAATTCTAATTCTTCAGTTTGAAGTTTCACTCTTTTGGAGTGGTTCATAATAACTCCAAAACAAGGTTCATTACTAACTAAAACGAGATATTAAGCGCGTTTGTGTTTCATATTACCAGTAAAGTCAGAACTACTGAACTACCGTTTGATACATTAATCATTCTAGTCTTGAATGAACTTTCCATAACAAATTGCGATGTCGATATCAGCCCCGGGTTGGCGAAACCTGAAAGCGTGATGACAGTGTAACAATGAACGCGGCGAAATCAAACTGAAAATATAGGTGTGACCGTGCCGAATGTTTGTAATCACAACATTTTTGAGAGGTTAGTGTGTGAAATGTTGGTGTCCTCATCTCAATATGGGCTATTCAATTTGAAATCCATACACTCTGGTCTTATGCTATGGAAGACCTGACCCTTATCTTCCAAACAGGGAGTGTACGTTTCAAATGGGGTCACTACCCATGCAGGTAACCCCATTTGGTAACGTGTTTGCATATTTGATTAAGGTAATGTCTTCCATAGGGGGTATATGGATTTAAAATGGAAATGCCCTATATCAGAGCATACGAGCTGCCAGCGACGATACAAAAGTAGATAGTGTGGTCTTGATGAGACTATACGAATTAACTAACTCCGTTTGAGGAATCTCTCTTTCATCACACTGTTTTACATATACCAGCATTGTCTACTTTAATATTTTTCTACAGAATAAGCTTACGCTATATAGCGCAATATTATATCGTACGTATACAAAAATGGACGTCAAAATTAACAAAGGATAACAAATGCCGAGTTACTCAGGCCATAATCCAAATAAATAGATTGTAGGCTGTGATCAGGATCTGAGACAAATATACCTACAGTTGTATTTATCACAGGTGCTGATACACTCAAAAAGAATGTTCCCCAGTTTTTAAATACGAAAAGTATGCCTATAAAATGTTTTTACCGGTAATAACGGCCGTTAATTCATTCGCCCTCAATAGATTTTGCGTAAAATAAATAAATACCGCTGAAACAAATCCTTTTAAAATACACTGCGAAAAGTGGTCAGAAATCTCATGCAGTTTGGTGTTTAAAACTTGAATGTTCAGCACTCAAGTTCTTAAATATTTGTAAGTTTAGATGTTCAGGATCTGAATATTAATTATTAACCGTTCAAAATTTAAAAAATACACCTTTTAAACATTATTCCGTTATAATCGGGAGCCGATTTCTAAACACGGTTCTCTTGTGTATTCGTTTTCTCTTCTCATGCATGTCGTATTTCAGTGCTTGTGAAAGAGGAAATCAAGACATTTCAATTGTATGCCACATGCATGTTCCCTAGCCTGCATGGTAATCTTTGCATCTTTGCGTGGACATTAACCGGAATGCGTTATATCACGGCTTAAAAGCTACACAAACGCAATTAGCGACGACAACCCGAAGACAAAACCAAACAAACAAAACTGCTTAAATTAAAACGATGGAATCACCAAATTTCACATAGGCCTACATGTAATTTATATCGATATACGGTATTATATATATATGTACATGTATACTTACTTAAACTATGTATCGTTGCCATTTTTTGTCATTATATAAATCAAAACGGCGCGATAATACGCGGCAAAATGTATCAAATTTCACAACGCATATGATGTAGTTTGAAAATTCAATTTCACGCGGGCATCACGTGACTTCAGGATTTCAGCACTGGAAGCTATTAGCTAAATTCCCCTTCACTCTGTCGGCCAATGTTATGGCCATAGGTTAATTCATCGGCCTTGTAATATGTTACGCTCATTGCATTTATGGGACTTAAATTGTGACATTCGGCTTCCGGTTCTGAAACGTTGAAACCACGCTTTCAAACTCATCATGCTCATACTCCTCACACGAGCTAACACAGTAGATATAACTTAATTCATGTTCTAGCACATTTTCCATGGAGTCATGTGATTCAGTCGCTTTTGTGTAAAATCAAAACCACAGCTACTCTGATGGAGTGTATCACTTTAGAGGTAGATTACGGTATAGAAACGTCTCGCTTACTTACGTCAAATGGTGCCCCTTGTTTCAATGACCATAATGACGTGACATGGCATACTTAGCATGAATATTGTCACGGTCATATGCTGTTATAGCATACATTTTTACAATAGTGCACAAGCAGGTAAGTACAATAAATTTTACACAGTGTTCTCGTGTATCAAACATTTTGATATTGGCAGTGATCGGTGTTACAACGATTTAATAAGTGTTACATATTTATAGTGAATACATGTGCTGTACACCATAACCACTTACTTTAATACTAAAATACCATGATTATTGCCAGCACCATAGCCGAAGGTATCACCTTATACCTGAGTTCAAATCGAGACGAACACGCCTACCACTCTAGTTCCGAATCCTTCCAGATGTACACAAAGTGCCTCTTCCCATCTTTATAGTGTCCGCCGTGGGGATGTTTACTCGGCGATCCGGTTTTCATCTTTTTCAGGACGGGCAAAATGTCTTTAGATTGTGACTTGCTACTTTTAGCTTTTTGCACACCTGCCAAGGGGTTCTCAAAGGTGCAGATGAAGTAGTTGCCATTACCGTTGATCTCTGCAGCTGGTGGTTGCTCTTCCTCTCCTTTCTCGCTCTGTTCAGCTATTTCCTCTGTTTGTTCAGGCTCGGCCTCTACTTCGGCTTCTTTCTCTGTCTGTTCCGGTTCCGCCTCTGGTTCTGGTGTATTCTCAGCTGGTGCGTCCGCTTCGTCTGCCGCCTTCTCTTCGGTTTCTTCCACCGCTTTGTTGTCTTTAGGTTTCTTTTGTTTACGTAAGCTGAATCTCTTCTTCTTCTTCTTCTCAGGTGTTTTCTGCTCGTTGCCATCGGCTTCGTCGTTACCAGCCGTATCTTCGCTAGGCTTCGAGTCTTCTGGAGGTTCATCTTCCGCCATTTCTTGTTTTGCCGCCTCGATATCTGCCTTTTCTTCATCATCTTTAGGTTCCTCTGCTGCTTGTTCTTCTTCTTTCGGCGTTTCGTCCGCCACCGGCTCCTCCGCCTTCTCTCCCTCCTCTTCAGCTGCCGCTGCTTCCTCTTTTACATCTTCCTTTTGTGGAGCTGGTTTTTGTTTCTTTTCTCTTTTCATGCTAAATCGCTTCTTTTTGTTTTCTTTGGCCTTTTCCTTCTCTTTCTTTTCGCCATTAGGTTCATCACCTTTTTCTTTTTCTTCTTCTTCCTTTACGTTATGTTCTTTTTCGGCTTCGGTGTTTTCATTTGCTTGCTCAGCCGTGTCTATGTCTTTTTCCTCCGCTTGTTCCTTCTCCTCAGCAACATTTTCTTCAGCAGTTTCTTCTTTAACTGACTCGTCTGCGTTTTCTTCTTCCTGCCCTTTCTCTTCGATACTCACATCTTGGCGATTTCCCCCTATGTCACAGACAGCGAAAGCTATCCCACCTTTGACCCCTGTTTTGGCCCGTCCATCTTTGCTCGACACTCCAAACGTGTGCGACTCTCCCGGCTCTATGGCTCCTGCTGGCTCGGACGTGAATTTTCCGGAATTGAAATGGCTGTCTACCATCTCCAACTTGGTCACCTTACTGAGGTTGACGATGGTGATCTCCAATGGCTTCGTTTTCAGGGTCCCCACCAGACTTGTTCTGCTCCCCTTAGTGTCCGATGCCCTCTGACCCGTGTGGAGGCAATCTACGGACAATGCGGCTAACTCTTTGACCTTCCACCCGTCTAACCATGGAGTAGTCTTTGTGGCCTCCTCCTGGAATGAACCAGCTTCAAGCGGGGTTTCTGAAGGAAAAAGTAAACCATACGAGGCGTTTGGTTATAATAGCACTGTACAACAACACACTATCATGTTGTAGGCCTATCCCGTGCCCATGGAATGATCAAAAACGAAGTGAATAGCTAACAAATGGTAAACGGGAAGATCTTTTAAGGCATTTAAAATGCCAAATTATCCATGAAGTGGAGGTTGGTTTCATCTTAAATAATTTATATAATTGTAAACGAAGAAAATAGTTTGTGAATGAAGTCAATCGGAGAGTACACGTGTATCAAAAGATGAACAGTAAGTAGCCTACAGCAATCATTGAGTACAATCTGGTAAATAATCTTAATACATTTGTGTCATGATTTTTGTTAATGCATTAGCTATAGCGCAGTGTTAACCTTTATCGGCAGGTCATCTTTACTTTTGTTAGTAACGCAAAATATGTATAGTTTGACCAAAACACTCGCATTTACGAGAAAAAACACTCTTTTTGATCAAAAATATCGATTTGAACAGAAAGAGCCTTATTTCTAAAAACAAATCCAACAATTTACGTTATAAAAAGCATAACATTTGACCAACTTAAAAGAAAATGTCGGAAAATGTAATTATTGCGACGGATCGTTCATAAAAACATGAAAGCACCTACTTCGACCAACAAATCTCCCGATTATTACTGAAAAGCACCCACTTTGACTAAAAAGCGCCAAACGTAAACAACAAATTGCTTCAAGATGAGCACAGAAGCAAGCTTGCATACCATGACTGCATATGATCCTGTTTTTGACCCACTCATATGTTTTCTCAATCATGTCTCAAAAAAGTAAATTATTGACGGTTAGGCCAGCCTTTTTTTCGTCGCCTTTCAACTCAATAATAAGCTGTAAGCCCTACATCCAATCCACAAAATCCTAGATAAATCTGCATGTCATAAAAAAAGTATCTATTTCAGGTCAAAATAAAATACGAAAAAAAGAAAAGAATAAGTGACCGCAAAGGTGACAATTTCACCAGGTTTTTAATGATTCAAATCTGGGCCTCAGGAATTATACATACTTTCAAGCAATGTTGCAACGTTACATTTAGTTACAAAATTGTATGCGCTCACAGCCATAAACTGAATACCATGGTAAGTTGTAATAACAATCCAGTAAATCGAGGACCTAGCAGGCCCATAAGCAGAGTTTTTGCTGTGGGCGCGAATTTTGTCAAAAGTGGACCTTTTAAAGGGGGGGGGGGGGGGGGGGGGGGGTCCCGCGAGCACAACATTGTGCATTATATGTTACAAAAATAACTATCGAGCCCAACTTTTGTAATTACATAGAACAAATCACCACACTTATGACAAAAACAAATATAAAGACCACCGTCTCTCAACATGCAATTTTTAAAATTCGCGGCAATCGAAATCCCGGTGTCGATGAAGTCATAGTTATACAATGCACATGCGCAAATTTGAGCACCGATACCTATGACGTCATCGCCATCGGGACTTTCGATCGCCGCGAATTTTAAAAATTGCATGTTGAGAGATGGCAGTTTTTTTTAGTTTTTGTGACTAGTATGATGTTTTGTTCTATATAATTACGCAATTTCGGCTCGATAATTATTTTTCTAACAAATAATGCTCAATGCTTTGCTTGCGGGACACCTCCTTTAAGTGAAGTCTTGGGTACAAATCCGAGTGGTTCATACCGTATAGTAGGATTAAAAGATTTCATGCGCAACTCGAAGTTTATAATCCAGCTTGGAGCTCATAGCGTATAATTCCCTTCACCTTTCGTGCATTTCAATCGCTTTTTGGGATTCTCATTTCAAATAAAATTGAAAGTTGTGAAAAGTGAACACTCATTCAAGTCGTAGTGAACCATGTTTCATTTCCAAAGCTTGACTTCGCAAATAAATGTGCAATATGGGTCAAATTATCGAGGGCTGACACCCAGAAAGTATGACTCCCATCTTGGACTTTTTAAGACAAACAATGGGTTTTTTTAATCTCAAAATGTAAGACTCTTAATCCAGTCAGCTCTCGATATCGTGATTTTACAAATTACAAACTATCTAAAGTGCAACTTTGGACTCAAAGGGAAATCATTGCTACTGCTACAAATTGCTAGCTATACTACTACCAAGCACAAGAAAAATCCAAAAGAAAAAGCTGAACATTTGGGATAGATAATTACTTATTGAATCGAGCCATGTGATCCATTCTCCTTCTGATGAGAGCCCAATAATGTCGGAATTGAAAAACAAAACAGGTACAATTTTGTTTTAATATCGTCAAATAAAAGAAAACCAAAATTAACCAGACACATGAAGTCAACAATTGCAAACCCATCCTTTAAGTCGGAGTTTAAAAAGAAAAACAGGTACAGTTTGTTTTAATGTCATGGTAACGTAAAGGAAATTCACCTAAATTTATAACAGAAGTCGATTTCACACCCAAATCGTGTGATTTGAGTTGATTTCCGTTTGAGAAAGTTGGGCAATTTAAAGTGGATTGTTGATGACTTCATGTATTTGGGAGTTCGAGAGAGTTTGGTGGTGTTTTGCATATGTATTATCATGATAATGAGGATGTTTTGTCACTAATACAAAGGGTATTTAATTACTGTTTTAACACTTTGATGGTGCCTAAAATTCTATAAGTAATTGCAGCATTTTGAAATACACCTAGCACATAAAGTCCCTGACCAGGTGCTTTGAGGTTGACTAATTCAAAATATATAATCGGTACCAAAAATCTGAGATGTATATTCAATGAGCAAATTTCTTCTCCGCAGTTTGATACCTCATTCAACAAAATCGAATGGGTACTTTTAAAGTTATGTCGATTTCAATGACCGCGCATGCAACAGAAAAGTTGCACTAGGTATAGGAATCATTGATTTGTGTGTGATTACTGTCATAACTGTGTGCTATCTGAACGAGACAGATGAATGGGTCTTTAGTGATAACCGCAATGTGCGGGACAAAGGGTGTATCTGGCTGTGAAGAATACAAGTCTTAGCTGATAAGCTGTGAGTTTTTCAGTGCGTAAATTCATAGACGGGTAAAACATTGATTTTTACCGTCTATGGTAAATCACACACAAATCAATGATTTCCTATACCTAGTGCAACTTTTCTGTTGCATGCGCGGTCATTGAAATCGACATAACTTTAAAAGTATCCATTCGATATTGTTGAATGAGGTATCAAACTGCGAAGAAGAAATTTGCTCATTTAATGTATATCTCAGATTTTTGGTACCGATTATATATTTTGAATTAGTCAACCTCAAAGCACCTGGTCAGGGACTTTATGTGCTAGGTGTATAGAAAATCTATGCACGCGTGAACACAATCACATTAACATTAAAATACATACAATGACTATTAGGCATCGCAAAGAAGAATGAACTGAACCAGCAAGCAAATACTGAGTGAACCAACAAGTATAGATGAGAGTCTTAAATCACTTTTAACAATGATGACATTGTTGCAAGATCCAGGCCATAGGATAGGATCGTCTGCTCATTTTAAACCTCTTGACCGGGACCCGACTTTTTTGAGATTTTTGCTAAATTAATTGTTAGTCGTCTGCTGATAATGAATGAAGCCTCATGTGTTGATTAACCTACCTGTTTCGCTGAGTCCCTTCAACTTCCGAAGTTCCTGAAAACAACAGAATGAATAATATTTAAATCACCGTAGACAATGGTTGTCCAGGTATGGGGAGACACTTAAATATAATATAATTATCAAATTGAGTGAATATTGAGTGATTAAAGAATATTTGAAAGTGCACTCTATATAAAGTATTGGAAAGGTTATATGCGTGGTAACTATTCATGGATATCAAGAGTAAATTTCTTTTTGGTTAATTTTCGAACACAGCGCCCTCTGTTGCTCAAATTGGAAAGTCTGGCAGATTGGCTGAATGCAGGCACTGGGAAATGAAGCCCTTAAACAAGCCTGACTGCAAAACAGGAGTTGCCATTGGATGTAAGTGTTTTGGGTGCATATCAGTCATTTGATATATTCATAACTTTACATTGCTTTTAGTCAACCGCGAACCACAGTATACAGTTTTAGTTTACAATACACAAATCACCACACATTGTTAAATATACACCGACAAGTTTTGATTAAAAAGCGCGACTAAGACGTTGCATACCCACTCAAGTACAATAAATCTCCATCATGCTGCTGAGGTAATTATGTTGATATCAACAGAAGTTGTTCAAAATAAACCCTTACAACTTTAGTAATATAATAAATATCAGTTTGTACACCGAAAACAAGACCTAGAATTCATTCATCGTTGGGTATGGTTGTTAAAAACCTTTCAACCGACTATTGGTATTACCGTGAATAGGGCACTAACATTATCCAAATGAATTATTGACATTTCAAGTTCCCTATCATCCCCTAAATGCTGGTGTACGTGATGCGTGACCTTTCCCGTCTTCGGATGTGAATTTTAGTACGAGAGTCACTAAATAGTTCTACCTCCTATCTCATAACTTTGCTACTATATGTATGCCAGTCTTATGAAATATTCTACAAGTGTAGCTTTGAATCTCAGCTACAAATACATAGTGAATCAACGGTCTGAGTACTTTTGGTTGTACTTTTCTGGAGATGCCGTGAAACCCAAATGTCCATTTAGTGTGAAACAGCCAAATGTCTCCAAAGTGCTTATCATTTCACCAATTCTAAGACACAGCTTACCAATCGGTCAAGTTGAACCGTTCAAAGATATCTACTCAAACAGTGGCTATCACGCTAAAGATTTAACATTAGCAGTTGATGATATAGGCTATTCTTATTAGTGGGTGTGGTTTTGGATGTCAAAACAGACAATTTTGATTGGTTTTTGGCCAATACGCACTATATAAGATGAGACAATGGTATATAGTTTGGGGCGGGGCTTTTCATTCGATTAATAATACTTTCAGTGCGTATGGTCATCGCAATAGCTTGCCCTACACAAAGTCGCTGGCGTATGCGTTGTGCGTATAACGCCGCGTTGCCACGTGTGCGTATGCTAAAAACGCAATTAATTTGAAGCAGAATGTTGGTAAACAGCTCGCTGGATTCGCCGATTTTATCAAGGCCCGGACATTTGTTGTTGTTTGATTAAAATAAATCTAGCAAAATGCGTTATTTTATGATAATTGATAAAAATAACCAATAAATTAATAAGAACGAGAATAAAATATAGTTCGTAGCTGTTTTGGTATATACGATGGTCTTACGAGGGTTGGTCATTAAGTTGTGAAAGTGATCATGGTATGGGATGCATGAGTAATTCTATTGAGAGATAGTGTGGTCAAAGTATGAACCTTTGTCTTTCAAATAATGCACTTTTGGATTTATAAGTATTAACTATGACGTCATAGCAGCATTATATTTCGGACAATGCCTGAAATCTGTCAATATTTGGCTGGATATGCAAGAGGTTGAAATATGGGTCGATTGTTACATTTGCGTATATCTCTGCAATGCACGCATAGCAACAGATAACACTTGGTACACAGTAAGAACACACAATTATCTCTGTTTGAAACTCTTTTTTTTAGATCTGAACTTCTTATTATAAACAAGGAGGGACCATCTCAAATACGTTTTTAATTTATGAAGGAAAATTCACAAAAATAAACCATAGGAAATAACAAAGTACAGAGAATAATGGAGGGATTATAATTAGGAAAAATGTTGTGTGGTGTAAAGCAATAATAGTGGGGATTTCAAAAGGAGCTGATCATAAAATGTCCTCAAACCGTTGGAATTATGTGACGATTACTCTAACAACTGAACAATGCACATCTAGTACTAGCTTTAAAGATAGCAGGAATAAGAGAGGTTGTGGCCGCCATATTTGATTGATGCGTTAATGTATATCTTCATTTTGATCATCTAAGTAATTATACACATTAATCTAATTATTTTTGTCAATGTTTCTGATTAGATTTTGAAGGCACAGTAAGCTTTTATCTGGTATATAGCTACGAACTATTATTAGTATGCTCTAACTATTTGTAAGTCTACAAGAATTAATATTGCTTGCAGTCTTATGTATACATGATAACACCGTTTTATAATCTAGAATGTATCATCCATTGTTTTCCATTTTCAGTATTCAAATTGTGGCCTCCTTATTATCTCTAAACATACAATACGGAGAAAAAACGAAAAAACTGTATAATTTTTAGAGTAATTTTCCGTTTCCGTTGTCCAAAATCTCTCTCTGGCTTTGACCACATCAGAACAAAAGTGAAATATATATCAATTATTATTTTACTATTTGTAGCCATGATTCAGAGCTATAAATTATGACAAATGTCATGAGGCTGACATTCATATTGGCGATGTTATGAAGGAGGAGGTAGAACTTATTGAATGACCTCGTATATATCTAAAGAAAAAAATAGTTAATAATGATGTTAAAGTGGAGGGTTAAGCTAAAAGCAAGTCCTGCTAATTGCAACTGAAATATCAAAATGATCGATGTGTAAATCTATGAGAGATATTATCGTATAGGCTTAAAGCATTGAAAAAGGTACCGTTTGACTTATTTCGGACGTATCTTTCTTGAGTTGTTAACGAAAAGGTCTTTTGGGACACCAATGGAATCAAAGACAAAGAAATGCTCGGATTTAGTTGGCAGTGGTCTTAAAATGATCACCCTTGTCAACATATGCAAATGCATAATTTACCCATTTCATTTCCCGAATAACCAAGTGTAAAACTTTCATTGGTGCCATTAATCAGGGTATCTGGGTAAGATGAAATAACGGATTCTAGATCGGTTTGATATTTCAGACGTTACTAGTGCAGGACTTCACCGGGACATAAAATATGCAAGCCTATACCTTTTCCAGGTTAGGATGGTGTTTTTTAGCTTCCTGTAGTTCTCTCTCCAAATACTCACACTTTCTTTTCCATTCGGCAACCGACTGTTCGTGATCCTGGAAATATTTAGCACACAACTTACAACTGTGGCTGGCTATTTTCCCAGTAATTATTCGAATCGGAACCGTTTCTCTTTTCATCTTGTTTAAGCTTAAATGGGAGCATAATACTTAGCCGAGGGTAGGCTATACCGTATAGGCCTATAATACATCGTGTGCATGAAAAGGTGGGATCGTAGACGTTATTTGTAATTGGCGCACTTACCGTCAAAAGAGGGCCGTGCTATCCAACTGAGCATGCTCAGAGCAATTAGTGCTCCGAAAACGAGGCTAGTTAAGTAGTCGAGAGGAGAGTGATGTAGTTTTTCAATGTGGTGCACTTTGCACTGTAGTTTTTCAATGTGGTAAACTTTGCACTAATCATAAAAATGTGTCATACTTCTGAGCTGTTCAATATTTGACCTTATTACATTCGTGAAATAAACTTGAACGTATAATATAAACTATCTATTCCACTAGTTGTAAATGAAATGTTTGCTGGTAACCGACACTATCTACGAAAATGTACAAGTTCACAGTTCATTATATTGCAGTAAAAGTACGAGATTGTACGTTTATCGCCGGCGTGACATCGAGTATGTCTCCCTCTTTAGTTTGAAATCACCAATTACAAATAACGTCTACAGTGGTATATATGGGCGCGGGTTTAGGTAAACATGGGTTGAATTTTATAAACAGGCGGGTTTATAAATAATTCAATGTTGTTAAATACAGATGTCTTAAAAATGTGTCCATTGTTTCCGATGGTTGAAACATCTCAGTAATCGTAAGTGAATGTATTTACATATTTTGCTGTCAACACTTGGGCACCTTTCTCCCTCTACTATTTCCATGATTCAACAGAATACAATTGATAAACGATTTCCAAGACAATTTTGGATTACCTATTGAGACACAACTGATTAATTAGGCTAGATACAAATCTTTATAAATTATTGTTGTCACGTTTTATTCCGTCTTGTCAAGTCTATAGCATTAAATCCATTCATATTGGTTGCATTAACCCTTGGAAAATCGAATCGTCTGACCATTGTGAACTGAAAAGTGAGAAGTGCGTCCTCTCTAGGTAAAATTTAAATAACGGCACGGCAAGGATTTCAATTTGTGTGTCCTATTACCATTACTAATTACTACTAAGAATGAAAATACGAAAATGATGCCATTAGAAGTGATTTACTTTCATATTCTATTTTCAAAACGATTACAAAACAAACCCTCGGACCAACTTGTATGATAAAGCCACGATGAAATTCTTTGTGAATATGGGCCAATGCCGTTTTAACCCTTAAAAGGGTTATCAAACTCTAGGCCTATATTTCTATTTCCTTTAATTAAACAAATCCTATCAAATCTCAGTTCTTTGATGTGTGTCACGTGTTTCTTTCTTGTGGATTTATTTCAATTCATAGGGTCTCTACTATTTAGATGTAATCAAGTTTGATACAATACCCGCACTTTTGAAGATCTCATTCGATACGTGATTTATAATATTCCGTTTGTGTGCAATGCGCATTAGATTTAGGATTGGAAATGTCGATATGATCAAAAGACATTACCGGGAAAACAGCCACCGCAAACGGTAAAAAGTGTATCATAAAAACAAACTGAAAATCAAATTAAACAAATAATTTTAAAGTATTTTAAATCTTGTGACAAACGACATAATGGTAGTTTAGTTTATAGTGGGGTTACTGGTTAAAGTGTAGTTCAGCATGCATTTTAAGTATCCATGCCGAGTAAGATGCAATACCGTGTTTGTAAAAAAACAGACGCCTACCAAATGTTTGTTTGTTTGTAAAGAAACAAATGTATAGGCCCTATTCAAAGCTTTCCAGAGTTTGTTACATTTCCAGGTATATTTCAATCTACACAAAATTGCAAATTTATCTTATCAAAAACTAAACTTAAAAAAATAAGATATGCATTCAATCTCGGAAGAATATTGTTGTACGTGTATGTGGGAGCACACCTGCATTGTTGTCAATGGTAGTTGAACAGATTTATAAGGATTGGTAGCGTATTAGTATAATAATGAAGAGGTATTTTGCAAAAGGGCCTACATCCGCTTTGGCTCTTATTGAGAAAAAGTCAAAAAACTGTTTCTAAATATTCAAGTTGAGCAATTGAAAAACTGAATGGATTATGAAAGAGGTACACTACATACTAATTGAAATTGATATAAATTTTAAATGTGCTAGTTTTAATTTTTTTTAAATCATGTTTACATTTTTTGAAAATTTGGATGTAGGCCCTTTTGCAACAAAACTCGCATTTTGCAACAAAACAACAACTTCAATGGCTGTTTACAATGAGATGTAGGTATTTTTGAAAAAAATGACTTTATTTCCTTGAAACATATGATTGTGACCTATACATTTCAATATCAAACTTATTTATTTTCAATGATTAAAATAAATGATTTTTTGTGTGTGGTATTTTTTCTTTATGTACAAACAGATGGAGTATCCCGATATAATTCTGGATACAGGCCCTTTTGCAACAAAACAACAATTTCAATGGCTGTTTACAATGAGATGTAGGTCTTTTTGACAAAAATGACTTTGTTCCCTTGAAACATATGATTTTTCCCTATACATTTCTATATCAAACTCATTTTTTGAAAAAATGCACCATAGCCCTTTTGCAAAATACCTCTTCAATTATACGGAACATGAGTTTTGATAACATGTAAAATTCAGTATGTCTAAACCAAAAGAACGCGTATTTAAACTCGTACATTGGAGGTTTACTGTTGCCCGGTTCTCATCTCAACATGGTAGGTTTAGTAACACGAAAGTAGCTATCGGACTGAGAAAGGCAACAGTGGTTGCTGAAACATCCACTAAACATACAAATGGGACATTTGTTTGGATATAACTACTAGTATTTGCAATGTTTTGAAATCATTAGTTGAATAATTATGTCTTTTGTGCATTGTGCTGATGGATGGGGTAAGAACGTGTATAGGCAGTGTAGGCTATTATTATTGGTGAGCAGTTCTAGCAATTTGTGAGGAGTTAAATTGCGAAATTACATGCAAGGGGTTTCCTGATTTAAGAGTGAATTTTTTCTAGATTGACAAACTTTTGGACACACATTTTTTAGATTTTGCCTAAAGTTTGGGAGGTGAAAGACATTTAGTAGTTATGAAAAAATATGGTATTCAAAAATTCAGCAACCCTCTGTTGCCATGGTAACGAGCCTATCTTGTTTTAAGTCATTTTAGGGGGAAATTCTACTAATTATACTGATTTCAGCAACAAAAAAAGTCAAAACTTGGCAGAACCCTACACCAAGGTGGTACATTTTATGCCCAAACTGACTTCATGAATGAGTTGCCCTATCTCTGGTCTAACAACCAACCGATTTAAATAAGTCAGTGTTGCCATATTGATACCCTGTTGCCATGTTCAAATATCACATTTTGAGGAAGTTGAAAAAGTCAGATATTACTAACCGACTTCGGGTGGTTACAGTTCCCCTCGAGGTGATTTGTTTTTATTTGTACTTTGTTTTTATAACAAAGACCTAATACCCTTTGAGTTAATTCAAGACAAAAAATGGGGAAACCCGGCACTTGCGTATCACGTGACCTGAAGTCACATGATCCAATTCACGGGAAATTGCATAGCCGGGTATATATGGGGGTTACCGTGCACCCCCAGGACTCCCCCAAACAACCTTTTTTTTACTTCCTTTCACTGTTCTAAAACATATTCAGTATGTTACCAAAATGATTTGGGTATGCTAAGGTGTTATTCAAGATGGCGTCGAAAATGGCCGCCAAACGGTCAAATTTCCTGAAATGACATTACATCAATCAAAATCGGGATCAAAATAGATTGTGAAAGTATAATTTTAATAGTGGGACGTAAGTATTAGACCACTAGGAACTCATATCGAGTACTTTTGCTTTGTTAACATACCTAAATCCAAGATGGCCGCCAAAATGCTAAAATTACATACATTTGGCATATATCAGCCCAACATGTATTTTTATAGTAATTGTATAGTTTTAACAATGGGATGTATGTGTTAGACCCCTAGAAGCTCACATGCGGCATTTTTGTTTTGTTTACAAATCTTAAATCCAAAATGGCCGCCAGAATGATGGCCAAAATTGGTCAAAAGTCCATAAAATGACATAATACTATCAAAATGAATGATGAAAATATAGTTTTTAACAATGGGATGTATTTATTATATCACTAGTAACTCATATTTAGTATTTTTGCTTTGTTAACATACTTGAAATCCAAAATGGCTGCCAAAATGAGTCCCAAAATGGCTGCTAAAATTGTCAAATTCCATATAATATTATAAGGATAATAACAACCAGGATGTATGATGAAAATATAGTTTTAACAATGGGATGTATGTATTGTATTTGACCACAAGTAACTCATATCCAGTGTTTTTGCTTTGTTAACATACTTAAATCCAAAATGGCTGCCGAAATGGGTCCTAAAATGGCTGCAAAAATTGTCAAATTCCATAACATAGGATACTATCAACCAGAATGTACGATGAAAATATAACTTAACAACGGGATGTATGTATTAGACCACTATTAACTACTATCCAGTATTTTTGCTTTGTAATAACATACTTAAAATCCAAAATGGCCGCCAGAATGATGGCCAAAATTGGTCAAAATTCCCTAAATTGACATAATATTAACCAAAATGTATGATTAAAATATGGTTTTTAACAATGAGATGTATGTATTATTTCACACTCATATCCAGTATTTATGCTTTGTTAACATACTTAAAATACAAAATGGCTGCCAAAATCGGTCCCAAAATGACTGCCAAAATGGGTCCCAAAATGACTGCAAACATTTTCAAATTCCATAAAATAGGATGATATCAACCAGAATGTACGATGAAACTATAGTTTTAACAATGTATGTATTAGACCACTAGTTACTGCTATCCAGTATTTTTGCTTTGTAGTACTTCAAATCCAAAATTGCCACCAAAATGGTCATTGCAAATGTAAAAATAGTCTATAAGTGTGTATTTTGTATCACATTCACCAAATGATATGTTCTATTATGACACTAACAATAAATTAATACTGCTTCTCAGGTATTTTAACCTTTGGTCGACATCTTAGATATTTTAAAATACTCAAACTAGATACAGCCCCTAGGCTTTATCATATATTATAGTGAATGTTGTCCCATTATATTTGGGGTATTGGTATTACATAGTATGGTCATTTGCAATACGACACAATTTGTTTAGGTCATTTAACATCAACTTAACCATCTGGCAGCCATTTTGGAAACTGAAACAGAATACAAATTGTCACAGAGGTGGGTCTTATCTAAATGCAATACTGCCCCACCACGACAGAAGGAAGTATGGGACAAATTGAATTTGTTGATATATGATGAAATAACTATTTTTGTGGATTTTTCATATTTTTTCAAACAATTAATTACATTTGTTTTACTATTAAACAAACGTTATTAATTATTTAAAAATATATGAAAAATCCACAAAAATAGTTATTTCACCAAATATCAACAAATTCAAATTGTCCCATACTTCCTTCTGTCGTGGTGGGGCAGAATAGCTTAGCAGTTTAGAACATACTATTTGGCGAATTTGACGCAAAATACACACTCATATTGGAAACCATTTTGGATTTTAAGTATGTTATCAAAGCATAAATACTGGATATTAGTTACTTATGGTCTAATACATACATATACATTCCATTGTTAAAACTATATTGTCGTCATACATTCTGGTCATTATTGTTCTTATCTTATGGAATTTAACAATTTTAGCAGCCATTCTGGGACTCATATTGGCAGCCATTTTGGATTTTAAGCATGTTAACCAAGCAAAAAAACTGGATGTGAGTTAATAGTGATATAATAAAATAATACATCCCATTGTTAAAAACTATATTTTTTTCATTCATTTTATTAATATTATGTCATTTGACCAATTTTGGCCATCATTTTGGCGGCCATTTTGGATTTAAGATTTGTAAACAAAGCAAAAAATGCAGCATATGAGCTTCTAGGGTCTAACACATACATCCCATTGTTAAAACTATACTCTGATCATACATGCTGGGCTGATAAATGCCAAATGTTTGTAATTTTAGCATTTTTGGCAGCCATTTTGGTGGCCATCTTGGATTTAGGTATGTTAAATAAGCAAATGTAATCGATATGAGTGTCTAGTGGTCTAATACATACGTCCAACTATTAAAACTATACTTTCACAATATATTTTGATCCCGATTTTGATTGATATAATGTCATTCAGGAAATTTGACCTTTTGGCGGCCATTTTCGACGCCATCTTGAATAACAACTTAGCATACCCAAATAATTTTGGTAACATACTGAGTATGTTTTAGAACAGTGAAAGGAAGTTAAAAAAAAGTTGTTTGGGGGAGTCCTGGGGTGCACGGTAACCCCCCATATATACCCGGCTATGCAATTTCCCGTGAATTGGACCATGTGACTTCAGGTCACGTGATACGCAAGTGCCGGGTTTCCCCATTTTTTTTCTTGAATTAACTCAAAGGGTATTAGGTCTTTGTTATAAAAACAAAGTACAAAGAAAAACAAATCACCTCGAGGGGAACTGTAGCTACCCGAAGTCGGTTAGTAATATCTGACTTTTTCAACTTCCTCAAAATGTGATATTTGAACATGGCAACAGGGTATCAATATGGCAACACTGACTTATTTAAATGCGGTTGGTTGTTAGACCAGAGATAGGGCAACTCATTCATGAAGTCAGTTTGGGCAAAAAATGTACCACCTTGGTGTAGGGTTCTGCCAAGTTTTGACTTTTTTTGTTGCTGAAATCAGTATAATTAGTAGAATTTCCCCCTAAAATGACCTAAAACAAGATAGGCTCGTTACCATGGCAACAGAGGGTTGCTGAATTTTTGAATACCATATTTTTTCATAACTACTAAATGTCTTTCACCTCCCAAACTTTAGGCAAAATCTAAAAAATGTGTGTCCAAAAGTTTGTCAATCTAGAAAAAATTCACTCTTAAGGGCTATCTGCTACCTCCTCATGTACAAAATTAAATATTTTTAGTTGAATGTTGTAAGTTTTGGTATAGGCGATTTTTTTCAAATAGTTGTCCAATTTCAGATGTGTACTTTCTTGGATCGCTTAACTATAGGGTTTGCACGCAAACGACTATAATACAAATACCTACAACTTTTAGAAGTCCAAGCGATATTTTAGAGTTTTTAACATTTAGCCAGAAGAAGAAAAATGCACGTAAAATCATAGAGAAATCATGTTCAAACATCTGAAAATACTGGCAATTTTATGAAGATTTTGTGATTTCGTTCGGATAAGTACAGGGTGTCCCAAAAGTTTCGAAACCATTTCAAAGCTTTATATCTCCAGTAAAACAATTCGTACTATAAATCTGAAAATATATTTGGATCACGCCTATTTAAATTCCATAGTGGATTTGAAAATAAAAATCTAAGGGAAACTGTTTGTTGGTATTAATTTATACGTTGCTATGATGAGTACTATATGTGGGGTGTGTGATGGGTGTGGGTTTTGGTGGGGGAGGAGTTAGGGTATTCAGTGTGTATAAGGCTTGGGTGTTGATGCTAAAAGTATCGAGTAATATTTATTTAAAAGAGATTATATAATTACGGCAAATAACCACTTGCAGAATATGGGCACTTCGCCAGTTCACATACTTTATATGAAACAACCTGGCCTCTTTCTCATTCAGTTGTAAATAGAAAACGTAAATTTCTGAATTATTAAGTCTAAATCCATCGTTAGTTACAGCTAATTATTATACCGTATTAGTGTATAGCAAATATTAAAGACACTTGTGACTTTTGTTATTTTGGACACCCTATATATATAGATTCCCGTATACTAGATAATGCATGCTGGGTAAATTTTGAGTAACTATGGTGATGTTGGGATCATGCAAAGTGCTAACTATAGATAGCACTGGGCAATGGTGAGTAGATGATATTCTATACCTTGGTTAATTCGTGTTGTCTTTTCTTAGCCGCGTCCCTCTCTCTCTCCATGTTGTCATATTTCTCCTGCCAATCGGCATTCGTTTGCTCGAGCTCCTATATAAAGAGATCATGTCCGCCACAAATTAATAAAAGTGTTGCAAAATCAGTTCACATTTTTCCAATAATAAATATGTGATATTGCAACACTTTTTATTGTGAGGGCGTGATTAATACCCTAGCTATTTATTAAGGTATTTGAAATATTTTGTGTAGGCCTGTAATGAAATAGTAACAGTTGATTTTGACAATCGAGGCGTGTCCCCCACAAGTTTTGCAATATAAACCTACTCAGGTATACAAACTATACATTTATATTGATATAAAATACAAGATTTCGATACAGATACAATCGATTCACACAAAATATTATCTTGTTGTATTTTACAGTGAATTTCTAGTTGAAATATATATATTATAATGTACGACATCAAAATGATAGACTAGACCTGCGGGCCCCGGGTCATGTATGTGTATCTCATATTACAAAATTTCAACGGACATTCCAAACTTTACTTATCAAAATAACAGATAAGATGACTAGATGAGTGCTTAAAAGGACAACAGTCTGAAGGAAAATTACATTTTTACAAAGCTCTCTTTCCTCAATACCCATATGGTTCTATTTTTGTAGTAGGCCTATACATCTTTTAGCGAACGGGTGAGCAAGCCTGATGTCTGTTTATTGACAGATTCCCGTGCCGTGCGATGCCAAATCAACATATCAGATAAAAATAATAGCCACTTGTTTGAGGGTCCGGGTTTAGGGTCACACATTTAGAAAGGGTCACAAATGGGCTACCGTACCTTCGTGAGCTCCTCGATCTTGATTTGTGATTCATCTCTCTCCTTCTTCACTTTATGATACCTCTTGGCTGTGACTGTAACACTCTGCAATAAACAAAAAACACCAGACGAATCAATTAGTGAATATCACAGAATCCGGTATATTATGCTTATTAACGTGAGATGTTTTAATATAAAATAAGTTATAGCGCCACTTTGGAGACGAAAACCCCCGGCGAAAACCACAAGGGTCTTTCCCGCCCCCTTTTTTGTTGTTGAGAGGAGCAGATCTGTGATCAAAGAGGGGGCGAATAAAGAGATGGGACAGATCTGTGATAAAAGAGGGGGTGGGCATCATTAGATGGGTCAAGACTGTGATCAAGGAGGGGAGCCAATAGATGGGCCAGGTCTGTGATCAAAGAGGGGGCACCAAATAGATGGGACAGGTCTGTGATCAAAGAGGGGGCACCGATAGATGAGACAGGTCTTTGATCAAGGAGGGGTCACCAATCGATGGGACAGGTCTGTGATCAATGATGGGGCACCGATAGATGGGACAGGTCTGTGATCAAAGAGGGGGCACCAATAAATTGAACAGGTCTGTGATCAAGAATGGGGAACCGATAGATGGGACAGGTCTTTGATCAAGGAGGGGGAATCAAGAGAAGGGACAGGTCTGTGATCAAGGAAAGGCAAGGGGAACCAATAGATTGGACATGTCTGTGACCAAGGATAGGGAATTCAAAAGAGGACAGGTCTTTGATCAAGGAGGGGGAATCAAGAGAAGGGGCAGGTTTGTGATCAAGGAAGGGGCATCATTAGATGGGACAGGTCTGTAATCAAGGAAGTGACACCAAAACAGGTGGTACAGGTCTGTGATCAAGGAGGGGGCGCCGATAGGTGGGACAGGTCTATGATTAAGGAGGGGGCGCCGATAGATGGGATAGGTCTATGATTAAGGAGGGGCGCCGATAGATGGGACAGGTCTATGATTAAGGAGGGGGCGCCGATAGATGGGACAGGTCTATGATTAAGGAGGGGGCGCCGATAGATGGGACAGGTCTATGATTAAGGAGGGGCGCCGATAGATGGAACAGGTCTATGATTAAGGAGGGGGCGCCGATAGATGGGACAGGTCTATGTTTAAGGAGGGGGCGCCGATAGGTTGAACAGGTCTATGATTAAGGAGGGGGCCGCCGATAGGTTGGACAGGTCTATGATTAAGGAGGGGGCGCCGATAGATGGGACAGGTCTGTGATCAAAGAAGGGACACCAATAAATGGGACAGGTCTATGATGAAGGAGGGGGAACCAATAGATGGGAAATGTTTTAATGGTCAAAATGGAGGGTGCACTAAGAGGGGGACATGTCTGTGATTAAGGAGGGGAAATTTAAGAGAGGGTACAGGTCTGATCAACGAGAGGGGATCAAGAAAGGGACATCAAGAGAGGGGGCAGATGATTCATTTTATATCCATTGTATCTGTATATGAGAGATTCAAGCAAACCATGGTTACTTTTAATCACAAGATTCTGCTTGTTTTTTTTTATATACCTGTTCGCTGTTCGTAGTTTGTGTTTATATTGTGTGTTGTGTTGTCTGTCAGTCTGTGTCTTTATGAAAGTAGCCCGGGCATTTTACAACATTGGACTGTAAGGTTTCTCAACCGTGCAATTTGTTTGTTTGTTAAACATGTTACAAATAAACAAGCTGATTTATTGAGTGAACTTTGTAACCTATACTGCGATCTTGAAATTCTTCTAGCTAAGCAACTAGTAAACTTGATCAACAACAACACTGCTAGCAACTTAAAGGTAGATGACCCGATCACATTCCGATTTTTAACTTGAAGTTTTCTATTCTACATGAAAGGTCATCCTTAAAAAAGTTGTGTTCCAAAGTTTGAGTTGCATAGCTCTAATGGTTCTTATTTTAGACGCACAAGATGCTGTGAACTGTACCCATTGAGTAGTACACAAACTATATCGGTGGTTACCACCATTCGCGGTAATTCGACGTTATTTCATCGATTTCTCCGTAATTATACCGATTTAGGCCGTCAAATTTCAGTATGATGATGAGAAAAATACGAGCTTTCATATGATATGAAAATCTCCATATGTTTGAAATAATTCTGTGTTACGAAAATGTGATCGGGTCATCTACCTTTAACAACTCATTGTCCCCTCAGAAACACGTCAGAAACAAGTTCCACAACTGATACAGTTGGTAATCCTGCTTTAGGCTTACATTATTATTAAAATGTAAAAGAATTTGATAACTTAAGTCAGTGACCCGGGGGCTGGTACACCAATACGTTACTGTTCAAAATGTGTCTCCCACACCCACACAATACTATACCAACCTACGCTGGATTTGGTATCAATGAACTTGAATTTATGGGTAAACGTTTAAACAACGAGTTTTGGCGGCGAGTTGCGAGACAGGTTGTAGGACGAGTTACACCCACACATAATATTTACCACCAACATCACAACATGTACAATGTATCTTGTATTATTGAACTTGAAGTATGGGATGAATAAACAGCGAGTTATTCGCGGCGAGCTATGAGACAAGCAGATCACATGACTGAAGAGTTACAGCTACTGTTAAGTTAGGTCAAGTTGAGTCAGGTGAGATATGTCAGACTCAGAACGTCAATGATAGGCCTATCCCTCATATTCTTGATTGAAACTCCACCAAACCTTATGAACAACACAATATCACTCTCTTCTTTGCTTTTCCACACAGGGTGTGTAAAATGATCATAAAATCAAATAATATTGCATAGTGAAACCACACCTATTTTGACTTAACTTAACAATTTAAAAAAATTCTGAATTTGACCCTTTTCAATCGAATATCGGGTAGAATTAGTAAGATGCTGTCCAGTCTAAAATGATTCGATGATGCAAATATGTTTTGGTTTTTTTTACCAATAAAGCAAAACTCCAATGTGAGTGATCAGCCATTCAGCACTCCCCAAATGTGCTATTGCACTATCCACAACTTACTCCATGACTCTTCGGGACTCGTGCTATAACTCCTAACGATCAACCTAACCGGAAGTTACCCTTGTTTATAAATTTGAACAAATTATGCGTTTAACTGTTTAATATGTACAATCAAAAAACAATATTAACTGTTATTTTGTTATTGTGGCAATAAATATAAGCAAATACCGCGTGAAAATAGCATAGCTCAATCAGCGTGAAGTTGTGTGTGGGATGATTGGTACAAAATAGTTAAGGGAATTATGTTTACATGCATGGTTTATGCTACAAAGCAAAGTCTTTAACTTGCAATTGAATACTATAAACCAACCGATAGAGCTGGTTAACAACAAGCTCACCAACATATCTGGGTTATATCCAATATTTCCATTGTTGTGATGGCTATACATGGCTACACAATATATGCCAAGTATACGAACGAATTTTATGATTAATATCACAAATATAAAAGAAGAGATAATTCCAGTGCCCGGGGTAATAACTATTGGCAACAAACCCTAATCCATCCATTAGATACGCGTTGTCAAAGTTCCTTTTGTCAAATTATAAATGTTGACCTTAAAAAAGAACTGCTAAAATATCAGGGGTTTGTTTACACCGTCCTTACTACATTTGGTGCGAAAAAATCAAGAATAGGGTAAATTATATTCTAAACTATATTCTCAAAATTACAAAATACGATCCAATCCTCAAGCACAAAATCTACCTATTTAAAGTAGGGCGGACACAAAAGTAGAGGGAGGGCGCGCTTCCACTTGGGTAATGCATTGTCAGCTCAAAAGTAGAGCCCAAAAGATTTCCAAATGGAAGCACGCCCTCTCCTTTTGTGCCCGCCATATTTCAAAAAGGCTTTATTGGCATCAATCATTGTCAATTAAAACAACATACCTTTGATCTACAAACTTGTTAGGTAAATTTCAAATGTTGTTCTTTGCAGGCCTAAAATGATATTTGACACATAGTTGGGCAATTGCTCGATATATATTCGAGTTGAGTAAAGCTCAATTTTACAATACCTATCTGCTGACCCGTTAGAATGCGTCTGGTCAACGATGGGACCTTTTCCTATTGTTATCATGATATATCAGTATAATGATCAGTGGTCCTTGATATTGGAAAGATTTTAATTCGCCCATGCAACCCCTGGGAGATATAATTTTATAAAAGGTAATGAAATCTGAAAATGCAATTATAGTAAGGATTCAGGGAAGAATCACTTCTTGTACGAGGTTGAAATAGATGCTATACTAATGTTTTCTCCACACAGATTTAGTAAACTGAATACATTCATTCGATCTATTATATCGAAAAAAAACCCAAACAAACAAGAGCATCAATGATGCATTAGATCTTCGCTAGGGAGGGGAGGGTTGGTCGATTGACCAATTAAAACCGAAATTTCTGTATCAAACCACTCAACATACTTCTAAGTTTCTCATAGAACATGTAGGCCAATGTGTTTGCGAGGGGACTTAAAAGTATGTTGAGCGGTAGTTAAAACTTCCGATATCGTTTGAAAAGACACCCACACACTATAGGGCCGGCCATACACACTTACAAATAGGTGGTTGAAATTACCCCTTTTCAGGATCTATACTATGCACCGATTAAAAAGGGTTTAATACGACACATTTTTAGTCCTTTTTAACCCCTTTTTTGTGTCAAATGACTAAGAAAAAGACAGAAAAAGACAGAAAAAGAGTAAAAACGACTAGAATAAAAGCTAGGGTGGGAATTTTTTTTCATTGATCGATGGGGTGATTTATCATTTTTTACAAAATGGTAACTATAGGCCTAAGTGCCCCAAGGATTTTTATCTTTTTTCTCCTATTTGTGGCGTGACATTTTATAAAAACCTTCCATACTACATTCCGATCCAGTAAGCTGAGGATGTGTTCCTAAAATCAATGGCATGCAGTTAAAAGCAAGCTTCTGTCAATGCCATTAGATCGCAAAGTCAAGGTGAAGGTGAATTGCTATTTTCAACTTTGATTATATACAAAACAATCGCCACGAGACTGCTACTATGCTATGGATAGAAACTCTTACAACAATGCTATGTTTGGTATCTTGTGGGTCAAAGATTAATTGCTTAATGATCGCGAGGAATGCTCCAACTGAGGGACTATATACCAAGCTGACCTGGAAGACCAAGTTCCGTACCGTAGCTGGATTTCGCCTTGGTGCTATTATACGCTCTATTATTTATTGCGGTTAGATCTAGCTCTAGACCGAGCGACAACGATCTACATGTAGCTCTAGACCGAGCGACAACAACTAGTAGAGCGGGGTATCTACTATTTGTATGTTCACCGGGTCATAGTTTTTGGCTATTGGAGGAGGGACGAGTCCAGTGCTAATTGCGGTAATAAATATTGGCATCATTTTATTTAAGAAAAGTTTCGTGTCCTAATGTGTTGAAAGTGAATATGAATGGGTGTAAAATGAGCACGAGTTTAAAAGCTTCCGGCCGAGTTTTGAATTAAAGGGACACAATGTCATGTTGATTTTTTTAAGTGTAATTAATTTACTTCAGAATTCAAGATATTAGTGTTGTTTCTACTAAATAAAACCCAGCAAAACTTTATTAAAACAGTGTTTTAAATATGTTGGAATATCACCCTTAACCATGTAAAATGCTGATCTGCCGGAGATCAGCATTTTTGAATCGACATTTTGTTGTACAAAGAGGGCTGATTTTTCTTAATCCATAGGTGTAAGTTCATACATAATTATAATACAATTGTAAAAATATACAAATTCCAGTTATCAGATATTTTTGTAATTGAGGGCGCTGCCTCAACCACATCTCTTAATGCCCCTTTAACTGTCTTGCCGGCCATGCTTGCACGAATTGTAACATCATCAGCACAAGGTCAAAATGGATGAGATAGGAATTCTCAAAAGACAGTTGATGTTCTTGATAATATGGATTGTGAATGAATGGTTGTGCCTGGATTGTGAATGACTGGTTGGGCCTGTCAACAATTTATCTTTTTTGTGTCCATCTAATGATTTGTAGGGAATCTCAAGTATTTGACTTTTGATCTTAATGTAATTTTGTGATGGAAGATAAAATTGGTTTGAGTCAACGACGACTGACAGTAAAATTGATACGGTTTATTTTCTGTAACATTATATTAGTTGTTTCTTTAACATAAGGATTGCGGACATACAGGAGGTAGACAAACATCCCAACAAACACCCCAAAATACAAACAAACGTACAAGCGAGGAAGCGAAGAGTGGTATATTTGAGCAAGCGAGCAAGCAAGATTATGATACTGCCATTGAACTATATCTTTTCCATTTATTGACGCATTCATTTTGAACGGATTACCTACTAATATACAGTGCAAGTATCGTACACTGCGCCGTAACGGTCGTTTGGAATTAGGTCCTTAGTTGAAGTTTGGAATCAAAGGTTGAAGAAAATTCCTTTCTTTCATTATGCAATTAATCTTTGACCCGCCAGATACCAAACATAGCATTGCAAGACGTGAGGCTTTAAGGGTTTCCTGGCAGTCCCCTGTGGATTGTATTGTGATTGATAGATGCAAAAAGTCAAGATCTCAATTTACTCTCAACCTTGACTTTGAATGTGATCCAATACGGTGGTGTCAAAACGTACCTTTCGGCACCTTAATGTAACTGTTACATGTGAAGCGTAAAAGAGTAAGGTATATGTAGGTCCGGTAGGAATCGTGTATTCATAAACAACCAATGTAAAGCATCTTATTGTAACAGAATGTTTCCTTACCCCCCCCCCCCCCCCCCACACGACAACAACACCAAAACACCCAACAAAACTAAACAATACCAAAAAAACAAAAAACAAAAAACAAACAACAACAAAAGCACCCACAAAAAACACCCACCCCAACCCCCTCAAAACAACCCCAAACACCACAACAACCCATCCTGGATTCATTCATAATAAAGCAATCATCACTATGTAGACCACTTTTTATACCATTATCTTCGCGAAGAAAACATAAGCGATTATTGGTATATATATTGCAACTTCGACTGAAAAATACACTCAACACGCTCAAGGTGACTACATTATCTTTGCGATGAAGGGTGGAGCACATCCGATATCCAAACATCGCTAAAGATTATGAAACATTGACATAATAAGTAATAAGTAGGTCATGTATTTTATCATGTGTCATTATTTTGTTGCATGCTGTAACTATATTGTATTTTAGATTGTGTATTAATGTACAGCGCATTGGTCCATGGGAAATGCGCTTTATAAGTATCTTGAAAAAAATAAAATAAATAAATAATCATTGTAACTTCCTACTGACACACTGAAGGCGACCGATCCATGAAGCGTCAATCTAACCAAATAAAGACAGCAAAAAAAGTAACTCGGCTGTTGTAAAAGCACCTATAATGTTAAAATTGTTACTCATATTCTAAAAATGAAAGTACCAGGAGACGGAAAATTAAATTACAGTGATTTTGACACCTTGTTTGTTAAAATCGATCGAGTATTGTTGTCGCGGTATGTGCTAACAGATGAAAAGTGCCCATTTCCATTGTTGCATTAACTTCTATTGATCTCTCTGATTCAGTGTGAAGATAATAGCGGGAAATTTGATTAGCTGTTCTTGTTGTGCTGTAAACTTGATTAGCATAAAAAACAGAAGTTGCAAGAGCATTGATTTGAGCTGTGATGTGTCGTCATTATTTAAAAAGTTAAAATGCCTCGTATTACCACGATTACAACCATGTAAGTTCAACTGTTGATTTTTTTTTAATGAAAGTACTCTCGTGTTCTTATTGTTGAACGCAAATGGGCAGATTTGATATCAACATTCCCGCTATCATCTTCACGCTGAATCAGAGGGATCAATAGGAGATACTGCAACAATGGAAATGGGCACTTTTCATCTGTAAGCACATACCGCGACAACAATACTCGATCGATTTAACAAACAAGGTGTCAAAATTACCGTAATTAAATTTTCCGTCTCCTGGTATTTTCATTTTTAGAATATGAGTAACAATTTTAAAATTATTTGTGCTTTTACAACAGCCGAGTTACTTTTTTTGCTGTCTTTAATTTCTCCAAGTATCACTTTTCTCTTTAAAGCATTTATTGCTTATAACGGTCCTATTATACAAAGGTGTTTGTAGTCAGTGGTTAAATATGTATTTATGCAAACAGACCACTTGAAGATGAAAGAAATTGAGGACATAATAGCACATTTAGAATACCTGTCTCTCATCAGTGAATAGGCCTTTTGTATAGAGTTATTTTAAGTTGGAGATAACAATAGGATTGAAAACGAACACTCAAACAAAAACAGACATTTCAGCTGGGACTAATAATACATTTAATAATATTATTTCTAGATTTCAGTAATATCATTGATGATAATGCGCATGAATTCATTATATCAAAAAGACACTCCTCTTAAAACGTGCGATTATAGTGGGTACAATAAATAATCACTCGGGTTGCGTTGGAACTATCATTTTTCATACCATGGATGAATGCATGCATTTTGTAGAATATTATAATCTATATTTATGGGATCGGTATTCGGAAAATTTGTGTTTTTCTATCTCAATATAAATTCTCGTAATGTAGAGTCCACAAAACCTTTCCAGTAGCACGATGATATATGAAACAATAATATTACGATTTATGCTGGATTTGTAGGTCACACAGTGATTCTATTCTATTTGTTATAAATGACATAATTAGCAGATAGGCCTATAGTGTTTACGTCCATATTTGTAATATATAATTAGACAAAAATTAGACTTTATACCAAACAAAATTGAAAAGAAAACATGATTTCTGAGGTAAGCCACCTGTTACCAAGTGAGTATATAGAAACACCCAGCAGTACGTTGATCATGGTTCATTTTTAGTTCCTTTCCTAAAACTGTACACTCAAGCAAACAGCGAAGACATAGTGATTAAAGGTGTACTAAGAGGTGTAATAAGATTTCTTTTTTCTACAAAATTCTACTTATTAAAGATAATCATTATAATTGGCCATTATTGTTGTTTCTACTCACAAAAAAGCAGCAAAAATTGATTAAAACAATGTTTAAATATGTTGAAAAATCATCGCTATTATTTCATGGAAACATTTTTTTAAAAACGCCCTCTATGTAATATCGTATGTAATTTGAATCGAAAAGAAAAATAGCGTAACGCTGTTTACCATAAAATGCTGTCCGAGCCGGGGATGGAATATTTTGAAACGACGTTTTATTTGCACAAAGACGGCTGATTTTTCTTAATCCTTACAACTGTTAAGTTTGTGATATGTAATACAATTGTAAAAAATGTAGAAATCCCGGTGTTTATCCTAATCGAGGGCGCGGCCTTCAACACATCTCGTACTTAGTGCCCTTTTAATGTCACAACGCGTCAATATAGCAAACTTTCAAAACTAACAACATTTAGAAATGATCTCCTATACTCAAATTAAGGGATTAGGGATTCCATTTTACATTATCAAGTTCAGTTCATGGCATGGCTTATTATGATGAAGACACTTAAACAATGCAAGAAGGAGGTCAATAAAGTATGATTGCTATAATTAATGTTGCTCAAAGTGATTTGTACAAACATGACAAATGTTGTTAACTTCTATCATCATGATCAAACCATAGATGGCTACTAAAACGCCTTTTAAAGCACGAAATGTTCCCGGAAATGATTTATTACATGAATAAGTTCTGCGTTTAGTTTGATTTGTGTACCTAACCTAAAATAAAATAGAAGCAAAGAAAAAAGGGAGTACATGTATGCGAAATGCTTAACTTTATTACCAATTCAACTTTGGTCTAACTGACAGTAGCCTATAAACTATGTCATGCCAAGTCAGCTGACTTAAAGAAATGTCCCACTTTTATTCATTATTTGTTATCATGTGTTTTTCTTCGCATGGATTCCCCGATGGATTGGACCCTAGACACATTAATTAAGATCATACTTATTGCGTCAAATTAGTATTTTTATTGCGCTTAATGTTATGATTTATTGCAAAAAGATAATCATGATAAATAACAAATGTTAATTACAGTTACACACAGTCACACATGTATAGCCATGTGCATCGGACTATAAAAGGGAATCGCACCGGCCAATTATTTACATTCAATTGAATCGGTGCATGCGGGCATGACGTCCAATTCATTAAAATATACTTTAAAGTAAATAATTTAACAAATCCAGATAAAATATGCATCGTACCAAAATCCTCGAATGTACATGTACATGTAGGCCTACCTTTAAGATTTTTTAGGACAAGGACCAATCTAGTCTATATAGTGGCCTCAAAACCATAGAAAAAACCTCGGGAACACGAACGGATGATGATATATGATCCCAGGATTACAGCAAGGATCTATGATTACAGCAAGGCATTACAGGAAAGAACAACGTTAAAAGAAAATGCGCATGGATTTACGTAATCATGGTAATCATGGTAATGTGGTAATGTTTATAATTCGAAGTATTAGGATTAAATTAATATACATGAATGATTGCGTGATAATATACTGTCAACTCAATACATAACCCGATTCACGATTCAGCAATGATTGATACAAAATAATCTCTATCGAAAGTATCGTCCCACTATTGAATGTCATTTGCAACTTTACATTTGATGTCCTCCTCATCTGCAAATGTTGCCATTGTGCTAGATATCTTACATAGGCTATAGCATTCTTTGCAACAATTATCAACCATTCTTTATTACGCCAAATATATTCAAGATAGAATTAAAATAGTAACTTTACTTCTCCGTTTTTTTTAACATCCAAGAGATCTTTTGACAAGGGAACTTTTTTCTTGGATTCATGGTAGGCTGGTAGCGTAACCTTTATTGTTTATTGTATGTTAGTCTAAATCAACATATAGCTTTGAGTCTTACATTTGAAAGTATCCCATGAACATATGAACCTGGCCTACTTTTATCTATCTCTAAAACAAGACCTTGATTTGAATATATAACGTGTAAATGTCTTTGCTTAAAAACAGATCGAATAGTTGGTTACATGGTTCCAGTGGTATTATTTTAAATCAAATGCAAATATTTAATTGCCATATAGGCCTAGGGCTATTTTGTTAATGAATTCACCAGCATTTAAATCAGTTATTTTATATAAAATTATGCGAAGAAAAGCTTTGAATGGCTTCTTCCGAAACCAGAGGGGTGATATAACGCTGGGCGAGAGTTGAACCCAGATTTAATGCATGACAGGTATCGAACCATACGTCCGTGTCTAGTTTGGTTCAGTATAAAATGATAAACAGAAACTGAATAATTTAATAGTACGAGGGCCTTATTCCTCCTTATTATATATGGGTTTATTTTTTTCTTTCAATACATTCATTTGGTTTGCAGGAACATACACACTAGCCAATACAATATCAAACGTCAAGCAACACCAACCACAATAGACTGTTCACAATATAAGAAAAACTATTCATCAATAGCACGTCAGAAGAGGCGTAACCGCGTTATCATAATACCCTCAATTAGGCACTAAACAATTAACTGATAGGCTTACATAGAAGTAACATAACTGACTATCAGCTAATTGTTTATTACCTAAAGGAAGGTATTATAACAGTATATTAACAACTCTTCTGACACCTGTTTGATTAATATATTTTCTTATAGAGTGAACAGGGCATGGTAAAGTTCATAACCTTAATACCAAAATATACTCAATTTCCCACCGTTCTTATACATGTATAGTCTTATGGATATTTGGCGTCTAAATCGCTAACATTTAGCCCGTGGCCTTATTGGCAATTAAAAGGTTTAACATGTTGAATATTGGATAAAAAGTGCGATAAAATTGAAACGCAGAACTTTAAATAAACCCCGGGCGTAACAAAAAAAGAAGAAGAAAGAAACTTGACCCCTCAAAATAATTGTTATCGCGTTAGTTTACAAATGAAATAATCTTGTAGATCTGCAGGTTGGTTTTGTTTTTTATCGAGGTTCAGGTCAGAAGTGATGCTTATGGCCGGACGAACACATAGGGACCTAGAAATGTCAAATCGACATTGTGAATGTTGTTTCAAGATAGAGATAAGTCGTTCCAAATGATACAGATCCAAACCTGTTAGCTATTTGGAGCCGAATTACGCTGTTCTCTGTGAGAAAGTTGGTCAAACTCAAATCACTTGGCATCGTCGTATAATATAGTAATATATTTCCACGGTTGGTTGGCAGTAGTTTGTGGCTGATCTGGGTCAGTTAGTTTGGTATTGTTCAGTAGTAAATTTAAAGTTTGTGATTAGTTAATTTTAAAATTCTTGAAATAGTTGGGTTGCATTCTAGCTTTGCTAAGCCATTTATATGCTTTATTATGTATAGAAATGCATGCGTATTCATGGTGTTTCGCAAAGAATAACAAATTCACAGCTTATTAGGGGCCCAGTCCCCAGTATACTGACCAATGCTGACGATCGTAATGATAGTTTTCTATTTCTGCATAATTTCAACCATTTTGTATGCTGCTGCGGTGCGGCTTTTTGTGAAGTTTGATGGCATAGCTCTGTGATATTATTATTAACTTAATGGTAGCAATATTGTGTATCAGCATTCCTATAAAACCACTGGCATTTGATCTTTCACTTGTATTTGACATGATTTAATAAGACAAATAATCGTTCTGATCGTATAAAAATTGTTGCGAGTCCCTGCTGGAATTTAGAAATAGCTAAGGTATTACTATATCTTTTCCCATTTTACAATCCCATGATGTTTTGGCTTAGGGCCTATTGCCCGGGAAATAATGTAGGACTTTCACTATTTCATTTGTAATGTTAAGTTGCAGTCAGGATAGATCCCCATGATATGATGAACATTACAAGTCCCCAAGAATCCCGTTTGTGTTACAGATTCTAGAGCCAAAATCCAAAATGGCCGCCAAAAAGGATTCTAAAAATATATAGTTTGCGCCCACTTTCGAAGTTTGGTTACCGAGATATTGAGCAAAACGTGAAAAGGTTTTGACCTTTACATTTGGGAGTCAACATTTGAACTTGTTCCGATTTTGACAAAATAATATCAAATGATTGGTCTGATCATGGTCTGATCAAGGTTTCTAAAATCTATAATTTGCCCCACTTCCGATGTGTGGTTATATATTGAGCAAAACTTACATCATTGGGGAACTATCATGAACAAAATCAGCTTAGTACTTTTTTGTTCGGGGTCCGGGTCAAAACACTAAATTCCTGGACTATTAACATTTCAACTTGATGTTGTTGAACATGTTGAAGAGATAGTTAACTTGCTGACAGTCACCAAACAAATAGGTATAGGCCTACAACTAACTACAAGTCATATATAAAATTGAGGAGTCAAGAAAACACCGTTTACTATCAATATTATGATTAGCACGACGTTACTTTTTAAAAGCAAATTAATTGACTTATTCAATTTCATGATTATGAACTTTATAAGAAACATGATTGAGTTGCGTACTTTAGAATACATGAACTTGAACCCTATGACAGAATGATAAATATGTGTTATTGTATTTAATGAGCCATGGGACCATTATCATGATTATGTCTGTTATCATGGTTATGCTTGAAAAGTAGCAACTGCAAAACAGGTTTAAATAGGCCTAAATACAAATTCGTCGTGCATTTTCAAAAGATCAGTTTGCGCTCTAAAGTTTGTCGAAGCATTGGAATGAAACAATGTCAACTAAATAATGAATTAGTCTAACACTTTCCACGTGGAAGTCGTCTGCAGACGACATTTCAAAATTTCACAAAATGTTTCAAAAATGTCAAAATCGCCGAATTCCATCACCATATTTGGAATCACCATTAAAAATGCATTAAAATAAGTACAAACATTCCTAGTATTGGTTCAGTAATTCTTAAGACAGTCGACCTTTGAAAGTTGGGAAAGGGAAAGGTTTCAGAAAAATCTGTTTTGCATAATAATTGATTGAATAGCCGCGTGGAAGGGGTTGGTATGTACATTATAAAGTTCAAAGTTCAAAGTGTTTTATTGATATCACCAACAAACAGGTATAATAGGCCTAATCAAAACAAAATACATAAAGCATCAACTAAAACTACAAGTTTAAAACAAAACAATAACAACAAAAGTATTAATACTTAAATATAATATATGTTAATATAAAATATACTAGTAATCGTGCATGGTTTTTTAAAATAAAATCCCGGTGCCCCGAATGTTTACATTTTATGGGACACACTGTATATAAACATTCTTGATTATGAATTGTAAGTGCTTCACACATGATCACAATGCACTTCTCTTCTCGTACTAAATTTCATCGATAGGCTCAATATCTATTTCGCGGGGGTAGGCCTATCACAATTAACACAGTTGATAATTTTCCATTGACCTGTAACACTTGACTCGATGATGACCTTAAATCAATTCGTTTAAGCGCCTTAGTACAACTAACTTACAAATTTCTTGGTTTTGGCGCTGGTAAAATGTGATGAAAATCATTATTTAAAGAGTGAAAATAAACTGTCCTGCTATAGCAGGACAGTTTATTTTCACTCTAAAACCATTATTTGAAGTAATTAGAAACCGTATCTCTCTGTAACTCAGAATATATTCATGATTTATGATCAGAAATGTAAATCTGCAAGAAAATCTACTTTCTTAAAAAAATCATGAATAGAGGGCGCTCCCTAGAAAAGATCACATTATATGCCTTTAATTAACCTCATTTGCAAATCTTATACGGAACGTATTCATCAGTGGCCGGGTTGAGTGGTACAATGTTATAACATTTACTTTGGCCATGGTTAAACTTTACACTGGTGTTTGCAGGCACACCTGGTATCAGGGAATATGAATCATTACAGGGAAATCAGAATTTGGAAGGTAATACATAACAATTTGGTTGAACATTCTCTGTTTTCAAAGGAAGGTGCAGGGAGAATTGCGTTTTTCCCAGAACGGTATTAAAGTACACAATTTCGCATAGACATTCATATAGCTACTTATATCAATTGTACAAAACTGTCAGGCTGATTGTACGTAATGTCGTCGTTTGAAATGTGAAACATGAGAAATGATATTGTGAGATAGGCTCAGAATATATTTATGATTTATGATCAGAAATATAAATCTGCAAGAAAATCTACTTCAAAAAAAATCATGAATAGAGGGCGCTCCCTAGAAAAGATCACATTATATGCCTTTAATTAACCTCATTTGCAAATCTTATACGGAACGTATTCATCAGTGGCCGGGTTGAGTGGTACAATGTTATTACATTTACTTTGGCCATGGTTAAACTTTACACTGGTGTTTGCAGGCACACCTGGTATCAGGGAATATGAATCATTACAGGGAAATCAGAATTTGGAAGGTAATACATAACAATTTGGTTGAACATTCTCTGTTTTCAAAGGAAGGTGTAGGGAGAATTGCGTTTTTCCCAGAACGGTATTAAAGTACACAATTTCGCATTAAATGATAGACATACATAATAGCTACTTATATCAATTGTACAAAACTGTCAGGCTGATTGTACGTGATGTCCTCGTATCGTTTGAATGTGAAACATGTGAAATGATTTTGAGACAATTATGACAACGACGCTTCATTGACATAAAAGGACCATCGCACTAATGCACTAAATCCCACATACTTTGATCAAAGATGGTCTTTGATTTGATGACAAATTCGCAAATCATTTTATACATTCGAGGTATGCGATTCATTCAATATCTTCAGTCATTAACTGGCGATTAAGATACTGACGAAGTATACACCTAGCACATAAAGTCCCTGCTCAGGTGCTTTGAGGTTGACTAATTCGAAATATATAATCGGTACCAAAAATCTGAGATATACATTAAATGAGCAAATTTCTTCTCCGCAGTTTGATACCTCATTCAACAAAATCGAATGGATACTTTTAAAGTTATGTCGATTTCAATGACCGCGGATGCAACAGAAAAGTGGCACTATAGGTATAGGAATCATTGATTTGTGTGTGATAACTGTGTGCTATCTGAATGTGACAGATGAATGGGTCTTTAGTGATAACCGCAATGTGCGGGACAAAGGGTGTATCTGGCTGTGAAGAATACAAGTCTTAGCTGATAAGCTGTGATTTTTTCAGTGCGTAAATCCATAGACGGGTAAAACATTGATTTTTACCGTCTGTAAATCACACACAAATCAATGATTTCCTATACCTAGTGCCACTTTTCTGTTGCATCCGTGGTCATTGAAATCGACATAACTTTAAAAGTATCCATTAGATTTTGTTGAATGAGGTATCAAACTGCGGAGAAGAAATTTGCTCATTTAATGTATATCTCAGATTTTTGGTACCGATTATATATTTTGAATTAGTCAACCTCAAAGGACCTGAGCAGGGACTTTATGTGCTAGGTGTACTTCGTCAGTATTATATTAATGTTCATCGTGTATTTAATGAACACTGTGTATATGGGTGGCCAATCAGGCTGAAATTTCAAGTGGCTCGGATCATGCGTGATAATTCGCTCGCTTATGAATACATAATACATGCACATGATTAAAGTATACAACATTATTATAGCATTTGTGCGGTGTGCGCCTCTGCAAAATATATACTACATAAGTACATAATTAGATCGCAGTGTCTTGTTTTACGCTCGCGTCAAAATTGAAAATTGCAAAATGAGTAAACCAAGAACTTGATTGCATAAATATACGTAGGCTAATATGTGTAAAGTAACTTGTATTGTTCAAAAAATAATTAAATGCGCAGTCAAAACGATTGATTTATGACCAAAAAGTTATTTTGTAGGTACTTTTGGTCAAAAATTAAAAAAAATTGAACATTTTTATATTAAAACAAAAAACGTCCCTAGGGAAGTGTCTTTAGATGATTATGGTACAATTTCAGCATATTTTTTACCAAAAACTGATTTTGCTACGTTTGCAGCATATTATAAAGCCAACAAAGTGGTCAAAATGTTAAAAAAAAATGAAATTCGATACCAAAAAATGGATTCTTCGACTCATTTCATTTCCAAACATGTATACTTCTGTATAAGCCTATGCCTACAGCAAAAGTTACAGCGTTTGGTAAATCTTTTTGGGTTGACAGCACCCTTAACTCTCACAGAAGCAATAAGTGTGTAATGTTAAGTTTAATCTTCATAATTCCAATAATGATTCCAATCTACTTTAATTGTCCAATACTTCCTTGATTTAAAATAATTACAGGGCCATTTCATTAAATATTGTCGCTGGTAACTAATAATAGGCAATATCACAGTACCGTCACGTTACGTGGAATGAAAACAAAATGATTCATTATTTAAATACAATGGCATTTGAAAAACGAAATCAAGGTTTAAGTTAACAATTTCGTCACAAAACATAGTATTCGATCTCTTCAGATTGATTATTTGTTCACAACCTTCTGATTATTATACGCATGCAATATCTCTATAAAAATCTGGGTTATTCCATTCGAAATACATACACCCCATATGAAAGACATTACCTTAATCTTTCCCACAGGGAGTTTGAATTTCAAATTGAGTTACCTCTAATTGAAATCTATTCACTCCCTGTATGGAAGATTAAGCTCACGTCTTCCAGATTTCCATAGGGGTGAGGAATATATAGCCCAATGTCAAATCAAGAAATCCTTGTATACAGGGTGAGTCAAAAAGAAGTTGATCGAGAATAAATATTTGTTTAAAAATATACCAAACAAATTTGACAAACCAATGAGGCACGTATTCAAAGAGCAACTTATTCCACTTAAAGGTAGATGACCCGATCACATTCCAATTTTCAACTTGAAGTTTTCTATTCTACATGACAAGGTCATCCTTAAAAAACTCGTGTTCCAAAGTTTGAGTTGCATAGCTCTAATGGTTCTTATTTTAGACGCACAAGATGCTGTGAACTGTACCCATTGAGTAGTACACAAACTATATCGGTGGTTACCACCATTCGCGGTAATTCGACGTTATTTCATCGATTTCTCCGTAATTATACCGATTTAGGCTGTCAAATTTCAGTATGATGATGAGAAAAATACGAGCTTTCATATGATATGAAAATCTCCGTATGTTTGAAATAATTCTGTGTTACGAAAATGTGATCGGGTCATCTACCTTTAAATGACATAAGGAATCATTGAAATCGATCAATCATATCAAGAGCGTATGCCTGTTTTAATACAAGAGACCCTTTTTTAGCTGTTCAAGGAACGCTTAATCTTCTTGAAATCTATCCACTCTATTAAAGTGGGCAGCAAAATGTACACACGGGCATTCATATTCAAATGAGATTAAAGCCAGGTAGTTTCAAACACAGGTGGGAATGGTGTGCATAAAATAAAAAATTATTGACAACAATAAGAAAATGATTAAACATTGAAGGCCCATGCACTTAAAACAATTAAGACAGAGGACAAACATCAGCAATCATTTTGCCAGTGCCCACTGGAAAGATTTCAAGAGAATTAAAAGCGTTCCGTGGACAGCTAAAACATGTAAAAAAGCGGTTATTGTATTAAAACAGGCATAGCTCCTGATATAATAGATCGATTTTAATGATTCCTTTTGTCATATGAGCGGAATAAGTTGCTCTTTGAATACGTTCCTCATTTTGTCAAATTTGGTTGGTCTATTTTTTAAACAAACATTCATTCTCGATCAACTTCTTTTTGACTCACCCTGTAAACATTTCGTGTGGTTTCGTAAAATAATGCTATAGGCACTATAAGAAACTCATAAAGAAAACTTACTGTAAGCTAACATTTAGTTTAAAAATGATGGCATTTCAAAAGTCGTTTCAAGATGTTGATGGAATTTGCCTTTCTGATATATACTGGCAGCTGGTAAACTATCTTTACGAATCTATTTGACAATGCGGATTGCATGTTTACATACACCTATGCAACAATATACTATGAATACAGGCGGTACAACATAATATTTGGAAGATTTTGGCCACACCACCAAGTACCAAACACTTGTCCATCCAGTGGCCACATCGAAAGTGATACAAATTAACGCTAATACCTCACTTAAGTTGGTTACCGTGGTTACAGAATGCTTGCAGGTGGTTATATACTCCATTTCTGTGTTAACTGTTGACACACATACATCAACAAATACACAAAAACGTTTGACAATAACACATTTTCTCCGCTTGAAATAATAATAATCGGTGTGTGATTTTGTGTTTCTTTGGAAGAAAGCCGCTTTTGAATCTAGAAATTGTACATAGGCCTAATGTACGCACGAATTGAATTCTTTATATTCAATAAAAAAAGAATGAATGATGATTGAAAGAAAGCGCGTAGTTAAGTAATCATATCGCTAACAATGGGAATTGGCAATATGACCCCTGAATAAAATATTCTGGAATTCCATTAGGCTATTCTATATGAAAGCCTCACCCCCTAGGCCCTATGGAATACATTACCCATATCTTCCGTTCCTCACAGGCAGTGTGGATTTCAAATGGGGTTACCTGCATGAGTGACTCAATTTGAAATCTTCACTCCCTGTATGGAAGATTAAGGTCAGTGTCCTCCATAGGGGTGTATGGATTTTAATTGGAATAGCCCATTGTCATCTCTGTGACATTCTAATCTGAATAGCGACACTGCTAATCGAACACATCAACTTTCGTCATGCATATTTTGCCACTCAAAGTTACTATTTTCACACCCGGGCTTCACACAACAAATAAATAAACAATATCTTGAACTTAGTCAACTCTGGCATGTTTGGTAAAAAAAGGGGATCACACAGAATTGACGACAAATTGTTTAAAATTCTTATAATTGATTAATGTGATCACTTTTGACACTTTGTTATTTTCAGTAGTACTACTATAGTAGTAAACATTTTATTCCGTGTCAAATAGGCCAATAAATAATCCTCAGCTGTCCCACGTGAATATTATAACATTATTGTGATCGGTTTTGATGTTTTAGCCTCGTTCTGACTATATAAAGCGAGATAAACATCTGTTGTCGCATACCAAAACAGTCAACGAAAGTACAGATTTAACATCAAATCTAAAACAAGTTTATGACCAAACAGTTAGTATTATAACACGAACATTTTTAAAGGCACTATAATACATAGGCGTGTATCAGAATTACCACAATTCAAGCAAATTCATTGCATTGCAGTCAAGCTCAACAAATGAAATGTTCAACGTCGTTTAAAGCAAAAACAAATAACGTGTATAGTAATCAAATTTTGAATCAGAAAGTCTTAACTTATCATAATTTAGCCAAGGCAATGATACAATCACATAAAAAGATTTTTTGAACGAAAAAGGAAACTTACCATTTTGTTTGCTGCAGCTGTTCTCCCCATTCAATTCACTCTGCTGTGTACCGGTCCTATAGATGAACCACGGTTATTTCGACTTTGGTTTTAGATCACTGACAGGTAAACCTTGTGTTGCCCAAGGTAACTAAAAGACAATAGAATACGGAAATATCTCTCTAAAAAGATCACTTTTTTGTTATTGTTTAACTGTGAACTAGGTTTAGTGACATTTTATGCTCTATGCAATGCAATACTATCTGATGCATGCATACCACTTGGCTTCAGAATTTGGTGAATGGGGCGTGACGCACGACCCAAGCTTACGCGAGCGAGCGTGATGCCTGATGTTTTGAATTTATTTCACGAGAGTCTGTACAATGTACATGTATTTTACTTTTACCGAGTTTTCTTGGTGAGTTTCGCCATAGAAACTCTACTATTTCCATGGTTTCAATCAGTTTATACTTGAGTAATAGGAGGCAAACCAATTTCGACGACTCCTTTGACAAGGTAGAAGAAATATTGATTCTTCATTTCTTATTGATGTGTGTTTCCTTTTTTGTTGAAACAATTTCGCTCTAGTGAGCTCCCGTCTACATGAAACACTTGGCTCCATTTCAAACCCTTGACCATCACACATTAGATAAGGTAGTGACATTATTTTCTTATCCATGCGTATTTCCTTAAAACGGATGTAATTTTCTTAAGAAAATAAGATTCCTTCAAAAACAATTCACGTCAAAACATCTTAAAAAACTTGTTCTGTAGAAAACATGATAACATATGTAACAAATTTCATATACAAAATATTAATAAAATAATAATAATAATAATAATGATGATGCCATAAATTATACTTATGCATAAAAAATGTAATTTACCCTACCTTTATAATTCAAATATCCGAGTTATTTATGTATTTCCAATTCAGAACAAAGCATAACAAACATCACATATTAAATTCTGGTCATGTTGCATCAATGTTGTCCAATATGTCATCTAAATTTAGATTATTATAATTATACATGACCTGACTTAAACTATAAATGGTTGATGTTCAGCACAGTGCAGTGGCCAGAATAATGTAGAACTAGTGGTAGTAGTATTTGCGATACTGTCAAACCACCGTACACAAACCCCTACCCCGCCCCCTGCATGCATGATTGCATTGCGCATTCCAAATCTAAGTGCACAAAATTGGCTGGTTTCCAAACACAAAACCCACTGGTTGATTGTCCCGTGTTGTTGCTCGCTACGAAAGTTTTGTGAGATGATGGATGGACGCCGTTGACGGGAACCAAAAAGAAAAGTTTTCGAAAAGTGCGAAGACTTTTTACTCGTACACATTCCTTTGGGAAATTATGATGGAGTAATTCGTTTTACACACAAAAGAGAACTTTGTAGTAACGCATCCATGCAGGCAGTACATGTCATTTGTATACAACAGAAACCCGTGGACAGAAACACCAACATTCCACACCAGATCCCGCACCAGATCCTGAATTTTTGTGGTTTAATCTAGAGTCTAACATGTAGGCCTATCGTACCCAGGCCTTGATTTTTTTTACATTAAAAAAGTAAGAATCTTTGACAAATGACTTGATCTTTTAGATATAGTCAAAACGCTTGAATGGACCTAATACGATCGTCGTCTCGAAATGGACTGTATTAATGTAGTTAATTACATGTAGGCTAGTTATTATTGGAGTTGTAGGCCTAGGGAGGTACATCATTCAAGACAAGGATCGACATTTTCATATTTATGTCATAAATTAAAGAAATTCGGATTGGATTTCATTTGTTTACGCAATGTAGAGATTTACGATCTAGGGGCCATACAAGGATGCAACCATAGATATTTTTTGGAGACCGGTCACTTTTCAAAATAAATCCTTGCAAATCACAACAGTGGATTTCTGTCTCTTTGCTCTCCAAGGAAGTACTTATCCCTCGTATAGCATCATAGCATCAAATTACCATTGCCCAATGACACTTGAGAATCAATGATATGGCAAGAGATTTGAAAGAATATAATTTAAAGCGTGAATAAATATTTGAGTAACTGATTGGATCATTCGAGAGTCCTTCTAAGATGGCCTAAAGATCTTTTGTGATGAGTCGTCTACTGTAAATGACTCAGTCCTTGAAGATGATTTATTTTTGAAGATGCAACATTAAAGGTTTAGTCCCGGGTTTAGTAGCTCACTTGTTCGTACGTAATAAACAGTTGAGACTGCCGAATTTGGAAGGTTATCTTTGTAATCTGGATCACAAACGGCATTTTCTAGCGGGTACAATATATTTTTATCGGTAGGAATACACGTCGTAGAAATCATTGGCTCTCGATTGCTTTACAAGAGTAATGACCGTAAACCCGCGGGTTCTACGTTTTATGATTTTATCGTAATTCAACTGAAAGCGTCGATAGTTTCTTTATTGTTATTAGCAATACAAGATAACATTACAATACAAATAATAGCAGAAACAATTTAATACCTCCGGTGCCGAATTCGACAAAAAGGTCTTTAGAACTCACGGGTATGATGAAACATAAAATACCTGACGCAAACGATGGGAAGATAATTAACGACACTCCAGAGTCCAGGATTTGTGCTTTATGATTGGCGCAAACAAAAAACAACATCGCCCAGAGGGCGGCACCCCCCCCCCCCCCTTGCCCGACACAAACTTTATTTCCCCTGAAATCTAAACGCGCCCCTATAGCCGCCTTTATGTGGGTTAACAGTTAAAATGTTAAGAATCAGAAACAATGCGAATAAATAACAACAAATATTAAGAAAATTGGCAAGAAACCCATGTGGAATTGTAATAAATATTTTAATATTTATCTAAGGAAACTTTAAACAGATTCCTTACCGATGTCATTTGCAATGACCATCAACAAAAACATACCAGAATGCCAGATGAAACACGAATATAATTCCAAGTTGATTTCAAATAGATATTTGAGGGGAAAATAAAATGTATTTATAGTATAGGCCTATGTATTAGTTGATTCTCATGGGCATTATTAATATACAAGTTAACTTTTCGACCTTTAATTTGGTTACAAAAGGGCTGTAATTTGTATGACATTTATTGAGCCAATCAGAACTTTATGGAAGGGTTGACGGGTCTAAGATCTAATTTGATTGGTGTTTCAAATCATTATATCTCGTATAGTAACCAATCAGAGACCTTGTTAGAAAGTGCAATGACTGTAGGTGGTTATGCACCAATCCAGGGGATAACGAATGCATTATAACTTATCATGTTGAAGAAATTGTCAGCTGCGATAGATAAACAAATTAACGCTTTGAAGAAATCGGTTGCTGACCCGGTCACCGAACCACTTCAGATTCAAACGTTCCGACCACTGCATGGTAGGCTACTGTGCTATGAAACAATAATATAGATCTGGTATACGTGTATATTTTTAAATATCGAAACAAAGTAGCAATTTTTATAAATGAAATCTTGGCGACTGTGAAAACATGGTTTCAAGAGAACAGGTGGGTTTGGTACATCGTCCTTATTCACTTTGCTCATGAGGATCCAAAAATTACATTAGAATTTGTGTGTGTAAGGCCTAGTCACAAAGTTAACATCGTTTGGCTTCGCTGCATCGCGCACCTGATCCGAATCGAAGGTCCGAATCCCTCTCGTGACTGTGCACGAGGTGACAACAATGGGCCGTGGAAACAAATGGAACGCAGTATCAAGTATGTCAAGAAGTGGCTTGGAGATCCAGACAGTTTGACAAATGTGGCTATCCCCACAGCAGGTGCACAAAGTTGACCATTCAAGTACAATCTCTGGTGGAGGAGTATGGCTAAGGCTATATCATCTTCTGACCATGAGAGATTCGAAAGACCCAGTAGTGAAAAACATACAGCCCGATGTAAACTCAAGGTATAGTGGGGCGGGGCAGCTATAAGAGGCAGTTGAGGAAGTTGAGTCAATACTGAATCACAAGGAGATGGTTGATGCAACCCAAGGACTTGGATTCACAACTCACAAGTGGTAGTCATCATCTTCCGAGAAGGTACGTCGTTTTATGGTCACACAGGAAGTACAGGCAGAAGAAGAGAAAGGGCTTACCAAAGCTGTAGGCCGGGCAAAACAAGAGACCTTGATACTATGGGAAAGTGTTGAACAGCGTAATGTGTCATGGAGTGTTCTCTGGCAAATGGAACCCCTGTAACGCATCTCATTTCTATGTAGATCAACATATGACATTTTACCAACTCCTGTAACCTGAGCATGAAGATCAATTAGATTGTTGCACTACGTGTGGAAGGCCGGTTGGAAAGAAGGGTACCCTGCAACACATTCTCAGTGTATGCCCATCAGCAAGATTAAACATCCTTTCTACAGCAAACGACTGGCAAGTGGTGGGGGCAGTTTTCCAGAAGAGATAGCAATCACTATATGCTACGGCCAGACATCGTCATTTGGTCTACAAGCAGAAAAGAGGTCCTCACTGACGAGCTGACTGTCCCGTGGGAAGACTGTCCCGTTGGAAGACAATGTTGATGATGCTCGTGAACTAACCAATATGCAGAGCTTGCTAAGGGCTGAAGATAGGGACGAGTTGGTAAGCTTCTTGTATCTCTTTGAAGTCGGCTTCATCGCATTCTCTATTTAGACGTGGCTTCGTGACTTATGATTTAAAGCCAATCAGCAGAGCAGCTTCAAATAAGCAGCAGAATCAAGTTAATTGTGGGTGTGGTCTACGTACATCAAGAGGAGCAGATAATCTGAAGAGTGTAATCTATAGTTAACTTCCTACCTAGAAGCATATTATTTGCATGTTTAATGGAGCATCAACAGATAGGTTGATCTTTAGATTATCATTCTAAGCTCACCAGCGGAGGAGGTGGTGCTTTTTATGCACTGCTGGCCCCCACCTCGAGGGAGTATTGATGGTAAACAGGTTAAAGGGGGGTCTAAAGGAAGATTTTGATTTGATTTTTTGATTTTTGTGAGTGCTGTAAATATTGAACTATATATGAATCAAATGTATACTTTTTGCAAATCCGAGTAAGTCTTGTGTTTATTTACAAAAGTATATATACATTTTTGGAAAGAAAATGGATCAGAGAATCCAAACGTGGAATAAATGTTGACCAAAAATGTTCAATTTTTGAGAAAATCACAAAATTCACTTTTTTGACCCAATTCTTTTTTTGAAGCTAACAAAATTATTTTTAGTAAAAAATGCCCAAAATTGCTTGATTCTAATGTAATGTCACTAATTTAATCTAATCTTTTCTCATTTTTTCACTTAAACTTGTATTTTTTGAAATTTTGACCAAAAAGTACTTTGTTGGCCATTTTTGGTCAACATTTCAAAATTTCAAAATTACAGCTTTAGAAGAAAAATGAAATCGTCCCTTGATTAGTGTCTTAATAGTATAATCAAGCAATTTTTGGCATTTTTTACTCAAAATAAATTTGTTAGCTTGTCCCCAAAAAATTGGTCAAAAAAGTGATTTTTGTTGTGATTTTCTCAACAACAAAAATCAAAAATCAAAATTGTTGCTCAAAATTGATGCCAAAAATGGATTCTCTGACCCAAAAATCCTTCCAAAGATGTATACTTTTATATGCATTTGATTAATAGTTCAATAATGACAACACTCACAAAATTCCAAAAAAAATCCTTAAGTCCCCCTTAAAAGGACCGAAACTCTCGAAGACAGGTGGTAGATCAACGGATGATCCCGCTTGTGATAGCACAGGATACATTGTATCTTAGTCTTCATCGTCCTCATTCTCATTCACCCTGCTCATCATAAATGATCCAAATCAGATCGTTTAGCTTGCTGTATCGCGCACCTAATCCGAATCGAAGGTCCGAATCCCTCTAAAACCATAAGACTAAGCTTTTCCCCTTCTGCCCTTTCAACATTGGCTGCTTCGAGTACAAAGGGAAATAACACAATAGATATTTGCTTATAAGTTATAAGTTGGCATCATTTTTCGGTTAAATATCAATTAAAGGGCGATTAAGAAGTTTTGGGATTATCAAAAATTATGATGAAAATGGACACTTTACTAAATGAAATTGGTAATGTGATAACAGTAAAACAATTAAATTCATGCGATCAATCCAAACAATTATTATTATTATTTTCATCAGGCAACTCACCAGTATCACTTTAAATTAAAGGTTTGATCTATACTATTACCAAACCTTTAATTTTTAGTGGAATCTCAATCATACATCATCATCATGTGTAGGTATAGGTCTTTGAAAATGAAACTAGTATCTAAATCAAACTATTTCACAAATGGTTAAAATCCTTATGATTCATGTTGAAGGCATTTTGATACGATACAGGCGAACAATTGATAAAACAACTGTTATATACTCTATAATCTAATCATATATTATTTGTTTGTAATTCAAGCATTAAGCGATATTGCATAATCTAAATACCTTGCATTTTAATAAGTATATTCCTTATTTTAAGTGGAATGTGTTAATTGTTAATAATTATACCCAATGCAGAAACATTCAACTAGATTTTTTTTTGGAGTCTGTAAATTCTTTTTTGTCGGTACATCATGCCTTTCGTCGGTACAACTATGTCGTGCCCCCCTCCCCCTCCCCTCCACAGGTCCCAAAAGCTGGGTACGCCACTGCTGCACCGTACATTGACCTGCATCGGTAACTTCCTTTGGAATTCGCACTATAATAGATTAAGGTCATGTCGTTCAGCTGGAATAACCCAATACAGAAATCGAATGCAGAAATATTCAACTACACATATCTCAGTGACACATGAATACAATCTTCCAACTTCAAAAATGGAGCGCGATAGAATTATGCTCTAGCAAGTTTACAACAATTTAATTAAATTATCTTACTATAAATCTGGAAACGGTGTATGTTTGTTTGTGTGTTTGTGTGTTTGTGTGTTTGTGTGTTTATTTGTTATCCTTATTTCTCCGTTAGTTGTGATCAAAGTGGCGCCTAATTTGCATGAAAGATAGAGGAAATAACGGGAAGGGTGTTAAAGTTTATTCCAGTGAAATTGGTTAACAATTGGCTCCAAAAACAGCAAAAAACCTCTCAGATTTGGCTCATAAATGCCGCTAGAATTGAACAACACTGTGCGTTGCGCGTACTACAGCGTAATATTACCGTGGTAACGCGTCGCGTGCATGTTTGCGCAAGGGCTGACTGCCGCGCGGCACACGCACTCCTACACATGGCGCAGAAGCCACTCAGTTTAGGATAGGCCTAGGGTTATAATGGTACAAGTAGCGTCTTGCGGGGGTTAATGAAGCAACCTGATTTCTTTACTTTAAGTTGGCATGCCAAACAATCCAAGGGACCGAGGGTTAATGAAGTAGCCACGGGAAATGGTTAATGGAGCCACGGGAAATGTTTAGGGAGGGTTGTGATTATAAATCAAACTGGTTTGGGTGTGTGCATGGAGGGAGGGAGGGGGGGGGGTGGGGGCGGTGGGGTAAAACCACGGGAAATGTTTTAGGATAGGGTTAAGAGTTAATGAAGTAGCCGCGGGAAATGGTTAGGGAGGGTTATGATTATAAATCCACCTGGTTGGTGTAGTTGCATTGGGGTGGGCAATTGTAGGGGGTTTATGTGGTTTTAAAAGTACCGAGTGTTAACTTGATGCGGTTTGAGAGGTAGGGGTTAATAAAGTAGACACGGTAAATGGTTTAAGAGGATATGGTTATAAATCAACCTGATTTGGGTGGGGGGGGGGGGGGCTTTAGAAGGGATATGATTATAAATAAACCTGGTTTGGGGGGGGGGGGGGGGTGATGTAGGGGGTTTATGTGGTTTCAGAGGTAGGTAGTGGTATAACCAGGAGGTTTATGTGGTTTCAGAGAGGTAATGTGGCATAACCATCTAGCGGGGACCCGAGCGTAGCGAGGGTACGCCGCTAGTAATCATAAACAATAGAAGATTGTTTATGATTATACTTACCATACAGTGCAATCCAGGTTACTTCAGTTCATATGTTCAGCTCAGCAGAAACACACAACAACGTCTTTAATTTTAATACTTTATGATTAATGTAAGATCATTTAAAATAATTATAATAAATTGTAGAACTTTTATTCGAAAAATAAATAAAATCAATGGTGAAATTGAAAATATTTGGCGGATACTCCCTTGCAAATTATTTTGCAATCTGACATTTCCGAAGCGTTTTTGTTATGATTCATAAATACTTCACTGTTGGACGCGATGGATGTTTAAATAAGGCATCCTGAGAAAAAAATATCTGTGATCATGTCAAAATTTTGAATCTTGATTAATTGGACGTCAATATAATCTAGACCTTTAAGCATATTCAAGTACTTTAAATTATTGATTTCTCAACTTTTTTCAAATACCGAATACCAGGTATTTACGTTATGATTGCATACAATACATCCCATAAGAAAAGAATACATGAACTTAAATAAGTCCACACAGGGAGTGCAGATTTTAAACGGAATCAACCCATACAGGGAACCCCAATTGAAATTCGCACTCGCGCAGTGGGGAAGATCTTGAAGATACAATTATCTTCCAGGGCTTATGTATTTCAAATGGATCAAATGGAATACGGTAGCCCATCATATACCACATCGTATCGAATTGTTTTATAAACCGAAGTATAAAAGTACTGACTCAGTCACAGTCACATCATACTCGATCAGTGCTATTATAGCTAGCTCGCCTTGGAATTCACATGAAACTATTTAGATTGTGCGATTTGTGGTATCACTCAGGCTTTTCTCACCTTTCCATTGACTTTTCAAATACCGGTCTTGACCCCTATCCTGACCCTTGCTGGTTCCATTACTGACCTGTAATGT
>CM069443.1:41004146-41361478 GCA_035610835.1 Ophiura sarsii | reverse complement strand
ACCTAAATGCAATATTCGTTGGTATAAGCTTGTTTAGAGCCAATTGTGCCGAAATAGGTGTAAAGTCAAAAAAATTCGCGCGCTGCGCATTCCTTGACTAGAACAATTTTGTCGGTTGATTTTCATTTCTCGCCCCCCAATATGAATAACCTGGCTACGCCACTGGTATGTGAACTGAAACAGTAACTTTTCTGACTGTAAATTCCGAATATATTTCAAACATTCAAAATATAATTTTAAGATAATTATAGAAAAACCTTTTTAAAAATTGAGCCAGGTCTTTTTTATGGGGATGCAGGATGCTTAGGCTATACATTTATTATTAATACACATTATAGCCCACCCCTAATATTTACACGAATTCCTGTGAAAATCATCACAAACATAAGCGAAGTCTTGGCATACTTGTAGCATTATTCCCTTATTATCAAAGAAACAATCAATTTTCCGTCCCAAAATAAATTTTGGCAAAGATGAAAAACCCAAATGGCGCAGGCATGAGAGAGACAGATAGGAAGCCAATTCATTACCGCCAGTCCGCCATGTCCATAGACTTACAAACTTGATAATGCTGATATGAATGAGATAGTATATATTATTGTACATACATATAGTATTTTGCAAATAATAAGACAATGCATGCGATATTTTGCTTTAAATAAACAGTTTTTATCTTGATTTGTGCATAAATGCGTATGTCTGACTTCATAAAAGTATAACTAAAACCTATCTTATTCTTATTATTCATTGAGGTGATTAATTATTCCATTTATGGTTATGAATTGTATAATACAAGTGACAAACTTCCTCTTAAAATATTCCAAAAATGTCCTGGTCTTCAGAAGCCTTTATTCATGTACAAATATCACAATGCAATTGAACAGTAAATTGTAGTATTTTGAATGCTTTTCATGGAAGGCGTTTTATTCCTCTCTCAATTTCCATCTTGGCCTAATCAGAGGGACAGTTTATTTGTTTTCAACATTTTAAAAATAGAATATGAAACACTTTAATAGTTGCAAGGTTTCAGATTTTGAGTCTTTTTCTAAACATTTTCGTAGCACGAAATGGGAATGGGTACACTCTAAAACTGTGTTTAGCGAGTAAACACTTTTCTAAACACATTCTTGCCATCACTTTGTAAACATGTTCATAGGCTAAACGTGGCAAAACGTCATGTGTCAAATCACTAAACATTGGTGTTCAATTTCTAAACACTAACAGTCAATGCGCTAAACATACCTTTTCTAAACACATCTTTGCTATCACTTTCTAAACACACTTTTTAGAGTGTAACAATAGTTTGCAGTCCTTTACCATGTTTACGGTAAGAAATTAGTCCTGTAACTTTTAGTACAAAAGGTTAAGCCAGGACCTGGGACTAATGTTTTCAAGCATAGTATGGATCAGTATTGTTTGTTTGTTGTGTTGTTGTTTTGCCCTGAGTATCTCTTTAACATCGCACGAAATTCAACCGGATGTCTACTTAATCTGTTACCATTAGTTTCAATTCAACTAAGACACTGCAGTTTCAGTATGTCAATAAAAGAAATTACACCTTCAGTATATATTTCATTCTATTATACATATTTCATTCTTATACACTGTAAAGTGAATCAGACACTCATGGGACATTGGAAGTTTATTCGATTTTCAAGTGGGCCATTATATTTCATATCATGTATTGTGGTATACCGTAGATATTCGATATATAGACAACTTTCTGCCAACTGTGAAACTCTGAAAGAGATGGCGCCCTCTCGCGATTAAAGCCGGCTTTTAAAAAGATCATTCTAACAAAATAATTTCGGCGGCGCTGAAAATGACGTACGTAGGCCTAATGTTTGTAGTATATAGTCAGTTCAGTCAGTCATTAGCGCGATCACTAACTAGAGAGATAAGCTCTTTCTGTTATGAAGATCCCGTAGATTCTCCTAGTTAATTATTGCATTATTAGATGCTCGATCATTCGGAGATCGAAATTTGTAAGTGTGTTAACGTTAATGAATTATAATCGAAATTATAGAACCCAGAACGCTTGACCTAAAAAGTTGTCTACCTCTATAGTCCATCTTACTGTATATGGGGCAACAGTTCCAACAGTTCTGACGATATACATTTGATTGTTAGTTTTCAGTGTGTGTGTTATCACGTTATGTATATTTCAAATAAAATATACGCCCCCCCCCCCCAAAAAAAAAAAATCCTAAAATTACTGATTTTTGGTCGAATAACTCGATAGACTACCACTAGTTCATTATTCATTGAACACGACGGTTGCTTCAATGAGTAGTATGGCCGAGCGGTTTAGGCTTTAGACTATAAATCTATTGGATTCTCCCCGCGTCGGTTCGAATCCTTCTGAATACCTTTTGTTACAAAAAGCGATTTAGTCTCTGTGTATTGGGAAATGAAATGACGTATATTTTTACTCCACACATTTTCATTCATGGATGTAATTGCCTACCTAGCTAGACACACACCAGAGTATCTTAAGTGCATTATTACCAAGATTTTTCACATCTTAATGTCGGGAACCCTATAACCTTTAAAAAATTTACATTCCAATAAATGTGTTAATGCAAGATTTTTATTCAAATATGTTTTCTATTTATATTAGACCTACTCCTTTATTTTCATATCAGTTTGAAATATTAAGGTGCTACACTTAATTAAACACTCTTCACGCGGCAGGCGTCTACAGACGACATTCCAAAATTTCACAGAATATTTCAAAAATTGAAACAAGTATACATGCCTAGTATTTTTTCATTTATCCTTTGGATTATTTGGACCAGAGAGTTGTTATAGACCTTGCAAGCTGTTTATATACAATAAAAGCAACAACCGCATGGAAAGTGTTTAGAGCCCATTTACAACCCAAATAGTTCCTATTTTACACGGGGTGTTTATTTTTGTTGTGACACAATCAGTTGCATAGATGTAGGCCCTAATCGTTTCGTTGTCATTATCAATCGTCTTCTAAAAATGACATTAAAGACCGATAATTGCTCAGCAGCAAAATGATCGAATGACAAGCTCAACATTCTTCAATGGGTATTTAAGTGATGTGCAACCAAGCGTGAATCAGTATTCAGCGTGCCATGTAGGCCTAATAAATAATATTGAATTCATTGGTGTCCACTGGAATGAATAAAAGTCAGGAAACTATAAACAGTTTGGGGAAATAAAAATTAACATGAAGACTACCATTAAATATACACAGTCTCGAACCCGGGTCCTCTCGCTTCTGTATTTACCCACTAGACCACACGGAGACTGTGTTCAAGTGAGCACCACAAGACGAGCCCTAATGTATTAGCAGTCGTGTCAGCAGTTGCCACAGTTTAGTGAATCTATGGTCTATTGTAGACGACACGATTTTATTTTCACGTGAAATGAGGATGTCGTCGTGCAATTCATATGACAAAATATCAGCCTTAGGCGTAAAAGAAATTGCCTTTAGAAAGTCATCCCACCGCACTTGTCCCCCCCCCCCCCCCTCAAAAAACCCCCAAAAAACCCCCACTAGTTCATTATTTAGTGCACACGATAGACGCTTCAATGAGTAGGCATGGCCGAGTGGTTTAGGACTATGGACTAGAAATCTGCTGAATTCTCCCCGCCTCGGTTCGAGTCCTGCAGAATACCTTTCGTTAAAAAGCGATTTAGACTCTGTGTGTTGGAAAAGGGGGCATATTTTTACTCCGCGCATTTTAATTCATCTATAATCGTCTACCTCCAGAGTATTTTACTGTATTCTGTCCAGGATGCTTCACATAATGATATTTTCCCTTGTTGGGAGCATATTAATCATGTTAAAGACGGTAATAATGTAATTGCACTAGTTTATCTGATGGGCGTCGTTTTGTGTGTGACACAAATTAACATAAATTCGATTGAGTTTATTAGTTTATGAACATTGGTAAAATTCGATGTTACGATCGCATTGAAAATGCATCTTTGTCGACTCAAAACAATCATGTTTATTTTATTTAAACAGAAATTGCATCCTGGATAAATATGACTTTCCCTTCAAATGAACCTAAGTTGATCAAAATTGATAATCGTGGCGCAGGCCAACCAAAAGACGTAATTTTCCCCGGTTAATTTTCACGTTTGGTGTCTGACTGCCAAGCATCATTGATGTAAAACGCATGCAACAAATTAGTGTGAAACATTGTTCATCATTTTTTAACCTTATACATTAAAATATTCATAGTGTTCCTCATTAATTAATTAATTAATTTGTTTATTTATTTATTTATTTATAAGATTTTGCTAACATAATTGTCATTTTTTATATCATCTGATTCCGAGCGCACAATGAGAATTAAACAATATTTGTAACTTTTCTAAAATTCGCATTCAAACCATAAAATTATACATGTACATTCGATTTATTCCCAACTGCTAGTCTAATCTGATGACCGTGTTAACTATCACGCTACACCAAGGAGTACATGTATGTACACGTATAATGGCTACACGCTTTGGATTCAACGATTGAAATGAACAACATCCCAGAGGAACTATTTACCGTTCCAAAAGATGTGTTACGTAATAACTTCTCTGGTTATTGAATAGAGAATATTGGAGATAGAATAGATACTATACTTATATGCGTCCCCGTAACAAAGGTAGTTGCCCGCTTTCGCTGTTCAGATCAATTCAATGCACGACCTTCAAAGAATGACCTATTATACATTTGGCGGGTTATTTTATTTTGAATCGAGTATCTCTCAACATGTGTAATTGGCACTGTGAGAAAAATCAAGCTCGATTTACCGCGCTGGTGGGGGAGGGGGGGGGGGGGGGCGGGGGTGCTTGTCACAACCCCCTCAGACATCCCTCTCAAGTTAGTTGTTGTGACTCGTTGAATTCTCAAAAGTTGCCAGCCTGGTATAGTCACTTTTATTTTGCCCAACCCCCACCCCACCCCAACTCATTATGAAAAACCTAGCTACGCCACTCGAATAAAAATCAATCATAGGCCTACATGTACATGTATAACGATATTTTTTTCTTCTAACAAATATTAACTGGTGACAAAATAAAGTAAATTGATAATTTTGGGATATTTTCTCTATAGTCAGTGTTTTTAAAATAATTTTGAATTTAGCTGCTTAATATATCCTTAAAAATAACGAATAGCAACAAATATACTATTAATTTGTGAAAAAGAAAAGATACACTGGTTAAGTCGAATATGACCTGCCAGAGTCTAGACCTCGCCCCTCGATTTTCCGTATTGTACGTCTGCGGTTTTACCCCGTTACACTCGTATGTAGTCATTGGATAGGTCCCGGGATAGATTCTTGATCCGAAAATTATATTGAACGGACTATATACTGCGACATTATTTACGTCATTTTCAGCGCCGCCGAAATTATTTTGTTAGAATGATCTTTTTAAAAGCCGGCTTTAATCGCGAGAGGGCGCCATCTCTTTCAGAGTTTCAAAGTTGGCAGAAAGTTGTCTAGATATCGAATATCTACGGTATGTTAGTGCAAAATTGTGAAAATAGGAGTGAAATGAACAATGGATTTTGAAATAACCGGCAAACAAGTCATCAGAAAAGTGTCTTGTTTCGCTTGTTTTGCAAATAATGTAGGAGGATTTTATTTGGGGGGGGGGGGGGTGGTGGCCAAATACCCTGAGCTGAAAGAGTAAAATAATGTTCAAACAGTATTATCACAATCGCGATTGATCGTATGCATTCTGCCCAATGTGCATCTCTGATTTGGTCAGTATATAACATCGTCGCTGTTCTGACATACCGGCACATCACTTTACTTAATTCTGTTGTGAATTGTCATGTCATGTATGACCAATGGTGCTCATGTGAATTGATTTTCCTTAGTAATTATCAATCATATTAGGAAGCAATTGGACAAAATCTTCCAATGATATTGCTATAATCATAATGAGAGCATACCATGAGAGAAAAGCCTCAAAATACTAAATTATTTTAAAATATTTGACAAATTTCACGGTTGTAACAAGAAAATCAGGGATTATGCATGAAATCTGGTAATTGACTGAAAACTGAGGACATTCTGTATATTGTAAAACCAGAAATGTTTGCGTGCATCGCGAGTACTTACTCGCGAAAATGTCATGCCGCGAATATTTCCAATCTACCCTTGTACTCTTGTAGCAGTACATTGCAAAGTTACATTCGCGAAATGTTCATCCGTAAATTAGGCTAAATTTAACTCGCGAACATTTCTGGTTTTACAGTATTGTAAATCAATAAAATAACCCCAACTACGTAGAATCCTAGGTAGAAGGATTCGTTGCAATACGGAATTTTGGCCTGAGAGTCCCGGGGGGGGGGGGGGGGGGAGGTACTCACGTATGTAAGGCATACGGGGACGTGCCGCTCCAGTGGGTCGTTTTTTCAAGAGACATCCTTAACCATGGGTAGGCTTTTCAACTGAAAAATCCTTAGACATGGGTCTTGTTTGTCTATTTTCGCGAAAATTAGGTCTATTTTCGCGAAAATTTGGTCTAAAATGAAGCAAAACCCCTAAAAATGGGTACCGATTTTTCCAAAATTACCCTTAGAAATGGGTAGGGGTTTTGAATCCCCTCAATTTTGAATTGAGATAGGATGTGTTATGCGCAATCCTTTCAAGCCATAACTTTTTAAGGGTTTCAAGCGGGTGCCTTTTTCAAAATCACATTGAAATTGTTTAATGTATTTTCCCTGTTGCACAATTTCCATCCAAATACCTTAAAGGTGAAAGGGAAACTATGTGGTGTGCTCGGTTTTTATACATTTTTGTGCAATTGGTTTCAGAGAATTACATGTTTAGGTGGTGTCTAGAAAATCTGTGATTATGCATGCTTACGACGATATTATATGAATGAGTGACTCTCTGGATTTTGGTTAGTAATACAAAGTCTATGATTCCAAAGAAAAAACACCACAACACTGTTTTTGTTCGCCTTTTAATTAAAAAAACCTTGCACAATACAAGAACTTGAATACTTCCATCTTTACAGGTTACATGATGCTGTTAAGAAGTAATGCCATTTAGTATGGAATGCTGGCACCACACCAAAATCAGCCATGACCAGCTCAGTATATACTTATATAGGATTATAGTTTAATCAGTTCTAATTGGGTGAGAAATCATGTTTTTTATCCCTCTCTGTGCAAAAGTAATCCAAGCGTACATATGCACGATTTTGCCAAACCAAGCATGATGCTCAGTGCGCCCTGTTGCACAATGCGAGCCTTGTGCACGACAACGCTCGTCTGTATTAATTTGCTGTTGTAAGGAGGCTCACCAATTTGGAACTGACTATAATTATAAGGAAAGTAACTTTTCTGATCGGACCCAAGGGAACAGATCCACAACCAGTCTCCAACATTAAGTACTGTAAAGCGAGCTGTTCAATGTCCATTCCTTTAAGTAATCTGGTAATTACCTGATATGAAACGAGCAGAAACGTTTCAGAGATGGGCATATTGCTCTCACATGAACCATCCTCCACAATGCTGCACTTGGAACACAGCATGCATGTACTGATGGTTTTACTGATTTTTAAAAAAAAAAAATTGTGGCCCAGTATTAGTGCAAGTGGCATTTCTAGAATGTGTTTTGGTGTTCAAAAATGGCACTTCAATTTGTGAAGCAACCCAATTTATTTTTTAACCAATGGTGTCAATGACACAACATGAAGTGACAACACGTGACACTCTTTCTTGAAGTGCTATTTATAGAGCAACATTTTGGTCTGCAAGGAATTGCCTATTGGCTACAAAATCATACATTTAGTGACACCAGGACTGCATAAATTTGATCTACACTTCTTTTATCAGAGACAAAGTACAAATCCAATTTTGTAATTTGATAAAAGATCTTGCACAAAATACATAACATATAAGGACTAGTATTCATTTGTAATAAAACATTTTTGCCATGATCTAAATCAAAATGACACCTAACTTCTTACATCAAAGAAGATAGTCAAAGTCCAAATTTAAAAATCAATTATGAATATGAAAATCTGACACACACCAAATACAAAAATTAGGGCTAGTATTCTTTTGTGTAGTAAAGCTATTGTCATAATTTGGGCCAAAAAAGGACACACAACTTTTTCTACTTGTATAATTAAAACTTTTGTCGCAATTCTGATCTGCCAAGGTCAAAATACTTAAAACTTGGAAAGGTGCCCACTGCATTGCATTATCTGCAAAACAATTGACATATTTCAGGATCCAAGTAAAATACCCCACTCCCACACTGATATATTATAAATACTGGAAATACATGGACAAACCGTCAACTACGGGCAAACGGACCTCTCACGTAGGGTCGGTCGGTCGGGCTTTTTTTTAAATAAAAAAAATATTTGAACTTTTGGAGACTTTTCAAAAATTTCAATTTTTTTTAAATCTTAAAGTTTTAAAAATGGGTTGGTCGGGCCCGTAGAACAGGGTTTTTGTCGCCTAAATGTTGATTATCACTTCCTTTAACATCTGGAGAGAAAAACTATGAGAGTCCTAAATAAAATAATGGCCAACTCCCTTTGTATAAAAAGTTTCCGCTTTCTGACTTCTTTCATTGTAATCCCCCTTAACCACACGATAAATGGAAGTATAGTAGTAATAGTAGTAGGTAACTGTCTGTAGTATACAAAGAGTGACACAGTAAGTTTAATAATGTCCTTGATTATCAATACTGAATTGATATTACCTAAAATTGCTATATAAATGTACAAATGGAATCAAAGGTCTAGTGAGACAGAGACTACTCAGTAGTGACAGGTATTATCGTAGTGGAGAGGGAGACTGTATTACCCTGGCCCTGGTAACATATACTATTATGATTATTCCAGGCATCGAAGCAGTAGTCTCTAGGCAGTGTTAACCAAAAATATTGGCACTACTAGCCCAGATCATAGGTTTCATTCAATGTGACAAGATTAACAAAAAGCAGAACAATTCATGATGACCGAAAAGTCCAACCCATAGGTTTCAATATGGACAAGTCTAGCAAAAGTAGCCCACTGGGCATTTCCAGAGTACTTCTTAGTGTTCATAGTAGCTTGATGAGGCTACAAAGTAGTGACATTAGGAATACAGTCGGTTCATGATTTACACACATCGTCGTATGTGGATGTGATGGAATCGATGGCAAACCAGCGTGAATCTTCCACGGCCAGGTAGAACTCCTCGCTTTGATCCATGTACTGCATGTTCATCCTGTCTACGTCTATGGTTAAAGTAGGGTCTGAGGAAGAGATTGGAAGAGCAAGTTAGTCATCACATTCAGATAATTGACCTTTAGGAATGGGGTTCTCAAATGGCAGCCCTGGGGCTAAACCCAGCCCTCCAATCGCTTCAAACTTTCTGGCCCTTGAAAATCTCTAAAGACAAACACAGTTTGCTGCCCTCCATGGACCTCAAGTAAAAATGGGTGAGAACACCTGCTATAAGATGCCCTCTCATTGTATGTCTGTCTGCCATTCTTAAACTGTCCTCAGCATAAGTCGTACATCAACTGATATTTATATCAACCAACGTCATATAAATTTGGATTATATTATGACAACACCTATCATGAGATATCTTTTAACCTTTTCATATTGCAAACTAATCTAACACAACAAATTGCCTGAAGCATTTTGCTGTAGAATTGATTATGTAAAACAATGAGTAACCACAGTTGAGGGTGTGTACAAGATGAGGGTGGTTAGAGTCAATCAATCAATTAATCAATCAATCCATCAATCACTAAGATTTATTAAGCACCTAAACCAAGGAGCTTGGACTTAGGCGCTTACACACAAAGAAACAAAAGAAAGAAAACTACTGTCCATATAAGCATGTTCAAAAATATGGCATTTCAAAGGTGTTTTAACCCTAACCATGATAATCCAACACAATTCAACAGAAGCAACACACCAGTGGACCCCATTCCATAATCTCATTCCACAATCACACAACATATCTAGTCCCTGAAAAGTTATTTATGCAAGCGCGACCCCTGTAGGCACAATCACCAGTCATTATTTGTTCCCTGTTTCCCCCTGTTAGTTTTATTGTTACCCCCCCCCCACCCCGAATGGGTTAGGGTTATATATGCTGATGGAATTTGCATTTCTGGTATGTTCTAGCAGCTGTTTCCATTGACAAGGTGCGTAGCATAAAAAGGCACGATCAGCAAAGGTGATATGTGAGTTCTTGATTCAACTAATTGAGGTGCAAAAGCGGTGGAACGTAGGCGCTCGCGACCAGTCTGAACATGTAGCATGTTGTTGTACTCCAAGCATTTGCAAGTCTTCAGGAGAATATTTTGAACTAATGACTAGCCATGCAAGCACCCTATATCAGCCATGGGATAGTTTGAACGCATCAGCGTGGTATTTAATCCTCTTATGGTTTCAATTCAACACTAAGGTATTAATGACTTATCTTTCATAAATATGGGACATGTTCAATGGTGACATCTGTTACTGCACTTCATAGCTCTTAATCAATCGCTTATTTTCACCATTTCTGTCAACAAAATTCTCAAATTGGAACCCATGTCATGAGATTTTTTTCTTTTAATTTAGATATTTTTAAGAATTTCCCCCAGAAAAACTCCACACTTACCTTCTAATGCATCGTCATCATTCTGAAAGAAAATAAGAAAAGGAAACATTGGAATAAATAAAACCTTATTACCGTACAATAGACCTGTTCAAATTATGCTTGATTAAAGCTTGCTTATATTCAAAATGTTGGTGTTTTAAAAATGTATGTAGCATCTGCAGGGTCAGAAGTTCGGGAAAGCTTGCGAGAGTTCATTAAGATCTTGTGAAGAATATTGCGAGAATATGTGGATTCTTCTCTATACATTCAGTGTGTTACTCAATGTTTCTTACAGGAATCACCTTGGATTCTCATAACTGTCAATGGTGAGAAGTTTGCGAAAATGGATTCTGATTTCTGGGATTCTGAATTTCTGGGATTCTCGTCACATTTCTGTCCCTGATCTGTGAGTGGCATAGTACAAGAATGCAATCCCTGCGTAGCAGTGTAATTTCACAAACATCCTGGTACCCCTACCAGTGAAGAGTACCAGTCACCTTTGAGATCTTGAGTTCCAAAAAACAAGAATATTTTCATGGGTATTAAAACTCAAAACGTTTTGGGATTAAAATTGTCAAATTTCAAAAGAATGTACTGTGCTTCATAAAATGTTGGCCTACCTGTTTCGCATCACCTCCACCACTTATTGGAATGCCTGTCTGAGAGTAGTAGCAATGATTGTAGTTATCCCAATGGGAGTAGAAGCCTGGGAATTTGTATTCGGAAATGTAGTTTGCACTCTGATATGTCTTGTTTAATGATGATGACGATGATGATGTGTTAGATGAGTTATTGGAGGCGAAGGAGCCTTGGCCAAAGGCACGATCAATCTGGCGTCTGCAAGGAAAAACAATTAATTGATCAATCTATAGTGGATGGATCAATGAATCAATGAATCAATGAATCAATCAATGAATCAATCAATGAATGAATCAATCAAACAACCAATCAAAGATGTATGCAATCAGTGCCAATCTGTGCGGTTAATCATGTAGCTTCTGCAATTCAAATATCCATGAAATGTTGTGTGCATTTTGTCATTTGTTTAATAACATGAAATGCTGGTTGTAGACTGCTAACATGTCAAGACACGTGTATCTCCCTTTTAAAAGACTTCTTCTTGATGGCAATGCATCACTTAGGTTTGAAAAATAATTTCCTTCACAAGATGTTGTCAGTGTATTGGAAATGACCTTTGGAAACAATATGTCCTTATTGCATAATATAAATAAATAAATGATGAATTCACAAGCTGTTCCAAAATAGCACATGTATAAACTGATAGCAATTAATCCTAAGTTAGAATAAGATAGACTGCCTAAATGCAATGCCATTTAGTAAGACTAGAACTGTGTGTGCCGCTTTACGCACGTTTTAGCGAGTACTCACGCTATTTTTGGCGTTGCCTTGCTGACCCTGATTGGTTTGGTTCCTAGTCCCCTGGCGCCATTCAATTGCTGCTGCGCTTGAGACTGCTCATGTTCATTGAAGAAACGTACAAAGCCGTAACCTCTGGATTTGCCTGTAGAATCTGTCACAACTGAAATATGACAAAACACAATATCAATGTTTTTAAATCTATCAATAAATGTATTTGAAATTTTCGTTTGAAAATCCAAATGTTACAATGGTTAAAATAGAATGAACACAAGCAAAGAAGATTTCTTGTGTATCCAGCATGCTTAGCACCACTATGGTACCAACAGGAATTGTCCCCAAAACAAACAGTGCAAAACATGTGTTAAAGTAATTAACAGCTGGAGATCATTTGACTTCCACCTTCACGATACATGGTACAGATAGGCATCTTGGCCACAGAAATGAAAAATTGAATCTCAATTTTAAAAAATGTGTTATTTAAAAATATCGGGTCTTTAAGAAAAACAAGAGAGGACTGCATTGAACTCACATCAATTGTGCTACTTGCAAAAGGATTGTCGTAAGGATTGTCTTAATATACCCTCGTTTAACAACAATATGCTTGCAATGTAATGTCAATGGGAACACTGGTGACAGAAATCAGTGGTCATGTGACAATAATGAAGCATGCTGGTGTTGCTCAAGAAATATTCTTTGGAAAACAAGGTGGTTCTCGATTGAAAACTACGAATATGGTAAATCATCATCCAAAACTTTCATGAAACCAGTGGTCTTCTATTTTTTATTGTATCACTGCTTCCCAGAGGACCAAAAGAATACACCCGTTTTGTTCTAGAATGGGTTTTTTCTTCTTGCTCGCTTTTGCGATAGTATACAAATTAATAAAGTATGGTTAAAATAAAGCTGTTTTGGGAATAACATAATCTAAGGCAATCTGAGAATCAATCAATGGCGGTCAATCTGGGGATCTCTACAATGGCGGTCTGTGGACAGGTAATAAATAGTAGGAGAAATGTGTAACTTTACACAGGGACTTAGTAAAGATGTTTGAAGGATCACATAACCAAATAAAATGTCTGGCTCCTTCACGTCTGGGTGATTTCTAAAACTTTTTGATACCCCTCGTACTGGGATATTTATGTCCAGCAAGCAATTTTAAGCTATGTGTGTTGTGTTTCGGATCGAGATAAAGACCATGCAGTATTCAATGCTGTCATGAAATAACTCAATGACAAGCATCAATAAATTTCCACTCTCGTTCGATGAATGATTACATCTATAAGTATCGATTTGAATAATATAAGCTCATTATCCAAAGTGTGTGTCAGTGCAAGTTAAGTTCATAAAGACACTTGGTGGAGCAGTTATACAATAAAACATAAATATAGTTACATTAATAAGACACAGTTACCGTATGTGATTATATAAGGCCAAGTAAAACAAAACATCAGTTGATTGCCCCCGCCCGCTTCCTTTTTTCGTGCCGCATTGATTTATTTATTTTTTACGAACCATGATGGTACACACGGCCATTTCTTTGTTTAAACTTATGGAAATACTAACAAAGCCCAAACTTGGATGAAAAGCAAAAAGGTCACCCATTTACCCACATTAAAGAAAGAGATAGCAGAGCATCTTATGCATAGATTCTTTGCGTTTTCTCCGCTGACGTACCTTTGGCTTCTTTGGTGGTGGGAAACTTGTGAGCAAAGAAATTGAGCAGCATCTGATCATTGACCTCCACTGTCAAGTCTCCCACGTACAGAGAGAATTCTGGTGAACTGATTATATGGAATGGAAAACAAAGAAAAACATACGGACGGTGTGTTACTACTTCAAAGGTTTGTGAATTACATCATACCTGTTCCTCCCATTAAACTGGGAAATCGTTGACGAAAGAAATTCTGAAGCTTGGTGTTGGTCACGTCGGAGGACAAGTCACCCACATATAGTGAGAATTCGGGCCTGATGAGAGGAGAGAGTAATTGAAAGTCAATCACCACTGTGATTGGTTAAGGTGAATGAAATCTATATGTAAATTAGGCGACGAAAAAAAAACACCCATCCCCATTCTACGGGCCTGACTGACCTATTTTATTTCTGAATTTGAGAATCTTTTTTTACAATTTAAAAATAAATAAATTGTAAACATTTTTTGTTGTTGTTGAAAATCACCAATATTTTCACCAAAGTTTTGAAGAAAAAAAACACCACCCCCAAAACCATCTACCATCTTGGTACACCACATAGCAATACACTATCAATCCAGAAAGTGAAATTCACTTTGATAGGGAGATAGTCCATCACTACCATTGGTCTTCCATGAAAGGTTTGAAGACCGTCTGTGCATGGATTGGAGGCAGCATTGGGAACATTGATAGTTGGGTTCCAATAACATTTGATTATTTTATGCCAATACCCTCTATTTAGATGAATTTGCATCGTATTCATACATGAGAACTTCTTTTCAAGGAGTGTCGTACCATAGGCGGATAATTTACTCAATAAAACATTGTCAATAATTGTTTGGGTTTTTTCGTTGAAAAATGTTGGGGCAATTTTTAAAAATTTGTGATTAAAAAAATAAATGAAAAACCCCTGAAATTGACGATTCTTTTTGAAATATCAAATATATTAAAAATTCACCTACAATTTCTGAAATGTTGGTGAAAACAAACAAAACAACAACTGATCAATCCTACCTGTGAGTTCTGTTTGCCTGTAAAACAGGTTTTTTCCCTGTGGCCTTAACTCAAATATTCAACGATAAAGATTTTTGTTTTCGGTGAATTAGGAGATATTTATGTGATTAATCCAAAATCCATTTTGGATAATCAGAAGTCCCAATTGTTCTCATCATTCAATCATAATTCGCATCATTTAGAGGATACTCGCATAAAATGTGATTGGAGCCATACTGTTTGTGGGCCAAGACTTTCCTGTCCTGCCACACATGAGTTGTTGAAGCTTCCATGATCTAGGTCGATATCATCCTTGATGGTGTCAGCAGGGTACTGGAGACTGAGAGGTCTTCTGCCTCTCTTAGATTTCCAAGCAAGTGGGAGTTAAAGCAAGTATTCTAGTGTATAACAATGGTAAGAGGGGAGCCCCAACAGAACACACACACAAAACTGCATGCAACAGGACCCCAAAGGGATACAAGAGGGAAGTGATAAATGTAAAAGTAGCATAGGTATGAGATCACTATCCCAACTGTAATGGTGGGGGAACAATAACAATTACAGTGTACTATACAAATCTGTCTGTTTTTCTACTTCAAAAAGGCAAGTTTTATCTTGCCGAACGGGTTTTTTCTCTTCTTCTCCATGTTTTCCCGTCCTTTTGGAGTATTGTACTCATGTCACACAGAGGAGTTACCAATGATCAATTAAATACTCTGTACAACATACAATGATATCCACTTAAAGGTAGATGACCCGATCACATTTTCGTAACACAGAATTATTTCAAACATACGGAGATTTTCATATCATATGAAAGCTCGTATTTTTCTCATCATCATACTGAAATTTGACGGCCTAAATCGGTATAATTACGGAGAAATCGATGAAATAACGTCGAATTACCGCGAATGGTGGTATACCACCGATATAGTTTGTGTACAACTCAATGGGTACAGTTCACAGCATCTTGTGCGTCTAAAATAAGAACCATTAGAGCTATGCAACTCAAACTTTGGGACACGACTTTTTTAAGGCTGACCTTTCATGTAGAATAGAAAACTTCAAGTTCAAAATCGGAAAAGTGATCGGGTCATCTACCTTTAATGTCATGACTCATAGTATTCTACTCATTCCATCAGTCATTTAATTGTAGATCTTAGGAGAAAGCAACTTTATCAAATGGTTGTACTTACGAGGAGAAATCTTTACCGTACTGCGCAAAGTTCAGCTTGAATCGTTTCTGGGAATTAAAGTAATGAGAGAAAAAAGATGTAAACAATTAAAAGATCAGATTCCAAATAGATTTTTTAAAAGACTCACACAATATAACCTCAGGACCAAATGTACTGAATGTCTTTAAAAACAGAAACATTATGACCCCTGACTCGAGTCACTTTCCCAAAGACTTGGTTTAACTTGACTCGGTAAACTGGCGAGATGAAGTTGAGTTTAAACAAAATTCAACTGTCAACATGATTATTTATTACATGCCTAAGCTTCTTACAAGAAGTGACCTGAACTTGATTGATAATCATCACTTATCAGTACATGAAGCAAATGGTTTCATGTTTAGTGTGACTTGGACAAAATTAGAGACTTGACTTGAGCCAAACAGTGACCTGACTTGACCTATTGGACTGACTTGACTAAAGTTTAGAAAGACTTGACTTGATTGGAGTCACCTCAGTCAGTGAGTTGACTTGTGACACAGGGTTTAGTGACTTGGTCACATGCAACACTGATTGGAATCCGACATACATGTAAAAGTGCTTGATGCAATACTTACTGAAGCGTTTTGAGGAAATGGCTTTCCATTCAAATTCTGCAGAACTCTTGAGGCTTGAGATTTATCACGGAAGATGACAAAACAAAATAAAGCCCGAGCTGAGCCTCTGTTGAATGAAATGAATGAAATAGGGATGAACAATCAGTTTATTACAAAATTGTTTTATAAATAACATGCATTAAAGGTAGATGACCCGATCACATTTTTGTAACACAGAATTATTTCAAACATACAGAGATTTTCATATCATATGAAAGCTCGTATTTTTCTCATCATCAGGCCCGTAAGAAGGGGGGGGGGGGGGGGCGATGGTGGCGATCGCCCCCCTTTGAAAATCTTCCCCGGAAAATGTGTACACAGATGAAAAAAATTCGCGCGCTATGCGCGCATTTGTCTTCCCAAAATGCAATATTCTTTGCTACAAGCTTGTTTAGAGCCAAAATGTACCTCGATCGTGCAAAAAATAGGTGCAAATATGAAAAAAGTGTCTTACGGCCCTGATCATCATACTGAAATTTGACGGCCTAAATCGGTATAATTACGGAGAAATCGATGAAATAACGTCAAATTACCGCGAATGGTGGTAACCACCGATATAGTTTGTGTACTACTCAATGGGTACAGTTCACACCATCTTGTGCGTCTAAAATAAGAACCATTAGAGCTATGCAACTCAAACTTTGGAACACAACTTTTTTAAGGATGACCTTTCATGTAGAATAGAAAACTTCAAGTTGAAAATCGGAACATCTACCTTTAATACTATTGATAAAGTGAGAAAATGAATTCAAATAGATCAAATAAACAATGAAGCGTGAAGTATCATATATTTCAGGCTTGTAAAAACCGCCCATCACGTACGTTTTATCATAACTTTCAAAACCGCACCATCTTTGGGAATTTTCCCAACAATTTCGTGTTAACTTCAATCATGCTTGAAATGAAGTCTCTATACCTAAAGCAGATGACAAAACAGCTAAAAATACTCTTAAGCACATGTCAATAATCAAGAGATTGCCTCAATCACAATGCAGTAGCATTCAAATGGAACAGGTTGCCGAATCAAAATTGTGTTCATTTTTATGCAGAGAATTTTAATGTGTGTCCTTGCGTTGCGAAGAAGTGATACGTTTCTTTAGTCACTCAGTTCAGTTTATAAATGTTTCTTAAAGATACAAAATAGCACTTTGTCATGTTTTGAAGTTGATTACATTCTATTCTTACCCTGACTTTTTGTCTTTGACAAATTTCACCTTGATAGCTTCTTCTCCACTGGCCTTGTATGCATTCATGATGTACTGCTCATCCATAAACGCTTCCACCTGTTAAAAGAATGAGACAAAGGAAAAGTGGGGACTCATTAAATGTATGTATAGAGAGTATGCAATGCTACGTCACTATGTCCTCATTTGAACTGTGCCTCCAAGATGGATTCCACGGAACAATATGATTTGGTCAGTTCAGATCACATGGAGCGGGAAATTTAATTGTCAATCCGAATACGTGACTAGCCTACTAGTATACCTCCATAATGGCTGCCCGATCCATTGTTATACCGTTCCGGTTGGTTCATTGCATACCCTCTATACTCCCCATAGAAATTACTCTTGAAACCATTGGAAACCTTTGCCATCTCGTTTATGGGGCGATGCACCTTAGCATGCATTGGCTGTGCTGAAATTCTTTCTGTTTTCATCTTTGTGAATACTTATAAAACATGCTCATGAATCAATCAAACCAGAGACTGCTAATGCTTGGATATACAAGCATGTATAGTAAAGATAAAGATTTATGATTTTTTATGATGAACCAGCTTTTAATTTAAATTGCGTCAATACAAAACTTGAACGGTGAGATAAAAGAGATTCGGGGGAATAATTCTCAAGTTTACCGTCTGTTGCCGGTATCTAAAAAGCCGCATTTACTGACTTGTTATGGAAAAACGTTGGTAGCATAAAATTTGCAGAGTTACAGAGAGGTATGATTCCTAATTACTTCAAAATCATGGTTTAAAGAGTGAAAATAAACTTTTCACTCTAAAACCATGATTTTGAAGTAATTAGGAATTATATCTCTCTATAACTCAGAATATATTTATGATTTATGATCAAAAATTTAATCTGCAAGAAAATCTTGAATACAGGGCGCCCTCTAGAAAAGATCACATAATATGGCTAAGTGACTGAGAAGAGCCATATTAACCAGTGGCATCGTCGGTTGAGAATGGCACTGTCGGCTCACTTGACAAAAAGAGGAATCATAGAATTATGTAGCTCTGTATCATAGCTCTCATACAACTCAGTATGAGAGCTAAGAAATGAAAGCATATATGTTGGGACGTCGTCGATTTTCGTTTCTTGTTTGCCTATTTCTAGAACATTTGTATCCACTTACCTGGGTCATGCATGTGTTATTGCATCCTAGATACATTTTCAGCTCCATAAATGCTACTCAAAATGAAATATTAATGATATAAAATTGCCCTAATCACAGCGAAAATGTGGAAAATAGGCATCAATTCGCGGTCATTTACAATCGGTTCTGAATAGTTTCGATTAGTCTCGTTCCACGTTTTACTTCTCATGGGTGTACGCGTGTATGTAAACATAATATATCACTAGGCGGACAACCAATGCTACATGTATGAATGCGATCAGAATGCACAAGAATGAAACCCACTAACAGCAGCCTGGTGCTCTGACATCACCAGCTATGGTTTCCAGTTTTCAATACAATTTATTCAGTTAATATAAACTACCGGGTTCCAGATTGTCGGCAATCAATTATTTCCTTTCATCTACGTCACAGCACAATTTTAAATGGTCTAATACAAACTATACAATGTTTTAACATATTTTACATTTTTAAACCACCCAATACGACAAATTATGTACAATTAGGGTCCTGGGTATGCAGGTTTCATTTACGTAAATACTGGACAGGGAATTAATGCGCTGAGCAACCGGAACTCTATTTGATATGAACTACGCATCGACTCCTATTTTTTTGGCTGGTTCCCGGTATCCTGGATCCCCTTTGGATGAGTTGTGTGGAGCCCATTGATGTAGGGAACAAGCATAATCGACAGCATCGACGAAGAAAGGTAATCATTGAGCAATTAGGGTCGTTAAAAAATCTCTAAAATCTCCGGAATTCGTGAGTGTAGACTATAACATCGATGGAATCAAAAGAATCTGTATTAAAGGGACACTAAGATATGTGTTGTAGGCTGCGCCCTCAATTATGATAAAAACTGGGATTAGTATATTTTTATAATTGTATTACATGTATGAACTTACACCTATAGGCTTAAGAAAAATCAGCCCTCTTTGTACAAGAAAACGTCGATTCAAAAATGCTCGTACAGCCGGGACGAGCATTTTATGTCCGACAGTATCCCCCTGCAGTACGTGTGATACATAACGCGAACCATATTTGCATAGAGGGCGTTTTTCAATAAATAGCGATGATATTGTTTTAATCAAGTTTTGCTGTGTTTTTGTTAGTAGAAACAACAATAATGGCAATTTTTAATGTTCATCTTGAATTCTGAAGTAAATTTTTAAACATATAAAATTTTCAACACCACTTAATGTCCCTTTAAGTATAGTTCTTTCTATAAGTAAGGATAACTTAAATTTATTTTTCTGTTTTGAAATGAATATGACGTACATTTGTAGGATGTCTATATCAGTATACATGTAACTATTATGCTTGTTTTTGGTAGGATTAGTAGGAATTATGTAGCTAGTATCATATCTTGTCAAATGAGGGCGCTATTTATGTAACAGGGTTCGATTCATAAACTTGTGACCTATTTTCAATCTTGACTTGATGTAAATTATGACATATAAGGGGTGAGAATTTGGGATTGAGACCCTGAAATTTGGTTTCTACATTTAAAAGCATCGACATCAACATGAAATGTGCTGCACACAATTATTTTTGTCCCCCCCAAAAAAATACCATCGCCGAACAAAAGTTGAGAGTTATGATCCAAAATACTCAACTCTTATTATAATAAGGCTTTGGATCATAACTCATCTTTCACAATGACATTTTGAATCCCAAATGAAATGTTGATGTTATAAAATAGCTATATTAAATCATAACTCAACACCTGTATTGCTGATCAAAGATTTGGGTATGATACCGTTTAAAATGGAAGATAAGTTGAACAGTAACATGAAATTCATGTATTTCTCCTATAACTGATAATTCATGTATTGTAGCACAGTAAAACGGTCATAACTTATTGACCTGAAATGTGTTACTGTTACGAAAGGGCTCCGTTTCAACGACACACAAATTGTCGTAACTTTTTTTCTATTCACCCATGAAGCTGTGTGACCTATAATTTTAAAGCATTTTTAAGCTCTTAAAAATATGATACAACACTCAATGTAGTCTGATTCTAGCTAAATTATGATGGTCAAAAGTACACAGACAGATGGAAATTATTTGCACGCTACAGGCGAATGTGTCCCCGGCAAAATGCAATATTTTTTGGTACAATCTTGTTTAGAGCCAAAATGTACCTCGAGCCAAAATAAGTGTAGGGGGCCTAACTTATCAAACATGGGCCATTTGTTGTCACTACGCGCGTACACTACAGAAGAACAAATTAAACAATCTAATCTTGTCGGTTCACTTTCATTTCTTGCCCCCCCATATGAAAAACCTAGCTACGCCACTGATATTTACCCTACTAAAAACACCTCATATACTCATGTTATTCTGTATGTTTGTAGGCCTAGTGCCAATTTTTGCCTAGAGACTAGACCCTAGTCATGTATGTACAGTAGGTGCCATGCTGCCGAATTAAGCAGGCATACAAAATACAGCGCAAACATTCGTTATAAAAGTAGACTTACATCTCCCATCCAGAGGGAATTTTCATTTGAAAGTCCTACACTAGACATTGCGACACGGTGGTGATAATCGAAAAACGTTTAATTTATGCACGGAGGCCTATAAAACGTATTTTACGATGATCAATAACAATGAAGACAGCAGAATTCGGGGATTCACAGCACAGTAGGAAAGGTCACAGACGTGCTCGAAATACGATGATGTCATCGAAAAGGGGTACCGTATTTTTGATAAAAAATACAATATTTGTATATATAATTTGCAAAAAATTGTAAACATTTACTTTTTAATGTGATCAAATTGTATATTGTGTCTTAAAATCCATAGATTTGATTTGATATTGTCATTTGAGAATATTATTAGTTGGTGTCAAAGTTTAGAGGTCACTTCACATTTGCTATAAAGAAACACACATGGATGATTCTGCCTGCGTGCTTGTACATGTATGATTTTCATAAACACTTTCTTCTTTACTCACTGAGACAAGAAAAATATGGCATCAGAAAAAGTTTGTTTAGATGTAATTGCTGGCTGTTATGAGCGGACAGTGCTGGGATATGAAGTCGTGTTTAAAGAGAAAGATGTAAGGTTACTGCTCGCTGAAAATCATGAAATAAAATTAAAAGCTTATTTTACAATAATAAAATTACAATTATAGTCTATCCATTTGAGAGCGATCTTTGGTGCTCGGATGGGCAGGGGAGATGAGTAAAAATAAGATGTGCTGTCTTCTGGCGTATATTTGCTAGTTGTCGAAGGATCCCATTTTATTCCAACCTCCGGTCGAACCTCATCTATAATGTGAATTGAAACAACTAAGCTGCCTTAATGCAAACACACACAACACTGTTCCAATTCATATTATTCTCATAACACGCATGCACATAGCAGCTACGTCTAGTGTACCATTCAAAGAGAGACAAATATCGAACCATTTGCGCATTATCTGAAATCAAAAGGCTTTGAAATCGTCACCTGTGATTTCGGCCTATGAATATAATCACGAAGCTGGAAAATCGAAAGTGATGGACTTTGAACATTTACCATAATCGTCCCCTGTAATTTCGGCATATGAATAGAATCACAAAGCTGAAAAAGATCGAAAGTGATGGACTTTTTAACATTTAGCATATTGTTGGAGGCCACATTTAATTTTTATTTGCTATCTTGTAATGTTTCCAACAGTAAATAATGTATATTTTCACTCGGATTGGCCGGGCCTATAGTAAGATAAAATGGTTGTAAAATGATATGAATCTCCGTATCCCTATGTTCTGTCTGCATGTCCGAATCAATCAGATTTCCTTGTTAAGTATAGAAAGAAACAAATACGCTTACAATGATAATTATGGTATCAATATTGATACAATTTGAACGTTGACAAACTAAATAAAGTTTATTTTCTGACTTATAAAATGAAAGGTTGTCTTCATCGGGGTCTATCACTCTACATGTACCTGTTCATAGAGGCCTGTAGTACAGTAGAGCTTTAAATGGCACCAAATAAGACCATTAAAGATGAGATGCAGCCAGTGCTTGCCAAATTGAAAGCATTTTTTGAAATGGAGAAATTGGGAAGGGAAAGCTACCTGTCTTTGCAACGTCAATTAAACTGACTCTCATGGCACAACTTGGGTTATGATGATAAAAGAAGGTGGATGACATAATTATTTTTTATTGTGGCCGTTTTTCACTCTACTGATTCCATCGATATTTTTGTCAGAAAATAGCCTCCTCTCCCAGTCAATGGAACGGCTGAGTCACGTGGTTGGAAGATCGGTTTCAGATGGATAGACTATAGTTACAATATGAATAATATTAATAACAATATATAATTATAATATGAATTAGAGAATAAAGGTATTGTTTTTAGACCGTACCCGTGTTATATTGTCTGACATAAATGCGGACGATAGTATTATTTTAAGTTAAAGTAGAACAACGACGCCAACGCCGCAGGCGGAGTTCTACGCAATAAATAATACTATCGAACGCATTTATGTCAGACAATATAACACGGGTACGGTCTAAAAACAATACCTTTATTCTCATTCTTAAACAATCATACTTTATACATTTATCAAAGAAATAAGTACATTTTATTGTCCACATTTGACAACTTTTACCCCTGCTAGGATCGAATAACCCACAAACATTCCATCCAATCACATGCGATGAGTAAACCATGCGTAAGCGTCGCGGCGCCGGCATAAACGCAGGAAAAGCGCTAGAGACGCACTGCAGAAGTGCGCGTTATGGAGCAAACCAAGCATTGTGAAGGTCGGGCGCACTGTTAAAATGTAGGCCCCACCTCCCCGTGTTAAAGGTATATTATGTGATCTTTCCAGGGAGCGCCCTCAACATCGAAAAAAAAATAGAAAGCAGATTTTCTTGCAGATTTACATTTCTGATCATAAATCATGCATACATTCCAAGTTACAGGGCGATACGATTCTTAATTACTTCAAAATCATGGTTTTAGAGTGAAAATAAACTGTTATTTTTCACTCTAAATTCACTCCAAAACCATGATTTTGAGGTAATTAGGAATCGTATCGCTCTGTAACTTGGAATGTATGTATGATTTATGATCGGAAATGTAAATCTGCAAGAAAATCTACTTTCTAAAAAAAATTATGAATAGAGGGCGCGCTCTGGAAAAGATCACATAATATACCTTTAAGTTGTCTCATCTAGATGTCGCCGATTTCTCTGAGAACCAATGAGATTGCTTAAACTTTCTTAGCTGTTTAAGAATATTGAATAAACATATACATTTAGAAAAGTTATTTTAATAGGTCTCTTTGGAAGAGAGACGTAGAAGATCCAGCCTCTTCCTTATGAGCAAAATTCGGCATCAACTGGTGGCTGTCAATCCTGACCTTTATCTCACTCCCATGGCACCCTCAGCTACAAGATCTTACCACCCAAACAAATACCAACCAATCCAGTCTCGCATTCAGGCCTACCGCTACTCATTCTTCCCCCGCACTGTCGCCTGGTGGAATTCTCTTCCAACTAGCACCCTGTCTTCACCATCCTACGCGGTGTTCAAGGGAGCAGTAGCAGCAACCAATCCATAGATGTGGATGACCCTTTTACTCGCACTTTGTACATACTGCACTGATTAGCACCCTCGTTTCCCATGTACACAATGTCAACCTCGGCGTTACATCCTAACTTAAGGACTTTGCTGAGTACAACGTAGAAGTAGAAGTAGAAGTAGAAGTAGTTACATAATATTAATAGGAGTGGGCTATAGAGGGTCATAGTTTCAGATCATGCTTGCTACATGATTTTTTGATGACTTTATACGTACTGACAACATTTTCAACAACAAAATTGAAAAAAATGCAAAATCCAGGGTGCCCCGGCCAAAAAACCACAAAAAGTCGGCCATTTTGGAAAAACAGTATTTTGCTCATAAATCAATCATTTTTGGTCCAATCAATTTGATTTTGGTGGCAATACCCATGTTTGTTGGGACATGGAATAATCTATACAACTTTTATCGCATGATGATGTTTCGTTTTCCTGAAAATGGCATTTTTAGTGAAAATAGCCCTGTGAGGGCGCTGTTTAAAAAATACCTTTCGCATGGTAGCATCTCAAATTCTAATGTTGAAATATGATAGGAGCTACATTTTAGGCATTTCCTGAAAATCTGAGTACAATACCATTTGTTGTTTTGAAGCTACACCATTTTGAACATCTTTGAATTGTCTCCATTGAAACACATACTAATGAAAGTTCGTTGACCCCTTGTACTATCCTATGGAAGTGCTTGTAAAATCTATGTTGTAACGCGTTCTTGTGATTTTAAAGTGGATGCCACGGTAAAACAAAATGAGGTAACATGCTCACATCTTCAGACAATGTTTCTTGACACATTCTGAACACATTTCATGTATTCAAATTCATTTTTATTAATGCGATAGCTACTTTTTTGCAAAGCGCCCTCACAGTCCCAATTTGACCAAAATCAGCTATTTATACAAGAAAACAAAGGGGTTATATGAGATGAAACCAGCATAGAACAACATCTTGTACCTTTAAACATGGGTATTGCCACTAAAATCAAATAAATTAGACCAAAAATGACTGAGTTATGATCAAAAGTCTATTTTTTCCAAAATGGCCGACTTTTTGTGGTTTTTTGGCCGGGGCACCCTGGATTTCGCATTTTTTTCAATTTGGTTGTTGAAAATGTTGTCAGTGGGCATAAAGTCTTCAAAAAATCATGTAGCAAGCGTGATCTGAAACTATGACCTAAAAATGACCCTCTATAGCCCACTCCTAATATTAATACATCATATACATGGCATGCTTAATTTTATCCTGATTTAATCATCATTTCATTATAATTTAATTGAACTTCAGTTATATATGTCAATTAATTAATATTGCGTTAGAAGCATGTAGACTGATATTGGGTTCGATCATGATTTTAGGAATAATTTAGATACCTTTTTCGAACCATTGTGTTTGAGCTCCGCAGCTTTCGAGGTCATCACAACCCCTTCATTCAGCGTAGTGTTTAACCGAGACACCGGCTACGACCTACCCGCCGAATGAAGGGGTCGTGATGACCTCGAAAGCTACGGAGCTCAAACACAATGGTTCTAAAAACGTATCTAAATTATTCCTAATATTGCGTTGTTTTATAAAATAGGAGAAATTAGACAAATTGAAGTCAAATCAATGCATGCGCGCGTTAATGTGTGAATAATGGTATGACCCACAGGGCAGGGGGAGTGCTATTGTGAGCATATCAATATTTGCGCGCGCGTGCATTAATTTTTCGAGAAAAAAACATGCGCATGTATAGACCTGGACGACACTAAGTATTATATACACATCAAACTTCACAATTTTTAAGCATAATTTTGATCCTATGTAAAAATGCATAAAAACAAGTAAACAAGTTTGCTAACACCCGCAGTGAAAATGGGTGAACCCGCGGTTCCTGAACGACGAATCAAAACAATTACAAAGCACGCGGTGCGCGCATTGAACGGCAGCACTCCCGTGTATTTTAGTTTCTTGCTTTTCTGATTGGCTAAAGAGTGTATGAATTCAATTCAATTAAGTTTATTTAGGTACATTCAGGCCTATAGGTGCAATGTAGATCAAAATACTATCCACTTGTCAAGAAAGTTGCTATCACAAACAACAATTTGCAGCTTGAATGACAAATGAATAGTAATGTGATCAATTTAGGATTGTTTGATTGCGCCAACTATAAAATTGATGTCGTATGCAAATACGCAACACATACATTATGTTTAAGTATATTCTTATGCTTTAATGCAAACCAAAAAAAAATCACTTGATTCGTTTGAAACCAATTTAAAATATAAAAATTATGGCAGGCTGCAATGATCCCTGATCAGCCCCTACTTCATGAGAGAATATCAATATTTTATCGCAAGCTGGCATTCCAGCAATATCAATAAAAGTTTTTCATTCTTAAATCTAAACATAATTACATGTAGTCACACAAAATGAGGAGCATGTATCACCTGATTTGATTGCATGTAAGTCCTCAAAATCAAAATTCATGCAAGAAAGATTATGACATTGCTAAATAAAAATGAAGGATACACTTGAAATAGGTGTGAGAGTTAGGCTACGATATTTTGTTGTCGATTTTGTTGTTTTTGGTGGTTGTTTTTTGCTTGCTTTGCTTGCTTTTTTAATAACAAATAACTTTTTTTTTTGATGCAGCGTCCAAAATCGAAGTGGGCGGGGATGAGTAACATGTTACTTGACCTAATGAATAATGAAATGGTTCAAAATGTGACAGGAAACTCAGAATCGAGTTTCATTGGCCAGATGATTCAAATTAGTGAAATTAGAATGCCACTAGTAAAAGCATGTGTTTTGCAAATTCGCTAAATGATATGAAATGTTAGTGTTTTATAGTAATTTCATCTTAAAGTTGAAAGGAAGGAGAGTAAAAAAGAAATCTTTTTAAGTCTCTCACTTTGTCAAATGTTTTTACCTGATCCACAGGAGAGTTACTCAATACGAGCCAAGTTCACCGATAATTCTCACATTGGTTACATCAAAGCTATTGCAGCAAGTGAGAGTTTCCTAGCTTCCGGCAGCACAGACGAGACGATTCACTTGTATAATCTCAGAACTAATACAGAGCTTGGCACACTATTACAACATGATGGTAAGATCCATGATAGTACTCAAAATTCTACTCATGTATGAAGCTGATTCATTTGTATTAGTGACCAATGAAGCAAAAAAAAAAAATCCCTCCAACTACCCAAATTTCCCTCCAACTACCCAAATTTCCCTCCAACCACCCAAATTTCCTTCCAACTACCCAAATTTCCCTCCAACTACCCAAATTTCCCTCCAACTACCCAAATTTCCCTCCAACTACCCAAATTTCCCTCCAACTACCCAAATTTCCCTCCAACTACCCAAATTTCCCTCCAACCACCCAAATTTCCCTCCAACTACCCAAATTTCCCTCCAACTACCTAAATTTCCCTCCAACTACCCAAATTTCCCTCCAACTACCCACATTTCCCTCCAACCACCCAAATTTCCCTCCAACTACCCACATTTCCCTCCAACCACCCAAATTTCCCTCCAACTACCCACATTTCCCCCCAAATACCCAAATTTCCCCCCAAATACCCAAATTTCCCCCCAAATACCCAAATACCCAACTTTCCCTCCAAATACCCAAATTTCCCTCCAAATACCCAAATTTCCCTGGAAGGAGCTTTCCGAATTCCACATTTTTCCAGGCCTGTGTATTACCAGTAAGGAGTATCTAATTTTATCATTTCAGGTTCCATCACCTGTTTGTGTTTCCATGGTGATAGTCACATGGTTAGTAGCAGTGAAGATGGCACTCTGTGCGTGTGGAATACAGACTCATGGGATTGCATGAAAGTTCTCAAAGGGCACAAGTAAGTGAGAAAAATAAAAATCCCTTTTGTTTTGGAAAAAGTTTGGTTTTAATGGTATTGTTTTCAAGTATTGGTTGAATAATGTTCCCAAAGCATGAACCAATTTATTTTGAAGCTGAGGTGACCATGAACTTAAGCCCCCTTATCACACATTACCAAATCCCATCAACATTTTTGGTTAATTTTCTCGCTTATAAAGACGCTAGATTTTTCAATTTGACATTTTCCTGAAAGTTTATGATATTTTTAATCATTCAATCACAACAATTATATGCGATGACCCCAAAAGTTCCCCGAAAGTTCAGAGAAGTAAGCCCTTGAATTTGGAGAGCTGTTGTATCGCCCTCAATCAACAGAAAAAAAACAGAACCTTTACAATCAAAATTTACCTACACAATCTACAAAATGCATTGAAAATGGTTTATTTTGCACTGTTGTATTAGATACTAGTTCTTATATCAGGATTCAATTACAACTTAATTATTTGGGAGCAATAAGTGCCTTTCCTGATTACATTTTATTATGAGTGGGCCACAGTGCTGAAACCTGAAAAAAGGCTGATTGTCGTAATATTAATTACTGGCGTGGTATCTTAAATGGTCCAGTATGACGTTAAAAACATGACCAAATGTTCAAAATCTTATATCTAATCCTGGTGCAATCGATAAATGAGGGCTTATTGTAGAGATTATTTATCTCTGATATACATTTTGTTCCTGGGCAATTTTGCCGGGAATTAGTTTTATTTGTAGTTTTTAACTAAAGGAAGAGGAAGCTTGTTTGTACAGATGCTTTCAGTCACCATGCCAGACATATTTACCATTGTTTACTCCTACAGATCTGGTATAAATTCTGTGGCTGTACATCCATCGGGTAAACTAGCTTTATCAGTAGGTGTAGATAAGACATTGAGAACATGGAATCTACTCAGAGGAAGGGCAGCATACACAACTAATATCAAGCAAGGTAACTTTGCACACATATGGTTGGTATGCACAAAACAAGTTAAACCAGGTCTAACTTTAGACCTGGTCTCAATGAAGACTGATGATTAATATAGGTCACTTAATGCCTATGTGTTGTTTCGAGATAAATTGGAAAAATCAATATACGCGCGCTAATGTTGATGTGTGAATAATGGCACAACCCAGCGGGGGGAGTGCTATTGCGAGCATTTCAACATTTGCGCAAGTGCATGAATTTTCCTAATTTTTTGAGAAACAAAACATATGCTTGTATTGAACTTAATTCAGATATTACAATACAAATCAAACTTTTACAAGTTTGTGCATACTTTAAATCTCTTAATTATATAACGAATAAAACAAGTTTTATATTACCCGCAGTAAAAATTGGCGTACCTGTGCTGCGTGAAAAACAAATCAAAACAAAGCACCTATGTATGACGTGCACACAGAGTGTAATTAGACACTTTCAATGCACTCTGCATGTAAGTTTCCTGCTTTCTGATTGGTTCATAACTACTAAGAGTGTACATGAATAGTGATGATGATGACAGTTTAGTCAGTTCCTATTTGGCAAGAAGTATGCAGTTTTATTTTGTTGCACACAAACATAATTTTGTGTCAAGATCCTTGAATTGGGGAGGTTCAAACATCATCCACTCGGAGTTACCCAGGCTTTAGTATTTATTTTGTTGTTATCTTTCATAATTTAGTTGCAGATCATGTGCTGTGGTCACCGGATGGAGAGTTGTACATAGTAGTAATTGGTAAAACCATTAATGTGTACGACATTACAACTGCCAGTATATCATGTAGTATAGACCACGGTAATAGGATTAATGCATCAGTCTTTCTAACCGTAAGTATAACAACACTTATATAAAATCAACTGTATAAGGGACAAAAATCCAATAACTTAGGTTGGATTTGCCATACTGTAAACGTAGACATTTTACATTTCTGTTTGCGCTTTTTGCGCTCCAAGCAGCTACTGCTAATATAAAAACACTCTAATATATTTATTTTAAATATAAGTCTATGTAATGAACTTTATAATCGCAAATTTAAAAACAAGTGAAATAGCTGTAAATCAGCAAAGAGCGAACATTTAATTGCACGAAAATTACCACTTTACAGTATTCGACAATTGTGATGCGATCAAGCAAAATGAGTCTGAAGTTAAAAATATCACATCTTTTAGTTTCTTTGATTGTATTGGTAATTTGCAATGCAATATTTTGCAGAAACACCACTACGAATGGACAATTCCAAAGATATGAGCAAATAAAGGGTTTTCAAAACAATAGAAAACTGAACAAATCTTTCCTTTGATTGGTTACAATATTTGTGACTTCTGGCTCATATTTTTTTTATTTTTTTTATTTATTTATTTTTTAATAATAAAGGTCTAAATTTTATTGTCATCGCAGCCAACTGGCTGAATTGTAACAACATTACAAATCAAATACATTAATAAACAATGCAACGTCCAGGCAGCAGCTAAATCAGCGCCAAGTTGCGACATAAACCAACATGAACAAACATACATAACCCCTATATAGTAACCCCCAATAGGCAATGTAGACTAAGTGCCTTGCCCAAGGACACAAACACATTGGCACCAGCGGGGCTAGAACTCACGACCTTATGATTATGAGACCGGCAACTACTCCACTGGACCACACGTGCTCTACAATATTACTTGATCACATCATAATTTATGAAAACCTGAAACCAGATCAAGCTTCTAAGCAAACGTTGTAGGAAACATGAATATTTAATAAGATTAGATGTGGCAACACATTTGTTCAACTTGCGGTGAAATATAATGGTCCAAATTCAAATTCCGAAATGATTTTGACACCATAGCCACAGTCTGCCCAGATACTTTTTGGTATGAAGTGTATTTAGCAATGGGCAGTTCTTAGTGAATTGAAATCTTGACACATAGTTCATTTTATTGTGTTCCCATTCAAGATGGAGGCATGAGAATGAAGTTGCATGAAAAACTCTGAACAGCCTCAAAATGAGTGTGAAATCGGCCGATAAAGGCCAAAAGGGGTTGAAAATAAAAGAAAGTGGACATTTGGAAAACAAAATAGCCTGAATTCAGGCAAAACCCTGGAAATTCTCATGTCTGTAGATGGAGTGTTAGGTGGGGGGGATAAATTTAATGGGACGATATGATTTTACTCCCACTTTGTATGATTATTTCCATTCCACCATCCAGGATAGAGCGATGGTTATTTGGTGGTTGGGTAAGGAATATTGTATCTATTACACATTCCCTATGATTTTTTCATAACCAGGATAGAGTGATAGCAGTTGGAGGTGAGGGTAATGATATAAGCATCTATGAGATTGGGAAAACAGATGCCAAGTGCTGCTGTCAGTTTAAGGCGCATGAAAACAGGTAAGATAATTATGGATATTGTCAATAAGATTGTTTATGGATAATTAGAGGATTACTTTCTGCTTATTTTGATATACAATTATATATATAATCATATATATAATTATATATATCCTATTAAATATTAATTTAATTTAAGTGTCCAAGAACTTCTTTTGCCGAGTGTATTTGGAATAAGCCAATGAATTCATGATTACATCCACAGTGGCATATTCAGATTTGTCTATGGAATGTGTGGGATTGTGTTCCTCTTTGCAGCTAGCTATCAGATAAGCATTCAATAAATGTGGGAGGTAGAGCCTTAATTCTTCAGAGGAATTTCCTTCATAGTTTCAAACTGCAAGCACAAATCATATTCAGAAAAATGCCCCCTGTTCCTCTAGTTATGCCACTGCTCCAACCCTTTGATGATGTCACCGAGAGCAATAAGTTTGAAGACATATTTTATTTTTGATGTTGCCCTTTCAGAATCAAATCTCTACAGAGCGTGGCAGCATGCTCATCATCATCTAGTAAATCCTCAAGTAGTAATCACAAATGGTTGTTCTCAGCATCTAGTGATGGATTTATCAAGCTATGGAGCCTACACACTAACAAGGTGAGGAATTGTATACTTTATCTTAAGCGAAAAAAACACACCCACCCTGTTGTATTGTTGAATTTCAACAATTTGTTTTGGGAAAAACCCAACATTTCCACCAAATTTAGAGAGAAAAATCAACACGATTTTGTAAAATGAAAAATGAAAATTCAGAAAAAATTGGGTCGGTTGGGCCAGTAGAACAGTTTTTTCCCCGTCGCCTATGAGCCTTATATTGTGGAATTTAAAATCAGTCTGTGCTTGATGGTACAAACTATATCTGCTAAGGCTATATTAAAAAAATCTTTTGTCTCAGTCAAAGCTCTTCAGTTTTTCAAAACCTAATCAGAATGCTATAAACATTTAAAAAATAAAAATAAAAAAAAATTGAAATCCTTGTTAAAGTGACCTTTTTGTATTTAAAATGATGTGATTAATGGAAATCTGAAAAATCGGTGAAACTTTGGGATTTTTTTCTTTTCTTTCTAACACGCATCAATTAACTAACGCGCACGGGAGCTTTGAGACAAAATATTTTTTTAATATAGCCTAATGTAAAATGTTTTGAATGGACATTTAGTCTCATCTATATATTATGTAGAAATTGAGGTGATTTAAATTTGCACAGCTTTGAAATCAAATGCCATACTTGCATATTTGTAACCTTGCTCCAAACAAACCAGAAACAAGTTTATTGAGAAGCCAAATGTTGACAGTATTTTCATGTGGTGCATAATGCATGTCAACTTTCAGGAAGTATTTTGTTGTCTTTTCATTATTATGGATGTGCACTTGCAGTGGTTTGTCCAACCCAACCATATAGGCTCAGATCGAAGCTGTTTTACCCCCCACCTAATATTATCGTGAGCCAAAAGATTTTTGGTGGCGTTTTTTGTGGCACATAATATGCACACTCCACATACATTCAATCACCTTTGTCATGATTAAAAGAATCCAAAATGTTATCTCTTTGAATGCATTATGAGCTTCAAGACAATTATTCCAAAGGGCATGGGCATGCATATGAGATGACCATTAAAAAAAACGTCCTTATTTGAATGGTTTTGTTCTTTCTACACCTACAGTTGAGCGAAGAGCCTACGTTATTAGCTGAATTAAGTACAACAGCAAGGTTGACATGTATGACAGTCAGACAAACAGCGCCCTCAATGGAACAAGAGAAACTCGCTCACAAACAGACTGCAACTAAGAGGAACAAAGTTGCAGAAGGAACAGGTATGATTTAACCCGAAGTAAGGTGTTGTTTGAAAGCTAGGATAAAAAGAAGTGAGTTTGAAATTGTTTGAATATGATGTTTCAAAATGTTTGATAACATACCAAATAGAAGCATGTAGACTGATATTAAGTTCGATCACGTTTTTAGGAATAACTTAGATACCTTTTTCGAACTGTTGTGTTTGAGCTCTGTAGCTTTCGAGGTCATCACGACCCCTTCATTTAGCTTAGTGTTGACTCTCAAGCTCCGTAGCTCAAACAAAATGGTTCGAAAAAGTATCTAAATTAATCCAAACATACCAAATGTTTGCTCCTAGAACTAAAAGTTTGTGTCTAAAATTACCATTTTAGGGATTACTACGTCTAATTGCGGCACTTTTCTTCAATTATCAATATTTAATAGAACCCTGTATGTTGTGCTTGTTTTGAAACGGCTGAATTAGTCTCCACTTAGCGAGGATCGATCGCCCAAAGATCAATCGTCTGGCCAGTGTGAAAAGTCTTAATGTAGTCATTGATATCAAATCTTAGAATCTTAGAATCATATCTACCAACCCAATTTTTAGCCATCTAAAGTTCCTGACTAAATGTTATTTTACAATAATTCTCGTTACAGAAGAAAAGCCAAAGAAGAAGAAAGTGTCAATTTCCACCTGATGCAGCCGACAGCCTATATCAAATGACTACTCTTGCATTTTATATGGACTCTGCTTCTACATGCCAACATATTTAGCATCATTTAATTCAGAGATTTTGATCTTTGCCCATGGACAAGTTTCGTGAACCCTATGCTTTAACAATGCATGAATCCAGGGGGAGAATTTCCTTATTTCACAGTGCGAGAATTAGGGGATTCCTTAGTGGCCGTCAAATTCGACCAAACTTGCATGCGCCCAGGTGCCTGTATTTTGGTGTGTGCTGCGAATGCATATTTGTTACGCATTGAAAACACTTTGGGTTTGCGCAGCATACTAGCTTGCCTGTTAAGAATTTCGTCTAAAGCTTTATGACAGCAACTATTTGCTCTTTGCACGAAACCGCCATTTGCGAGGAGAGCCTCAAACTGGAATCGGATTGAATGAAAGTGTTGCATCATTTCACAATGTCTCACTGCATAACCAGTTACATTGTGTAGAGAGAGTCAAACTAGTTACATGTACAAATTATTATGGAATAGTCACATTTAATGCAGTACTAGTTTGAGGCTTTCTACACAAATGGCAGACCATGCAAATGACAAATAGAGGAGATTTTGCGAGATTTGTTAGATTCTTGCAAATACTTCAGAGAATCAAACTTTTGGGTTTTGTTTGCAGCCTTCCACAAAAACAAAATGCCCTGCCTGTAAATCGTAAAAATGTTATAGAATTAGTCAAAAATCTTTGCAATTTATTGCTTACCTAACTTTGGGGAGGTAGAAGTTACATACGGTCTTGTCCAAATGTATTGTTCAATGGGAGCAATTTTTAGAAAGTATGGCAATTTAAATCATAAGTAAAAATGTCATTACCCACCCTTCCGAAAGCATATTGAATTGAGCTATCTGTAATGTACCACTCAAAGGGAAAATTGTATCATTGCTACTTGTGACATGACAATATTAGGGGGACATGACTGAAGTTGTCCAGCAAGCACAACATTGAATAAAAACTGCCATCTCTCAACATGCCATTTTTTTAAATGTGGAAAAGTGGGGTGATCACAAGTTCTGGTATCAATGACATGGTTATTGGTGCTTAACTTTGTGCAAGTGCATTGTATACCTATGACTTCATTGATATTGGGACTTTCGATCACCACAAATTCAAAAAAAAAGGCATGATATGATATGGCAGTTTTTATTCGTTTTTATGATAAGTATGATGTTTTGATCGATATAGCTACGCGAATTGGGTTCAATAATATTTTTCTCTTTCTAACATAATATAATAAAGCAATGTTGTGCTTGCTGGACACCTCCATAAGTTTTTTCAGTTGCTACCATTCTCGATAAAAATGTCATATCCAATGGGATTCTTATATGGGTTTAAATACAAATTTAGACAAATCAAAAATTAAGTTTACCTTGTAATTCCAGTGATGTTATAACATGTTTAATTTGTTTACAAATGATCTATACAGGATGAATCAAAACAAATTGTGCACGATTTGAAACAGCCATTTGACCTTGATGCATGCATTGAACCATGGATTTTTTTTGCTTGTAGACTCTCACTCCATACCATCATGTTGTAGAAATAGTCGTGTCTTACTGTGCAAATTCCCATTGGAATGGCAAAAAATGCTGTCAGTTTACAAAACTTGCCACAGTTTGCCTATTTTTCAGTTACTTTCATTTTTTGGGAGGATAAACTAGATTAACGATGCCTTATACTGACAACAAAGTCCATGGTTCAATGCACGCATCAAGGACAAATGGCCGTTTTCAAACCGTGCACAATGTTTTTGGATTCACCATGTACTGCAATGACTATAATCACTCTTCGACAACTTATCATTTCAAGAAATTCTTTTTAATAAAGTTCTTCATTTTTACCATTACATAATCATGATAATAAGATAAATATAAAACACTTGATGTATGTATGACAAGAAGTTGAAATTAAAATTGATCAACACATCATTAATATGAAGTTTCCTGATTTCTTACGTATATGATATTGTCTGATTTCTTACTTATACGATATCAGTCACTTGTGAACTGTTTATGGTGAGCTATTTGACTAATGATTTCAAAAAGAAAACAAGATCTGTTGGTTGTCTTGGTAAATAATAATGTCCACACAAAAAACGCTGTTATGCAGAGAAGCCTGTATTGCTAATATGTGACCTGGCACCACAAAATGAGCGGAATGTCGCGGCGAAGATGTTGCTGAATTGAGCTAGGATAGCATGTTATTGATTTTTGCCGTTTGTTGTTAGTATGGACCAAGCCCTTTTATTATAGCGGGATTACAAAATAAATAACCTGGCATGGCTGGTAATACTCTTAACATAACAATACATACTGCTATTTTAGAATTCCCCTATAATAGAAGGGACCATGGGTCCATACCAACAACAATTTAAACGGCAAATCAATAATATGCTATGCTGTCTCAATTCAGCAACATCTTCGCCGCGACTTTCCGCTCATTTTGTGGTGCCAGGTCACATATACTTAGTGTCCATTAAAAGATTGTTTTCCCTGTGTTTGTACTGACACATCAAGTTTCTAGGTCAATAGACGTTATTCGTAATTGGCGATTTCATGTCAAAGAGGGAGACATACTCTATGTCACGCCGATAAACATACAATCTCATACTTTTACTGCAATATAATGAACTGTGAACTTCTACATTTTTCTAGACAGTGTCATTTACCAGCAAACATGTAATTTCAAACTAGTGGCATAGATAGTTTATACGTTCAAGTTTATTTCATGAATGTAATCAGGTCAAAGAAGTATGAAGAATTGTTATGATTAGTGCAAAGTTCACCACATTGAAAAACTACATCTAATCACTCTTGTCTCGGCTACATAACTAGCCTCGTTTTCGGAGCACAAATTGCTCTGAGCATGCTCAATTGGATAGCATGGCCCTCTTTTGACGCAAGTGCGCCAATTACGAATAACGTCTATAGCTTTATTTATTTTAAAGTATAGTCTAAACCCCACCAAAATTGAACTTCTAAACAAACAATTTACAAACAAGTAAAACGTAAGAATTTTGTCACTTTGTACCTATAACTCAAAATCAATATTCCTGACTCATTCTGCCTGCTTGATCACATCACATATAACAACTTTAATTACCACCACAATTGCCAGTGTGAAGCCATTAATAGTGTATAGAGCAAGAAAGAGTTTTAAATTCAAACACCTGTTGGGTTTCCCATTATATACGGTTTACAGAGTATAAAAATACTCCATACTGCAGGGTACCCAAACCCAAAAGTTCAATTATTCAATTCAAACATACCACTATCAAAAACTTCAATGGAAATAACAAACTTACAATTGAGCTATCTGAGCAGGCAAAGTACAAGAGAAAAATGTATTAAACTTTCTTAATTTTACCTTGCATCAATTGCAAACTGTTTATGCAAGGAATGGTTTTAATTAATTAATTTAAATAGGAAAGTGTATTATTTCTTGTTATGCAGCCAGATTGTTAATAACACAAATACTTTCCAAATGCTTTCACTTTTACATTTGTCATTTAAAAATATCCTTAATCAACTTTCCAATTGAAGCTGGTATATATTTGACACATACTAAATGGAAAATGTTCATGTTATTATGAGCTTAAACTCAAAATCATCCAGATCCTCGGCCTCGGTCAAGAATCTTAGAATGTTTTCTCCCAAAGATTCTCATCAAAATCAGGAGAATCTAAATGTTTTTCAAGTTATAGAATTCATGGACTCCAGTCCGATGAATTTGAACAAATCCATTTGGGTATAGGCAGTGTGTGACAATATTCTATCACTTTGATCCACCTGCTGCGCCTCCTTTGTTTTTAGCTGCCTGCACATGAAACTTTCTTGTCTTCTTGAATTTCTCAAATTTGCGCTTCTTCTTCACTCGTTTGGCCTCTGCCTCTTCTTCATCTACCTTCACTTGAACCTTCAGGTTACTCATTGCACTGCCAGAATCTAAATATATTAGAGAGGTATGGAATCATCATAAGACAAAGATCTATCTAAACGTTTTTTATGAACCTAGGGCGACGAAAAACACATACCTGTTTTACGGGCGGATGGCAGGACCTGTCAAGTAAGTTCGGTTGGTCGGTCAGGCATTTTTTTAAATATATTTTTTTAACCTAAAATGTCACCAAAATTTGAAGCCAAAAATTCTACCGATTTTCGGTGAAAAACTGGCTGATTTTACATGGTTTGAGAAAAATATGTCTAAAAAAAATAAAATAAATAAAGTGGGTCAGTCGGGCCAGTAAAACAGGGTGGGGTTTTCTCGCCGCTTAACCATTAATTGTTGTATAATTGGTAAATACCTGATTGGGTCAGTGGTGGTCAGATACCAGTGACATGTATGACAGTTGACATGGTTGGTGGCATGTTACATTTGAATCAATATCTGTTAACACATGACTGTTGGATAAAACATGATTTGGTATTAAGGGGTTTCATGACACATAGAGTTAACGTAGAAATGTTCTTAAGATTTTGATATTAGGTGTTCTCAACGGTGCTGACCACGAATCTAAAATAAAAAATTGGGGGTACGGGCTTAGTTTTTGAGCTATATCCGTTTCAAAAATGGTGTTTTTTCCAAAAAATACTACATGGTTCTATGGGAAATGAGGAAAAATTCGACTTTAATGGAAGATTCCACAAAATCTGACCGTCAATTTTTCTCATTTTTTCAATATGTGCTGCGCATTTATACATTCTTTCAAATAATGAAATAAAAAAATGGGGTCACCAACTTACTTTCTCTGATAATTGGCTTTAAATGAGAAAATTCCTGCAAATTTATGTGTAATGTTTAGAGCGTAAACACACGGTAGATGCGCATGCAGCAAAAGATAATATTCGCGCGTACGGTGGCGTTAGCACGCTGGGCGTTAGAAATTAAGCGTTTCGTTTGATGGTGACGCAGAGGCAACAAGGATGTCGCGCAGTTTATGTTGTGATCCGCGAAGGGGAACATTCAGATCTCAGACATGCTTGGCGTTACTTGAAAAGTGGGTCCTTTTTGCTAACGAAAACCAGCGTACACGATTTGCTTGATGATGTATGAAAAATTGTTTCGCAACTAGCCTATAAACCTAAACTATCTTGACCAGTGATGACTAGTAATTTGAAAGCGGGAATTAAAACCCTTCCTCACAGTACATGCAGTCAGTTCAGACCTGAGTGGTCGGTGTGCACCGCACTCATGTATACCCGGTAACCGTAAGTAGCATTATTATTACTAGCATAATAATACGAACCCGATTCATATTGGTCATGCATCAAACCCCGCCCCACACCTTAACCCCCCCCGACACACATGCCTGTCCTGCCTCGCATCACACCGATTTCCCCCACCCAACACCCAAATCAAGTGTAAGTCACGTCTTTTTTTATAGGCCTACTTGGAATGGAATGCACTTCATGTTCAAAAAAGAAAACTCGTGATTTTAGCATGTTTAGTTTAAAACATAATGTTACGTATCGATTTACAATTATACTTGTAGCATATTATTTTCAAAGTTCAAAATGAAATCAACCTATCTTAAACAAACTTTTTTGAGAATTTGGGGCAATCATTGGTTGACAAAGTCCAACATTTAGTTTGTGCTCTGATTTACAAACATGACAAATGCGCTCGCAGCGCCCGACATTTAAAGGAAAATGAATTAAAAATGATATTTTTGTAATTATTTTTTGAACAAATATATATAGTAGTAGGCCTAGTAGTACTCTTTCATTAAAGAAAACCCGTAGGCCTTGCATAACATTTCCATATTTCAACATGACGGCGGCTTGTCAGGGCCCACAAATATTGTGGGTAAAATACGAAGCTTGATTGTTCAACTCACATAAAGGGGTCATTAAATGAGAATGCCCAAAATTGCGTCCAACAATCTAAAAAAAAAACAGGTCATATCTATCTTACAATTTGAAATTTCGTTTGCAAAACGGGTTTCACTTAGAAGATGATTTACAAACAGGATTTTATTCAGTATAGGCCTATTAAGCTATTAAATATTAGAGTAATTTCGATAGATTAAAACAGGATATTGTTCATTCAATGAGAATCCCACAATTATTATATCGTGCTTTTACAAATGGGGTTTCAGTAATAAAATAATCTTACAAATAGGGTTTCATTCAATGTTTAGTTATTAACAGACTATCTTCTTTATTTGGCCTAAGGCGACGAAAAAACCACCCCGTTCTACGGGCGAATTTTTGTGAATTTTCAGCAATTTAAAAAAAGGATAATTTAGATTTAGAAATAGGATAATTTAGTAATAATAGGTTCAAACCAGGGGCGTACCGACCGGGGGGGGGGGGGGGGGGGGGGGGGCAACTTGCCCCCCCCCCCCCCCCCCCCCCCCCCTGGCTCCAAATACCGGGACGCTAAATTCGCAATACCGGGACGCTAAATTTTCATAAGGAAAAAAAAATAGGGCCTAGGCCAGAAAACACTGAGGATTGGGCATTATTTGTTGACTGTTGTGCTATTTGTACTGCGAAATTGTGTGACCGTGCGAAATTTTGTGATCGTGCACCCTTTTGTGACCCCCCCATCAACCATTAAATTTTCTTGCCGCCGCGCACGAATGATTTACGCATTTAATGCGTGCGTTGTTAAAATTCTAAACGCGACAGCTTGCGTCAAAAGTACGCTCGTTAAAATGCGCGTGTTTGCAAGCGCATACAGCGGAATACGCTAGCATTTTCAAGTTGGGGGAAAAAAGGTGAAAACGGCTTGCGCGTATTCTATGTGTCATGAAACCCCTTAACCTAGATTTCACTCACGAAGTCATATAAAAGAGCTTGACCAAGTTTAGTCATTGGTTTCTGGGCATATCCTAACCATAGGCTATTTAATGACAAATGATTAAAATCGCTCAATGCCTGAGGACTGGGATGCAGTCCCCAAAATAATACCTCCTGGGGCATCAATACAAAACACAATACAGTACTAGGTGCTGGTAGCACACGAGCAGGCAGGCTATCACATGCCAAAGAAAATCTGATGACATTTCCCCTAATTTGACCAGATTTTCTCCCCTAACATTTTTATTCAAAATAAAACCCCTTGGGGGTTAGCGCTGATGCACCATGCATTAAAAACACCACAGGGCTTGAAATAAGCAGGAACTTTATGAAAAACAGCATGAAAAACAGCTTCGGAAAAGAAAGTGATTCCCAAAGTTGCGTATGGCCTATATACAAGTCCTTTCTTTTGTGTATCTTACTTGATGATTCAAATGGTTGTACAAGGGCGCCATCAAGTGTTGGGTACAGTTGTGAAGTCCATCGTGGAAAGAGCTTCTGCTTAAGTAGTGACTTCAAGGCCCCTAGCAAAGACAAATAAGTATAGACAAATATTCTCTTAAATTGGGATATTGAAAGTGTTCGCTGACTCTATTATATTATGGAGTATAGAGATATTAAACATCTGACCCAATTTATATGGGATGACTTTCACTACTGATGTGTCAGAGGTAGTTCATCAGAAACCATGAGAAAGATGATACTGCTACGCCTAGCAATGGTTCAGAAGGCGATGCCAGTGTCGCCTTTCATTTTGTGATTATCTCTACAAATCCACCGCTTTCAAGATGTCATCATTGTGATGAGTGCAAAATGATCACTACAAATGTTGTATTGACTGCAAAATGTAGACAAATCATTCTTTCAATCATTTAATTATAAAAATACAATTACACATCATATATCATATTTCCAGACCCCCTCCTATTTTTGACCCTGAAAACTTTGGGTTCAAGGTACCTAGCCTTGCCCTACCCAAAACTGCCCAAAACTGCATCCATATTAGCATACCAATGGCATGCTAGGTTCAATCTTTAAAAAAATGGCGCCTATAAGTGATCCCTAACTTGGGATATTGGATATGTTTAAGTGTTTTTATAGGAAAAGTTAGAGACTTCTCAAACATTTGGCTTGATCAATTAACTGTTCTTTGCTAAACAGTAATCACATGTACATGTAGTGATCAGGTCATCATGTGTGTCAAATCAGAGCCTGTAATACAAATCATTTAACCTACCTCTTAACTGCCTCATTTTGCCAGTGTGTTCTTTCTGCTCAACTTCACTTCCTATGTCGTCCAGACTGAATTATATGGTCAAGAAAAGGTGAACCATTTTAGACAGTTACGTATAACAAGAGGTACAACAAAAATATGGAATACCGGGTAAATTTTTATAGATATAGAATAAACTGAAAAACAAAACAAAACACAAACAAACTGACAAAAAAATTAAAAAACAAATCTAACCAAAAACAACATCCTTTATATTAAATGAGTAAAATAATCACCAGCTCTATATGGGCTTGACTGACCCATTACTTGCAAATCTTAGGATTTTGTATCTTTTTACATGGGTTTTGTATGAAAATTAAAATGGGGGAGGGCCAGACAAGGATGGCCTAAACACATCATCGAAATGTGCAATATAACAATGTGCATCTTTAACAAATTTGAACCAAATCCTTCCCTTCTCAATGTGAAAACTTAAAAAATATAATAGTTCTAAATTTGTGCATTGATCACCTCATGAATCATCATGATCTATAACATACATCTTCTTACCACACTTGACTGTTGTCTTTATTGGCAATCTGCATAAAGTGGGGGCAATGATTTACCACCAACAGACCAACAGTAGTGCAACCCCCCCTCACTCGTATGTATTTGAATTTAACAAATTAGGTAATTTACTGTTGTCGGGCACAAATGCGCATGTGCAGTTACCCTAGAAGTGCCCAAATGGGTCATGGCATACTTCTTTTCACACCTTCAGACATGTTCTTTGTCTGTTTTTCCATTCGTTTCATTATTTTTAATAGAGCCATGTTGAGGGACTATCGGACTCAGTCTATTTCTCAATATATCAAGGATACATCATATCATCCAGGTCAACATCCAGCTCCTTGGCAGCATTCTCGTACCACTGGTTTTGTTTCTTCTTCTTGGTAACACATAGCTCCAGTTTGTCAATCTCTCTAGCCAAGTCTACTCTCTCATTGACGGCCTCAAAGAAACGATTCTCGGTAGGGAAGTTGGACAGGTCATCTACATAGATAGAGGTAAAAATGTTGAAGGTTAAGAAAAGGGTGATCCTATCATTGGATTAACTGTAACTCCACTATGTCATGCAAAATCATTTGAATAGCAGCACCTGGCAGTGTGCCACATATGATGTGATCAAGCTAAATCAGTCAGAAGTCAGACAGGCTAAGTTTCTGGATCAAAATATCAAGAAAATATTGCTCTTGTTCTATGTTTTGTTCGATTATTCTATTTCATCTTGGTATGGCGGTATCCAAAAGCAGATGAGTAAAAGCCTGCAAGTTGCTCAAAACAAGGTTATAAGATTCATTCTAAATAAAGATTCCAGGTACCATGTATGTGTAAATGATTTTAAAACTCTTAATTGTCTGAATATCCACAACAGAGCCAAACAACTCAGGTTAAACCATGTTTTTGATATTTTTAATGAAATTATCAATTGTTAATAGTTTTAAATAGTTTAATATTTAGTATCAATTTTAAATATGTATACAGTGACTGTTGATGCACTTGTTGTATTTTTGTTTTCCTTAGGACCCCTTCGGAAATAAGCCTTCAGGCTTAAAGGGTTATCCTGTTTGTATCTCCCCCAATTTTGTGTGGTTTTGTAATTTTCGGTGTATCTTAAGATTCTTTATATTTATTATCATTGTCATTGTTATATATAATATGTGGAGATACCTAAATAAATCAAATCAAATCAGTCGGAACGGAACCTGATGCCTCCAAGAATTGACAAACAACTGGTTAAGCCACTGAGTCGGAAATATTGGTTTTGAGATAATAACGAAACAAAGGATGGAATTTCCTTTGTTTTGAAAACCCCTAAATTGATCACATCTTTGCAATCAATTGTCCATTCTTATGGGGTTTTCTGCAAAATGTTGCATTGAAAATGGCCAATACAATCAAGTAGAAAACTAAAAATGTGACATTTTAGAGCTCGGACAGATTTTGCTTGATCACATCACATATGGTGTATTAGCAGATTAGCTGTCACAGCACCCCATGGCTATACATAAACAATCAAGTTGTTAAGATTGGTGAGCAACGCTCCATAGCTGACTGGCCAACTTTGGCTTTGATCCCTGGGGGAAGAGCATCATTTCCCCACCTTGACCCTCTCTCATTTTCTAAAGTTCATCACAGTCAATGACCACAGGAGAGGGTTAATAATTTAACGATAACATGACAGAATAGTGTATTGCATGCATTGTGATTGGGAGGAATACCCATGTGCATGCCTACAAGGGTCTCAATTATCTGTGCAAGCAAGAAGACATTTTAAACTGGGTTGACAATTCATAATTTCAAACTTGTTGGATACTAAAATCAAATAGACCTATGAACACCAGCCAAAACAGAACATTAAATACAATTCAGAGTTGCTTGGCACCAACACACACAGTTCAGAGAGACATTACGATTTACGATCATACTAACCTCTATTGAGAGCCTTGCACACCCGTCTGAAGGCTTTCACTTCTTGAGCTGATACAATCATTATGCTAAGTCCTGCTTTAGATGCTCTGGCTGTCCGACCGCTGCGATGTACATAACTCTATGGGTGAATTATCAAAATAAATACTGCAATGTCAATACATAAACATTTGTGAAAAGATTCATCAGGTTTGTTGAAATTCATTGAAGTAAACAATCTGCTTGACAAAACCAATTAATATACTCACATATTAATATTTCATCCTCATACATCGGAGCATTTCATCAGAATGGCAATGATCTACTTTGGCGCGAAGAAACATCTTCAGAGTTGCCAGTTCGTTTTAGTAGTGCATCATAGACGTGACTGAGCAAAAAAGTCCAAAAAAAGACATACTGGAGATAGTCAATAAAGGAGAAGTCCCTAACCTTACGGAACACCTCAACCAGGTAGACACTTCTGGGAGCATCAAATTCACTTACGAAGAAGAGAAAGACGGACAGATCCCTTTCTTAGACACTCTTATTGTAAGAAAACCTGGCGGTGGCTTCAAACTCCTTGTGTATCGCAAACCCACACACACAGACCAATACCTGAACTTTGGGTCTCAACATCCACTCCACCAAAAGCTAGGTGTGATTAGAACTCTTCTCGACAGGATGAATTCCATTGTCACCGAAGACGCGGACAAACAACAAGAAGAAACTAGGATCCACAAAGCCCTCGGTACTTGTGGATACCCTAAATGGACCATAAATAAAGTCAAACGCCAAATGGAAGACAAGAAGAACAAGCCCAAGGAGAGGAAGAAGAACGAGGGAGTCAAAACGATAGGCATGGTGGTTGTTCCATATATCCAAGGCATTACAGAAAGAATCCAGAGGATTTACAAAAGTACATCAACACTGCTATGAAGCCTCACAATACTCTGAGACGCCTTCTAGTACTCCCTAAGGACAAGAGGGACACCCTTCAAACCAGCAACTGCATCTATGAAATCCCCTGCAAAAACTGCAAGCTGACGTATGTGGGTGAGACCTCCTGACTTTTCGGAGTCCGACTAGCAGAACACAAAGCAGAGTCAAAGAAAGCAGACATCAAGAAATACACGAGATCAGAGAGAAAGGCTGCAGAGCAAGAGCAGACTAAATCAGCTATTTCGGATCATGTAGCCAGGGCAAACCACGTCATAGACTGGAATGAGGCCACCATATTAGGTTGTGAACACAACAGGAGATCCAGAGAGGTACGCGAGGCGATGGAAATAAGAAAGAGAGGGGACAAAACACTCAACCGTGAGGAGGGGACTTTTTTGCTCAGTCACGTCTATGATCCACTACTAAAACGAACTGGGAACTCTGAAGATGATGTTTCTTCGCACCAAAGTGGATTATTGCCATTTGAAATATTAATATGTGAGTATATTAAAGGTAGATGACCCGATCACATTCCGATTTTCAACTTGAAGTTTTCTATTCTACATGAAAGGTCATCCTTAAAAAAGTCGTGTTCCAAAGTTTGAGTTGCATAGCTCTAATGGTTCTTATTTTACACGCACAAGATGCTGTGAACTGTACCCATTGAGTAGTACACAAACTATATCGGTGGTATACCACCATTCGCGGTAATTCGACGTTATTTCATCGATTTCTCCGTAATTATACCGATTTAGGCCGTCAAATTTCAGTATGATGATGAGAAAAATACGAGCTTTCATATGATATGAAAATCTCCGTATGTTTGAAATAATTCTGTGTTACGAAAAAGTGATCGGGTCATCTACCTTTAATTGGTTTTGTCAAGCAGATTGTTTACTTCAATATAAACATTAGTATCAACAATGGCCCAGTTGAGTGTTTGTTTATCCGTATGCAAAACAAATCACATTCATATCTCTGGGAAGTTTATAGCGAGGCTAGATCTCCACGTCGCTCTATGTATGGTCAGTATCTTATCAGGGCGGTTCTCGAACGGCGCGTCTTGCTTGCTTTTGTAATGTTTGATAGCAAATTGTTATAGATCAGTAATGTCAACACACACTTTGGGGTGTTATTCTGCATCATGCGCAAGACAACATGAAATAACTTTCCAGGTTCAATCTTTTGTTGAAAAAAAAGAAGAATTTTTATCTCCTAAACATTTCGGGCTAATGATAAATATCCAGATTGGCCTACTTTGGGCCATTTATTTTGGATAGCACCCTATCTACTTGTATGTACCCACGGTAACCTACCTCTGATGTTTTAGGTACATGATAGTGGATAACATGCTGTACATTGGGTATGTCTAATCCTCTTGCTGCCACGTCTGTGGCTAATAGCAGACCTCGTGGGTTAGAAGCAAATCTGAAGAAGTATAAATAACAAACAAAAATTAATACAAGTGTGAAATATTTCATCATTTTGGTACAGAGCAGAGTAAAATGAGTAAAAAAAATTGACACTTAATTTTACAAGTGCGACATTGCATCCAACTCAGCTGGACTTCATCAGGCAACAGACCCCATGGGTGGGTGGGGTCGCATCAATGCATTTGGTCACATGATTGATAGTATGCAGGGCTGGAACTTTAGATTTTTTTTCAACCAGCCAGTCAGGCAGGTAACTCACAAACATACCTGCCCAACAGAAATTCCACCGGCCAGTGTAACTCTCACTTACACTATTAGTTTGAACATTTTACCTACCAGTTGGTCAAGTACTTTTGCATCTTCACCTGCCCGACACAAAAGTGGGTGGGTGATATTTCCAGGCCTGACAGTATGATACCCTTGAATTGCCCAATCCCAGTGCTCCAATGAAACACTCCTTTCTTGTTCAGTGATGAATGATCAATTCTCTCACTTCTTTGGTGCCATTTTGTGTGCAAATCTTTTCTACTGAGAATGACAGCATAACCTGTTTTGATAGTTCGGCCAGTGTCTTTTAGTGTGGAAATACAGCAAAGTTTTATGTCTAATTGAGGCTAAGCCAGCTTGACATACAACAAAGTTCTGTGTCTAATTGTCAAAGTTCTGTGTCTAATTGAGGCTAAGCCAGATTGACATACAGTAAAGTTCTGTGTCTAATTGAGGCTAAGCCAGCTTGACATACAGCAAAGTACTGTGTCTAATTGAGGCTAAGCCAGCTTGACATACAGTAAAGTTCTGTGTCTAATTGAGGCTAAGCCAGCTTGACATACAACAAAGTTCTGTGTCTAATTGAGGCTAAGCCAGCTTGACATACAGTAAAGTTCTGTGTCTAATTGAGGCTAAGCCAGCTTGACATACAACAAAGTTCTGTGTCTAATTGAGGCTAAGCCAGATTGACATACAGTAAAGTTCTGTGTCTAATTGAGGCTAAGCCAGCTTGACATACAACAAAGTTCTGTGTCTAATAGAGACTAAGCCAGCTTGACATACAACAAAGTTCTGTGTCTAATTGAGGCTAAGCCAGATTGGCATACAGTAAAATTCTGTGTCTAATTGAGGCTAAGCCAGCTTGACATACAGCAAAGTTCTGTGTCTAATTGAGGCTAAGCCAGCTTGACATACAGTAAAGTTTTATGTCTAATTGAGACCAAGCCAGCTTGACATACAACAAAGTTCTGTGTCTAATTGAGGCTAAGCCAGATTGACATACAGTAAAGTTCTGTGTCTAATTGAGGCTAAGCCAGCTTGACATACAACAAAGTTCTGTGTCTAATTGAGGCTAAGCCAGCTTGACATACAGTAAAGTTCTGTGTCTAATTGAGGCTAAGCCAGCTTGACATACAACAAAGTTCTGTGTCTAATTGAGGCTAAGCCAGATTGACATACAGTAAAGTTCTGTGTCTAATTGAGGCTAAGCCAGCTTGACATACAACAAAGTTCTGTGTCTAATAGAGACTAAGCCAGCTTGACATACAACAAAGTTCTGTGTCTAATTGAGGCTAAGCCAGATTGACATACAGTAAAGTTCTGTGTCTAATTGAGGCTAAGCCAGCTTGACATACAGCAAAGTTCTGTGTCTAATTGAGGCTAAGCCAGCTTGACATACAGTACAGTTTTATGTCTAATTGAGACCAAGCCAGCTTGCCATACAACAAAGTTCTGTGTCTAATTGAGGCTAAGCCAGATTGACATACAGTAAAGTTCTGTGTCTAATTGAGGCTAAGCCAGCTTGACATACAACAAAGTTCTGTGTCTAATTGAGGCTAAGCCAGCTTGACATACAGTAAAGTTCTGTGTCTAATAGAGACTAAGCCAGATTGACATACAGCAAAGTTCTGTGTCTAATTGAGGCTAAGCCAGCTTGACATACAGTAAAGTTTTATGTCTAATTGAGACCAAGCCAGCTTGACATACAACAAAGTTCTGTGTCTAATTGAGGCTAAGCCAGCTTGACATACAGTAAAGTTCTGTGTCTAATAGTAGGTATAGCACCCAATAAATTAAAATGCACTGAAAGTGTACAAAATTAGTCTTATGTTGTAGATAATTGCAAAAGTAGAAATTTGGTAAAAAAATCATGCAAAAAGGTTGTACAGTTCTCAAGATGTTGTCCATTGATTATTGGAAAATATGACCGGAAATCTGCCAAAAAGTGCTATTTAAGGTCAAAACTGACATTTCAGCAAGTTTACACCCTTCTAATTATAAAACTATGTACATACAGTAGCTACAAAACACAGATGCAAGATACTGGCCATAGGTTTATCCATTTCTATTAAAATCAGACATGATATTTATTTCATATTTGTACAGCAGACTCCAGAATATGCCATTTTATTCAAAATTCATAATCGCAACTCTGAAAATCGTCAAAAAATGACTAAGTCCAGCTAATTAATATGCGTAATGTGAATATCTGAAGTTCTACAAGCAGTAGAGAGATGAGCTTTGGTATACTGTTTACCTGTGACAAGACGTATATTAAAATGTAAAATTTAGTTAATTATCTCATTAAATATGCAAATGAGCTCATTATGTATTCAAATTTTGCATATATGCAAATTATGTCAGTTTGACTCGCATTTTGTTTACATAAGTTTATTCCTGAACATATTCTCTAGCCATTTCCAGTATGTTGCTATCAATCAGTGCAACTGCTGTGGAGAGGTCTGCAGTAAGCTACCATAATAAGCTTATTCTGTGTTTTGGGGTCTTTTTCTGGTGTGATGCATTCAATGGATATACAAACTAATCATATCAGCCAAAAGTAGAGAGTTTTTACTAGCATCTGGTACCTTCTACATTTCAAATTTGGCCTTCAAATTTTCAAATCGGGCAATTATATCAAAATTTAGAGCAAATTCCCAAACATTATGTAACTAGCCACAACTCAGCCGAATAACATTCGATTGATATGTATGACCCAGGGTCATGTACAGAGAGGTCACAGCTACCATATATAGCAAGCTCAGTGCCAAATAAGGAGTGCATCATAACAGAATGGTCAATTATTGGTGTGGGTGTTTTTCAATGCTGAGCTGCATTGCTTATAGTGTGTGCTGTCAATGGGACCCAAGTGTGTGCAAGGCATAAAAAGTACTTGCAAAGATTAAAAAAAACAAAAACTTCCGGGTGTAGAATAATCACCAAACTTCAGATTCAGATAGAGAAGAGATCAATCTAATTAATGATGAAGAGTGTACATTTATATATTATTAAGTTTTTTCAAACCAGTCCATTAAATTTTGCCTAATAAACAAGTAAATTCACCTGAGTGTGCACACACTCTGTGTGGCAGACCCTAGTGTAGCGAATGTGCTATACCTACTAATAGAGACTAAGCCAGATTGACATACAGCAAAGTTCTGTGTCTAATAGAGACTAAGCCAGATTGACATACAGCAAAGTTCTGTGTCTAATTGAGGCTAAGTCAGCTTGACATACAGTAAAGTTTTATGTCTAATTGAGACCAAGCCAGCTTGACATACAACAAAGTTCTGTGTCTAATTGAGGCTAAGCCAGATTGACATACAGTAAAGTTCTGTGTCTAATTGAGGCTAAGCCAGCTTGACATACAACAAAGTTCTGTGTCTAATAGAGACTAAGCCAGATTGACATACAGCAAAGTTCTGTGTCTAATAGAGACTAAGCCAGATTGACATACAGCAAAGTTCTGTGTCTAATTGAGGCTAAGCCAGCTTGACATACAACAAAGTTTTGTGTCTAATAGAGACTAAGCCAGATTGACATACAGCAAAGTTTTGTGTCTAATTGAGGCTAAGCCAGCTTGACATACAGCAAAGTTCTGTGTCTAATTGAGGCTAAGCCAGCTTGACATACAGCAAAGTTCTGTGTCTAATTGAGGCTAAGCCAGATTGACATACAGCAAAGTTCTGTGTCTAATAGAGACTAAGCCAGATTGACATACAGCAAAGTTCTGTGTCTAATTGAGGCTAAGCCAGTTTCACAGGTCACTTGTCTGGTGCAATTGTTGACTCATTTTACTCCTCTGTTTAGAAGCTACTGAAACTATTCATTATTATTAGATGCAGCATTTTTTTTGTTGAGAAAGTTCCACACTCACCTATCCAGGTTTTTGAGTCTCTGTCTTTGATGCATGGACGAGTGGAGAGGTAGCGGGTTGCATTGGAGTAGTGTAAAGATTGTTATCAGGCGACGTATAGCTTCAATACTATTAGTGAACACAAGTGTTCTGCCAGGGTATTGTAGCAAGAAGTAGTACAAGTAGATATCCTGGAGAGGAAAAAAAAGGCCAGTTTAAGTAGATCTTTTGATACCATGATAATTAGGGCTGTGGGGCAGAGGCCGACTTATTTGATGGTAAAACTAAGGGGTGGAACACTTGAAATAATACAGTTAAACACACGGGCTGCTTGCTATTTCTAAACTGGTTGGTTCTGATTGGTCATAGTAATACAGAGGGAACCGAACTACCGCCGGGCATGATTTTAATGGCTTCTGTTGACTTCCAATATTCCGAGCTAAGATGGTTGGGTAATAATACCTCGGTTGTGAAGCCATTTGATACTGAGGTGAACACCCGCCCCCTCCCCGCCTGCACCTCAGTAATTTCAACCACTACCGCCGGGCATCATTTGAATGGCTTCAGATGACTTCCAATTTTCCGAACTAAGATGGCGTGTATATACCTTGGTTGTGAAGCCATATGATACTGAGGTGAACACCCTCGCCAAACCACCACTCACCTTTTCTGAAAAATTGCAGACAATCTTTGCCTCCATAAGTGTAGCTACTGTGCCTTGTTTATTTGTGAGATCAACTACCTTGGCGTCTTCACGTGTAGCAACCTTGGACAAAACAGTATCTAGAAATGGAAGGAAGCAGTAGAGGTTACACATTACTGTAAAGCAACACAAGTTCGCTGGCATTTCAATTTCGCTAATTTAGCTAGGACCTCTATTCGCGAAATCAAAATGCCGCTAATTAACAAGTTATATATAGGTTAACATAGCAAGATGATTCAAATTAGTGAAATTAAAATGCCACCTATTGGTGGTGTTTTGCAAATTCGCTAAATGTTCAAGTCATGAAACTTTAGTGTTTTACTTATATGTGACAAGATCAAGCGAAATGAGTCACATGTCTGCAGTTTTCAATTTTGATATTTGCCCATCATTTAAAATCAGGGGAAAATGCTACAGTATGGTCCAAACACCACTAAAATCGAACTTCTAGTTTTTAAGTTCCAAACAATTTACCAACTGAGAAAACAACGTAAAACATGAAAATATGTCCCTTCTTTTTACCTATAACTCAAAATCAATATTCCCTGGTATCCGACTTATTCCGGTTGATTGTGTCACATGCATAGTTGATTCATAAAACATTCATACGCTTTGGCTGCTATGCTGTACCATTCCAGTAAATGGTAATACCTTTCAATTGAGGGGAGGCAGTAATTACAAATCTTATTCTGGTCAGTGACACCTATGGTTCTATGTTCAGCTGTGTTTTAAATGGTTCCATAGCTAGCTCATATCCAGGACAGTTACAAAGATCTCCCTATTCCCATCATCCAAATTGATTTTCATTCTAATATGATCCTCATTTATACAAAGAGAATTAAAATCCTAAGACGAAATGAGGACCAATATGTGTCACTAATTACGATTGCATATTTGAATATCGCGCAATTTACTTGCTTTATGCATGGATGCATTGTTTTTTTTGCGGATGAATTGCTAAGCTTTGAAGTCCTATTATATCGCAGCAAAACCAATAGCATTTAACAATGATGTAATCATGATTGGTCTATTTTGGTTCCTCTGATGATAAATAGAATAAGGCCCAATTTTGGAACCGATTGGCCAATATTGATGAATCTACTTTTTAATATGTAGCATGTAAACATATTGCCCTTTTTTACTGTATTCTGTAAATAAAAAGCTATTTTTCTTGATAAAGGCAAGTATATCTTGCCAAAACGTCTTGTATTCTCTTTTTCTTCTTCATATTTTCCTTTCCCTTTTGGTGTTTCCTATATATATTGTTTCCCACCATTGCAGTTGGGATAGTGATCTTTTACATATGCTGCTTTTACATTTATCACTTCCCTCAAATCCTTTAATCCTTTAACACAGTTTAATGCTGAAAACATACTAAGGTCGCTTTGCGATTAAATTGCTCCTTTGACGAGTTTTACGTCATATAAAAACCCCCCGATACATCGATCAAGAGATCGCTTGACTGGAAACGACCAGTCGCCACCAGTTGACTTCAGTTCAACTCGAAAGATCCGTCGCTCTTGACGTAATGAACACCATACTTTTTCAACCAATGGGGGGGGGAAGTTATTTTGCTTCGAAATTAGCATAACCAATCAGCAGCAATTATCCCGGTTTGAGTGTCGTCTGCGTGTTCGGGAATACCTGCGACTACCGGCGATTTAGTAGCTCGATGCGACTTTTGGTCGCACCGAGATACTTTTGAGCTAGCGAGTACTACGCGACCAGCGACCGGCTAGTATGATTCGAGCATAACACAGATTTTGTGCTAGGCTAATTCCGTGCAGAATTACATGAAGGATAAACCCCTCTTACCATTGTTACTATTATATGGAATGGTTACAGGGAAATATGGCAACTCATTTTTCACCAGTAAGTTCTATGAGCCTATCAGCTAAATCAAACTTGGTGAGTGAGGGGTCATATATGTAGACCTCAGGCCAGAACCAGGCAGATTTTAAGACTTTGTCTGTGTATATCATCTCATCAATCAACCATATTACTAAAAAGTTGATAATAGGAAAAGGTGTACCATAGTATCACACGATACTGGCACATGAAATTGCCAGTATCGCTTGATTCTGGTACAATTTTATTGTTCCAGTATCGTCTGACACTGGAACACCAAATTATGTTCAAGTATTGAGCGATACTGGAACATCTTTATGTTCCAGTATTAGGGGATACTGGTACACATGCTACCAACAGTGAGTTATCCCATTATTGAACTATACATAATTGTGTTCCAGTCTCATTTTTTATGTTCCAGTCAAGAATCTGGGACATAAAGTATACTTTTTCCTGATAAATTTACACAAAGAAAGCTACTCTTTCAGTTGTTAGATCTACCTTCCTCATTTTGGACAACAATTTTTTGGATTCACTATCTACTTCCTCTATTCTCAAAACACTATCAGTCACCCACCCTCAGTGTTTTCAATCAGTCATCCATCCTCAGTGTTTTCACAGTCATCCAACTCTTATATTATTTTGGTAGCCACTAGCACTCTTGTCTAACAAATATATGGCATATCTAGGTTGGGTATAGAAAGACTGTTTGTGCCATCAATGTTTTCAAGGTAAAGATGATGCATCATCAGACCTACCTAACTGTGTCTTATCCTTGTGTTTATTTGGGTTGCTTGTAGGATTGGGATTCATGGGTCCCGCTTGGATCATCGTCAGTGTGGCCGAGAAGATTAAATTCTGGCGCTTTTTATGCATGTGAGATCTAGATAAGCAAAAACAAATCAGATGAAATTATAATAATGTAATAACATTTCATGTAATTACAACAATTTAATAGGTAATATAATTGTAGATAATGCTTCAAATCACAATTGTTGCCGACTCCAATTTTTTATTTTCTTCAGAAAACTTGATTTGATTTAAGTCAATTAATCAAAAGTCATTAGGGGTACAAATGTTCTGTGATAGACAGATGAGTTTTGTTGTTAATATCATAATCATATCTCTGACTTACCCATTCAATAGATCCATAATATTGCCCAGCTCTATATAATGCCCTCTTTCCACCATCCTATCAGCTTCGTCTATCACCAAGTAGCGTACATGAGCAAGACTTAATAAATGAGGGGAGACTCTCTGAAAAACAATAAATGTAAATGGAGGGTTCGTAATATCTAAACACAAATAGTACAATCGGATTATATCAACAATTTAAATTTGAGCTGAAAATCTGGTGAAACAAAATACAGTTTGGTGTATCCTTGATGAAAAAACAATCATGATTCAGATTTGTGTCAAGACTGCATTACACTATCAAATCCTTTTATTGAAGATTTATTGCTATGCTAATTTGATGAAGTCTGACTGAAAGGATACCTCAAAGTCTGCATGACCTAAAATATGATATCAGAAAGTTAACAAATGTATATTTTTTGGAAACATATATTTTTGGGAAACGTATATTTTGGGGTTTTAGTTAGTGCCACAAGACGACCCATTTTTAGACTGCTTGAAGAGGGCACATCATAGACTCTCATAATTACATTTGAAAAATGGTGGCTTTTGTGAATATAGCTCTTTCACATTACGATTAGTGCAACCTAAGGCTAACTGAAGTAGCTGCCTTGAAAAAGTGTTTTGATAACATCCAAAGTTCAGGATATATAACACTTGGCAGCTATTAGAGAAAGGATTTATATGGTTCAACGAAACCTCTGATTTACATTGTACTGATTGTATTTTGCAAATCCTACTGATCTTCAATTAGATAAGTTCAAGTCCAGGTTTCAGCATATCATAGTAAATTATACTTGAATACTCACTGCTGTGTAAAGCTCCCATAACCTTCCTGGCGTTCCCACAAGAATCTCAGGTTTCTTTTTTAATATGCGTTGCTGCTTGTCAGCTGAGATACCACCGCACACCACTGCTACCTAAAAATGTTAATTACATACAAAAATAGTTCTAGTTGTTAAGTTCTGTTTTTATTTGAAATCCTACCAATTTCATTGAGACTGTATGTTAACTTTATTTAAAGTTGTATGTTCTGATCACTTTAGATTTTTTTTTCTCACACCAATATTGTTCTCATTATTTCTGTAAAATCTTAGACGCAAGATATATTCCAAGTAGACGGTATAGGCCAAAATGCAGTGTATTACCGCTAAAGGTGGTTAACTACCCAGCTAGTTTGTGTACTACTCAATGGGCAAAGCCATCTTGTGCGTCTAAAATAAGAACTTTTGGAGTTATGCAACTCAAACTTTGGACTATTTTAAGGATGACCCTTCATGTAGAATAGAAAGCATCAAGTTGATCAGGCAAGAAATCGGAACACCTACCTTTAAGTCACTTTTCATATAATACATAATCAGGGGTTTATAACAGTCATATTCAAGCAATAAGATTGTTTTTCAAATGTTTCCATTTTAGCAGCGACTTCAGGCGACTTGCCAAAAAGGGACAGGTTACTATCCTGAATGGCTGCAGTTAATTTTTATATTTCTAATTTCAAAAAATTGTATGAAAATGTTTGAAACATTTTGAAATCGTTTGAAAATGTGAAAATATTCACAAACTTATTAAAAAAACACCTCACCCAGTAGAACAGGGATTTTTTTCATCGCCTAACAAACCAAATTCATTAAACACCCTACCTTTATCCCTGTATATTTTGCTATAGCAACCAGATGATTCTTCACTTGTACTGCCAGCTCCCTGGTAGGCGTCATTACAAGGGCTAACAAACCGTCTTTCTGAGATGGAATCGGGGCACTCTTGTGTGGGTTTTCAGATTCTTGCTCCACCTTGCTGTCCTCTTCTTCCTCCTCCTCCTCCTCCTCCTCCTCTTCTTCCTCCTTCTCTTCTTCCTCCTTCTCCTCTTCCTCTTCTTCCTCCTTCTCCTCCTGAGCTTCCTCTATTTCAATTTCGTCATCATCATTACGCTCTGATTTTGGAATATAAAAAGTACAGATTTGAGTATGGCAAGTATTCATATACTTTTCATGTTGAACTTTACAGCAATATAATAATTATACCAATCAAAGTTTGATGATCAATATTCATGGTTTGGCGAATCTGTATATTCATACACTAAAATTAGTAGTTATGAACCAAGCATCAAGTAGGAAACTAAAATATGCGGACAGCATGGATAGTGTCTTATTGTACTCCACAAGTTTGCCGTACAAGCGCCTACCACACACTTTGTTTTGATTCATTCTTTCATGCTGCACCGGCTCGCTAATTTTTACTGTGACATGTTTGTATTCCTTTCAAATTACAGGGACTAAGAATTTTGTGAGTGCTGTAATTATTGAACTATTAATGAAATACATATAAAAGTATACATTTCTTGAAAGGAAATGGATCAGAGAATCCAAATATGGCATCAATTTTGACCAGAATGAGTAACAAATGCCCAAATCGCTTGATTATGATGTAAATACACTCCCTTAGGAGTGAATTTCTCATTTTTTAACCTAATCTAATATATTTTTAGAAATTTTGACCAAAATGTGCCAAAAAAATTGAGAAAAAAGGCAACTTTTAGTCAAAACTTCAAAAAATATTAGGTTTGTTGTGTATGAATTAGGTCAATGAATGCATTGTCTTGTTTCTTGAAAAAGAAGAAGAAAAATCAATGCACTTGCATAAATGTTGATGTGATCATTCCCCTTTTTTTCAATTTTTTTCTTTCTGCAATTTATCAAATTTGTCCACTTTTTTATCACAATTTTTTGAGTTTTCAGAAATCAAGTTGTGCACCTTTTCCCCCAACGGACCTTAGCCCTCTCCCGATACATAATACACACATACCTGAATCACTCTCCTCCCATTCCAAGTCACTTCCTTCGGCTTCAAATTCATCTTGCTCAGGATCCTCATCACTTTCCTCTGCATTGGAGTGATATTTTTGCTGATTTTTCAATCTCAAAATATGGTGTATAATGGGTATGCCAAATGCAAGAGTTTTTCCACTTCCCTGAAAGATGAATTGGTAATTATATATTATAGATGTATTCTCTTGGTTGGTCATTCGGGTTTCTATCCCATTTGCCAACAAATTACCCACGATTCATCCTGATTCACTACCTGTTGCTATTTGTGATGCATTCCGCATATAAATGTACACTTGCTTTCCAATCACAATTTCCCCTTTTCAAGTGTGTGTGACGTTAGCCCAACAGTGAAAATTCCATTAGAAGCAAAAGCTTGGTGAATTAGGCTGGCAATGAACTGCATGTGATACTCCATCAAAATCAGGAGATAGCTGATTATATAAAAATTGAAATAATGTATTTATCTTAAGATATCTTTTGAAAGAAATACTTGATTTCAATAACATATAAAGCAACATTGTGTTTAGGGAATTGCCATCCTTTTAAATTGGTAATGCTTCATCATGGCAGAGTGCAAGTTAAGATTGCTTCACCCTGGCAGGGAGCTAAGATATTTTGAGTCACAATTAGTACATGTCAGGATAGAAAATGCACGCTGCACATCCATGACGGAAAGTTGTGCACCCTGTTTAAAATCTCATCACTTCTGCTATTTTTCACTCTCCTAGATATGTGTTTAGGCTACATGCCAGTTTGTGTTGCATGAATGCAAAATATAAGCCTACTAGAAACTTACAGTTTCCGCTGCTCCCAGGATATCTCTGCGTTCCTTGATGGCAGCTGGTATACACTCAGATTGAATTGGTGTTGGCTTGGTAAAACTCTGGTCTTCCAGGGCTTTCAATACAAGGCTAGGTATAGATAGAGGCTCCCAGGCTGACATATCCAAGTCTAAACGCAAGTGATGGAAAGGTTAAGTGTGATGCAACAATAATTTCCTTTTGAAAAACTTAAATACTGAGGTTTAAATACTAAATTAGATGATGTCGTAATAAACAGGTATAAACCAGGAACTGCATTGATATTGTAATATAAGGGATAAAAGTAGGCACTACATGCAAGATTACTACAATACCGGACAACTAATCTTTTGAACATGAACATAAATGCCTGAAATTAGAAGAAAAAATGCCTGAAATTAGAAGAAAAAATGCCTGAAAACTTTGTGTGAATATTTGAAATGATCCAACTTGACAAAACTCTTTTGTTGTTGAAATTTTGAAATGTAATAAAAATAGACTATACATGTTCACAGAAAAAAAGTGTAGGTAAATACTTGGTTGGCATCCACATCTGGTGAAGAGAAGCAATATGCTTCTTATTTCAATTTTAATTAATTTGCTGCACAATTTAGTTCTACTTTCATGTCCGGACAATCTAAGCCAGTGGCGATGTGTCAAGATGTTTGCGGTGAGCAGCTTGGCCTTATTATAGTTCATACAGCATTCCATGGTCCAAGTACATGTACATGGAATCACTACTTTGGACTTGCACATTCCTCATAATGCCTCAGCTGTAGGGATAAAGCAGACACAGCAGTGCCATTTTGGAAATGTGTAGCTCACTTATGCCAACACATTAATTCTGATGCTACCAACAAACCAAACCAAACAAGATATAATGCTAGGAACTTTTGCTATACAGTACATGTATGTACATGTATAAAAAAATGTCTTTGGGTGCACACTGCTATAAACAATTTACTCACCTTGGTTTTGCTGTAGCATGGGTCTGGTGTAACTGCCTTGTTTCTTCCCCACACTTTCCGGTTCATTTTTCTGTGTCCTTGCATTGGATTTCCTTCTGCTTCTTCTAGAACTTTCATCATTTGTTTGATTGCTTTCTGCTTTCCCTGCTTTATCCAACTTCCTGTCAGAGTCTGCTTTCACTTTCTCATCAGAATCCAATTGTGACAAATGTTGTCCTTTCTTTTTCTTTCCTTTCTTGTCTTTATCTTTGCTAGTTCTTTTGCTTTCTGTAACACTTTCCTCCTCCTCCTCCTTTTCCTCATATACAGTGGCTGTTGTATCTCCTCCATGAACTATTTTGCCAGACTCTGGTTGTTCATCGTCCTCATTCTGAAGTTTTGTCTTTGTCATTTTCTTCTTCTTTGGCAGCTTTGTGTCATTATTGTCATCCTGTTTTCTCTTCTGGCCTTTTTTCTGTTGAAGAAATGGAGAATTCATCTGATAGTGAAATTATATCTTATCTTTTTGATAACCTAAAGCCTGATATGATACTGGTGAATAACTGATTGGTGAAAAACATGTGTCAATTGTAAGGTTAGGGGTTTCCCGTGTTCACGGTATTCATGCCGCAATTCACGGTTTTCATGCTAAAATCATCAAAATCACGGATTTTGTAAACAGAACCGGAATTGTTATTTCAGCCGCGATAATTGTCCGACAAGCCGATTTTTGCAGTTTTATTTAATAACAAAAATCAATTTTCCAAATTCCTATAGAAATATTTCCTTTCAAGACGATATCGACGCACAATGTACAGTGCATTCAACTCTGGGCCTACTTGACACGACTGATTGAAGTTCAATTGACAGATGATTTATAATATCGAATTTATTTGAATGAGATAAACAAAAGACCGTCTTCTTCTAAAGACCAAATTCAAACCAAATTCAAAAGAACGAAGAGATTGTTTACAAACGCCACCTCCTCAGAAAGGTTGTTAGTTGATAAAAAGTTAATCCAGGGCGTTCAATGGGTGATTATTCATTCATATCGATTGCATACAAAATTACTGTTGTAAAGAAAATACGGTACCGAAAATACACCCCGGGAAATACACGCACGTGCTAGTAATGATAAACGACGCCATTGCAGACAACAGCAAACAAAATTCATTGACACGTGATGATGAATAAATTACAATAATAATGTTGTAAATAGATCGGAGTTCTCCGATTGGTTGAGATGAGGTTTGCGGACAACAGCAAACAAAATTCATTGATGAAAATAAATCATGTGATGATGAATAAATTACAATAATAATGTTGTAAATAGATCGGGGTCCTCCGATTGGTTGAGATGAGGTTTGTGTACGTGCGTCTATAAATGTTTTCAGGTCACGTCATGACCTCTCGCAAGGAAAAACAAAATAATTTACATACAGTAACTTAAAAAACGTAGTATGAAAAATATTAAAAAAATGTTTATTGGGCTATTATTTGTACAAATGGTTGCGCAAAACAGCTTTATTATTAATTTTAACATCGTACCAAACATTTCGTTTGCATTTAGTACGAAAAATATAGATTTTATTACTACTTTCATGCGGCATTTCTAACAACACGTGTACATCAACGCAGCTACGGGCTGTCTTTAGTCACTGGCAAAAATGAGGAAAAAAGGCCGCCTAGGCCGCCGGGAATTGGTAGTTGTTTACGGTGGCTTTTCGAATGCTTAAAAATATGACCGCTTCGTAAATCAAGGAATTTCGGCGCGGTTTTTTCTTGAAATCTCAATAAACACGGTAAATCACGGTTTTCACAAAAATTGCCCACGGTTTTCACCTAAAAAATTCACGGGAAATCCCTAAGCTTAGTCAATTGTCTCTAAGGCCAAGTTGTCTCTAAGGCCGAGTCGTCTTATGGCCGGGTTGTCTCAGAGGTCAAGTTGTCTGACATTCATTTGGACATGGTTTAACTAACCCTAACCCTACTGGACACTACAAAACACGGCAGTGCTACAATCTTGTACCGCACGGTGGCCCCATCAATCTCGTGCTCAGTGCGTGGTACAACTTCAAAAAACTCAAAACCTACCCTGTGTAGCTCAGTCTGTAGAGCATTCGACTTGCACGCACGCGGTATGGGTTCGATTTGCGGTGCGTGCGGAGACTGATTTTCCCCTCAATTTTGACCTGTTTTCTCCCCTGAGTGATAGTTTAATTCACAAAAACATGCCCGAGGAGTTAGGGTTAAAAGCACCTTTCATGTGCTGTTAACCCTAACCCTCTTGGACACTACAAAACACGACAATGCTACAATCTTGTACCGCGCAGCGGCCCATCAATCTCGTGCCGCCCTCAGTGTGTGGTTTAACTTGTTAACAACACTTTTTGAACCTCCCCTGTGTAGCTCAGTCGGTAGAGCATCAGACTTGCACATACGCCGCCCGGGTTCGATTCCCTCAAATTTGACCTGTTTTTCTCCCCTTACCCCAACGTCAGACGTTCGGCTTTATTTTTGCGTAGCAACAACTGCTATGCACTTTCTGACTTGTGTCGCAATTCCTAAGTTTTGTGTAGCAGTTTTAATAGGCAATACAAAATTGCGGAAATCGAGATTAGAAAACGGAAAATCAAAAATCATTAAATTTTATTAAGAAAATAACCTTAAAATACTTATCAAATCCACCCAGATATCAAGTATTAATACTCCGGGAAATATTAAAGTTAAATGTCAAGTTCGATCGTACATGTGGCCTTTGCGAAACAGGGGAATACAGTACCTTTCTATCGATGTTTACAAAACTTGTATTGTTAGTCTTTTTGATAATCTTTTTTGAGCACCTAATAGTGTGCGAGAGTCTATGAATCACAATTGTGTAGTACCCCAATTGCTACTCCAATACCAATTGCAGGATAATTGACCATGAATGGTTCCCGGTATGTTTTACCATGCGGTATTATGCGCGTCAGTTTTAGGACCACCAAAAGATCGCAATTGCTCATACAATATTAAATGGCGGTGACCAGCATGATGTAAACAAACTTCTTGTGGCGTAAAATTGAGTTATAATGGCAGAAATTAATTGAAACATTGGACATTTTTCATACTTCCTAGTCAAAATATGGCATTGCAAAATATGCGAAGGCTCTTTACAGTTGCGTCACAAACATACTGTCTTGTGGAGCATTTTGCGATGCGATACACCTTATGTCGAACGTTGCCTGATACTAGTTTAATTCACAAAACACGCCCGGGGAGTTAGACCAGGGTTAATGTTAACAAATGATGCCAAATGGTGGTGAGTTTAATCTGAGTTATCACAGCTACATTCATTTCACACACAGACTCACACTCAGAGTGACTGGTGACAGATATGATTTTAGTCTTAGAAAATCACCGTTGGCATTTCACCGGACCCTCTCTATCTAGTACAACAAGTCATACTCAGTGTAATTTGTCACCAGTTGGTATTATTTAGCATAGGGTATTTTGCATGTTTCACTATCTGTCCCCATCTTAAGTATGGACTCCTTCTAAATATGATTTTAGTGGTAATTTTTGTATTGCTTACCAGAGCTCAAAAACACACTTCTTTGTGCTTGTTCTTATCCACTCTTCTCATCTATCTTGCCATTCGTTTAAAATGTTGTACGAATGCAATATCCCCTTGAAATTTAAGTTGACATTCTAACTTCTAAGCCAATTCACTTGAAATTTCAACGGCACTAGCGATGTTCGACTTGATTAAAATTGTTATTAATACTAATAGACTCGTTATAAAACATTCCCAGCTCGTAAGGAATGTGGGTACATAGACGTTTGTTATTTTGCGATGGGGGACGAGACTAAATCTGGACTGCATGAATGTATGATGGGATAGCAAGAAAATCCAAAAACTAATTGATTCTGCCATTGCGTTTACACGGCAGAGAATTATGGTTAAATATGGAATAATTTAGCATTTCCATAACAAACAGAGGCTGAAAAGAAAGAAGAGGTGTGTAGCTAGTATGAAAAATCAACGGGAATATCGTTTTGCTGTACAAATAAATAAATGTAATCCCCTCGTATCATCATTGATTGAAATTGGATGAAACATGCCGCCATTTGATTCACTTCAAGTTCTACTACAACATTACACGTACACTACAATCATTTAACTTTAAACTATAACATTACATACACTACACTTAGTACAGGAACCCATACGTTGGTGTTTTTTTTCTTCTTTTTTTCCCCCTACCAACGTATGGGGAAATTGTATTGCGAGAAACTGTCAATTTCATTTGCTGTATAAATTGAATAGAGTGCATCTCGAATGATCGGTGGGGTGAATTACAGCAAAACTGCTTTTCCGTTGATTTTCATACTAGCTACGCCAGTGGCGTACCGACCGGGGGGGGGGGGGGGGGGGGGGGGCAGGGGGGATACCGGGACGCTAAATTCCCAAGACCGGGTCGCTAAATTTGCATAAGGAAAAAAAATAGGGCCTAAAACACTGAGGAATTGGCATGGCATTATTTGTTAACTGTTGTGCTTTTTTGAATCCAAAATGTTGTGACCGTGCGAAATTTTGTGACTGTGCGACTGTGCGAAATTTTGTGACTATGCGATTTTTTTTGACCGTGCAAATTTTTTTGACCCTACCCCCCCCCCCCCACTTACGTGAAATTCACGAGTTGACTGACTGGGAAAAAATTTGGGGCAACCTTTTACGCAAATTTACCGGGAAATTTACGCCACTACGACCGGGACGACATACTTCTGCCCCCCCTGGCTCACATGCCGCGGTACGCGCCTGAGCTACGCACCTTCATAAAGTCCTCATCTTTCTTTCCAGCCACTTTTTAAAACATGAAAATGCTAAATTATTCCATTATTTAATCATAATTCTCTGCCGTGTAAACGCAATGGCAGACTTTTTTTTAGACATTTCGCGAGTATCACGATCCAGATTTAGTCTCATACACCATCGCAAAACAACAAACATCTATATACGCTATGCACACCATTACGAACTAACGAAAATATTAATATGAGACTACAATGTATTCATTAATAAAACATGGCGCCGATTTTGATAAACATCGCGAGTGCCGTAAAGTGAATGGGCTTAGAATTTCGCCTTAAATTTCAAGGGAATAGTGCATTTGTACAAAATGTTGAACGAATGGCAAGATAGATGAGAAAGAGTAGATAAGAACAATCACAAAGAAGTGTGTTTTTGAGCTCTGGTAAGCGATACAGAAATTACCACAAAAATCATAATTTAGAAGAAGGAGTCATATTTAGAAGGAGTCATACTTAGGATGGGGACAGATAGTGAAACATGCAAAATACCCTATGGTGAATAATACCAACTGATGACAAATATCACTAAGTTAGGCATGTTCATAAAATTTTGAAAATAATTATCTCTTTGAAAATGGAATACATGGAAACAAAGTAATAAAAAATGATGGTTCAACCTTGTCTGCAGTGCAGGCTGAATAATAAAAAAGTTATAACCAAAAGTAGTTTAAGTCATGCACATTTTAAAACCATTTTAGGTAAATTAAGGGTTTACTTTCATGATGTCTAGTTGCTTGTGTGGGGTTATTTATACATCAGTGAATACATCCCAGCAGTTTCGTACTTTTCCGCTGAATTTAAAAGAGGTAAACATGAGTTTTCTACATATTTTGGTCAAATATGTCGCCCTCTATAGTCAGTGATATGAACATCCCTAACTAAGTATGATTTGTTGTACTATAAACTAGTCTAGACTCTATGGACTTATATAAGTCCATGGTGGTTGTAACACTACACTACTGAGTACTGCTGTACTACAGCAAATCAAATTGACAATCACAATTTCTAGCTATACAATTTCCCCATACGTTGGTGGGGAAAAACACACCATGTATGGGTTTCCTAAACTTTCCTGTACTCTCTATCACTTATACTTTTTTTTTATAGTTGCAGAATTCGGCAATGTTGTTACTGTTATGTTGTCATTCGGTTCATTATTTACATCCTAAACACGCACGCTTATTCAATGTATTAATATCAATACGTACGGTCAAGTCAATGTTGATGATAGTCGTTTCGCTGTCTGCGGCTGTGTCATCTGTTTCTGGAAGCCCTGACCCTCCTCGTACCAACTCATAATCGGTCAGTTCTTCAAGTCCGCAGAATTCGTTCAACTCGTTTGCGTTAAACAAATTATAATCAAATTCTAAAGTCTTCCAGTCTCCCTTTTCTTGTATACCACCGACAGCTTCACTGGCGGAACTTTCTGTTGACTGTTTTTCGTTCTTTGATAGCTTCAAATTGCGTTTTTTCTTTCCAAATTTGCCTTTTTTCTTCCCTTTTATGGAGACTTTCGACATGTTCATTTTCGACGTGGGCGCCGCCATGTTGTTTTGTCACATGGTGAAGGTATTGCCATTCAGTTTCTGTTGTATTTAAAAATTCTCTACAATAGACTTCATAAAATCCCTCGACACTTACAGGAGTGGGCGGACGGAGAAGATTTTAGGAATGAGACATGATGAAAGAGCTAACACTGAAAAAGAAATTGGAAAATAGAAAGCAAAATATTCAGGAAATTGTGACTGCTTTAAATTAGTGCGGGATTGACCATAACAACAAAATATTTGAATGGAGAAATGTTTATAAAACACCCCACATGTTCAATCTACAAAAACTCAATCTCACTACCAGCAACCTGGTGCTTTGACTTTGAGTGTGATGTAGATGAAAGGAAATATTGAATGCCGACAATTTGGGACCCGGTTGTATAAAGGAATAAATCTTATTGAAAACTGGAAACCATCGCTGGTGACGTCTTAGCACCAGGCTGCTGTCAGTAGGTTTCAATAAAATCGATGTCACACAACGTCAAAACGCAATTTCTTTGTAAATTATTTTAGGGTTTCGTTTCTATTCAAAAAGATTCGTCCATGTATCTCTTCTGCTGAATAAATCAGTTGGGACATGTGGGGCCCTTTGGGGCTACTGTCTGGGGCCCCTTACAGGCAAAAGTTGCTACCGTTGTTACAAATACCCTCTACGGAATCATATCCAAATGAGTTTTGTCCATGATGTACCTCTGCGGCTGACTAAACTCATTTTTGGCCCCCCCCCTATATCGTGACTCACAAGGCCCCTTTTGACTTTTGGCCCTAATTGACTCTATCAGACAATCAAACCTTATGTATACCTTCTCAGCTGATTAAACCCTCTGGGCTCCTGGACTAAAACTGTTAAAGGCATATTATGTGATCTTTTCCAGAGAGCGCCCTCTATTCATGATTTTTTTTAGAAAGTAGATTTTCTTGCAGATTTAAATTTCTGATCATAAATCGTACATACATTCCAAGTTACAGAGCGATACGATTCCTAATTACCTCAAAATCATGGTTTTAGAGTGAATTTAGAGTGAAAATATAAACCGTCATGTTATCCCGACAGTTTATTTTCACTCTAAAACCATGATTTTGAAGTAATTAAGAATTGTATCGCCCTGTAACTTGGAATGTATGTACGATTTATGATCAGAAATGTAAATCTGCAAGAAAATCTGCTTTCAATTTTTTTTTTCGATGTTGAGGGCGTTCCCTGGAAAGATCACATAATATACCTTTAACTCAAAATTCCTGATAAGGCAACAACCCCAACCACCAGCTCTACAGGCAAACAGACCTCTCAGGTAGGATCAGTCATGCGAGGGTTTTCCCCAACAGTTTTGAGAAATTAATGTAAATTTTCAGCAATGTTCAAATTTTTTTAAAAATCATCAAAAATCAAGACATTTGCAAAAAATGCACAAACATTTTCCATAAATAAAAAAAAGACTAAAATAGAAGAAAAAACCCCACAAAATATGGGTCGGTTGGGTCCATAGCAGTGGCGTATCTGGGGTCACTTGTAAGTTAGTCGACTTCGTTGTACAATTTCACTGTCACAGTTGAACAAAACCCTTTGAAAAACTGCGCCCATCCGAGATCCAACCAATACCCTTTTTTTCGGGTAAGATCAGAGGATGGGGATCAGCAGTCCGATTTGGAGCAGTCACAGTAGACTACTTGTTAGTGGGGGCAAAGGGTCATTTTTTCCTGGTGAACTCCAGTTCGACCCTAACGTTACCAAAAATAGCGCAGTATGGGCTCTCTATTCCACCAAATGTCGCATCCTAAACATGATGCGCGCATTAGCGCACACATTTAAAATAAAAAAATTAATGATTTTTGCCATCATTAAGGTACATTTTTGTTTGCAGGCTTCTAGAATGATATTCCTGGACATATGCGTGTCAACGCACAAAAAATTTGCCATTTTTATACAAAATTGCCCGTCAAGGGGCAAAAGATCCCTTTCACGGTCCTATAATAACCTTGATGGGTAAAATCTCTTCTCTTCTCCAAGTTTCTTTTCAATTTTCATTTTTATTTCACTTCCTTTCAACTATCTATAATTTCTGCCGCTTTCCTTTCCTTTTTATTTTTATCTTCCTCTCCCCTTTCTTTTCCTCTTTCATCCATTCAGGGGGAGGGCTGATACGCTACTGGCCCATAGCATGTGTTTTTGTTACCTAATGCAGAGTGATTTTCACATCCAAAGATCCAAAGTTCATATTGCATATTGTAATAAAATATATAACCTTATAAAGTCCTGTTCACACGAACGAAAATGTAAGTCCAAAAAGTAATTTTGTTCTACACGGTTCTACATTCTGAACAATTTTGAAATGAAAATTTGTGCTGGAATCTTAATAATTGTTACCATTTAATCCCATATAAATGATAGATTTGGGTAAAAAGTAACCACCGCCGTCATATTGTTTTTAACAAAAATGAAAATAAGACAAGCCAAAGTAAATTCATTTATATACAAATTTAATAGAATTCCAATGAAAATGAATATTGATACAGGTAACAGATCCATCATGTATATTAATTATGGGCCTATTTAATATCAACACTAAAAATATTGTAGTAGGGTAAAGTCGCCTATTTTCGGTCACTTCGCCTAAATCGTGTAATGAAAATGACCTCGCCGTTAATAAACTGACGGCTAGAAACCGCCGCATAGTTGATGACCGGTATTGCTTTTAAATGGCGATTACCGATGCAATTACACAATTTTGGCCAAGTGACCGAAAATAGGTGCTGACTGAAAATAGGCGACTTTACCCTATACATTTACAAGCAAGTGACACTGGCTAGTAAAATAAACACATTAGAAGAGTTATCTTTTGAAAATGAAAAGGGGATCTACATATATCAAAAAGCAATGACCTCATGGGAAAAACCTGAAAATTCCATGAATTGATATTAAAAACTCCAATATGGAGGTTAAAACTGAGACTAAAATACCTAAGGTATTTTAGTCTCAGGTTAAAATAAATAAAACTGCAGCACGAGTAAAAAGAAACACCTGGATTCAGACACAAATGTTGGAAGTGGAATAAACTGCATAACAAGTGATACCATACAAATACTTCAAGGCATTTTCTTTTTTTCCTTCTAATTTACTTTTGCGCAATCAATATTGCTGATATAATTTCAAAACATAATATTTCATTCATTCTACACTTACTATCCACTCTGCAATTATAGGTTATAAACTGAGCATGTGGAACACATTGCAAGTGATAAGAAAAATAAAATAATGGTGCCTATATTTCACCCCATGCAATAGTACCGGTCTAAAAAAAAGTAAACTGTTGTCCACAAAATGTTACATATTCTTAGTTCCCCCCCCCCACACTAATTTTGACAAATGCTTTTGAGGACTTCCTGCCAAAAGAGCTTTTATTTCCCCCTGCATACCTTAACTAACAATAAATTCACATAGGATTTTCCTTTTTAAATACATTTAAAAAATAGTCACCATTCAATATCTCAAATCTGAACTCTATAAGTATAAATAATCATTTACACATTGAAAGTTTTTAAAAATACTACGATCATCAGCTAATTGCACTAGAATATATAATATAAAACTACATATCAATTTACATACACCTACAATTGGATAAATACAATGGTTGGCTCAATAGTATGGAATTGCATAACTTGATGTATGTTACCCATTTTTTAATAACTTGACCAGACTAAGTAAAGCAAGCAACTGAGAGCAAGACTTGACTTGTCCTCATCAGTGACTTGACCAAAAGATTTAATTAACTTGAGTTTGGTATTTAAAGTAACCTGAATTAGTTTAAGTCTGAATAAACATTACTGAGCTTTAACGTTGTTTTTCACTATTTTAGCCATCTCAAGGTAAAAATATTTAATATTTAAATATTTAAATTCAGTTCCAAATTTCCTTTCATCAAGTTAAGCTTGAGACTTGACATACACATTGATGATAAAAAGAAATAATATTTAGTTTTCTGAATTGTTGATGTTCTTTTACACATACGCAAAACAATAATGTTTTGGGGCCAATTTAGCCCGATAAAGAGGCGACTTTTTTTTGCTCAGTCATGTCTATGATCCAACTGGCAACTCTGATGTTTCTTCCCGCCAAAGTGGATCATTGCCTTTCTGATGAAATCCTCCAATGTACGAGGATGAAATCGTGAGTATTCATTTATTGGTTTAGAGTTTTTAGACAAGCATATTGTTTACTTTTATAATAATATGACAAAAGGAAGAATTTATCAACACTGCTTGGACAGGAACTCTTGTGTCAGATACTCCTTTTTTGTTGATAAAGGGACTTACTTTTACTCATATCAGTGTTTCCTACAAGTTTTTTTTTAAGCCTAGGTCAATTTGGTCTTTATCAGTCTAATTTGGCCCAAAAGAAATCAAAAATGCTATTTATGCAATTATTTTCTTACTTTTTGCACTTGCACATATCCTCCGAGCCAATTAGGCTGCAAAACTTATACGATATACACCAAACTAATATTTTACCTCATCATACATGCAATCACCCATAAAACTGACCTTAGACCAATTCAATGGAAATATTTACATATGTTTTAGTTCAATTTTCATGGATGCTTGTACGTATGGCGAGGCAAAATATTACTTTGGTTTTGGTGTAAATCGTACAAGTCTTACCTAGGTTATAAATACGCATGAGCTATTACGTACTGGGTGTGCAGTGTGGCCTTAGTAAACTTGCAGGACCAATTGACTGGGATTTGACATTATGGGGAACCCTGATGTGCAAATAAGTGGTATTCTGTGACATGTTAAATAAAATTACAAATACAAACCTAAGTCAAAGACAATATAACTTCATTATTAAAAAAATACACAAATATATGCAAATTCTGTTTGAATACAAGAGCTGACGACATTGTTATGAGTGTTGGAGATAACAATTAGTTCTGCTTCTTTCTCATCCATTGACTAATGGCAGTCACATGAAATGTATACAAGTTAAGAATGGAATACAAAGCCAAGATGCGCTGTTCTAGAGCTGTCTTACAACAGAGTACAAGGCAGCTCTACAACAATGCATCTAATTTGGCAATGGACAGAATATAGCCAGTAGTAAAAAAAATTGAAATTGCCTCATACACTATGTTTTATAAAACATGCATACAGTGTTTTCATTGTCTTGTCTCTGGACATTGCAGAAGCAATAATGACTCCGACTCAACGATCAATCATATTTTGATTTTTAATGATCATCCTTTCGCAGGCGCACTATCAGTTGATGATCGATCACAAAACAATGGACCACTTTTCTGTGTGAATACAATGACCAACGATCTATCAAATGTTGGCGCATGTTTTGAAAGGGTTGAATTAGTCTCCACTTAGCAACGATCCATCAAATTATGATTAAACATTGGGTCAGTATAAAAAGGAGAGATTCAACCATACTATAACATATGACTGACATTTATATTATAAGCACACTTTTGATGAAAATGATGGACATGATTACATGATTACACTCTGAAGAATTGATTGAGTGTTTTCTGTCCCTTCCCAAGAGGCACAACTTTCTTCTTCCTGGGTGCCTTTGTAGCCTTCTTGGCTTTCTTAGCAGCCTGAGAACTGCTACAACTGTCATCCTTCTCCAAAGTTCTCTTCGGTTTCCTCTTCTGACCAGCTCTGCCAGATGACTTCTCATTCTGCAAGTTTTCTTTTTCTAAAGCAGATACCTGAGGTACTTTCCTGATTGTTTTACCTTTCTTTGGAGTATCGGCAGAGTCCAAAATGGTTTGTGGTCTTATTGTGAGTCTGTTAGACACATCCTGTGCACCAACTGCCATCTCAGTTACCTCATCATTGGGCGATATCATACGGTTTGTCTTTCGTCTACCGCCTTCAGGTGATGTTGCCCATAGTGTGTTACGTTTCTTACTTTGAGATGTTTTCTGTACAGGGCTGAAGAATATGTCCATATCATTTGTATTGTCTGATCGGCCAACATCCACAGATGGGGCAGCCCATGCCATATCAGATTTCCATTTCTCTGGACCTACTGGTGTCGTTTCCTGTTGATAAAGCAAACAAGTGCTTTTAGTATAAATTGAAAAATATGAGTTTCATATTCTGATGTTGAAGGTTAAATCTGGTGCTCCGATTGCTGGCTAGATTTTAAACTTGATGTTTTCTATTCAACATGAAGGGTCATCCTTACAATAATCATATTCCAAAATTGGAGTTGCATAACTCCAACGGTTCTTATTTTAGAAGCACACGTGACATGAAATTTGCCAATTTGTTAGTACACAAACTGACTGGGTGGTTTACCACCTTTGGCAGTAATTCACTGCATTTTGGCCTATAACGTCATATTTGTCATACTTTTACCTATTACATTTTTGTTAGCTCTGGGGACCTGAAGGGGGGGGGGGGGGTTGAGCACCCAAAGCCCCCCTGGACACACACCTGATAGCAAAGTGCAAAATGAAACAAGAGCCGACCAAACAAAAACATGACAGGATAAACTTAAAACAACGCAAATGAGAGCACAAGAAAACAAGTTAAAAGAGAGACAGATACACTGAACAGACAAACCACACCAGTGGCTGTATAAGGAAAGGAAAGTAATTAAGTAAATGATAATTGAGAGGAAGAAGGGAGAGAGAAAGGGAAAGAGTAGCAAGACAAGATGACGAGTGGACACATTTATATGTTGTCATGAGGAAGGTAGTGTGTTGTGTTGAAATAATAAGTGGAGATGTATGTTCACTTATTGTGTTGGCCCTATACCAGGGTATAAGGTATGGAGTATGCTCCACTTAACCATGATCTATAAACCTGAGATTACTACAACCCAAATCCAACAGAAGCACTGAGCTGTTGGTCCTCGTTCTCCAAGTCTTTCTCACATCACACTCACACAAAGATATACTAGTATTTGGTCTCCTAAAAGTTGTTTTTGGAGCGTGATTCACATAGCGTAATGCAAAATCCCCAAAGAAGATATATTGAACAACACCAGCATGCTTCCTTTTCATCACATGACCTGTGGTTTCTGTTACCAGTGCTCTACTGGTTCCCATTGACATTACATTGCAATAAAAGGATTATAATGCTGTTAAACGAGGGTCTTCAAGAAAATCCTGCTGCAAGTAGGATAGTACAATTGATGTGACTTCAATTGATGTGACTTCAATTCAGTCCTCTCTAGGTTTTCATGAAGACCCTTTTTAAAAAAAAAATAACACATATGTAAATTAAGATGGGATTTTTTCATATATGGGGCCAAGTTATGTCTATCTAGGAAGTAGAAGGTGGAAGTCAGACATCCGTCATCTGTTAATTACTTCAACACATTATTTGGCGCTGTTCGTTTTGTGGAAGCCCTACTGTCACTGTAGTGATGCTAAACATGCTGGACTACATAAGAAATCTTCTGCACGATCACCAAGACTCCAACCGGGTTGACCTGGGTTTGAACCCCAGGGGCGGTGATCCCCCTTTTCTGTCATTATGTAGCTAGGTTGGGGTTATTATGGCCTTATTGTTGTTATCTGCTGTTCTAACATGAATGTAATATCTTATAAGGTCAGCACAATAACAATTAGTATCATACCAACCTGTTGTGAAGCAAACAGTCTGCTTCTAAGTGTTTGGTATTCAGGTGATTCAGGGTCTACTACTTCTGGTGATCTATAAAAAAAAATATGAAGAACCACTCAATTAACAATCAAAGCAGAAAGCAGTTGCAATATTTTTGATAACCTTTGTCTAATTTATAAATCAGTAGCGTAACAAGACATTTTTCATTGATGGGGAGTCCTCAACCTATCTGGTCAGTAGCGTATTACTGGTGCATAATAAAAAGTGAACTGTTAGAAGCTATAAGTTAAAAGTTTAACGGGTTCGCCGTTGGACAAGTTTTAATCTGTCAAGCTTTCGTCAGGATTTAATTAGCTCTGACTTCTTCAGGACCAAATTATTATAATATTAAACAAAACATAGAGATTGCCACTTCTCTTGTTATCATCATTTGGGCTGCCCCCTGCCCGATGATTTGAGAGTAGGTGCCCTTTCCTACTTGTGAAAGAATTGGTGGCTCTGAAAAGAGCCGTTCAGATGGATTGCCGCTTCCACTGAACAGAGATGGTGGCTCTGAAAAAACTCTACACGTAGGTTGCCACTGGCCTACTATATATAAATTTGGTTCTAAAATAACCTCCAAAGGAATGCCCCTTGACCAATGGAAATAACGTAGAGACTGCCCTTGTCTACTACAGACTACAATAAGTCTAATGCAAAGTTGTGCGGTCACTGATCTGTAAAGATCGTTTGAGGTTAGAAGCTGTTAGATCTTACAATAGTGTTATCATCCTACCATGATTTAGTAGCGCAATTGTGCTACTTACCTTTTAAGCTAAAACTAATGTAACTATTCTTAATAACCCAGGATCAGGGGTTCAAAACTAACATAAAATTCATACTTCCAAAGGGTTACTATAGTCACTGTCTTAATACTATGGACATAATTCAAGCTATTTCATACCACGCGAGTGTGTTTTGTTGCTGTTCGTGAAGCTGCGTCCGGATCATAAATGCGCGAACAACTATGCATGCATGCGTGTCACGATTGACCAATCATGACGCACGGTCATTATTGAAATTGCCCGGTAGGCACTTCCCGAGTTTACGCACATACACATGTATGCATGCACACATTGATTGAATTATGTCCATAGTATTTTGATGCTTACTGTTCACTCAAGGAATCCTAATCATTTACCTGAATTGTGATAGCAATGATGGTATCCTCATCGGTGTTTTCTGACTGGTGTAATTATCAGTCAATACATGGACAGGCTTATTTGTCAATGTACGACCAGCTTCCCGGTCAAGCATAGCTTGTACCACTTTAATCGTCTTTAAACCATAGATGATACGTCCTTGACCCTCAACCTACAGGCAGATAATTAAAATTTATGTTTTTTATATTCTTATCATGTTTCTTTTCTTCTTATATCAGACATGATCAGAACAAACTGAATCCTACTTAGCTGTTCTTGATTTAAAGCCAGCTCGAATAAGAATCGAATGTCTTAATATTGTATGGTTAAAATTGGCAAGGGCAGATATATAACAATCTCCTTTTGTTGTATTTCTGCTTTTCTATCTCATTTAAAACTATGATGCACAGAAACAATTCTTAAAGCCTGAACTTATCTATTTCTATCAATAGATTGCAAATGTACCTTTTTGTGAGTATACTGATGAATCAGTGCTCTAAGGATTGTATACCTGGGCCAATTTGGCAATCTTGTGTCAAAATTGGACCATAGAACAAATTAAAGGCCATTTGATGTTATTATTGTTTATCCATCAAATTAGCTGTGTCAACTTGTTTATATAGTGAAAATCTATGAAGATCAAGAAGTCTGATTAACTAGATTTGTCTCTCAATTGAATACCTGATTAGTTACTTTATTCAGCAATACTATATGACTGCTCTTGTGCATCTCAAAATCTTTCTGTTTCGTGCCTAAGGCAACACAGTCCATTCCACAATCTATTCTATATACTGTATGAACAAAGCTTCAATTGCATTGGCAACACCGACATACATGTACATGTAAATCCTATCCTATGTTTGCAAGGGTTAACCAGCAAACATTCTTAAGTCTTTTTTTTTCACATCTTATTGTAAGTGTAATAAACATCCCTATACTGAATGGTAACTGTACAGAATATAGAGGAACTGATGTGGAACTCATTGTACATTATCCCTACCTTCTTTGGTGGACTTTCAACTAGAGACCCCTTCCATACACCCATCAGAACCTCTGCTTCTTGCTTTAACTCTTCAGTTACAGTATCAATACTCGATTTCCTTAGTGTAGAGACTTTGCAGGCATTGAGGGCACTGCGTATGGAGCTCAGAACCTTTATCACAGCAGTTCTGTGTGAACAAATATATTCATAATATTATACATTCTTAAACAGCTAAGAAAGTTTAAGCAATCTCATTGGTTCTCAGAGAAATCGGCGACATCTCTATGAGACAATAGAACACGGGGAGGTGGGGCTACGTTTTAACAGCGCGCCCGACCTTCACAATGCGTGGTTTGCTCCATAACGCGCACTTCTGCAGTGCGTCTTTAGCGCTTTTCCTGCGTTTATGCCGGCGCTGCGACGCTTACGCATGGTTTACTCATCGCATGTGATTGGATGGAATGTTTGTGGGCTATTCGATCCTAGCAGGGGTAAAAGTTGTCAAATGTGGACAATAAAATGTACTTATTTCTTTGATAAATGTCTAAAGTATGATTGTTTAAGAATGAGAATAAAGGTATTGTTTTTAGACTGTACCCGTGTTATATTGTCTGACATAAATGCGTTCGATAGTATTATTTTTTTGCGTAGAACAACTCCGCCTGCGGCGTCGTTGTTCTACTTAAAATAATACTATCGTCCGCATTTATGTCAGACAATATAACACGGGTACGGTCTAAAAACAATACCTTTATTCTCTAAATATCATACATCGGGATAATATTGAAACAAATGCAAAGGACATGGGTCTTGACCTAAGTGATATTCCACAGCTCATGATGAATAAAGCTACATGGTACCAATACAAGTATGTGTCAGCTGCTTCCACTGTTCCGTCCAAGGATGACCAATGATGATGATGATATTGAAACGAGGAATTCATTTGCATCAGTTCATTCCGATTGTCAACCAGAATTTTAAAACAGAAATATCAAATGCAATAATGTCAGACAACGAATTAAAGACATGTTATTTCACGACTCGGAATGATTTACGATAACATTTTAAGAAAATCATAAATTCTTAAATACTAAGTTTTTAAGCCACGAGAATTACGATAACGTTTCTAGAAAGTAAATTGTAAATTCCTAAATAGTAAGTTTAAACATGTGATTTACAGTAACGTTTCTTGAAAGTAAATTGTATGTTCCTAAGCTTGATCGGTTCATTGGATCGGTAAATGAGGTGATTTTTGCTGATCTAGATTCAGATCTGATCAATATCGGGCTGATTAACTCCCCATTTGGATCAGCTCATCACTAAATCCTGAGGTATTTATTTCGGCAAATCTGATCTTTTCTCCACAAAACAAACAAAAATTTGATATCTCTTCCAACTGTACAAGAGTGACAACGCCATTCAATCCCTTAACATGGAGTACAAGAGGTAAGGTGGGTTTGGTGCATAGCTATGATCCCCTTGTTGCTCACTGCAAACTTAGCGAAATTGACCTTCCCTAATTACAAGTATTTGTTTACCTTGTTTCTCTTATTTCCTCTACAAGCGTCTGTAATTTCTGTACAGTGGTGACAAAGTCACTCAGTCCTTTCACGTGTGGTGCAAGCGCTGAAGTGGGGTCTGGTGCATAGCTCTTACCACCTAGTCGGATCTGCATTACGTGTGATACAGCGGTCTGGGTTGCAAGACAGAACATTAACAAGGGTCACTTTGATAGCACCTCAAAGGGATGTTAAAAATATGCTGAGGCGACAAAACCCTGTTCTACAGACAACAGACCTCTCATGGTGGGTTGCTCGGTCAGGCTTCCCCCTTTCTTTCATCCTTTCTCTCCCTTCAAAATGACCGTAAAAATACCACAAATCTGTAAACATTTGCCAAAATTGGGTCGGTTGGGCCTGTAGAACATGGCTCCTTTTTCCATCATCTAATGTACAGAGACCCGAGATACTTACGAGGAGGGGCATCAAGGAGTCAATATACATGTGAACAAGCTGACCCACAACAGAGACAGTGGTAACTAAACACAACACCAAAAGTAAGTCCCCTCACAAAATGTCGTCATAACATTGTAAGGTAAAACATTTTACCACTTAAACTTAGTTAGAAATAATCCTATAATTGTTTCCTAAGTGTTGCTTGAAAATGAAAGATGTCCATGACTTCATGGATTAATGAGCTCAAATGGAAGACAAAAATTGCCCTTCTTAACAGCCAGTATGCAAGCACACGAAAAGTCGTTCCTTTTCTAACCCAGCAAAGCGACCCGGAAGTACTCATCCGTAGCGATACGGCTTTGCAGTCATAGTTGACCTCGTAATAGCACGATGTAAATGAGCTCTTTTCATGATTATAATCACACATTTCAAACACATTTGCCATGAAATTGTAAAATAAAAAGGCATATTATGCGAATAATATTATCTAATATTAGCTGTGACTTCATGACATGTTGCATTTTCGGTGCAAATTATTGTCATCACACACATCCGAATTCGAGAAAAACTTGACGAAACTAAAGCCAAATTCACGGTAAATAGTCCCTTTTTGAAGAATTAGGCATCAATTGTATTGATGGTATCATAATATTCATAGTCTTTTGTAACTAGAAACATGCTTAAAATAGTATGACATTACTTAGTCCAGTCAAGTGAATGGATAATAAAATGGGTGTCCGAATCTGGTTCGAGCTATATTCATTTCGTACCGTCGTTGGGTTGTTGATGAAGTGTTTAAATCTCACGAATAGAATTAGTTTCGCTTGATAGCTCAGATGGTAGAGCGCTAGACTGAAGAGCAAGAGGTCCGGGGTTCGAAATCGATCCTTCTGCTCTGCACAATTTCGTATGATTTTTTTTTTCTCGTCAAAATCATTTTTCACAATTTCATCACACAAAATACATAAATTCGGACGTTTTCATTGCAAAAACGGTATTTTTCCCCAAAATTTCTAATGAATTCAAACGCTGGCATGAAAATGAAGCGCGGGCGGGTTATAGGAGACTAAAAATCAAGTTGGCGAGGCCTAACGGGGGATCGTAAGCTTCGTTTTCTGACCGAAAATCGCTGAAAATTAAGACTCGATTTTCTCATCAAAAAAGAACTCGGGCATCAATGATTTTGATATGAAATTAAAGCTTGAACTTCCGTTAGTATGAAAATTGCTCTTAAAATATCGTACGATTCTTAGTCCAGTCAAGTGAATAGATACAAGAAGCAAAGTCACAAAAGTTGTTAGATTCTAAAATAAGCGATAAAATCACTGTTTGTGGACCAAAAATGGTCAATTTGGTCCCATATTATTAAGAAAATTACGGTGATTATACCTATCTAGCTATTTGACTGCAAACTGATCCTATCGCAGTGTATGCTGGTAAAACTAACTTGTCGTAAGGCTGACATAGGGTATTTAGCTAAAGGGAGACATCCTGAAATCGATCATTCTGCGGGTTAGAAATCGGCAAGGTCACGCTTTAAAAGCGACTGTTGCGTACTGGCTGTTAAAAGTCACAAAAGTTTATGAATTGCTTCTTACTAATGGAAAAACATCCGTGGTTGAGCGAATATTGTAATACTGTAATGTGTAATCAATTCATGATCATTCAGTCATGTAAATCCCCTTCTTGGCTCAGATATTAGCACAGTGAGTTGTGACTTTTGAGAAGGGCAGTTTTTGTCTTCCATTTGAGCTCATTCAGCCTTGAAGTCATAGACATCTTTCATTTTCAAACAACACTTAGGAAACAATCAAAGGATTATTTCTAACTAAGTTTTATTGGTAAAATGTTTTACCTTACGAAGTTATGACGACATTTTGAGAGGGGGACTTTCTTTTGGTGTTGTGTTTACATTATACTAAAGTTCCCTGACTCCATCTTCCAATCAATGACTTGACTTGAGACTGGCAGTTTAGTGACTTGGCTACAACACCGAGAGTCACGCATCAGAAAAGTTCACCAGTTAATGACTGATGAAGATCAATGTACATCAGTAAACAGGTTTGACAAATTAATAGGGGTAATTGACAATCTTTTGTTTTGAGAAAAATTTCAATTTCTTTTTATGACTGACTCATCATATCAAAACAGACCATTTATCGTCCAAATCTTTTTCACAGAACATAAAAGAACATTGGAAACATTAATAAATTAAAACATGAAATTCAGATATCAATGTTCATTTCTGGCAAGACCTGGTCTGATTTCATGTATTGGGTCACATACACTTGGTATATTTTGGGGGAAATTAAATCGACATCAAGGAGATTACATTTCAAATTTGGTATCATTGTAAAGATGAACACATCATCTTTTACATGATATATTACACTAAATGACCATATCCCGAGATATTTGAACAAATTGTGATTGAAAAAAAAAATTCAAACTTTTTTTGAGCAACTTTATATGATGAAACTTTTTCTTAGTTACAATGTTAAAATTGTCGGTGTGTAGTCACAATTTACCTGGAACATAGGCATACCCTTGGCCCTAGCTTGATTCTTCAGTGCTGTAAAGCCATCATGATTGAAGTCATCAGTTGTGCGACTCAGACATCTTGCCAGAGATAATTCATCGCAAGTATTTACAAGTAATGCGAGGTAGGAGATGAACAGCTGTCTGGCCAGAACCTGTAACAAGAACAATAATTTAAAGATAAAATATGATTCATTTTGGTGGACTCATAAAAGCGACCATCCCTATCTTCGTAATGACCACCTATAAGTTCTGCAAATTGATTAGTTGTAAACAGATTTATGTAAATCACTATCAATAATTGCTGTAAGAAGCTGTTTGTCTTTAATTCTTTGGTGATTGATGACTCTAGAACATAAGTGGCTTGAAAGAAATGTCAAGGGGGTCAATCTATTCTACATCCAGCAAAAGGAACCCTCACCCAGAAGAGGGGGAGGGGAGACTTCACCATAATCTATCCAGAATTTATAACTTGGTTCTTAAGAATATCACAGGGCAGGCTTTGTCAGGAGTCACAAATCAGCAGATCAACAAATGACCACCAGTTCATTCTGCCTGATGAAGAGCCAATAGTACATTCATAAATATTGGCTGATTGGTTTAGGATTTGGGCCTATTTCGTTCTACATCAAAGGAACTACAATGGAACAATTATAACGATTGCAGCATCCTTAAATAGATGCTATTGGTTTCACTGCGATATAATGGACTTCAAAGGTTTTTAATCAACTCATCTGTAAAAAATTGTGCTTCCATGCATGCATGGCGAGCTATTCAAAATCAAATATGCCTGCCACGTAAACAAGTGACACTTATTGAATTGATCATCATAAATTTCTTCTTAGGATTTTAATCCTTCTTAAACATGAATGTAGATGAGGATTGAGTTAGGAAGAAAATATATCAATTTGCAAGATGGTATAATGAGAGACCGTTGACACTATTCTGGATGTAATAACTACTTATATACGCTCTCAATAACCAGATTAAGATTTCAAACTACTGCCTCCCCATCAATTTGAAGATTATTACTTTCATTGTAGTTATTGAAATAGCACTGCAGCAAAAGTTTACAACTCTACTATAGGATAAGCTAACTTAATTTTAAATACAGATCCTTTCTTTAATGTGTTTGCATATTTGCACCAACATTTTACATTTTATTAATAATAATTCACCTCTGATGTAGATTTTGGTGTAGCACCAGCCTCTGTCCTTGTACCCTGCTTTATTTCTGTATTGGGTTGGAGCATTTCCACTGACTTCACACTTGAAGACACAGCAATCCCGTCATTACTGCTATTCATCTTCACATGACAGTAAATGCCTCTGGTGCTCAGCATTTTCAAGATTTCAATCTGCAATATGAATGACATGTGATTTTGATAACGCTGAGGTTATTATTGAAACAAACCATTCTCGATCAATTTGCCAAATAAGTGTTCTGTGCATGTACCAGGCATGAAGGCAGTGAACCAAAACCCTGTGTGCGCTTGTTTGTACATTTTGTTTCTGATGTGCATATTTGTTGATCCAATCTCTCTGAATATTGTACAAATAACTAATGATGATCTGATGGGAATGGGGCATTTCTGAAAATGAGCTTGATGACATCTTGAACTTGTTGGTTCCGCTTGGTCAAATGTACATGGTAATACAATACAATAGGAACTGAACTACTGTCATGCAGAAGATTTGATGACTTCCAATTGTCTGGGTTCTTCCAATCCCTATTTGAAACGGTCTGTAGTAGGTATGGTACATGGTCTAAAAGCATGCGTCCACTCTACACTCATGTTGGACCTTTTATGGGCATAATTCTGTTATACCCTACACACCAACATTGGTTGTATGCGTCTTTCTTAAAAATCATGCACTATAACTACCTCTGTGAAGGGTATAACAGAATTACTCCGAAATGTAAACGATAAAGCAGCATATCATTACATACAATGAATACTTACCTCCAATGCATTTCTTGGCCACTGCAGCACAACATACATGTCCTTATTCCTAGAGTCCACTTGACTCTGATCATCAGCAAACCACACTTTCACCTTATGATAAACATCCAATATGTCTACAGCATTACAGCTCTCACAATATTCTCTGTACAGCTTGAGAACGGCTTCAAATGTTGACTGCGTAGCACTGGAATTGGGACTTGTCAATGATGGGTTAAGTTTGTGCTGATAGAGTTGGTAGGAGAGTTGCAGAACCTCACTGGCATCGACGTCAAAGTCATCAAATTTCTGCCAGAAGGGAAAATTGTATTTCTTTAATGAGAAAAGCTATCAGAGATAGTAATATTTAACAGTAATATTTAACAGCTATTCAGTTTTAACTGATATTCAAATTTGGCATCCAAATATACTATTATGTTTAAAAAGCAGTAGGGCACCACAGATATCTATTCCATGTCTCTAAAATTCTGAATCTTAGTTCAAGATTTCAAAATGGTTGTGCATCTTTGAATCTGCTTTGAAGATGGTAAAAATGACTGCCCCTAAAACTTATCATATTCCTAACGCTATAACACCACACGAGAACATATTTGTTTCAGGCGGAGAAAATTCACCCGAAAGGTCACCCCGACCCCCCTGGATTTGAACCACAGACCTCCAGCACCGAAGCCCATCTCCATTCCACTACACCACAGCTGTCAAGGCTATTCGGCTCAGTATATTTTGCCTCGTACATAGCCTGGATCCATTTTATAGCCCAAAAACTTGCATGCCTAGTTATAAAAACAGGCTGGACGTGTTGTTGCCATGTGGTTTAGTAGTGTTAGGGTTATGCTTCAGCTCCAGCATTGAGATTATTGATTAACTGGTATTGATAAACACTCACTGATCGATAGTAAGATGAGGATCAGGATGCTTCAATTGATCAATGCATCCCATACACATACCTGTCACACTATCCTGCATGTTCAAAATGTGCGAAAATTACAATTGCACTTTGTTTCATTCTTTTCGTTATAGTGTTCTTAATTGTTAACTGATTTCCACAAAAAAAAAAAAAAAAAATTTCAAATTAAAGAGGAGAAATTCATCCAAAATGTTATAATTTGATATTTTTTAAGTTGGAACTATATTATGAGCATATTTACTACCTGGTACAATGTAGGTTATGTTTTTTGAGGACTGTATGAAGTTACGAACTAAACCCACATTCCTACCTGTTTGTTGTACTGTGCCATACAGAGCTGTAACGAGACTAGCTGATCATCATGTGTCAGTATGGTCTGTCTGTCTTTGTCGGCTAGATTTGACTTCCGATATACATCTATCAGATATTGCACAGGACTGATGACACTTGATTCAGCGCCATCATTCTCAGGACTCACTATTGCTTCAGTGCCATCAACCGGCTGTTGCTGCTGTTTCTTAGGATTGCCTAAGAAGACCATCTCCATATCTGTCAAAGATTAATATTGAAAGCATGTTACTGTAGGTTAAATGTTGTTTTTTCTGTAAGCTGATATTCAGGGCTGGAAAAATGCAAAGCTTCCCTGCAAGGGAAATTCGACGAGGTTGGATTTCCCGCTGCTTTAGCGACGGAGGGGTGTCTGAGGGTGGCTACCCCCCTCGGAAGCTTGAGCTTCTTGGAAAATTAAGGTCCAATTGATGCTATTTTGTGCATCATTTTATTTAATATCGGCTGTATTGCTCTATACTCTGAACAAAAATCTAAAAAATCTATTTATTTTTTTGGTGGGTGGGGGGGGGGGGGGGGGGGATTTCCCGGCAAGGAGCTTGCCATTTTGCCCTCTTTTTCCAGCCCTGCTGATATTTAACTCTAACCAGCCAGAATATGTGTTTGTGTGGAAACCGGGGGAGGGGGACAAAGTATGAATTTGTTACCCAACAAATCTCCGCAAAACCCAGGTATTCAACCCCTGGACCCTCCGATCACCACCACCGCGCCGCGTCCCTAACCACTTAGACTATGCCATAGTCTATTTTTTTTTTAACCTTTTCTTTTTTTGTAAATTTTTTTTAAAAATTATTTCTTATTCTTTTTTACTTAAACCATTTATTCAGTGTCTGGCCCGTTGTCTAATATTCTGCATGCAGCCGCGCCAATGAGTAAATTCCTAATGTTCCTAATGAGGGCAGTATTGTATATGTTCTGATAATTATGTCGCTATTGATATGATCAACAGAGGGCTCCCTTTAGTCCACCAGTAATCCCTTTAGTCCACTAGTAATACAGTGATTGCTCCCGCACACTAACCGACACGCCCCGAGTAAAAATAGACTATGAACATTCACTCGCGGTCAGGTAATTTGCACCCGACGGACTCGAATAGTGCAAACTGTCACTCACTAAATATTCTTGGAAGATTGACCAATCAATGGACTGTATAATTTTAGACTCGTCTAAATAGTTTGAAGGGGATAAACATTTCGCTATGAAAATAGTCAAATTATCAGCAAAGACGGTAAAACATGTAGCAACGTTGATAAAGTTCTAATCAATTGTTTGACCGCAAGACCAAGACCGTTCTCAGTATTCACACGCATCCTGTTATGATATGCAAATTTGTGACGTATTATATCGATAACTAACAACAACCCGCCCAGATTTAGAGCATCGCAAATCCTTACTTGCCATTGGTCAATTTTTGTACCAGCGATGACATCATGCTTATTTTTGGGTCGGCCAATTTTTGGCATAGTTCTCCATAGGCGCACACGTTAAGATTTTTGACCGTCAGGCAAAGTCAGTAGTCCGACTGACGAACTGACGAACTCCGATGGCGAATGGTGAATGTAAAACTTTAACGGTGACAAGTAGGAGCGCCCTCACTTATAATACTGCCCATCTATGTTGTTAATGGTAACAAGTGAGGGCGCCCTACATGTACCCTCACTTCTAGGTACTGCATTTAGGACCCGATTTAGGACTAATGAATACGCTGAAATGCTGATAAATAATCAGAAAATGGGATAGATAGATAGATAGGATAAAAAAGAGAAAAAGAAGAAAGACTAAAAACAAGAAAGAAAAAAAGGACTACAGAGTAGTCTACTAACCACTCAGCTAATCTGCCAACGCTTGCCCGGGCAGCGATCTTGTACCCACATATTTGCTCGGATGATGACATCATTGAATCAAATGCTGTAGCATGCTCGTGGACATTGTATTTTGCATTTTAGTGAATCATAGGTTCTAGGAAGGTTAGAGTAACTGGTTGCTCTACAGTTGCAGTTTTGAGATTGGCATTTATTTCTGGAAATCAGTTTTTTTTGCACCTACGTAATACTAGGCATAAACTAACTACCATCTGAAACCCTTTATCTTAATTCGCCGTCTAGCATGTAAAATTCAACCAAATTTCAATCTAGCGGCATCATTCAACCGTTTTCCCATAAATCATTACACATCAGGGTTCCTACGTACCTTTTGACTAAATTTCATTTTCCTCGGCAATCTCTCAATGCCCCTTTAAAGAATGCTGAACATGCATCTTTTTATCTAACCTAACTTAAGTTTAACAAATAAAAAAGTAATTGATGATGTATGCATTTACTTTATACATGTATGTCGCAATCTTACACAGAACAACTTTTGCTATTAATTTAAAATATGATATTCAACACATAAAAAAGCAATGCTAGATTACCAGTTTTTGTCTGATTCTTCCATGGTCCCAAATTTGCAAGTCTACTTATTTTTTTTCCAGCCAGATATTGCTCATGGGGTCAAATGTTTTTTTCCTTCCAGCCAGATATTGCTCATGGAGTCATGGGGTCAAATACTTTTTCCCCCTTTCCAGCCAGATATTGCTCATGGGGTCAAATACTTTTTTTCTCTTCAAGCCAGATATTGCTCATGGCGTCAAATACTTTTCCCCCTTCCAGACAGATAAATATATTGCTCATGGGGTCAAATACTTTTTTTCCTTCCAGCCAGATATTGCTCATGGGGTCAAAATACTTTTTCGCTATCCAGCCAGATATTGCTCAAGGCGTCAAATACTTTATTTTCCTTCCAGCCAGATATTGCTCATGGGGTCAAATACTTTTTCTCATCAATATTTAACATTGTCAACAAAAGTAGGTACTGTATTATCCCTATTAAACGCCCAGGACCTTATAAGCGCCCACCCCTGTTTTTCTCAACACTACCAACAAACAATCCCTTATGAGCGCCCACCTTTTCAAATGGTCAGCATCCTCAAATGACCACTTGTATATATTTCATTTAGTACATGAAACGGTCAGCCTCCTTAAATGACCATCAAATGGTCACTCAGCATCTTCAAATGACCATCAAACTGTCAGCATCTTCAAATGACCAATTGTACATTTTATTTAGTATGATAAATGAGTTTAAAAAAGGTGACATAATAAACGTCCACCCAAAATGACCGCCCTGGGCGCTTAATAGGGATAATACAGTAGTGCCTTTTGCCATTGCCAACAATTTGTTCACAGCTATTTTGTGAAAAAATGTGGGCCTGTGTATTTTGAAAATGGATGATCACTATTGAATTGGCAACATGTATATAATCCCCAGTGCACACATTCATTTTTTTTCATAATACATCATTATACCAATCACTCATTGAATTTCCAGGCCAATTAAACAGCATTACAAACTTCACAAATTGTGTTTTTATTTCGCGAATCTTAAATAACTGCTATTGTAGCGGGCATTTAATTTCGGGAATCTGGAAATGTTACTGTTAAGTACTTTCAATGCAGAATTGCCAGTTTAATGGGTATTTAATTTTCCGAAATTTAATTCCTTGCGAAATTAAGTGGTTTACAGTACCTGCTGGTATCTCTTGAAGACCAGGTAGTTTCTTAAGATTCTTTATGACATCAGCTTCACAAATCGATCCATCTTGTTCCACAATAAAGAGAGCAGGCTCCCTGGTGTTATCATCACTTAGTGGAGGCATGTTGATGCCTTCTGCCATGTTGCTTTCTAAATTCTACTTAGTTAAAAAGCAGGTAACTGACCTTAAAAATAATGGTATTATGTTAAAAATTAATTAAAAAGTACACATTTATTTGTGAAACATTTTTGTTCCAAAGGCTGGGTTTTTATGAATCAGTCTCTGTGAAAAGTTGTAATCTAGGGGGTCTTTACGAAATCCAAAATGTTTAATGTTATGGTATCAGGCTCGTAGCCAGCCCTTTTAGTTATGGGGTTCAATTTTAAGATTAAAGTATTGAATGTTCTGAAAGACTACTCAATGGTCACGCAGCGACCATCCCGCCGCGTAAAGCAGCTGAGGGGGGGGGGGGGGGGGGGGGGGGGGGATGGGGGTTATGAATGTTTGTTCATGTTGGTTTACATGTATGTCGCAACTTGGCGCTGATTTAGCTGCTGCCTGGACGTTGCATTAATATTAATGTATTTGATTTGTAATGTTGTTACAATTCAGCCAGTTGGCTGCGATGACAATAAAATTTAGACCTTTAAAAAAAAAAAATGTGCCCCTCAAAAGTTGAATAAATTTGAAAATAAGAGGCTTATTTGAAGGCATTTGGTGCACCATTTTAACATAGATTTCCAATTGTGGGATTCTTGGCGCTGATTTAGCTGCTGCCTGGACGTTGCATTAATATTAATGTATTTGATTTGTAATGTTGTTACAATTCAGCCAGTTGGCTGCGATGACAATAACATTTAGACCTTTAAAAAATAAAAATAAAATGTGCCCCCTCAAAAGTTGAATAAATTTGAAAATAAGAGGCTTATTTGAAGGCATTTGGTGCACCATTTTAACATAGATTTCAAATTGTGGGATTCAATATACTTATTGCAAAAAGGGAACGAAACGAACCATGATAGCAACATCTTTTTATTATCTTTCTACAATAATGCTACTTTTATACTTGTTGAACGAACAAACCTACTAAAAGACAAGGGAATTTATATTCTCCATGTTGTATATTTTAGAATACCTATGCCTACAGCACTTGCTATTTCCGCACATGTGGCAAGGGAATCAATATGAACGAACTTGCAGTGGCGTTAGGTTATTCATAAGAAATGAAAGTGAACCGACAAGTTGTCCATGCACATCATTATTTGACTTCTAATTTAACATGTTTCATGTACGTGTACTACAACTTACAAGAAGAGGTTAGGGGACGGGATAATGAAAATGAAGGCATGATTCAAGAACAGCATAATCACTCTTGCTACATGCGAAATGATAGTGGAAATGTTTCCTACATTTTCTGCATAGACCACCATGCATGGAGAAATCTTGCAGCTGAATGACGAAGATGATGAAGATTGAATATGTAATACACTTTATCAAATACCCAGGACCGGGACAAGAGGGATTTGGGCTGGGACGTACAAATTGCCAATGTGATGTCCGTGGTACGGTCCCCGCAGGGCAGAGCATCAGCCCCCTTATACACTGCAAATTATGAGCGTTTACTTTTGGAAAACTAATTTTAATTAGTTTACTTTGAGTTTACTCAAAAGTAAATGCAATACTAAACGCTATGTGAGCTCAACAACTCTAGAGTCTAAGCTGTCAGTCACTAATAAAACAGAAAATCAACTAAACACTACAAAAGAAGTAAGTTCCCCTTTAGGGGATCCCTAATATATTTCCAAAACAATACATTTGAATGAAATGGGGTTTTCAGTCAAATGATTATGGGCTTCATACCAATACCTGACCAAAATTTCAAATCAACAGGTTCTGTCATGCTCCAGTGAGCATGTATTGAATGACGGAATGTCCCATTTCAAAAGTTGCTAAAATTCTGGTACACCAAGAGTTGGACTTCCATATCGTAGCGTGCCTCATCAACACTATGAGAAATTGATGTCGTCAATTGATACACCAACGTGGATACACACACTACTAAACATTATTTTAACAACTTTTGAAATGGGACATTCTGTCATTCAATACAAGCTCACTCAAGCACGACAGAACCTGTTGATTTGAAATTTGGGTCAAGTATTGATATGAACCTCATAACAATTTGACAGAAAACCCATTTCAACCCAATGTATATTTTTGAAAATATAAGGGAAACCCTAAAGGGGAACTTACTTCTTTTGAAGTGTTTATAATATGTATTATGCATCTAGTATCATCATCTACATCTAAATAATTGAAAGTCACTCTGTATAGCCTTTTTATTTAGGACATAATTTATAAACAAACAAACAAAAAAGTGTATCAATCATTATTATTATATAAATAATATATAGACTCGGACAAACCGGCGAAAATTAAATTAACAAAGACCTTAAAATACACAGCCTCGAACCCGGTCCCTCTCGCTATCGCGGCGATTGGTTACTCCACTAGGCTACAGGGACTGTGCTTACATGGATACCAGACGAACGTGTCAGTTCGTCAAATTTCAGTATGATGATGAGAAAAATACGAGCTTTCATATGATATGAAAATCTCCGTATGTTTGAAATAATTCTGTGTTACGAAAATGTGATCGGGTCATCTACCTTTACTTGTAGTTGTACTTACTACTTGTATTGTAAGTACAATTTATTTATATGAAAAGGGAAGATCAAATTCAAAGTCATGAAATGTCTGTTGTTGCTTTAAAAATTCAATAAATTATTGAATTTTCGCTAAATCAATATCAATGGCATTGATTCTTCGTCGAATTGACACCTCCCTGGTATTATTGACATGATTGACAAAATAATGATTTGTTTTATAATAAATTAAATACAAAATGGTGGATTTTTCTATTCTTCTCAACGAGATAAATATAAGTAGAGCGCCCTGCTTGTCTAGAAAATGAAGTCAACAAACCCAAAAAATAATTTGATTTAAAGGTAGATGACCCGATCACATTTTCGTAACACAGAATTATTTCAAACATACGGAGATTTTCATATCATATGAAAGCTCATATTTTTCTCATCATCATACTGAAATTTGACGGCCTAAATCGGTATAATTACGGAGAAATCGATGAAATAACGTCGAATTACCGCGAATGGTGGTAACCACCGATATAGTTTGTGTACTACTCAATGGGTACAGTTCACAGCATCTTGTGCGTCTAAAATAAGAACCATTAGTGCTATGCAACTCAAACTTTGGAACACAACTTTTTTAAGGATGACCTTTCATGTAGAATAGAAAACTTCAAGTTGAAAATCGGAATGTGATCGGGTCATCTACCTTTAACTTCATCGTTTTGCAAAATCAATCATAAAATAAGTAGGTAGATGCATCTTCCATGCACATATTTTGGCCGAGAATCTCGTATCACGATTGACCGAAAAGGGTTTATTTCCAGTTATTTGAGTATTTTGAGTGCCGTCTGCTCGCAAAATTGTATTTAAGTTGCCGTTCTATTTGCAAATCCACTAAATCCCCTAAATTTAGTCGATTCATTCATGAACCGTTGCTGCAAAGTGCAATTGGTCGCAAACTGGCTTCACGCGACCAATTGCGGCAACGGGCCCTGAAATAATATTACTGATTTCAGAGAATTATATTGCTGTCTTTTGTTTAACACTGATATCTTATGTAGCTTAAACTAAGTAATTAAGATATCCAAAAACAAAAGCTGATGACTATTTCTACATTTCTATTGTATAACTGATTGAATTCACTATGTTTTGAAAGATTTGGCGTTTCATCTGTAATTTTACACGATTTCGAGCGCGAGATTTAGGATTGCATTGTGCATGGGCTGGCAATGACCCTAGCTAGTCATCGCTCTACGTATATCCATGGACTTATAAGAATAAGTCCATGGTATATCTATCTCGTTGATTCTTCTACTTCTCCGTCGGTCCGTCAGATAATCGTAGCCTATCGTAGGCAAAATCCCGAACTATTCAACTTAAGTACACATTCGTAAAGTACAGACTGTTATATCATTAGTCTTGACATTTGAAAGCAAGCTTACAATATTCTTCAAAATAATGTTTTCACGAAGTGCCAGGGGCCGGGGAAGGGAAGTGCCGTGTTTTCTCTGCTGCCGCTGTTTGTATTTTTAAAAAAATTGGGATTTAACAGCTGACCTTTGCTGTTTGATTGACCCGGCAGTGTTCAAGCAGCCAATCCATCAACGGGCAATGTTGGATTCGTTCACTATTAAGTGGGGAGGTGGTGAATGGGGAGTCGTATATATTCATTAAAAAGTGGAAATATCCATCGAATGAAGTGTTTTAATAGTGTTGATTAATTTAATATTAACTATGTCTGATTTCAAATCAATAGAATGACGACAATAAAATTATTAACACAAACAAAATAATATACAATAGATCAAGAATTACCTAATCATATATTTTATGGACTAATCCACCATGAACTTTTTCAGGGATGTTCTCAAAATCGTCACTACAATTTTATCGATACCGGGAGGGTCACTAAAGGGTACATTCCTTTTCTAGATGTCAAAGTACAGCGAATTGAATCTGGTTTGAGCTTCTCGATTTACGGAAAACCCACACGCACTGATCAGTATCTGCATTTTACATCCAATCATCACCTATCGGCAAAAAATAGCGTTGCCAACACGTTGGTATAGAGCGTTGACTCTATGCGATAATGAACATCGCAATAATGAGTTAAAACACATTGAAAAAGCATTCAATAAGAATGGTTATCACTCGAAACTCGTACACAAAGCTACTTGTAGAAAAAGTGCTAATTTAAGCCAAGAAAAGATAGTGGAAGATGACTACAAAGGTATCACGTTCATGCAGTGGCGTAACAGCCGGGGGGGGGGGGGGGGGGGGGGGGCACAGTGCCCCCCTTGAAGGTGCTCAGAAGGAAATTCAAACCTACCCTACCCATTCAAACCTTAAGATCCTATGCCTAAGGGTCGTTCACCTTGCGTGTATAGCATACCATGTAGTTGTGGTGAACAATATATTGGTCAAACCAAAAGGCCTTTAAAGGTCAGATTGTCTGAACACAAAAGAGCTACATTACAAGGCAAGAAAGATAGCTCGGTACTAGCTGAACATGCGTGTGAAGAAGGTCACTGAACCACTCTGGAACCAATCCAAAAGCATTGCACAGGTTTCCAATCTTGGTATGCAGCTTGTTCGTGAAGCTTTAGAGATCAGCAGAATCAATGAATCATCAACAATCAATAGAAATGACAGCAAAGATATCAGCCGCATGTGGCGCTCTCTATTTCCTATCAACACGATCAATCAATCCCTCCAGTCGATAACAGTCTTGTAATTTTTTTCTTCAGCCAGGTCCGCAATGAACCATTATATACCCTGCTCAAGTTCGTTACAGATCAGTGACCGCACTACTGTACATTAGACTTATTGTAGTCTGTAGTAGACAAGGGGCAGTCTCTACGTTATTTCCATTGGTCTAGGGGCAGTCCTTTGGAGGTTCTTTTAGAACCAAATTTATATATAGTAGGCCATTGGCAACCTACGTGTAGAGCTTATTTCAGAGCCACCATCTCTGTTCAGTGGAAGCGGCAATCCATCTGAACGGATCTTTTCAGAGCCACCAATTCTTTCACAAGTAGGAAAGGGCACCTACTCTCAAATCATCGGGCAAGGGGCAGCCCAAATGATGATAACAAGAGAAGTGGCAATCGCTATGTTTTGGTTTAATATTATAATAATTTGGTCCTGAAGAAGTCAGAGCTGATCCTGACGAAAGCTTGACAGATTAAAACTTGTCCGACGGCGAACCCGTTAAACTTTTAACTTATATTAGGGTCACTAGTATTTTTCTTCTTCATAAGTCCACAAATAGTATAAAACATAACTTTGGATAACCCATATTTGACCCAAAATAACCCCAATAATATCCAATGACTCACACCATAGCAATGGTAGCTCATAACGTAAAATCCTATTTATGATTTAGTATTACTAAAGTATACTTTTATTTATTCTCTATCAAAAGTATACTACTTTTGAGGGTTTTAAAAAAAAGAGTTTAATAATAAATAAACAAAAGGCCTGAGATTCAGTTATTTTGTAAAAGTAGCTAAAATATTACAGCTAACAATTCTGCGGACTGAATTGTAAAAATGTCCCCATGACCCTTGCTCAAAAACAATAACGTCACTCCTTCTTTTAAAATTTCTATTTGTAACTTAACGACATACGATAACATTATCAAACAAAAGTTATACAAGAGTGTTTTTTTGAGTGTTATCGATTGAAATGAGAATTAAAGAAAATGCTTGTATATGTAACGAAACGTAAGGCCTGAGACTCAGTAATTTGAATGAAAAATAGCTAAAAGATGGGGGTATTATTATAGGTGTCACCTTGAACCAAGACTACAGATAAATCAGATGTTGTTTGTTAGCTTCCCAAAGTAACCATGGCCGCAGGTAGAAGGTGCGGGATTGGCTTTTTAGCGCTTTAGCGCGGGGAGTTAGCATCTGTGTTAATTAGCGAAATTAGCGCTAATTTTGCAAGTAAGTGCTAAAAACGCTATTATACGATATCAAATAAGTTTTCAACAAAATGAGGGATGCCATCGCGCAATTAGCGCTAATTGCATCATGAGCGCTAATAGCGCTAATAGCATTGCTGGTGTTAAAAACGCTATTATCGCTAATTTGTTAGGTAAGTGCTAAAAACGCTATTATGCATTATTTTTTCACTAAAGCAAATCATAATTATACAGGGTGTCTCTAAAAAGATTATGTTAACGAAGCATGTTTATATAGAGCCCCGCATGGTTCCGGAGGACACATGAATCACACCAGAGTGCTAATCAAGTGCAATTAGCTTTATTAGCGCAAGACCGCTAATCAAGTGCAATTAGCGCTATTAGCGCTATTAGCGCTAATTGCGCGACTCCTAGACTTGGTTCATCTTCAGAAATTGCACTTTAGCGATTACAACGCTAATCAAGTGCAATTAGCGCTATGCTAGGAACACGGGATATCGCGCTAAATGCGCTAATTGCGGCAGAGTGCTAACCAAGTGCAATTAGCGTTATTAGCGCAAGACCGCTAATCAAGTGCAATTGCGCGACTCCTAGACTTGGTTCATCTTCAGAAATTGCACTTTAGCGAGTACAACGCTAATCAAGTGCAATTAGCGCTATTAGCGCTATTAGCGCTAATTGCGCGACTCCTAGACTTGGTTCATCTTCAGAAATTGCACTTTAGCGATAACAACGCTAGGAACACGGGATATCGCGCTAATTGCGCTAATTGCGGCAGAGTGCTATGGCAAAGTGCAATTAGCGTTATTAGCGCAAGACCGCTAATCAAGTGCAATTAGCGCTATTAGCGCTAATTGCGCGACTCTTAGACTTGGTTCATCTTCAGAAATTGCACTTTAGCGATTACAACGCTAGGAACACGGGATATCGCGCTAATTGTGCTAAAAACGAATGTGTTTTTAGCGCATTAGCGCACATTTGTACTAGCACTGCAATTAGCGCTAATTTACATTGATCTTACACGCTAATTTGGTGCAATTAGCGACATTTGCAAAATTGCGCTAATGCGCTAATAAGCCAATATAGCACCTTCCTCGGCAGCAGATGACTGTATAACATTTGTCAAATTATCATTCAAAGTTTTACATCTCCATTTTCTTATTGAATTTTTTCTCTCAGATATTCGTAGAGAAGATTAGGAAGGGAAGGATCTGATGCAGTTATAAACCCGTCATTGTAAGTGGGACGTGCATGTTCGCCCATCCCATATATAAAGAGATTTACATGATTTTGATTGTGTATAACTTCAAAATTGTTATTTTCTTCCTATAGCATAAAATGTTTAATTATAAAAATAGTTATACGTAGCACTATTATTGAAGAAAGTTATAAAATGTGGCATTTCTTATTATTTTAAAATTCTAAACGAGTAGGCCTATGGGATGTCCCGCAAAAATGCCCCACCCTGATATTTTGTATTAACCCCGAAATTTGATTTGGAAGAAAATCTCAAAGCATAACATTTGTGTATATGTATTGGATACATGATAGCCTAATTCTGAACTTGACCTGGCCCGTGTCATGGGCGAACCTGCCCCGACCGAGGTGAGGCGCGCAAGTTCGCCAGTTTGAGACACTGTCCGAGGCTTTATTATTTACGGGGGCACAGCACTAAATATACCGCCCATTGGATTACATGTAAATTAGGGCTAAAAGAGTCGCTATTTTGGGCCCTTAGTAACCATTTTTGGAACGTCTCGAATGCTTTATTCTAATAAACAAACATTCAAATTTCATAAAATCGTGAAGAAGTGTTACACCTTCCAATTCGATTTTACGATACGATCATTTAAACAGCGCCACCCCTATTTTCAGCCCGGACGCTGGCCTTCTAACCGCCTCCGATCACGTATGTTCATACACGTGATAAATTTTCAATACAATCGAAAATCAATATTTTGCAATATCCTGATCAAAGTACAAGAGATTATCTTTCATTTTAATTATGAAACGCTATCCTCACGCCAAACTGATTCCCAAAGGACCCCATTAATCACAAAATCGTTTTTTGTTTTTGCCGGAACTTACTACCATTACACAAAACGAGGAGTGATTTAGTGCTGTGCGCCCTTTAATTACTAGCCTTTTAATACAGTACCTAGAGTACTGCGATGTAGCCACTAGCCATGATATCAATCTTCTATGTCAATAGGTCAATACAATCTTTAAAATTAACTTCTCTAGACCACTTCCAATGAAAATAGAGCGAACACACCCCCAGTCTCCCTACCTTCAATGAAATAGTCTTAATAGGGACTCTCGCTATTATTTCTATTAAGACTTTTTCAAGGAAAATTGGATGTTTCAATAAATTTATTGGGGTTTATGAATTTTGTAAGCTTTTGGGACATTTTTATTTGTTTTGAAAGGGGGAATTCTGGAATTTGGACGATTTGGTGTTTAGAAATTTTGGAAGGGATTTGAATTCAAAATTAAGGGATTTTGGTGGTGAATGGGCATTTTTAAACCAATTTCTCGTTCCTGATCCTTTTATCTCCTTTCCCCCTCCCTTAGGCTCATGAAAGTCAATTGCGACTTGCGAGATTCCCGGTTTTTTTATCAAAGTGATGAGGCGACTTTTTCATTATTCATTATTCATTTGATCAGATTTCAGTATTTACATGTGCATGTTTGATCAACCCACCTTGCTACGTCGTATATATAATTGTTCATCATCTGCACGATGAAATGGTGGTAACATTTGGGGAGTGAGTTCCGTTTTTTCAAGCATTTACGATCCCCCAGTTAAAAACTGGTAGCCAGCGAGTTGGGGGAAACCCCGATGTTTTTTTGCAGAAATGAATAAATGCATCAAAATAATGTTCGCGGAAGGTAGGTTTACGATTAAAAAAGCCTTGCTTTTAGCCTAGTTCTCAAAATTCATATTTTAAGAAAGTGAAAAATGTGTTCAAATGGATAAAACTGGCAACAATTGTGTTTCAAAATAATTAATGAATTTGTTGGGAAATTTTGAAATTTTGACGCGGGTGAAAAAAGTGATGCGGGCGGGTAACGGGAAACTCGATATCGACTTTCATGCGCCTTATCTTCTTTCCCTATCCTCTTTCCACCTTCTCTCGTTAGGCTTTCTCCGCTTTCCACCTCAGTCTCTCTTTCCTTCATTTCTTCCTTCTCTCTTTTCCTTGCCCCTCTTCCTGAGACGATTATAACTAAATTAGTTATAATCGTCTCAGCCCCCTCCCCCACCATAATTTCCCAAGGCTGTGGGTAAAGTCCCTGGTTACGCTTCCGACTGCGACTTTTGTTATCGAAACCTTTGAAGATGGTCCCTAATATTGTAGGCGAAATCACATGATCACTCACGTGACACTGGTGTATTGCATGATTGCGATCTAATATAAGTTGCTTGCACATTTCCGGCACATTTCAGATGATTTTGGATCTGAAAAGGACCACAATGAGCTTAATTACACTGGTGATATTCGCAGCCTGTGCAGGTATTATGCATTTGAAAATATTTGTATTCAACTCATAAAGATTGTATGTATTTTAAAATAACTAAAAAGATTATAGAAAATAAGCTTATTCTTTGTTGAATGTACACAGTACAGTAATGTTGTCTGAAGTAAAAAGTAAAAACTACAATGCAAAGTTACACTAAATAAAACTTGATAAACTTCCTTATTATTTTATCGTATTATTTTAAATATCTGACAATAATTTCATAAGGAGAATCCAAACAATTTGACCCCTAATGGTGATGCCATTATATCTTTCAATGTGTGGTATGTTTATGTTTGTTGATCAAATCATGAAATAATCATCAATAATATTATTATATTATGTATTGTAATTTGTATTCTATGAAGGCATGATTCATAATTATCGCACATAAAGTCCCGGACCAGGTGCTTTCATAGTCCGGACGGCACGCTTTATAAAGGGTGGGACTCCAGAAATCAAAAAATCAACAAAAGGGTGGGGGTCAGAATATTTCTGATATAAAGGGTGTAGTTGTATAAAGCGTGGAGGTAAAATAAAAAGGGTGGGGGTTAATTCCTTGTGGAGAATAATTTCTCAGCGATCAATAAAATAATCAAAACACCGATCTTGTCCGCTCGCTAGCGCTAGTAATATCATATATGTATCCGATATCGGGTCCGATATACTTCGAAATTAAAAAGTTGCCATATTTAAATTGACAGATTGAGCAGGGATTGAGTTTGTTGTTATATAGCGCCATCTATTGTGGAAATCGTGACATTTTTTCAAAATGGAAACTCGCCACGAGTTACGACAGTCTGTCACTTTGTTCTTTCTTCCAATTTGTCTTTTCAAATTTGAATGCACAAAATGTCCCCTTTTCGGTATAAAGGGTGGGGGTTGAACATTCCCAAATAAAAAGGGTGGCTCTGTAAAAAGGGTGGGGCAAAAATAATAAGGGTGGGGGTCTGACCCCTGTCCGGACAGTGGCTTTGAGGTTAGCTAGTTCAAAATAGATAATCGGTACCAAAAATCTGAGATATACATTAAATGAGCAAATTTCTTCTCCGCAGTTTGATACCTTATTCAACAAATACCTGGATCGTATTGAAAAGGGTGAGATTTTGGAAGTTAACATGTTGGTAGTTGCACAACTTGAACTTGGTAGTGTATGCTATGTGTGAATTTTAGGCCTATGACTTTGAGCTCTTATATGGTTGTCTAAATCATACATGTACTATGTGTTAGCTGGCTTTGGCCTGTGGCGACCATTACCCTGGATGGTTTGAGCCAAATTGACTTTAGGTCTGCATGATCGTTCCTAAAATCGCAGAAAGGGGTGGGTTTTCATATCATGTCCGGATTGTCCATGGACATATTTCTCTATGATTTTCCAAAATTATGGGTGTTTTATGGAAGTTATACCAGTGAAAAAAGCTGTTATATTTTTGTAACCCAAAGGTTTAACCACATCATTATTAATAAGTAATGCAATCAATTTTACAAGTTAAAATTATCAATAAAATAAAACTATTAGTAGACAAAAACTGGTCAAAAGGGGAAGGGGAGACCATCTCCATCTGCCTCGGGAATCGAACCATTGAACCAGGGTCACCTTCCGCTCCCACATTTAAGCAACTTGTCACAATGTCATCACATCAGTTTTGAAAATTTCAGATTTTCTTCCGCATGATATTGATAGGCCGTCTGATCGAGCCATGAAACTGGGGAATTAAAGCGTGCACTACATGTACACTACCAGCACCTACAATTTAATCAGTTCCAAATTGGCAAGAAATATGCATTTTTTTTGACTTTAGCATAAGCCTGTGATGCATGATTTCCCATGCTCTTCTGTATTATTTTGCTGCTGTAAGGAGGCACACCAATTTGGAACTGACTTGACTATAGTGGAGTATTTTGTTGCACTCAGGCCATTTATAGGGTTAATTGAAGATTGATGTATTCTTAAAATACAATTGACGACTCAGCGGGCAGCAGTGAATCTTCATCGACAACAAACTCTCAGGCTCCAAAATACAATTGTACATTTTTTAACTTCACCCAAAGGATGAATTTACTACCGATGGGCATATTGTTTTGCTTGATTCCAATTTCTATAATAATCTAAAATTCTAACAATAATCTGAAGTTGATTTTTAAAACAAAATGTTATTTCATTGATTGTTACATAAAACATTGTTGGTCTCCATTTGGGAGTAATCTTTCTGTATTTTGTGAAAGTTGAAGGGTGATGTGTTTTTTCTCATTTTGTTTTACCCAACAGCTAGCACCTTTGCACTGCCTCAGCAGAGTGCTGCTCCAGCCGTGCCTAAGTTTGCCAGCGCCTACCATGCGACAGGAACAATACACCTGCCATATGCGGAGCTACATGAACCGTTTGTCATCTATTATAACAGCACCTTTAAGGCCAGCGTTATAAGCATCTACAATGGTGAGATTTTGTTTAGTGATGGGAGAGTACATAGGCCCAATTTTAGGCATATAGGCACACAAATTGTTGTACACATCACACACCGGCATTCTAAATTGTTTATTGACTTTTTTTAGAAATTTGGATGATAAAATCATGCACCGCAATTCCTCCAAATTACAAACTGTCGTAAACAATAAATAATCTTGATAGATAAGGCATAGTAAAAATAATTACATGTTTCCCGTCCGGACTTTTTAAAAAAAGGAGGAGGGAGGGTCTTACTATTTACTATTTTCCCATTTTTTGATATTTTTTCAAGATGGCTGCCAAGTCGAAAGTGACCAACTGACTGTGTCGTAGACACTCCTAAACAGGATTTTCCACTCTAATTGCCAGAGGAATAACAATTTGAAAAGTTTAACCTTATATATAGAGCCAAGTACACATTGTTTCTTTATGTTTTCTTCATTTTTCAGGTTGAATGAGGAACAAAACATCATTGATCGAAAGGATGTAGGCCTACATTGTATTGGTCCCCATGGTACTATTTGAGAAGCCATGTCAATAATTCCGTGTCATGCCTATTAAATGATACAGCATTTCTATTACACCTGCCATTCCTATGGGCAAAGGATCAATCACTAAAAAAAAAAAAAATAAAAAAAATAAAAAAAAAATTAAAAATTAAAAAAAAATTAAAAAAAAATTAAAAAAAATTTACAGAATTTTCGGAAATAGTAAATAGTAAAAAATAGGAGGCGGCGGCCAAAAAGGAGATGGGCGGGGACGGGAAACATGTTTATTTTTTTACTAGGCCTAAGACAAAGATATGCGTCTATGTGAAACATCGTGAACAACAAAATTGTCCTGTTCTCGGCAGATACGACATAGTTTAGTATACATTGGTATGTTGTGTAATGCGATTTTCTTGAAAATTGTATATATTTTGATAGGCACGCTGGTATGTGCTGCGCCCGACCAAATGTGGATAGTTTCTTTAAGGTGTCCTCAAATGGATGTGAGAAGGGGGTGGATGATGGAGGGGTGTACACTGTACAGTCATGTAGAAATCATCATCATCGTCATTGGTCATATGAAGTGGTATGGTACCGTACCATAGGTGGCGGAGGTCATTAACCTCTTTAAATGTTGTGACCCCTTCGGTCGGTCCCGCGTTTTCTTTTTTCCTTTTTTCAAAAATTTGCCAAAAAACCAGACATTTTTACGAAAATTACCTTTAAAGGCAATATGAAATTCCGATACCTTCTATCTACTAATTTTCAATATCATTTTAATTAAAATAATTAACATTTCAACAGGGATTGACCCAGGAAATTACTTAAATGTTACTAGCGTCGATTGTTGTGGTTTTGGTCATTTGTAAATGTGTACAATTTCATATAACGTTGACCTTTTCAAGTATGATCAGTGACAGTTACTGTCACTAGTATGATAAATAACCCTCTTTTACTTATTCAGATCTGGATGTGGTGTACAACCGTGGCGATCTCAAAGATGGTGGCTCTGTATTCAAGTTATCTCCAACAGTGATCAAGACTCAGATCATCCCTCAAGGATGTTTTCAGATCCAAGGCTCTAAGGATACCCCAGTGATGCCACAGAGTCTGTTGCCAGATTTGACTGGATTTCAGGTAAGGCCATGGAATAAAAATCCTGTGTGTATGGGCTAAACCAACTTTTTTTAAATTTTGTTTTATCTTTTAGTCTTTGAAGGGGGGGGGGGGGGGGGGACATTTTGCATTTGCTTAAAATTCTGACATTTTTTTGATACGGCTATCTGCAATTGAAGTATAGTTTCCTGTTGGAGATTTTAAAATTGGAACCAGGTGAGAATTCATAATTCATTATTCATTATTTTGTGTCAATTCATTATTGACTTCCAAATGAATATAAATTCCAATATTTGAGCGGTGTACAAATGTACATAAAAAACCTATCATCCACCTGGCCAAAAGGTAATGTGTTTAAAGCTTCCCCTATCAAAAGTGAGGGGTATGAGCCATAAGTTCAAGCTGTTTACTTGCTTTGCTTGGGGCTTGCTAGAACTCACTTCTATTTTGCGAAGGGCATGAGACTATAGTTGAGTAAGTTCCAAATTGTCGAGCCACATATATAGCACTATACAAAGCAGCAAATTGATACAGAAGAGCATGGATGCGCATAAGGCCGGTATAATGCAAAAGGATGTAATGTGCACCATATATGTGAAGCCAACATGCAAAGATCGGGGATGTATACCAATAGAATACTTCAAATTGCATATTTCCTACGAATTTGGAACTGACTAAATTTGATCACCTGTTCATTTTACAAAATTTGATTCACAATTTAGTTTTTCATTTGTGTTACAAATCCAAAAGAATTTGATTTTCAGTGTTATAACAATAATTCACAATAATTTTGAAAGATAAACAACCCCTCAAACGCCTGACTAATGGCCTTACATGTACCTGAGAGGTCTAAAAATCTCTAAGACTTTTTTCCTGTCACCCTATAATTCTATCTCAGTATGCAGGCCCTGCACTTCTCCAGCGTGGCGTACAAGCAGACATGTGGGTCAACACCACAACCATCGGGTCTCGTTCCAACAAGTACAGCTTCTACACTTCTCAGAGCAAACCGGTGAAACCGCTGCGTTATGAGATGATGGGTTTTGATTCGTTGCTCGGATCTCATTATGACAAGTATGTGGTGGACTATGACACATATGAGGAACCCAAGATGATTGCACGCTCCGTGTTTGACGTACCTGCAGGTGAGTGTGTGGGAATGATTTATCCAACAAATTATATAAAATGTGTGCATTTGGGACAATTTTTCTAGTCAGGAGACAAAAAGAGAGTTATATGGGCAGATGGAACTACAAGGTCTTCAAAACATTTTCAAAATTGAACATTGCAACCTTGGCAGATCTATGGTGTTTCTGGAGTTATTTCTATTCTGGTATTTCTAGAAGTATTTTCATGTACAAACCTGCTGGATCATGTTCCTTTTTACCCAGCGTGTGGGACATAATGGCTAGGTATAATTCAATGGTCAACAGCAAAATGATAGATTCCACTTTTTATAATCAGTAAAAATCCTTCAAGTTTTTATTAAGAAAAAGCCTCATAACCTACAATCAAGGAAAATAATAGTTGGCACACTTGACGCAACTTATTACAACTATCCCTGTGCTCGCAATCGAGATCAGACTTGGGGCATAGCACTGTTTAATAGAAAGTCTCCCCTTTTCTTATATCCTTCCCCATCAATCAATGTTGGGGGAAATGCCAAGGCTTCTGATAACATGACTCGGATCAACATTGCCTCCAGGGAGAGGGGTGTTTTTTTTCCGTAATTAGGACAAAGTGTGCCAACATTTTTTCCTTGATTGTAGATACTGAAATATTAACCGAAATAGCCTGAAGAAAGTAATTGTCTTTTCAGACAAGCCGGGCTTATCTTGGAAGTTGTCATCTGGTTGAAAGCCATCTGCTGAATTCTATAAATTGACATTGGTACATTTTTTTAAATGATGTCATTTTTATCTTGTACATTTTTCAGGTGTAAAATGTGGTGACTTCCCTGGACCAGGTGTTGAGAACCATATTGTTGCTAACCCATTCCAGGAAATAGCGCATCCAGACCGTGGCGATAGATACGAACTGCTCTTCAATGAATACAAGGACAAACATAGTCGTAAATATGCCGATGATAAGGAGCATAGCGAGAGACAGTCCACATTTACCAACAATGTCAGGTAGGTTCAGGGACAAAATCTACAATTTCTGATTGTGTTATTTATTCATGGTCTGGTATGGCCAATAATTTAATAAAATGGAATGACACTTTTTAATTATAGATCCAGGTACAGAAAGTCGAAAATACTCGCTACAAATATGTCAACTCAAATCAGTTGCGTTAGCTTGTTTGAACCTTTTGTCTGGATGTTAGTCTTTTGTACCAGAGAGTTTCTATAGAGACCTTCTGTGTTTTGGATTAGCTGCCAAGAGGATATGGTTCGGACCCACAACCCTCCTCATTCAATACAACTTGGTGAAAAACCTCCAGATTACTTGAAAAAATAATGTGCATTTTTAGCCAAGAGTTACTTGGATAGAGTTTAGTGTGCCCTCCAAATTGGATGTTAATCCAAAACATGGAAGATCTCTATTCCAGAATGATTTAATTATTAATTCTGTGACATTTATACCATGGCCCTCTGTTCTTTCACAATGTCTTTACCTTTGTTTTTCTGCACCCACTTCTATTTTGCACCCACTTCTATTTTTATAATGGTATTTGCTATGTACATAATGCAATTTAAAAAAAAAAATCTATAATGTGCAATATTCTCTTCTATATTAATTAATAACTTAATTACCTTGCCTTGTTCTTCGGCGTTTTTCAATGTTTTATACCATATCATATTGTTGATGTTTTTATCTAATCTATAATGTGCAATATTCTCTTTTATATTAATTTATAAGTTCCTTGTCTTGTTTTTCAATGTTTTTATCATGTAAATTTCATGCAATTTGGCCTTAGGGCCACGACTGTGAAATGTTAATAAAATCAATTCAATTCAATTCAATTCTTTGTTTCTAGATTTCGAAATCAGTGTTTGTCCAATTCTTGATCTATGATTTGATATTGGCCTACTCCTATCCACAATATAGTTGATATCCTGTATGTGTTCTGCAGTAGCTAATTGGCATCCAAGGCTGACAATCATCTTGCTGACTTGATGAATGACTTTATGACCTCATGTAACTATACCAAGTCAATAGTACATTATTATTTGAACTCTTCCACAGGTACATTCATAGTCACAATCGCAAACCCTTAACTTACAAGATGGCAATAAACCACTTAGTCGATCGTAGCGGAAACGAGTTGAGGGCATCTAGAGGGCGTCTTACCAGCAAGGGTTACAACGGAGGACTGCCTTTTGACACCAGCGATATTAAACCGTCTGCTGTACCGGACACTCTGGATTGGCGTTTAATGGGTAAGATTTTGTAGCAAGAAAAGAAAGAATTGCACTCAAATAACCGCTAACGGTAGAGGCCTGGATGCCTGAATTAAAATGAGAATGAAGGAAATCTCCTACCTCACCTACAGTTGTTGTAGACCGATCCGTCTTGTGATCTTCTCACCACTTGAAATAGTGTCTGGTACGTGAAGAATATACCTTGATGGTGGACTTTCTTCTTAAGATTACAAAAGGGGAGGAGGGGAGGGGGACTGCTTTTTAAAATTTTAAAAACAACACTGAGCATGTTTTTTACTGAGGCACTGGGAAGTTAATGCTATTTGAAATAACGGTACATACCGATAAATATTTTTGTCCCACATTTCTACTCGCGAAAACTTACATGCATGGTAAGTTTAATCCAGTAGTTTACCTGCCCATCCATGTCATGCATACACAAAAGCTGGGGCATACACCTGTGCATTAGAAGATGACATGAGTGAAGAAGAAAGTCCCGATTATTAGGTGTATTTTATAAAATAATATAGAAGGAATTAAGCATGCCACACCAATTTACCGTGTAAAACATACAAGTAACTTAAAAATATACTAATTTAAGTTGAATTCAATTTCAGGAAGTAGGTCTCACATGGCGTTTAAATATGTTGGCAAGTAAAATGTGGAGAGGTCTAACCAGTTCAATTTGCTATCTAGTACTTTACGTTACAAATTTACGTTAAAAAGTATGTGCATACTTCAGGGTCATTTTCGATAGCGATAAGATTTATCAGGTTGCTGTTTCTACGGGGCAAGTTAGCTCCCATTGACAAATCTGTTTTTGCAGGTTTGTGCCATTAGAAAACATAGCATTAATTATCGTTATTAGACCATTTCTACTATAGTCTATTTGGCCATCACGAGACAGTGACATAACTGGGAATTCTACTAATTGCAACGCATAACATGCGCGCCTACTCTAGGCGCTGGCGTTTACACACTAGCCTTGAAAGACGGAAAATACATGTGCGTGCGTAAAAGGTGCGTTTGTTAAGTTACGTCACTATCCAGAGGAAGCCAAATAGAGTAGAATAGAAACACGCTCACTGTGTGAATAATTTGCAAATAGAAACACATTAAGACTCATTTACACAGATCTGCAGAGATATGTAGCCCTTGATGACATTGCTTTTGCTGGTCTCAATTATATTTGTCCAGGTGCTGTAAGTCAAGTGAAAGATCAGGCCATTTGTGGATCCTGTTGGAGCTTTGGAGCTGCTGAATCTATTGAAGGTGCTTACTTTAAGAAGGTAGGATATGAAAGGGGATTTATCTTCGGAAAACATTGCATGTCACATGTGACATTAATTACGTTCCTTAGTGATATACTTAATTTCCCCTGATGCAAAAATTATTTGATTAGTTGTAAAGAATCATTATTATATCTGTGTTCTCTGTACTGTGCATCATCATTTTAAGAATTGAGAAACTTGCAGAAAATATCAAATTCATAAAAATAAGACGCTCACAAAAAGCACATTTCACTTTGATCCCCGGCGCAGGCGAACAATAATCTTTCCCAAAGAAATTTGACCCATTTTTCTCCCCTGATAGTTTTAATTGTCAAAAGCATGCTATGGGAGTTAGGGTTAATATATTTTGATCTTTTTTTCACTCAAATCCATCACAAAACTGTACTAAATCTAAATCATAAATAAATTGCTTCCAATTTGGGAATGTAATTAACATATATTTTTTCGACCTTGATCATAAAGCATTTCCCCCTACTGTATTGTGTTCACATATGGATAGCTGCGATCATGTCTGAAACACTCTTAACAGACTCAACATAGTGTCAAACCATGGGATTGTATTTTCGAACAAGAAAACCACTCAGAAAATAAACTGTTGGGTATCTGGCAACTTATTTTCGAGTAATTAGGAAAGGTTTTTTAGAGGATAAATGACCTGGGGGGGGGGGGGGGGGGGGGGTTCTGGGGTGTGAAATATGTGTTTTTGGCTAGGTAAGAAAATATGAGATATCACATACATCATATGCAGTAAAATGTTAGGTTCAAAATGCTTTTTATTTGACTGAAATCAGACATTCCATTTTAATGTTGTGTTTGAACAAAATTATATATCGGTGACGCGAATTTGTATCAACGTTGCGGTTTCCATGAACAAAATTGCATAATATGCCTTGAATGTTACCACCAATTGGTTTTAAAGTCCTCCTATATTCACTCTTTGATATATTGAAATGAAAAGCTCGTCTGAAAATCAGCTTCAAAAAGGATATGCTACATGTCCAATACCTGGGTTGTAGAAAGACAATACATTTTTGACTTGACACTTATGTATAACAGTCCAAAGACCCTGAGGCCAATAAGGTGTCTGTTTTTCAGGCTATTTGTCTGCTGTCATTGTTGACAGGTCACGTGTAGGATTACATCAAATCAATGCTTTAGGCTATGTCCACTGGCCTGCCTAATCTGGTAGTTGGAGAAATTATGACTGGCCAATACCTAATTCACCGGTATAAAAGTGATTTGGCAGTGGAACATAATGAAAAGGATCGAGAAACACTTTGTTTCTTATTTTTTAAATCTTTAAAAGATTCAGAGATCCTTGTCTCAAAACTGATTGAGTTGATTGTCACAAATGTGCTTTTTGTTTTTGTTTTCTTTTGTTTCAGAATAACAAGATTGTGAGATTCTCCCAGCAGAATCTGATGGATTGCTCCTGGGATTACGGTAACAATGGATGCGACGGCGGAGAAGAATGGAGAGCGTATCAGTATGTAATTGATAAAGGTGGTTTGATGACAGAGGAAGACTATGGAGCCTATTTGGGACAGGTAATTCATATATTGTGGATATTGCAGGTTTTCACAACAGGCAGCTTTGGCCAAACGCGGACCTTAAATCATTGATGAATGGCACTTGGACAGCTCTAAAAGACACAGATAAACATTTCAAAATGTGTCTTTGAAATATTTGTGGTCCTCTATGGCTCTCATAGTCTGTCAATGGCCCTCGCACTTCTTTTCACAAATAACGACGGGTGAACAGGAAAGGCTAATTCACTATTTCCCCTTGCAAACCTCATTTTTCAATTCAAATTGGATAGTCACATTAATTTGATATATCATCTGTATAAATTCTAGAACATTTATGGAATCAAGTAATAAACCAATTCATCCATTTCTCTATAATTCACCTCCCCTCTATCTACCTTTTTCCAGAATGGTTTGTGTCACTTCAACGCATCTCGAGCATCAGTGAAGATCAAGAGTTACCACAATGTGACGAGTGGTAGTCTGAATGAACTGAAACAAGCCATAGCATCAAAGGGTCCTGTAGCCGTCGGCATCGATGCCAGTCATCCATCTTTGAGTTTCTACTCTCATGGGGTTTACTATGACCCAAAATGCGGTAAGTGTTTTAAGGCCAAAAAAAGAAAATTGTTGTGTTGCACTCAAGTGGAATTTCTGAACAAGTTGGGTCGAGCAGTTAGAATCTTTATAAAATGTTTTTTAAAGCACCCAAAAATACAAAAGTAGGGTGCTCTCCCAATCTTTTCCTCAGAAAACACCTAATCTGAAGATTTTTATGAAATTAGGTGCTTTCCCGACCATGATTTTCATTTTTTCATTTTTTGACAAGTGTCGGTCGCTGAGGGCAATACAACTTTTTGCCTTAAGCCTTTACCTCATGTTACTTCAAGTTGGAAGGTGATATCAGTGTGTAATCTGGGGAATGCATCATGATATTGCACAGGTAACTCCACTGCGATGGCATCTGCATCCTGGCGATCAAAGAAGAATGTCAGCCATGGGCTTATCATTAGTTTACTTTATGAAGTTAACTTGCCAACTTGGTCTGACACAGAGTGTAACAATGAAATGACAAGAGAAATAACTCTCTTTCTATGTGAAGCTGGACCATTCAAGTAGAGTTGGTTGGTCTCTCTTATATTTCTTAACCCAAATACTGACTTTGGTACTATAAAACCACAAGTTTACTAAAAAAAAGGGGGTGGGACATTGTTAAAAAATCTAAATATTTTCTCATATTTTTCAAAGATTTCAAGATTTCAAAATAGTTCCATCCTGGTTGGTTAGAGAGAAAGTGCACATGTGGCCTGTCCAATCATTGGAGACAAGTGGTTATTTCTGCTTATAATAGCAATCTGTGTTGCTATGCAGAACTATTCTGGATAAGACATGCATATACTTTACAGTCTCATCATCACACTGGTCTACCAAAGAGGAGAAATCATAGTTGGCAAACAAAAGCACTTAGTTAAATTTATTATATCCCATAATGCACAATCAATTGTGTTCTTCAAATGTACCAATTCATCCTGAGTACAACAACAAACTACATTCTCATAATCATGTGATCTCTACATAGACCCTAAGGTCTATGTCTCTATACACTCTCTTTACAATGTTAGTCCTTGCCCATCGTCATGCCTTAATGAACAATTGATGACCGCACAAACTTTAAACATCGGGTGTATCCATGCTGCGTGCATTCAAACCCTTACAATCACAAGTGTATTAACCATATAATCACTTTCAGTGAATGAATAGATCAAGGTCATGACACTATCGAAAAGTTTGTCGACATACAAAAATAATTTGCTGGATTTGTTTAACCTTTTTTCATAAAATCCAAGAATAAGGTTCAAAACAGTGATCATTAGTGAAATGTAATTTAGATTTTGTTATCATCTATATACTAATTTTCGGAACATGGCTTTATTAGATAGTTCAATATAATTTTACACTCTCGTCCCTCTTCAACTGAAAAAGCGTGGTAATTGCGCCTCTAATACACGAGCTAATTAGATAGTTCAATGCCCGTTTTTTACCGTTTTCAGACATGCGCAGAAAGGATCACATATGAAAATCCGAAATGTTGAATTTCTTTTACTCTGGTAGTTACTGTTTGGACACAAATTGTGGTTTTCGGAATGAGTGATGACATATGGTCTTCACCCAAAATATTTTCTTCAGGGATATAGCTACATTTCTGTATATGCGGCTGTTTGTTATTCTTAAAGAACGCATAGTAACAAGCATTTTACGGGACTATACTTCCAACAAATTAAAATATTTTACGACATTTTCTAAATGTAAACAAGAACTCTTACGCAGATCTTAAAGTGACACTTTCACATTAATATAACATAGATGAACGCGGAGTTTGCTAATGATAAAGAAACTGGCGGTACCATACCAACCGTTGTTGTTGCTGCGCGACCGCGTTTAACATGGCGCACACGATTCGGCGCACACGTAATGACGCAGACAAAGTGTGTACGCGTTTATGGCGCAAACTGTACATTTTAAACGGGGCATGCAGTGAAAGCAGGCAGTCCGTACGGTTGCTCCGCGGTGCATACCGTACAGTACAATAAAATGTAACGAGAGCAAGACACAAACAAAACATTAATCATAAAGCCAAGACCTTTACTTTAATAAAGAAACTGGGAGCAAGGCGCAAACCGTATCCAGGATAACATATTTAAAGTGACTGAAGTGGCTGAAGGAAAAAACATTTGATGGAGTCACTCATGCAGTTGTAAACCCATGGCTGGTCATGAAGCTATGGGCTGGTGGATCATGGTCGACCCCCACCCCCACACACACCCCTCCCCCAGACACAGCCCTTTCATTTTCTTTGTGCAACTTATTATACAGGGGTGCGGCTTACTGTATACATGTATACGATGAGGTCTGAATCTTAATTTGAGGTGCTGCGGCTTATTCGCCGTGCGGCAGTGGCGTACCTCATGGGGGTGGTGCAGAATTGTTTGTTCCCCCGCCCCCCCCCCCCTTTGTGCCCCGACCTATTCAATTGACTTGACCTGACTCGACCTATTCGATTGACTTGACCTGATTCGACCTATTCAATTGACTTGACCTGACTCAACCTATACCATTGACTTGACCTGACTCGACCTATACGATTGACTTGACCTGACTCCACCTATACGATTGACTAGACCTGACTCGACCTATACGATTGACTTGACCTGACTCAACCTATCGGATTGACTTGACTTAGTAAATTGAGAAAGACTTGATTGACATGAGTCACATCGGTCTGTAACTTGAATTGACTTGTGATGACTCAAGGTTTATTGAATTGGTCACTATGCACCATACCACTGACACCCCATATCTTTATATTAATCTTGACATCATTGTGTATTCCACCCCTTCTTAGGTAATACCCCAGATGACCTCGATCATGCAGTGTTGGCTGTAGGATATGGTATGATGGGTAATAGCAGTTACTGGATCATCAAGAACTCCTGGTCTACTTATTGGGGCAATAATGGCTATGTACTCATAGATCAGAAAGATAACAACTGTGGTGTAGCTACAGATGCCACGTTTGTTACTTTAGCATGAGGTGCTTACCTCTTTAGCAGATTGCACATGTTGTTGTGCAGTAATATTATTAATAAGTAGTTAGAGAAAAGCAGAGTACTTTTAGTATACCCTACCCCCACATGTTTTTGCTTTGGTCCTGCATAATACTTCTCGACAAATTTCAAATCGAAATGTTATATCAAATTTGATAACTTATATTAATATTAAAGTTTAATTTTACCTAGTATACAGAAGTTGGATAAAGCAATAATTTATAATTTTCAAGTGTTCATTCTGGAACTTCTAATCCCCTTCTCCATCGTTTAGTGGCTCGTTATCATTTTGTGATTGCGTCATCTATTTCAATTTTTACCAAATAACCCACACTCATTTCAGCAACTGTGAACTCAAAATGCGTTGAGACACATTTCAGACATGTGGGCAGTATTAATCAGAACTCCGGAGTTCCTTAAGTATACCCTACCACTGCATGTCTTCAATGGGGACTTTTAAAGAACACTTACACAGTGAGGAATACAAATGGTAGGGTATTCTAAAGCTTACCCAGAACGGAGAACTTCCTCCATTGGTAAACAACAACCTACATTTACAAAATGATTGCTTTTGCAGTCCAGCATGCTTAGTATCAATACAATGCCACAGGCTCTCTTTTCAAAACAAACAGTGCCAAGCATGTATTGAAGTAATTAACAGCTGAAATTCGTCGGACCTCCACCTTCTAATGCATGTAACAGATAGGCATAACTTGGCAACATATGAAGATGAAGTTATATCCAATCTAAAACTTAAATTATTTTGTGTTATCCACAAAAATAAGGGGTCTTTAAGAAAAACAAGAGAAGACTGAATTGAAGTCGCATCAATTGCAGCAGGACTTCCTTAGAGACCATTGTTTAACAACATTATAAGCCTTTCATTGCAATTGGATATCAATCGGAACCAGTAGACACTGGTGACATAAGTATGCTGGAGTTGTTCCAGAAGTCTTCTTTCTCACATTTTACATGATGTGAAGTGATATTTCCAAATGCTGGCAAAAGATGTTTTCAAATATTACATTTTTAAAAATTGTGGTACAAGCAGTTGTTTTTATTAGCAGTTTATAAAAAAGAATTCGGAATTTGAACTATTTACCTTTTTTGTTGGACCAGAAAGTGATAACTATTTGCATGGTAACATTTGTACTTCAATTAATTATTAGGCATATCAAGGAAAATTCAATAGTTCAATGCACTACATGAAGTTTATTTTAATGCATTACCAGCTCAAACTCTGTCAGTCCCATGCATCCAAGCATGAACTGTGTGCTGTGTTACAAATCATTGCCAGGCTTTGATTAAAAGCACAGCTAATGGTTTTCATTTTTTTGTATCTCACATGAAGACAAACTAATTCAATGTATGGGTAATATTGCATTGATTCTGCTATATTCAATGTATGGGTAATATTGCATTGATTCTGCTATATTCAATGTATGGGTAATATTGCATTGATTCTGCTATATTCAATGTATGGGTAATATTGCATTGATTCTGCTATATTCAATGTATGGGTAATATTGCATTGATTCTGCTATATTCAATGTATGGGTAATATTGCATTGATTCTGCTATATTCAATGTATGGGTAATATTGCATTGATTCTGCTATATTCAATGTATGGGTAATATTGCATTGATTCTGCTATATTCAATGTATGGGTAATATTGCATTGATTCTGCTATATTCAATGTATGGGTAATATTGCATTGATTCTGCTATATTCAATGTATGGGTAATATTGCATTGATTCTGCTATATTCAATGTATGGGTAATATTGCATTGATTCTGCTATATTCAATGTATGGGTAATATTGCATTGATTCTGCTATATTCAATGTATGGGTAATATTGCATTGATTCTGCTATATTCAATGTATGGGTAATATTGCATTGATTCTGCTATATTCAATGTATGGGTAATATTGCATTGATTCTGCTATATTCAATGTATGGGTAATATTGCATTGATTCTGCTATATTCAATGTATGGGTAATATTGCATTGATTCTGCTATATTCAATGTATGGGTAATATTGCATTGATTCTGCTATATTCAATGTATGGGTAATATTGCATTGATTCTGCTATATTCAATGTATGGGTAATATTGCATTGATTCTGCTATATTCAATGTATGGGTAATATTGCATTGATTCTGCTATATTTACATGTTTGATTTACCCAAAGGTGAACATTATATCATGTTTATTAGTTTAGTACATCATTTTATACACAGATTCATTTGTTATTCAGAACTGTAAAACGTAAAATAATCTGATGCATTTTAATTAAGATTTTTTTTGTGATGTAAGTAGATTATTAAAGTTGCCATTCTGTAAAAAAATTAGTTGGACCTGGCATTTGCAAGTCATGGAAATAGCCAGTATTTATAAATCAGACCCATGTTGTAATACAAATATTTCATGCTTTACAATGTCTAAGTTTTCAAATTGGAAAAGAAATGTTGATTTGCTTCGCTTATTAATTAATGATTGCTTCTTAATCATGTGGGATGAGCCAGTACCTGTCAAGAAATATTTTTTTCAGTAAGGCCACAAGAATATAATTTAAAGTATGTGCCAGTACATTGCCAATTGTTATTGAAAGTACAGAAACGTTATTTTGTTTCCAATTTTATGTATTCATCTCATCATGTGTAGCCAGATGTATATGTTTTTACACGTTTTATATTAGAAAACAGTCTTTGCTGGTTTAGACATTATTGATACCTCAATCCTGGATTATAGCATTAGTATTGGAAGAGTGATATGTGGATTCCGGATTAAATAAGTTTGGAAGAGTTGGTAACACTTCGTGTTGTTGACAGTTTCAATGATCCAACTGATCAGATTTATCAAACAGGACTGTTGATCCATTTCACTTGTGGCCAATCTGTCTGAAAGTCATTACTCTTTTATGTTTGTGTCCAGAAGTCTTTAGAAGAGTACAACATAAACTGGGCTCAAAAAACAACTTATAATTTTTCACATAATCATATCTTGAAAATCAGTCCATCAAAATGAACCAAAATGACACACAGGATTACTTCAATACTCTACTCTAGTGACATGTCAATATCAAATAACTGACATTACCTTCATTTCAATTTGTTTGGAATTCTTCACTTGCTTTAAACTCTATGTTGCCGAAATGTCCAGGCTGTGACATGTGATACAGCAAGCTGGTCCATGCAAGTGTATTTTTCATTTCTGTCGGTAAGGTAACCGTTTGGATATTATATTGACATGTCATTAGAGTAGAGTATTGAAGTAATCCTGTATGTCATTTTGCTTCATTTTGATGGACAGATTGTCAAGATATGTCCATGAGGATACGTTTCTTTTTGAGCCCAGTTTACATTTATTGAAGGTTACTTCTACTGAATGTTTTTCAGATCTTATCTAATAAAACTCTCACCTAATTCAAAAGACGTTTGTTTTTTCAATTACAAGCACCTGTTTAATCATCTGTAAATCCAGTTTTGTGGTAAATCCATAATCATTAACAATGGATGTATTTAATACCTTATTGTTTAAGATCGAAGCAAACGTCAATTTATAATTGAACAAGTAGATCTTGTTTTTATATGTTTTGTATTGATATGTACTAAGTGTCGTGATTGATTTATGGCAATAAAATTGCAAATTCATTTATAAAATGAAGGGAATATAATGATAGTATACTGTGTATTTTGTTGTTCATTGATTTAACTGAAGAAACACCATGCAGGGAAAAACGGGATCTGACCACGCTTTGTTGAAAGGTTTGTTTTTCAGAAAGTTGCTTTATCTTTATATCCCTAAATTCGATGCAGCTATGTTTCCTACTTTATCAGTTATACGCTCTGTAGTTTTTGGACCCAGTTTGTGGGACACGTTATAGACTTATAAGCTTCCACTTAAGGGGGCTGTGCACCTTCAGGTATAGCCTCCGTAAAACTGTCGTAACTTCTTCATTATTCATTTAATCTAAATAAAAGTATACATTTTTTTTGCAGAAATTCGATGTTGAAAATCTGTATTATTTTTTCAATTATTGAGCAAAAAGTGCCAAAATGTAATTTTCATGATTTTGGAGGTAATAAAATCATATTTTTGGCACTTTTTGGTCGATAATTCAGAAAATAATAAAGATTTTCAAAAAAACCAAACCGATTCCTAGGGAATTGTATTAGGAATATAATAAAACAAGTATGACAAAATGTGACAAAATATATTTTGCGTTATCTTTGCAGAACCTAAAATGGGTAAAAAAAAGTGTTTTTTATAATTTTCTCCAAAATGGTCAATTTCATGATCATGGTTGGATTCATTGAACCCTTTTCTGCAAAAAATGTACACTTTTATAAAGATTAAATGAATAATGAATAAGTTACAGCAGTTTACGGAGGCTATACCTGAAGGTGCACAGCCCCCTTAAGTGGAAGCTTATAAGTCTATAGCGTGTCCCACAAACTGGGTCCGAAAACTACAGAGCGTATAACTGATAAAGTAGGAAACATAGCTGCATCGAATTTAGGGATATAGAGGTAAAGCAACTTTCTGAAATACAAACCTTTCAACAGAGCGTGGTCAGATCCCGTTTTTCCCTGCATGGTGTTTCTTCTCCGAAATAGCTTGTTTGGTACAACAGAGTTAAATAACAGGTATTTTGGATTAATATTAAGCATTAGAAATACCCATTGCAGTAACCTTGTTTTTGAATTATGTACAAGAACAGCAACTATTACAGCATCCTGATACCCTGCCTCTAATTCCTTTGATGAGATGAATGGTCTCCAAATCCGAATGAAATGGTTTTTGAACTGCATGCTACAAAGAATGGTAGTGTCTCAGAAGGTTATTAATTGATTTTTCTTAAACATTTCATAGATATCTACACTTTTTAATTCCCCTCATGACGTAGATACATTTCCAGAGTTGTAAAGAATAAAGTCAAAGCCAAAACTTTGATGAAGTCAGTACGATGCGCAAATGCAATTACCTAGCTAAATTCATCTTTGTATTTCCAAAACCTTACTTTCGATTGGTCCCATAATTTCACCAATTAATGTCAGATATATTTATCTTCATATCCCCAAATATGAAGCACCTATGTGTCCTACAGTTATAAGCTCTCCGGTTTTTGGACCCAGTGTATTAGGACACGCTGTATGCTGAATATTACATGTTCAATCGACTTTACAAATCAAACAAAGCATATTTTTCTCATAGCCTTGCAGACTGAAGAATTACGGTAATAAAGCTGTGCTTTATGTAGAAATACCGAGATGTATGCTAAGTCTAATAGTGCAATGGATTGTAAAATAGTCGTACTATTAGAAAATGTTCGATGAATATTCCAATGTTATGACATTTCATCTATCGTTACATTGTTTCCTTAAGCTTCGTTGACGGTTGTAGAAGATATCGTTTTGGTATCTTCTGGTGCGATCGTGTCCATCCTTTTAACCTTTGGCACTGCCTTGCTCGTATGATCCATACTCACACTACTAGAGCTTTCTTCTAATGCCCTTTTGCTTCGGCGATCAGAAATTATCGATGCGATAGTGTAGAGGTATGGGTTAAGGGATGAGTTTATAGGTATTATGAAGACTACCGACCACGTGTACATCTGCAGAGGAATAACAGCTGCCCCCGTTTGGGAGAGAATGCCCATTATTATCACGGGCAACCAACAGATCAGATCCGTCCCAACAATGGCGGCCATTCTAATTGCCATCTTCAGATTTTCGTCACGGTTACTCTTCGCCTTCACCTTTTCATGTTGTGCTTTGACGCTGAGAAATATGGCGACGTATAATACGAAGATAAAAAGGAGACATACTAAGTTGATGCCCAGAAATATCGCGATGGAGAAATACCATGCGGGTTGGAATTCATCTGGAACTGGTAGATCAAAGTTACGATCGGATTCACCGCCGCCTCCAATACCACCTGATTCAATCTTGTAGCTAGTCGGTCGGGTAATGAGTGGTAATCCGATGCATACATCGGATAAGTCGTAGAAATCCGAATCAGGTCCCGCAAATACCGTAGGCACGATTGCCAACGCTACAGATATTGCCCAAATGATCGTGGCAGAAACCCTTACAGACAGATGCTTCAGTTGAATCGTGCTAAACGGGAACACCACGCACATGAATCGATCAACAGTGATCAATGTGATAAAGAAGATAGACGCTTCACTCGACAGCAACGATAGAAAACTGGCGAGCTTACAAACTGCACTGGTTCGCCATTGCTCTGAGTACACGAAGTATTCGTCCCCGTAATAGAGATCAGCAGATGCCAGTACCAGCATGTAGAGTCCCATAAGACAGTCTGAGGCAGCAAGATTTGTAACGAGGAACGACTGTTTAGCTTGTATAGGACTCTTTGTCCTCTCTTTGGTTCGTAGGATCATAACCATGCCATTTCCTACCAGAGCGCTGATACCAAGGATCCACATTGATACACGCAAGACCAGATTCTGCATCAAACTTCCACACATGAACAGTGGTGGCTGTGGCTCCAATGTGACGCAATTGTCAAGATCTACTATGTGACAGCACAGGACATGATCATCGACGTATCTGCGAAAAAAAGAAAAGCGTATGGTGTTAATTTGAACGTCTTATTAACCCTAACCAGTAAAGCTAGTTTTTTGTGCGTATCGGGGGGAGGGGGGAAAAAGTGCTATTTTTTGACCCGAAAAATCACCCAGCACCCCCGGGATTCGATCGCGGGACCATTCGCACCCAAGTCTGTCCCTCTACCAACCGAGCTAACTCCCTAGCGGCTATGCGGCCACAAACTCCGTGGCCACATATGCCTGCGGTAGGTGACGTCATCGCGGCAATGCAGCAGCACGTGCCTGGAGATAGTTTCTGGCAGTGAGATTTAGTGAGATTCAGTGCGGTTAGGGTTATTGCACATCAAAAATTGACATTTATTAAAGAATATTGCTTAAGCAGTCGAATATATGTGTCCTTTCTTACTTTTATATAAAACAGTTATTGATTACTATTTCAAGATTGAAAACTATGAGTCTACTCATTTGAGCCGCATTACGATCATCGAGTGCAAACAGAATTCGATCGCCTGGAATAAAATCAGGTCAATATTGGCATATTATCAAAATGATTACATTAAATTTCACACTTACAGAGTATGTAAGCTATCCAATCCTCGGAATCCTTTTTCTTCCACCTCTATTGGGTCCAATTCCTCTTGGACTACAATTACTCTGAAAAATAATGATTCAAGATACTCTTTAACATGTTTTCTATAGATGGTGTGACCGGTGACGTAGTGCCCGGCGGTTTGCGTGCGCACCTACAGGGAACGGTACTTTAATTCACTCTTGATTGATCATTACTTACCATGCTTACGGTGTAATAGTGCAGTCATGGTATGCATCCCTAAGCACAATGAGAGACCAGGTACTAAATCTGGTTGCCCGGCGGTTTGCGTGCGCACCATAAGGGCATGTGCTTTTAAAATTGGCGCTCAGTGATGTGTGTTTTGCTTTCATATAGTAATGTATGCAGTAGTCATGGACTAGTACCTCTAGCATGTCTTTAGACCAGGCGCTAATCAATATGTAAACACTACTGATGTAAACAACGGTCACCTCATCTATAGATTGAACCATGATTGAACAAACAATAAAAGTCGATGTCGGTGATGTACCACCCCTATGCACCTAAGAGGTCGATATATTTTTCTCATAGGCAAATGTTCAGTAATTTTTGGTTCTTTTAGAAACACTGGAGAACTTTAACTTTAAATTTGTGGTATTCTTAAAATGCACATTCACCTCATTAATTTACATATCAAAATCAAAACATAACGAGATTACCACTTATAATGTCCGGATAACAAAATATGTTGTGTATCATAAACAGTACATATCAAATAATTTAAACTACATTAATTTTGATATACACTAAAACCTACAGTATTTCCAAATATATCAATCCATAAAATGCGTCTTCTGCAATAACCTGAAGAGGCACATCCCATAGGTATCTATAAAACAAAATATAATAATTGGCTAATTGTTCGTACAAAAAGGTAAATAAGGTCGACAAAATGTTTTATGTGCGTACGTGTGATATGCGCTTGGTTTCATATTCGGTACTTGGTTGAGCCACGTTCTGCTTATATTTTGAAATGGGTATTTAAAAAAGCTCTGCATTTTAATAATGATTTATAGCACCGGTTGATTTTAGAATACATACCGAGATTTCAACTCTTGTTTCCCACTCTTGTTTTATGCTATTTTTTAACGTATAATTTTCTGACACGAGCTAGTTGAGCACTAAATGTCAAAGCTGAAGGTCAATTCCATCTTGGAATAAAGCCTCCAATCAAGAATTTTGGCCTTCCAGGTTTATTCATGGCTATTGTTCAAATTGATATCTTTGCATTCACATGACAATATGAACATAATAATAATAATAATAATAATAGTCGGTTTTTATATAGCGCTTTACACAGTGTGGAACACCGTCTCAAAGCGCTTTACATTGGCTAATTATTATCGCTCCCATTCACATCATCTATCTGGCAGCCGGCTAGGCGCACTTTTAGATGATAGCAGCTACCCAATTTTCGCTTGGGTGGACGAAGCAATTGAGACTAAATACCTTGCCCAAGGATATAAACACGTTGGTCCTAGCGGGGCTCGAACTCGCAACCTTATGATTATGAATCTAGCGCTGATTCCGCTAGGCCACACGTGCTAACATCATATAAAGAGTGGTATAATACAATCACTTACAATTCTTGAAGTTTTTCTAGATCTTGGAATACGTTGCTGACTAGCACCGAGATGTTGTTATGTGACAGATCTCTGCAAGTCATATTATAAAATACGAGGTATTTAACGTAGAACATTTAATGGCATATAAAATATGGATAGTGTTTTGATGTAGTATTAAATATGTTGGTTTATTATCACAGGTCTATTAGTTTATACTAAGTGTCAAATCGAGGGTCATATTATTATGTCATCAATGACTATAAGATTGGGATTAAGAACAACATAATATTGTCGGATGGATCCCCTTTAAATGTTATCCTCATCGGAAAGAGTAGGGGAAGGTGGGGTAATGGCGGACACCTTTTGTCAGAGAGGTATAACACACATATAATACGTCATATAACAATAAAAATCATGTAAACACAAAGCACTGTGATGGTTCTACCTTTTATGAAGTTTTTATCAACTCATCATTTTGAAATTCGAAGCTACGACGCAATAAAAAAAAATGGCGTCGTCCGGCATTACCCCACACTCTGGGGGTAATCCCGGACCGTATTTTTCAATGGCAGCCCTCTTTTTATTGGAATACAGTATTTCAATGGGAGTTAAAAAATACCATTTTTAAAAGTGTAGCAGAAATCAAAGAACAATGTCACATATTTATATGGTCAACAACTATTACCGATTTATGATGTTAAATTGACCACGCCCATATTGGTTACCATGGAAACGGTACATGTCCGGGATTACCCCAATCCATGTACAATGTATGGGCACATCCTCTCTTATTATTATGCTCATCATTGTGACTCCGAATTCATTTCTTTTTTATCAGAAGGTATCATACATTAAATAAAAAAATAATAAGACTTTGTTTTCCTTGATGTAGAAATACCAGTTTCAAAGAGAAAGTAATGCACCAAAATATCAACTTGCCCAAAAAGTGATTTTTGTAATTCTCGCGAGAATTTGCGAGACAACCATCCCATTTAGGTTTTGTGTGATTTCAATGGAGAGGCACCTATCATAGGGTGGCAAAATACCACCTTCTTTCACCTGCCTTTAGATACAGCCCTGTCCGCGATTACCCCGCGTCCGCCATTACCCCACCTTCCCTACAGAAAACATACGTATAGATGCAATTGAGGACCAAAGATAAGATTTCCTTGCATTCCTACTTACAGCCATGTGACGTTTATCAAACCAAGAAATGTTCCTTCAAGTATCCTGTCGATGCTATTGCTTTCGAATGATCTGTTGTAAAGTAAATCAATATATGACACAAACTTCACATAAGGAATATCTTACAGTTTATAATAGCAGATTTGGCAAAACTCTTTTAAAAAAGTGCTCAATGGTGTTTAGACTAGAGCGTTCCAACCCCGAAAACATTACTAAATGGTTTAGTAATCTACGATACATTCTTCAGATGATGGCTTGCGACATAAGGAATATCTTATTATTAGTTATTTAATTTGGCAAAACAACATCATCAGGAAACTCTCGTTGAGTTGATCCTGGACTAAGCTCGTTCAGATAAACAATACAACATATTTTGTTTTGTTTTCAAAATCATTCTAGATAAAAATCTATAAGTATTAAAGCATTCCCTAAATACTTTGATTCGGTGGGTTCACCAACTCATTTTGCCAATTCATAATAAGTATGAATTATTTAAACTAATAACTATCATCATCTTTCTAAATGAATGGTTCCAAATCCAAAGTATCCAGGCCCGTCAGATGGAGGGGGGCGACGGTTGCGATTTTTTTTTAAGGTAAAAATTGCGTTTTTCTTAGTTTCAAATATCAATGATAGTAAAACTACTCATAAAACATTGACTACAGTGCTTTTTGGACTGCGGAATTTTGTGTCCGTGCGAAAAATTTGGACGTGCCCCCCCCCCCCCCCCCCACCCCTTACGTGAAATTCACGAGGTGACTGACTTGGAAAAAATTTGGGGCAACCTTTTACGAAAACGTCCCCCCTTGGGCAAAAGTGTCTTACGGGGATGGTATCCTAAACCCTATAAAAAGGTAGTAAGTTTTAGATATGAACAAATTAATTGTTTCTTTATAATGAAGAATATCTACTTACACTGATGTTAAGCTGGAGAATCCTTTCAACAGACCCGGTTCTAATTCTTCAAAGTTGCCACCTGACAATGTTCTGAAAAAAATATCAATTTGATATGCTCAGCTATTTAACTTAAAAGCTTTTAAAATTACACATCCTCGTAATACAAGGAACACGTGAGTACTTACACTAGATCAGTACAATGAACCTTCCATCTTATATTACAATCAACGATCCTCATGAACCTTTTTGGTAATAAGGAACAACTTCTTCATCAAAATCAGATGAAAGTATTGATATTGGGTTGGTAGTTAAATTGTACTTGTACACAAACTGATCAACAGTATAACAAAGTGGCGGCGGCGGCCATTTTGAAAAACGCCCTCTAAAACGATGGCAGTCACTCCTGGGAGGTGTATAGGAGCTATTTTTTCTTCCTAAAATTGGTCCATCTTGCCAAATCCATCAAGAAAAAAGGTACCCTGAAAATAGTAACGAATCTCATGGAAATGACTCTACTAGTAACAATTCGATTCACCTCTCGTCAAGGGTTATTTAGTTGCAGTAGCTAAAATGTGAAGTTGCGAAAGAAATACGTTGGGCTCCATCGTACACGTTTGGAGTATAAAAGAGTACTGATTTCGCAGTTCTTTTAAAGCTTTGATTTACGTTTGGATATTGTCTTGAAAATTCGCGCGACTTAGACATTGAGCAACGATCAGTCTACTTCATTGAACATGTTGGTGTTTGTTGGAACATACACCCTTGATGAGGGATGTAGCCAATAGCAGGGCGTGAATGAATGAAACTAAGCGAAGTATGATCCCGATTTGCTTTTCATGATGTTTCCTTCTAAATCTTTTGCTGACCAACGAGATTTAGGCCCCTATGTGGTACAGGGAACATACCGTAAGTTGTTTGACTGATGTTGCCGAAAAATCCGCAATCTTCCCCTAAATTTCTGAAGATGCCAAAATGTGCCATAAGTTGCGCGCGTGTTCCCCGTGATTTTATGAAATTGCTAATAGTTGCACTACAATGTCCCATTCTCCCCTTGAAAATCTTCCGAAGATGCGTAATCGCCATATCCTGTTTTGGTAGTTTTTCGTAACTTGGGGACGGAGAAATTATTTTGTTTTATTAGACAACTTTTGGCATTTACTTCCTATGAAAAAGAGCGGCCTGATGTTGGCTGTATGATTAACGATATTTTAACGCTCGACAAGAGGAATTTCTAATATATTAACATAATATCTTACAGTGAATTTGTGGTCCGGGCAATCGATGTGAGTATACGTTGATCCCAACTATTTACACAATTCACAACGAGTGAACCAGCTTTATAACTGCATTTGCAAACATCTGTTGGACATTTCTTTTTATCTGCAATAAATGATGTGGTCTGTGATATTATTGAGGTTGAGGACGCCATGATATTGAGAAGGATATAATATGAGGACAATACACACTGATGAAATCAAGAGTGTTGTAACTTCCTCTTAAGATTTAATGTATCTTGGGAACAATCGGTTCAACCAACCAACAAATAATTAGAGAATAAAGGTATTGTTTTTAGACCGTACCCGTGTTATATTGTCTGACATAAATGCGGACGATAGTATTATTTGCGGCGTCGTTGTTCTACGCAAAAAATAATACTATCGAACTTTATTCTCATTCTTAAACAATCATACTTTAGACATTTATCAAAGAAATAAGTACATTTTGATTGTCCACATTTGACAACTTTTACCCCTGCTAGGATTGAATAACCCACAAACATTCCATCCAATCACATGCGATGAGTAAACCATGCGTAAGCGTCGCGGCGCCGGCGTAAACGCAGGAAAAGCGCTAAAGACGCACTGCAGAAGTGCGCGTTATGGAGCAAACCACGCATTGTGAAGGTCGGGCGCACTGTTAAAACGTAAGCCCCACCTCCCCGTGTTAAGTTGTCTCATCTAGATGTCGCCGATTTCTCTGAGAACCAATGAGATTGCTTAAAGGTATATTATGTGATCTTTCCAGGGAACGCCCTCAACATCGAAAAAAAATTGAAAGAAGACTTTCTTGCAGATTTACATTTCTGATCATAAATCGTACATACATTCCAAGTTACAGGGCGATACGATTCTTAATTACTTTAAAATCATGATTTTAGAGTGAAAATAAACTGTCGGAAATCCGACAGTTTATATTTTCATTCTTAAATTCGCTCTAAAACCATGATTTTGAGGTAATTAGGAATCGTATCGCTTTGTAACTTGGAATGTATGTATGATTTATGATCAGAAATATAAATCTGCAAGAAAATCTACTTTCTAAAAAAAATAATGAATAGAGGGCGCTCTCTGGAAAAGATCACATAATATGCCTTTAAACTTTCTTAGCTTTTTAAGATTGTAACTTAAAAAGTCCTATGAACGTCAGAAATTGAGTTGAGTAATTGGGTAAGAAGTCAGATGAGAAGCTTTTTGTGGCAAACCATGTATTTTGAGTGAGGGGATACAAAGGAGAAAGCGTGTTTTCTAAATCGGCAAATATAAAGAATATCCCATTACATATTGTAAAGAGGGGCAACTTATTTGGGGACGTGAGGGGGATTCTGCAATAAAAGCCAGGTGACAATTACCGACCTGGGTACGCCACGGTTTTTTTTAGTTCGATATCGACATCATTGAATCTCTTTACTGTCACCATCTTAGCATCACCGTCAAGATATACAGTTAAATACTTTCCACGCGGCTATTACCATGATACAAAACAGATTTTTCAGAAACCTTTCCCAACTTTCAAGGTCTATCTTAAGTATTACTTAACCAATACTGGGCATTTTTGTACTTATCTTAATGCAATTCTCTGATGGTGATTCCTAATATGGTAATGAAGTGCAATAATGTTGACATTTTGTGAATTATTTTGTGAAATTTTGGAATGACGTCTGCAGACAGACGCCTGTCGCATGGAAAGTGTTAAGGCAGAAGATCGTTTTTCAATCGAAATCATACATTTCTTATCATAACGTTAGGCTCACACAAAAATAACAAAGTGGTAATACTGAACAATAGTTCAGCAGATGTTCAGGCGTACTTCTGTGCATGTGGAGATATGTCGCACATAGAAAATGGTACCGGGGGGGGGGGGGGGGGGGTACTCACCCAAGACGGTATACGGGGGTGTGCCGCTCTAATGGGTAGCTTTTTGGGCACAAAATCCCTAAACATGGGGTATGATTTTGTGCTGGAAATCCCTAATAATGGGGTCACTTTTTACAAATTAGGTCTATTTTCCCGATAATTTGCGAAAATTTGGTCTAAAATGAAGCAAAACCCCTAAAAATGGGTACCGATTTTTCCAAAATCACCCCTAAAAATGGGTATGTGTTTTTAATCTCCAGCGGCACACCCCCGACCAAACCAAATCCGAGTACCCACCCCCCCGGGAATGGTACAATGTAAATATCTTACCGCATAGTGTTTCATCGTCGCCGATAGGACAGTCCATATTCCCATCACATACTTCTTCTATTGCTATACACATTGTCGAATTCTCACCAGGTTTGGTATCGCACAGATAGGATCCGGGACATTCTATATAGGCTGCATGTTAAATGGAATACAAAATACTAACCATGTCTGCAAAATACCCGAATGTTTGATGTCAAGTCGGTTTGATGTTTATATAACCAATGTTCATGAAACACATCGAGTTGGCCTAGTGGACATGTCGACATCGGACACTTAAAATAAATCATTAAATACGAAAATGATATCTCACTTCAAATTCAACAAGTATGAATTCTTCTTCTTAAATTGGCATGGTAAAAGTAAGTGTTACAAGTGAAATTGAACGAGAACGCATTTGATATAGCTGATATGATCCACCTCTTTAAGAAAATTACTATAGTACATTCATAAACATTGGCCGATCGATTATTGATTTGAATTTATTCCATTTTACGTTAGAGGAACCACAATGGACGAATCACGATGATATCGGCATGGTTTAGTTGGATGCTATTGGTTTCGCGATATAATGTACTTCACTTCAAGGCGTTGAAGCAACACGTTCCCAAATACCATGCGTCCATGCATGAATTTAAACTGCCAAAGCAAAAAGCGCGCTATTCAAGCGTGCCATCTTAAATAAGTGACACATATTGATCATCATTCTAATCCTTCTTGTATGATGAGGATAAAATTAGAAAGAAAATCAAATTGTACAACGGCACGAGAACACTTTGTCACTCTATTTTGGATATGACTACCTCCGATGTGATTCAAGACACAGGAAAACATAGAACCATACAATGATCAGATTAAGGTTTCAAATCACTGCCTCCCCCTCACAATTGGAAGATATTACCTACTGAAATGGTAAACCGGTCAAAGTCTTTGAATCTACAACAATCTATCGCCTTCTGGTAGTCATAATTCGAAATGTGCCCAGTTATTGTTGTCACATTTACCATGGTAACATGATTAGGGGTCGTCCATAATTTTCGCCATTTTCAGTTACGTACAAAGCGTACGTAAGAGGGGGGGGGGGGGGGGGGGGGGGGGGGGGGGGGGGAGGGGTCGAAATATACCCCAACCGTACGTAACTTAAATGGCGATCTTGCGAGGCGGGATTCTTTTTTTAAAGTACAAATAAAATTTCGCCATTTATTGCGTACGTAACTCGAGGGGGGGGGGGGGGGGGGGGGGGGATGGGGGTAAAAAGTTACGTACGCTCTGTACGTAAGTGAAAATGGCGATAATTTTGGACGACCCCTTAATAAACCTAATTTCATATATATTTTCTCTTATTGTTATATGGAACAATAACAAACATGAATGCTACAAACGAACATTATCGCTGTTTTCCATATACGTACGTACCACATCTTTTCTCATCCCTTTTGTTTATCAAACAATCTGCGAAACCGTCACATTTGGCCTCATATGCAAGACAGTATCCTGAACCGCATTCAAAATCACTGAATTCACACACGTCTAAAAATTGAGAGAAGACAGACATTTTATGGAGGGTAGAATGAATGTTATACGTGGATGCATGGAAGTTATAAGGTCAGTCAATTTATTTACATGCTTGATCATTTGTTTAATAAACAGGGATAGCTCCGAAGAAATGACAACACTACGAGGAAATTCTACACTTAATCACATTCTAAATGGATTTTCTGGAGAAGAAGTCCTTTTTTTTTGCGGTCAATGGCAAAAAATATATTTACATGTATGCCTATACAACAATGATTTGACAGAAGAAAATCCACATGAAATATTTTCATCCGACGAAGATACTCACCAATGACAGCAGTCGATGCAATTTGCTCCAATTCAAAATAAAATCCACGTAAGTTCCCTGTGTTGTCCGACGTCATAGACATCCACATCGCTGATTGTGATGACGCAATAGTGCGTAAGTTCACATTGCCGGTGAGACTACCAATCTTAGATGCCGCATTCATGTCTGCACCATTACCGATTACGAGATGATCAAATCCTCTTTCCATCTCAAAATTGTGTATGATTATAACTATCAGTAATGATTCTCCGGCAAGAATCACCCAATGACAGTCCAAGTTTGATGGATAATTGAGCGGGTACTTGGGTGACGTCATGTTGAGAGACGTACCGACACTTCCAAGAAAGATATTCCTGGCGCCACAGTCACCTTTATGGGATAACATTAACAAATATGTTAAAACCTTTTAGGTCGCTGAAGAGACCGATAAGGCCTCGGAAGCTACAGACTGCTTTACAAACGACGCTGAAAGGTACCTGTACAACTTCTATCAATGTGACAGAGTCTAACTTCAACCTCTATGATGATAAATATGTTTATGATAGAAATTCCGAATTAAAGAGCTAATATATTTATCACGCATATTTGTACTTTCCATATTGCCAACGACTGTCGGCTCCTTCAAAGAAGAAAAGAAATCTTTATGTACAAATTGAATGGTACTAGAAGTTAATACAATAGACAATTAAGGAGGTGTATTTGATTTGGAGAACGTTGTATCGAGTTTCATGATGAATAAAAGAATATTAGGATAAAGTTTGTAATTTCAGTTGTTTCTTTTTGCATTACATTCCGGTAAAAAGTTTAACCGTTGGACAATCACCCTTGGATGCACAAACAATAATATCTTGACACATGCACCTTCATTTGATGTAAATGAGGTATAACATTTGGAGATCAGTGATTTAATTCTAATTTATAACACCAGCTATAGATTTAGTCAGGAACGTTTTAGTTTATGTGTACCTACCACAGTCGATTTCATCCAGCTCTTCCGGACAAAGCGGACGACCATCACACTTCTGGTGTGCATGTAGACACATCAGCCCGATAGCAACAGGACACACAAATTCCTCAGCAGGACACGATGCTTTGTGAAAAAAAACACACCACATTTTGCAATATCAAGTGGGAAAGAAACTATTCATTTATAGGACACGATGCTTTGTGAAGAAAAAAACACCACATTTTGCAATATCAATTGGGAAAGAAACTATTCATTTATAACTATTCTGAATGAGAGCTGGTGAGATATACCGTGTTTTCACGGTAATACATAGTTACAGGAAGAAAATTACATCATACATATCTTAGGTTTAGGTTCATACTGAAAAATTATCTTTTAGGTAAGAGTGCAAGCTTTCCATCGTTTTTCTTCAAATTGTTGGACATACCTACACTTCATTCGACAAAAGTAGTATTTAGACAATTAGAATTGTTCATAGCAGGCTACAGTTAGTAACAATTTGATAATGTTATTTGAATATCAGGCCTTCAGATAAGAATCTAATCGAGTATTGCGAAGTCCTTATCAAGGCGTTATCAAGGCAGCAAAATGGCGGTAACAACATCGCTACCCATTGGAACATTGTTCATATAAATACAGTATTATCAGACATTTCTGGGAATTTATGTTGATGTTAAAGTTTAGGAATATACCTACATGTTATGTACAAAGACGCCAACCATTAGTACAACTTTATATGCTGTTGTCAAAATATTGAAACAAAACGATGTGATAATATCTTACCATTCGAAGATGCCCACTCCAAGACTAACGAGAATCCCCTGCCACCTTCGGTCCATATAGACGAATCCCAATAGATGACGATTTCATTCTCGGGTATTCTAATGGAAGCCGGTGACTGGTGTCCAGTGAATAATAGTTGATCAGGCCCTTCCCACGTTGCATCGCTATTGAACGTCACCGTAGCATTCTTACGTCCAATATACAGCTTATCGTGGTTAAGTCCCGTGTTCAAATCCAGGAAATGCACTGTAATGCTGCCGTAAGTACCGGTAGAGATTCTCCAGGTACAGTCTTGTGTGGTTGGGTATTGACGGGGATACAACGGGGAAGCTATGCTGACAGATTCAAGGGGATGCAGGACTTTCGTTTCGGCTCCACATATTTCTGTAATAAAAAGGAAGGCAACAGGTCTGGCAAATACATTTAGTAAAGTACTTATTCAAGTTACTTCAACGATTTCAAATACAGGGGAAAAAAACCCAAATCGAGGATTAAAACAAAAAATAAAATGATTTTGATTTAATGATTTCAAAATGTAACACATAATACTGTAAGATTGGCTAACTGCATGAACTGGGCCATACGCCCGTCCTTGTAAATTGAATAATAAGGTTATAATGCATACAGTCGGCTACCGTGTATGCTTTCGAATCGTAAAATAGGTTACCAAAACTTTTTCACGTTAAAAAGGGGTTACAAGATGTCAATCTCTCTTTTATTTTCAACTTTATATTTGTCTTCAAGTTGTGTGTAATAATTATAATAAGAGTACAACATATACACCTAACACCAAAATCCAAGACGAAGTCCATTGATGTTGGCTAATCCAATATCAATAATCGGTACCAAAAATCTGAGATACACATTAAATGAGCAAATCTTTTCTCCGTAGGTTGATACTTCATTCATAAAATTCGAGTGGATGGTTTTGAAGTTCGGATTGTTTAAATGACCACTACTAACCACGGTTTTTTACGGTTTCTTCAAGCGAGGTATTCGGACACTTGTATCTGATCCTATTCTGATCCAGATTTCTCCACTGCCTCGTAAGAATTCCATTCAGCTCTGCTATAGTAGAATATCCAGTAGCTGCATTGGTAGCCCCCGTTTTAACTGTGTCCACAAGTGTTCAAAGAGGGTTTAGGTCTAGTGAATTTGGTTGCAGCTTTGTTATCGATTTGCATGCGTAACTCCTGGTATTCCTGATCTTGGTTGATCTTTAACGTTTTCTATTAGCAGAAACCTAACCTGCCACCTCTTCACAGTATTACAGTATCGCTCACAAAAGTCCTCCTTCTAAACATCCTATTATTCTTACCCTTTCATGTTGGTTGTATGGAGCCATTGCTAGTTCATTAATGCAACATTCTGACTTACCTTTTTCTATGATGATCCTCAACTTTTCAATTTATTTAGTTTTTGTTTAACTCATCTGTGATTTTTGAAAGCAAAAGACTTTCAATCGTCACAGCTTCTCACACCCTCATACCCCGATCCCTTTTTTTACCAATTCATCCAGATACCCTACTGGTTCAGATAGCACACGGTGGACAATACAAATCAATGATATCCCATAGAAAATCAATTCTAGTGCAAATTTGTTGTCGTTAGTCACTTTACAAGTATCCATTCATTTTTCGATTCATATGAATGAGGTATCAACTGCGGAGAAGACATTTGCTCATTTAATATATATCTCAGATTTTTGGTGCCGATTATTGAATTTGAATTATGCAACATCAAAAATCACCTGTTCTGGGGCTTTTATTTGTCAGGTGTATGTTTACCCTGAAAGTAGAAATAAGCCTGTGAATTTGGACACTGTTGCGCTCTCATTAATGATAGCAAATCTGTTGACTGAACATATAAAATTACAATCCCCTCTGTATTTATTCAAGGGTCACGGTATGCTAAAACCCTAAAATAGAAGTGAAAATTCGACTCCCGATAACGGCAAACACCAACATCATTTACCGATGTGGAATCACGTTTATAGTGATGCGTGTGTCTGCTGGTAGTGGCAAAACTACGTTATACATGTATATGGACATCATACGCATGAGTGTATTGTTAACTCTTTAAACCCGAGCGGCCACAGTGTCTGAACCTAAAGTTACATATACCCGAGCGGCCGCTATAGTATAATGATGTATAGCTGCGTATTGTAGCTGTGGGGTCAGTCAGGGGCAGCAAACTCCGGGGGGGGGGGGGGGGGGGGGGGGCAGTCATGTATAATGTTGTAATCATCCGCGTGAACGAAATGCGGAAAATGGGTGCTTTTTCGACCACAACGCGGGTCCGCGCGGACCCGTGCTAAGGGTATCAAAAGCGCCAATTTCAGAGAAAGAATAAGGGTGTCTTTTTCAACATGAATCCGTGATAAGGGTTACTTGGGGCGATAGTCATGTGTCATCAATAAGATTTCCCCCACCCCCAAATGGTTGGCCCGCAGGGATAAATTGGGATAAATTGACAAACAAAACTGAATTATGCACTTACTTCATACGTTCATGTCAGTGTTAACTCTGTCTTGAGGGCCTATATCCTTTGTATGAGTATGATTCTTCTTTGAGAATCCGTGTTAAGGGTAGTTTTTGAGAGTGGATTTACACGGATGATTACAACTTTTATACATGAGTGGCCCCCCGGAGCAAACTACTTGTGTGGGGTCAGCAAAGGGTTAAGATACAGATACTCTAATACCATTAATACAAATTTCAATCAATTTAATTGTATATTCTTAACACTTTGCACGCGGCTATTGGTTTTACCATACAAAACAAGATTTTTCAGAAACCTTTCCCATATTCCCAAGGTCTATTTCAAGGAATACTGAACCAATGCTAGGCATGTTTGTACTTTTTTTAATGCATTTCTCATGGTGATTCCAAATATGGTAATGAAATTCAATGATTTTAACATTTTTAAACATTTTGTGAAATATTTGAATGTCGTCTGCAGCCGCCAGCCGCATGGAAAGAGTTAACATCGTTTATATAATTAACGAGGCGACATGTAACAGTTTTTAGTTTATACCACTGCATACATTGTACATTGTCAATCAAACCTGACACAATACCTTTCCTCTCCTTCTTCCTTGTTTTGAGTATGCTGGGTAGAATACCTCAGGCTGTACTGTATTATATGAATGGATATTGATAAATGGTGAATTAACGTTACACTGAGATACTTACGGCACCCTTCCTCATCCGATCCATGAAGACATTGCTGTAGACTGTCGCATACCGTATCCTCACCAAGACATCCAAACCCGGAGTCACAAGGAAACTCATTGGTTTTACAAGGGACTGTGAAGTAAACATTTATACAGAATGTTTACATGGCATTAATATAATACTAGCATTTTTATTCAGTTTAAGAGCAGGAAAATCTCTTAAATTTTCATTCAAAACACTCTCTAAAATTGTCATTGTAATTTCAAAATATTCTTCCCCTCAACTTTTTAAATTCTGGGTCGGTTGGTCACGTGGCCATATCGATCTCCAAAATTCGATTGAACTACCATGGATACACATGTACACTACGAATACTGGTGCAGTAAGTGAATTCAAAATTATCGTACAACTGAGAGTTATTTACCCGTATGGCTCAATCAAGTGTGTCCATATATGGGCAAAATGACTCATTTGTACCATAATGACTCATCTTTTGTTTTAAGTGTTGCTTCTATCATGATAATAACCCAAACCTTACCGAAGTTAGGTTGCCATTGTAACCTCAAATCAAATCCGTTCCACAAATCTGCTTGGGGCACCGGACCAGAGAGATACCTGATCCACATCTCTGTCTCCTGAAATGTAGCAGTCCGCGGTCCTGCCGTACCGGTGAGGCGAAACACTCTGGATGCGGACGTAACATTGTGGCCAACACCGATTTCCAACCAATCGTCATTAGGTTGTAAGTTGACAGTATGGAAAGTGACAACGACATGGCCATTAGGATCCACTACTCTGATGAACCAGATACAGTTGAGATTGTTTGGGTAATCTCTTGGATGCAACGGGGAGGTGACGCGCAGTTCTGTGTCTCGAGTTACATTGACGGTGTGATTTCGACAAAATACTATGGATTCATAAAAAAAAACCATACCAAATGTTATTTAAGAGTGGTATGGTATGGTTATAAAAGTAAATAGCGCGTATTTTAAAGTAAGATATGTGACAAGGATCTGAATAAACAACATCTGTTACGAGATAGTAACATCAGAAGGGCGTAAAATAATTTGATCAGGAGTGTCAGTAATTCGTTAGATCCTTAACACTTTCCACGCGGCTATTGGTTTTACCATATTCAAAACAGATTTTTCACAAACATTTCCCAACTTTCAAGGTCTATCTCAAGAATTACGGAACCAGTACGTGACATGTTTGTTCTTATTTCAACGCATTTCTCATGGTGATTCCAAAAATGGTAATGAAATTTAATCATTTTGACACATTTTGTGAAGTTTTGGAATGTCGTCTGCAGACGCCTGCCGCGTGGAAAGTGTTATCGACATGTAGGCATTATATTTATTAACTGGCGAATACTTCACAGGATTGGCAAGTGTTTTGGGCAAATGTGTTAACGACACGCTTAGCAGGAATGAAAATGTCAGCCTGTTTTGGCCTTTATAGGCCGATTTCACGCACTTTTTCAGTCTGTTCAGGTTTTGTCATTCTCATGCCTGGCTTTTTAGAAATGGGAATCTTTTTGTGTTCAAGCCTACGTGGACGAATAATTATATTTTGGAGATTACACGTCACTAGAAAATGCTGATAATAGATGGCGTTTACAAGTTATTGTAAAATGAATTTTGGTCTCACTGCAACGCTCTATATTACTTGTTGTAAGATAATAACAGGTGTAAAAACTTCATTCCAGAATGATGTTGTATCCTTTAAACGTTAATAGAATATACCATGCTAGGCAAATCCCATTAGTTTTCAAACAATGCCCAGATAGGAGATCACTTGTAACTATATGTGTAGAATGAAACGTTGTTCCTTAGGCTGTAGGGTAAATTATTCGGGGGTTGGGGGTTGGGGGTTGGGGGGGGGGGGGGGGGGGGGGTAAAAAGAATTAAATTGTCAATAAAAAAAATCACTTTTCACAATGTTTATTTTTTAATTGTGAACAAATTTCAAATTTTTAAACCTAATTCATTTCCCCTATTATAAAAAAATAATCAAAACAATTTAAATATCGCAAATAATCAATCTACCGCTCGTCACCGAACACTTTGTCTTACCACAATTACGTTCATCCGATGCGTCAATACATTGAGGGTTGCCATTGCAAACGAAACTCGGATCCATACAACCGTAGCCCCGCTCACATTGGAATTCTCCTGGTGCACACGTGACTAGTAAGGAAACAATGACATCATCGCATCGTCATAGAAGAGTTTGTGTCAATTTGCAATGTTAAACAAAAAAAGAGACATCTTAGTTTCAGTTCGTGTAATATTTTCTATGACTATCCTATATCTCGGGTAATACTATTTTACCAGACAATCAAGGAAAAAAAATCAAATTATAATCTATTGTTAAGTCCCGTGGGTAACTTATGCATTCGGTTATACGTATTACTGTATATGTAGCTATTCTATTCTATAGTTATTCTATTGTATCACACTCATAATCATTCATATAATACAACAACTAAATATAACATAAATGTATGGATAATATGAAATAAATAAATTGTTTACTATGCAATTAGAAAAATTCCACGTCACAGTAAGACGGCCATCAGTATATAGATAGGGTATATCAAGTACAGGCTAGATAATACCATTGTATTACATATATCGATTATTTTTTGTAACTCTTGCCATCCGTGTTTAAAGTGTATGTTTGATTTTCATTAACATAATGTGACGGATTATAGCAGATGCAAAATGTAGGTGGTTTTTTATTAAATGTATAGGTGACTAAATTGTATTAAAAGCAGAAAACATATAAAGTCAAAATAATATCCTACCATTGGTCGTTTTTCTTTCCACCTCTACGAGAAATCCACGGAAATGTACTGCATGGTTGGACGTAAATCGCACCCACATCACCGGCTCATCAACAAGTACAGTTCTTGGAAAATGCCATAGAAATAGTCGAATGCCAACGTTCTCGGTGCTGAGGTCATACCCGTGACCAACCGTAAGAAAATCGTAGGATTCAGTCTGCAGATCTAGGATGGTGACAACGTATGTCCCGAAGGTCTCTTCCACAAATGTCCAAATGCAGTCCACATTGGGCGGATACTTTGCCGGATAACTCGGCGAAGAGAGGTAGATTGGACCAGAGACGGTTAAATTCGTCACTATTGATCCACAATCATCTTTTTGTATAAATATTAAACATAAGAAACACATTTGCTATTAATGTAAGAATTGTATATACCTCATGATTAAAATATTATAGATTCCTGTCATTTGATTATGAGGGGATACATTTAGCTATGCATTCAATTTCGATATGACGTCATGAAAACAACTATGCCCGGGTACGGTCACGGGGCATAATCAATTTTTAAGATAATATAATTTGAATCATGCCCCTCATTGCAGTGACTATTTGTATAATATTGCTTTTCCCAACAAAGAGGTGGGTATTTGGTCATTCAGCATTTGACCTGTGGTTTAGGATCACAAAATACCCTAACCCTAACCTTCGTCTTATTTCAAACTTTTAAAAACAATTCATAGATGAATTTTTGCTTGCAACTCCTCTGAAAATAATAAATAATCATTTATTTCTGTAATTCCAGTCATATTATATCGGGTAACTTAACGATTTATATGGTTGTAGGTGATACTAATGACTTTTATTATAACGCTCGCCATTCTATTACTTTATCGTTCTTTGCTTTCTTACATTTTTGGTTGGCGGGGCAACCGCCAACCTTATAGCATCATATTGCATATTCTTGGACATTTAGTTCTTTCTACATATACATGGAGGCTGCCATTTTGTTTTTAGTATATGAAAAATTGTCTAAATTATTTTGCAGTCTTTGTAAATTACATGTACCTATGCAGTTTATTTTAACAGTCCTGCAGTCTGTGATGGAGTCAAAGCTATATTTGTTTAGCCTTGATGATTCAATCAGAGAGACATAATAGCTTATAAGTTGACCTAGATAAGATTACAATATTGTCCCATTCTCTGAGTGCGACCACCCCAGTGTGTGACACTCATCTCATGCATCTACATGTGTAAAGACTGTGTTTAATATCCATAGGTCTAATTTCAACTAGCCCCTATTGGAAAGTATACAGCGCAGCTTGCCTGAGAGCTGGTCACTTACACAAACTACTGTGCATGATAGGTTTTTGTATTGGCTGGTTTAAGTGTAGCGTGTCGTTAACCATGTAACAGAGATTGGCTATGAGTAGGTCTGATTGCGATTAGACCCTACACTGTCTGTCAATGGTATAACTGTGTATTGCAGCACTTTAGCTATGCAGGGGTGTGGGGGTGTGTACATTGTATGTATACTGACTAAGTTTTGTCATACCTGTTTTGTGTGTGTACTTGGGAGCTGCATGGGACTGAGTAGCATATAAATACAATCAAAAAGGGTTGTATTGGTTGTATTTTGTAGGTTTTTTTTTGCTGTCAACAAATTTCTTTTAGATCCTCATATTATTTTGGTTGGTATTTTTTACATAAATACATAATTAAAAAAAAGGTATGCTTTGCAAAAAGTGGAGGGGCTTAGCTTAGCAAGCCACCACTGCACATTACAATTGTGGTCTCAGATACTACTGAAAAGCTCAGAGTGTCAACTGTGCAACTGTGTCATAAAACATGGTCAAGGTTTGCATGAAATATCTATGTGTATGAAAAATTTCGCGACTGGCTAGGATTGGTGAAATTGTCATGCTCACAAGCTTTTAGTATTCTTATTAGACATTATTAGAAAGGTGTACATTTGTAAACATTTCATGATGAAAAATGTGGGTTCTTCTGCATCCCGAACATTAAATGCCGCGAAAAAATAGTGCTTGCTTTAGAATAAACCTACTGTATGTGTCCTTGTGGGGAAGCACTGCATTACATAATGATATGGTGAACTGTCACTACAAATTACTCTGTACACATCATGTTCTGGTGATCACTCCATTTCCATGGGAATTTTTTAGTTGGGGCTTTATGGACGCACCATTAGATTTTCAGGGGGGAGGGGGGTAGGAAGTTTTCGGAAGAAAAAAAATTCACCCTCTATACAGGCCAACAACAAAAAATTAACCCCCTGATGAGTAAAAAAAGAAAAAAAAAAAAATTCTACCCCCACCCAACTCAATATGAATGGATACATTTATTTTTAAAAGTTCGCAAAAAAAAGATTCACCCCTTGGAAGCGGCCCCCCCCCCAAAAAAAAAATCACCACCCAACCCAACTTCCTACCCCCCCTGTAAATCAAATGGTGCGTCCCTTAATGAGTTGCGGAAGTCATATATACCTAGATTGTTCTTCAGATGATACCTCCCCCCTCCATGCACAAACATCAACTTTATTGGTTTCCTGTACTATTTTTAGACTGTTGTGTTTTGATTTGGGGTGGGTTTTTTGTTTGAAAGATACATACACCATATCCCTGGTATTTTGGTATGCAACAGAATGAACAGATGCTTCAGAAAATGGTTACAAAACATGATTCTTTCTCTTGGATCGCCCCCATTCCATTTCAATGGAATTTTTTCTATAATAAACAAATAAATTCTACTTCAACCATAGTTTTACTAACGAATATTGGCCATATTAAATTGAATATAATTCTAATCAAATTAATTGAATATACCGTAGATATTCGATATATAGACATAAAAGTCAACAGAGCCCAGTGATTATGTAGTGAGCGCCCTCTCTTGATAGTAATGTATACGTTTGTTGAACAAACACGAAATACGGAGATTTGCACCAGTTGTTGACATAATGATATAAATGGATCTCGCGATTGTCGTGTGAAAATTATCTCAGTTGGTAGGGCACTGGACTTTAGAACATTCTCTCTTTATCATGAGTTCGATACTCAGTACAGTCATTTTTCTTCTCTGTCTGTTTCTCCCCTTTTTCTTCTTATTTTTCTCCCTGTGTCCCCAATTTCTCTATTTTGTTAAAACATTTTTGTTTTGTTATTTTTATTTATTTTTATTAGTCGGGGCCTTGGTTATTAGGCCTATTATTGTTTTATTACAAGTAGATAAGGAGCTACATTCATGTAATAGCAATACAATTATAGGAAACATAGCATGGAATTTCAAAATTATTCGATACGAAATCGGATAAGATAATTGGACACACAGGTACAATTGGATGTTCTCTTTGTCCTCCTCGTGACAGAAAACCCCAATATCACACCTTTGGGCAATCCCAATTCTTTGGGAGTGGTTCAACCCTGATGCCTTGGACATATATAAGTCACATGACTCGCTTTTTGTGTGTGTAATCTATCCAATGTTATTGATTGAGATAATGTGATGTGAATACTGGCAATAGCGGCTATCCATGTGTCGGTCATATGTGCGGGAACTAAAGTCTGTTTTCAAAAAAGAACAATACCACAGATATCTAAATCTGTGAACAACACACATGATGACGAATACTCGTTTAAATAACCCGCCAAATGTATAGGTCATTTTTGAACAGTAACACTTGCATTGCAGGTCGTGCATTAAATTGATCTGAACAACGCATACTACAGAAACGAGAACCTTTTGTTACAGGCACGCATGAGGGAAGCGGGTTCTATTGATGTAATTTCTTCGACTGTACATGTTCGATCTAGGGATTTACATGTACAGTCAGTCGTTCTAACGCACACAAAAAGCGTTCACTGTGAAAGTAAATCATGCACGATTTCTTGCGGAAGACACACACTCCGGTGGGCTGTGCTGCGCTTAGTGCCTACTAATTAGTTTAGGAGCGGCTTTTTTCAAACCCTTCTCATTTTGTCATGGTCTAGTCTCATGGGCTTAAATAAGAACTGTGTTTTACCATGAAAACCCATGAACTCCGGATAATAAAAAGGATAAGGGATATAACAATACAGTTCTAATATAAAAACAGTATTTCCTTCCTTTCGACAAACCGGTACAATTACCACACATCATTCGTGTTTCATAGCAAATTTCTCCCAATGAAGAAATAACACATTTATTGGAATGTAAAATTGTCAAAGGTTACATGTAGGCCTATAAGGTTCCCGACATTAAAATGTGAAACATCTTGGAAATAATGTAGTAAGATACTCTGGAGGAAGACGATTACATTCATATGAAAATGTGTGGAGTAAAAATATACGCAATTTTCCAATACACAGACACTAAATCGCTTTCAAGTTGTAACAAAAGATGGTCAGCAGATTCGAACCGAGGCGGGGAGAATCCAATAGATTTATAGTCTAAAGCCTTAACCGCTCGGCCATGACTACTCATTGAAGCGACTATCGTTTCAATCAATAATGAACTAGTGGTGAACTATCGAGTTATTCGACCCAAAATGAGTCATTTGGGGGGAATTTGGATACGTATATTTTATTTAAAATGTACAACACACCCACACTGAAAGCTAATAATGTAAAGTAATATTGTCTAAGCCTGTCAGAACTGTTGGAACCTTTTACAATTAAGTCTAATAAATCAGACAACAACCCAATGTTGCAAAACCCGATAGTTGAATGATAACTATATTTGGGTATAAAACGCTGAGGATATCAGGAAAGTTGAAATAGCTCAATTGGTAGAGATTAAGACTCGCAATCAGCAGGCCGTAGGTTCGAATCTTTGTGGCGGTTTATATTCCTTGTGTTTTATACGTATATCGGTCGGGTCAGGGACGAGCTCTGTTAGGGTTTAACGTAAATACAAATCTATTCCGTTATACGTTTGTCATATTTGTTCGGGGTTTTCACTTATATTCATTTTATTTAACGTTATTTATTTATTTTGTATTTACTTTCTTAATTGTTGTTGTTTATTTAATAATTTATCAATCAATTAATTATAAATAGCCCTAAATACACATTAATTACTTCATTTCTTCATTTATTATTCATTAGGTCACGTTCAAACATTATTCTCGCGCTACGACGTATTAATGCAAATATCGATTTGATTTGTTGGTGTTTTCCCTTGTTTTAGAAAAGGGGTTCGTTCATAGTTCATAATTAGAAAACTGTGGTAGGACTCAAACCCATGACCTTTGATTAAAAATACGAGGTACTCGTTTAACTATCCCAACTATGTACAGCTCAGTCATAGTACATGTTTTTTGAACAGTAACAAGTGTATTGAAGGTTGTGCATTAAAAATTGATATACAACGAATACTTGGAGAACGAGAGCCTTTGTGTTACGGGCACGCATGAGCAGATGAGTGAAGTGGATTCCATATCTATAGAACGCTTTGCTTGAACAACAACGATAAGGCATAGTAATCAATGCAAATGAGGATTATGAGATTTATTCCGTTGTTAACATGGTGATGTGTGGTAGAGCATGACGTTGTATTCAGTGAGACTATTTTCATACTTGTGACTTGTACACCTATACACCATACACCATGCCGCTACCAGAACCACGAATACATATCGCTTAAATGAAAAGTATTTGTTGAAACGTGTTCTAGATTTTCCCGGATGTCATTAAATCAGTGACTTTTAAATACGGTGACGGTATTTTGTTGTTGAATCTATGTGTGTGTCTCGGATTAAAATTGATCATAAGGAAGGAACATAGTGGAAAGAATGAAAGAAAGCCTCAAAAAGAGTACATCACCACCGTCCCCAAATCAAACAAAATACATCAAAAATTGAAAATTAAAACTATAACAAAACCCAACATACACAAACACCCCACCCCACAAAAAAAACACGCACAAAAAGACAAAGGAAATGATCATATTAAAAGGACAAAACAAAGTACCGTATGATAAATCATGACGACAATGAGAAGACCAAAATGAATTTACTGGGAATCGAACTTACGATTCGGTGCTTTTTTGTATATATGTTTGATTCAAAGTCCAGTGCCTTACCAACTGAGCAGATTTCCACATGACAATTAGGAGTCCCATTTATATAATTATGTCAACAACTGGTGCAAATCTCCGTATTTCGTGTTTGTTCAACAAACGTATACATTACTATCAAGAGAGGGCGCTCACTACATAATCACTGGGCTCTGTTGACTTTTATGTCTATATATCGAATATCTACGGTATATGACATATTTAAAACTTAAATTGAATGTAAAATTTATTCATTTGTATATTTCTATATTTACTTATTTACTTTTTATATTATTAATTATCTACATAATTATTCATTTATTTATTTATTAATGTTTTCTCATGTTTATTTGTTTTAATTTCTTTATTTTATAAGTAATTTTTAATATTTTAATTTTTAATATGCGTGTATTTATGTATTGATTCATTAGTTCATTGATTCATTTATTTTCGATTAAAAATGTAATTTTCGATTTATATTATTGTTTATTAACAAAATGATTCAACTATTTATTTAAAAGTTTTTAAGAAAAAAAACTCATTTATTTATTTCTACATTTATTTATGTATTGATCAAATAAATTGAATACATATGACATATGGGCAATTCCACGCGTTGCGGAATGATATTTACACACAAAAATCCACTTTCTTTTGGGTGTAAAACCCAGATATTTGTAGTTACTCCCCATTTTACAACTTTATTTGATAATAGGGATTGATACTCAAAAAATAAACCTAGGGAAAAAATTAGACTGCGCTTCCAAGTATCCTAATTTGCATATGCAAATTTGCGTTGCGGAATGACGCAGACGATTGGTGTTTTTTTTACATGTTTACACAAAGTGAAAACTCTGTGAACTTTTTAGAGTGTATCATTATTGAAGTTACTTTTTAGAAGGTTTGAAGTGTTAGCTAACTGACAAAAGCATTTTCATAAAACTTAATCATCAGCTAGGATTCTAGTAGGTCATCAAAAAATAAAAGTAGGTGTTGCGGAATGACGTTGCGGAATGACAGTGTGAATTTGTGTGCAAAACTCCATAGATAAAAGAAAAAACATGTTTTTATGCTTTAATATGCATAAAAAATAAAAGAAAGAGTAATCAGTGGCATTTCATATGTTACAAATTCGTGAATACAAGTAACCCAACTATTTTCACATTGAAATCATCATTTACAGGTAAAGTAGCCATGATTTGTGATTTAGTTGCCGAATTCAACAGCTTGCACATCAAAGTTGCCTAATTCAGCAAATTATGAGTTTTCATCAATTTTACAACTTTTTTAGAAGTTTAGAGTCCATATTTGAATGAATTATCATAAATAAGGATGATCTTATACCAAGTACACAAAAATATCACAATTTGCTCAATAAATTGCCTAAATATAGGGATTAATACCTTTGTCATTCCGCACCGTCATTCCGCAACACGTCATTCCGCAACGCTCGTTAGGGCTATTAATTAACAGAATTTTCCAAAAAAAATTGGTCATTGTGAAGCATGTCAATTGTGTGCAGAGAAAAAATAGTTAAATGAAAATAGGGTACATTTTTGTTCTTGCTATCCTAAAAAATTGTACTTTTGCGTTGCGGAATGACATGAGATTATGCAATGCATACTAATTACCTGGATTAACGAGGCTAATTGGCCGTTGATCAAAATTAAATTTATATCAAAACTTTTCCCATCAGTACTACTATTGTGCCTGACATTTATTTAAACATCATACCTATGTGTCTAAAAGATATGGAATAAATAAAAACAAGCCTTTTCACTGATTTTGTAAGTTGCAAATATGCAAATTTATGCTAATTAGCTAGTTTATACATCAAAAAACATAGTATCGCTAAACAAACTAAAAATTCCTGAACTTTGGACTCTTGCCTACATTATAGGCATATAATTAAACTTTGGATGCACATTTGAAATGTTGGCTATTTGGTTGACATTTGCTTGGAATTGCCCATATATTTAAAACTTAAATTGAATGTTAAAACCGTGTTTATCACTAAACTATGGCTGTAATTTATATTGCTTTCTAGTAATGCCATGCAAGAATCTTGCACAATTATCATCTATGCGCTTGCTTCTTCTGCCACATAATTTTAGCAACTAAAAGCCGTATTTACAAATGTTGCTATTTTTGCTCTTTCTATTTGCCTTATATCGCAATTTCCTTTTGACCGCCAACTTTCCATTTTAATGGAATTTTTATATTGCAATACCATCAGAATTAACATCTCTCCATTATTTTTGTGTTAACTAATTTAATAAACTTAAGCTGTAGTAGAAATGATATTTTGGGAGTAAAACCCCTCAACAATGGTACTCATTTCCTGTGTCTTAAGATTGTATTAAACGAAATGACAATACAATGAAATGTACTGAACTTGATTAATGACAACATGTGAATTAAAACCTTTTTTTTAAACTTTGACATGAAGCTATTTTTTGTGTAATTTGTTGCTATCGGACTTTTGTCTAGTGAACTACAAGCAGTATGCTGATTGCTCAATGTTATTTTACGATCAAACCAATAAAAATGCTATAAAACATAATTATATTAGCTTAAAAAGATGTTTTAGGTATAAATCTAACAATGAAAGTATTTATTTTGCGCATTTAGATTTTATCGCACTACATGTACACATATACACCAATACCGTAGTTGTACAGCAATTGGGTGATTGAAACCTATTTTTTCATATCCTTTGAGAATAATGAATTTTCTCTGTATAACTGATTATTTATCCAATTATACGTTTCTATATATTGTTCCAAAATGTAGGAAACATACCCAAAACAAAATTCGTTGATAGTTTCTGTAATCTTTCTTACAAATTAACGTTCTAAGAAAACTCAGCGTAAACATTTGTTTCATAATAAAAAACACCATCAAAAGGGAAATATAAAAAAACACACCACAAAATGAATCCAATATTTAGGTTTTTACCTAATGACACCCGTTTTTTTTACTAGAAACCTCTCTGAAGCCTTATCTCTGAAGCCTAATCTTTAAAGGCACTTCTGAAGTTAAAGGTAGGTGTTCAGATTTCTGGCCCGATTTTCAACCTGATTTTTTTCTATTCTACATGAAGGGTCGTCCTTCAAATAGTCATATTCCAAAGTTTGAGTTACATAACTCCAATGGTTCTTATTTTAGAAGCACAAGGTGACATGAAATTATCCCATTGAGTAGTACATAAACTAGCCGGGTAGTCAACCACCTTTGGCGGTAATTCACTGAATTTTTGCCTTATAACGTCTGAATGGAACATAATATCTTGCGTCTACGATTTTACAGAAATAATGAGAAAATATGGGTTTTATTTTTATATCAAAATATGTTGATGTGAAAAAAGTGATCGGAACGTACACCTTTAAGTGAAGTTTAATCTACCGCAAAACATGAAATTATAAAAATTGAGAAAATGAAAATGTTGTGGAATCTGTAACGATAATGACATTACAGATCCTCTACACTCTGCTAAGAGACATCAATCATCTGAAATAGTTAATCCATGATCGGCCTACTGACACCGTGGTTGCATGTAGAAGAACCAACTGCTAATATGAAAAAAAGAACTTTAATTTTGGACACATAGCCCTTTTTATATTTAGTCAATCTTTACATGTAATATTTAGTCAATCTTTACATGTAATATTTTATATAAATATATAAATAATCTTTACATGTAATATTTTATATAAATATTTGTACGTATAGCTATGGTTTTGGGGTTAGAAGCATATTTATTACCTGGTAAGTTATTTTTTTCTGCGGACTGTAGTATTCCAGTCCAATTAGCTGTGCCCATTCACGCCAAATTAATTTGATTTTCAAGTGACTGGTCAGCGCCCAAAGATATGGTATCGCTAGGCATCGTTTTGTAAACAATTAAACAATATTTGTTTTGCTTTACAGAAACAAAATAATTATTAATATTATGCTACCAGCAGGTACCTTGTGTTGACAACAGATATAACAGATATTTCATTATATAAATTTGCCGTAAAGTATTGTCGGCTCAGAAATTCCAATCAATATTTTAAGGGAAAAAAACAACCTCATTAGGATTTTTAACTGTAAATTATTTTAAAAATAATGAATTGTCTATAACTCTGTGATTGTATAATAGTGAATAGTACATATCTCTAATGCTATGTCTTTTGCAAACGTACAATAGATGCAGACAAATTATTAAATTATTGTTGAATAAAGCAAAGAAGAGATCTAAATTTAGATGTGGTTTCGTCACTAATATTGCACAAAATAGTTATACTACTACCATGCTGCTACACACGTTCATGATCAATTGAATTGACGACGCATTGACCATGTTGACGTTAAGATGAATCGTCATAGGGTAAGCTTCTCGTCGTCACAACCGTTGGAATATGCTGGATTTTACTCACTATAGGGGTTCATTTCTACTACTTACTGAGTGGAATTGATGAGCATTTATGGAATATTATTATCACTGTCTCGTTAAAAACTGCAAGTTGGTCGTCCTTGTTGAATTTGGCTACCAGCATGTTTGTGGTAAGTGTATACGGGTATTTCTCTAATTCATTACAGCTATTTTGATTCATTAAAGGTTAGATAGCTTTTCATTATCATGTTACCATGGTTACGGTATCATTCTGTTTAAAGCTTACTATCCTTAACAAATTTATATATCTCTAAAGTGAAGAGGCAATAAGAAAATAAAAATAAGACGACATAGAAATGAAAGAACACCATGATTTTTATTTATAATATAGAAGGTTACTTTTGGTAATTAAATAAAGAAGTAGACACACACAATGAGGTTCTCAATCTCAAGCGCATCGATATGTCCTGAAACTCAGGGGGATTAGCCAAGGATGGATGTGGGGTGGGGATGTAGGTGACACGGTGGTGGTCACTCATCGGCCTGAATTTTCAAAAAGGGATGAAAAACAAATCACGCATAGGCTCATGCCCACCATATTTCTCATAGTATGCAGCTTATTATGTGATAATGTGAACAATGTTATAATTGCTTTGACATAGGCCTAGAGTGACGTTGTATGTAATGATATAGGTCTACATTGTATCAAATTGCAACGTTACAAAATGCAAACATTTGTATTTCACAAAATGTAAACATGCAGATTATTACGTCCTAATATAATATGAAAGATGTTAAAACTTAAAATGCTTTGATATGCAGTATGTACGTGCAGTGTTTTTTTTGATGTAAAGAGTGTTGATTATGAAAGCACGTGATATAATTATGAAATCATGTGATATTCTGTTACAAGAATAATCATGTCATATAGGGAACGAATTACATAAAAAATATCGTAGAATTTATTTTGCTCCACTACATGCAATTTAAGATCAAAAACAAAAACGTGAAGAATGATCATATGCCATTTCATGATTTTGGAGGTAAAAAAATCAGATATTTTGGCACTTTTACTCGACCAAAACAAATCACGCAGTAGAGGCTCATGGCCACCATATTTCTCATAGTATGCAGCTTATTATGTGATAATGTGAACAATGTTATAATTGCTTTGACATAGGCCTAGAGTGACGTTGTATGTAATGATATAGGTCTACATTGTATCAAATTGCAATGTTACAAAATGCAAACATTTGTATTTCACAAAATGTAAACATGCAGATTATTACGTCCTAATATAATATGAAAGATGTTAAAATGCTTTGATATGCAGTATGTACGTGCAGTGGTTTTTTTTATGTAAAGAGTGTTGATTATGAAAGCACGTGATATAATTATGAAATCATGTGATATTCTGTTACAAGAATAATCATGCCATATAGGGAACGAATTACATAAAAAATATCGTAGAATTTATTTTGCTCCACTACATGCAATTTAAGATCAAAAACAAAAACGTGAAGAATGATCATATGCCATTTCATGATTTTGGAGGTTAAAAAATCAGATATTTTGGCACTTTTTGGTCTATAATTCAAAAATTAAATAAGATATTAAAAAAGAAGAAAAAGAAGAACTTCATAGGGAATTGTATTAGGATTATAATAAGTATGACAACATTTGACACAATATATTTTGAGTTCTCTTTGCAGAACCTAAAATGGGTTAATAACGGGTTTTTAAAATAATTTTATGATCATGGTTGGATTTATTGAACCCTTTCTGCATTTTTTTCTTCATACTTTTATATAGATTAAATGAATAATGAAGAAGTTACGGCAGTTTTACGGAGGCTATACCTGAGGGTTCACAGCCCCCTTAAGCTCTAATTTGACAGGTCACAAACCCATATTAAAGGCATGCTTTTGTTCAATAAATTATTGAATATCGGAATAAATTATGCAAATTAATGAAATAAATGGAAAAATACAAAGAATTATTCAATTTTACTCATAGAAAAGTGTCAGATTTAAGATTATGTACAACATAATATGATTTCCAGGTTTCTATGATACACATCTCCAGATATAAAGTAAAATGGGCTATTGACGTTTGATGATAATTCAATCTGCAAATATTTAGGCCTACGCAAATGAAGTTAATTTACTAAATTGTTCTAGTAATACATGTATGTGCATTATCGAAAAATAGGTGACTAGGGTATGTTGTGAAATCCACAATAACCATTTAAATAGAGGGGTATTAAGGGTATGGGGCGGAGGCTAACGTATGAATCAACCTAAAGGTTGAGAGAGAAAGACATGCATGTAGTAAGGGGATGTAACTGTATTGGCTAATTCTTGTTAATGCATGAGTTATATCATGTTCCCTTAATATAATACGCCTCTGGGTAATGCTCAATATCATTCAATATCAATATTTACTTCCTAACATTTTTTAGACATTGAAGACGTGTAGCGATGCCGCCGAGAAGCAAAAAAATCATGACATAAGATTATTTTTTCTCTTCAGTTTTATAATAATTATGCGACTCTTCAAACAATGATTTATATTCGTATCGTTTACATTGACAGCAGAAATGAGAAAATACAGTAAATATTTAATACAATTCCCACTTCCGTTTGCTTTTTGACGTACATTAAATGGGCGTATACGAAATTGGATAAAATGGCTCTTACGACCGTAAAACGGTGTTCTTGAAATTAAATCATCAATCACTTTAGGACAGTATTAATTGTTTGTACAGAGCGACGTATTTTTGAAATCCTTTCTGAAATATAATCTTTTATTTTCACTTTTATAATAATTATGCGACTCTTCAAATAATGATTTATATTCGTATCGTTTACATTGACAGTAGCAGTGAGAGAGAGTCAATATTTGAGATTCGCAACGTCTGTGTCCGCTGGTTTGCTGTTTAAACGACATTGACCCATTTTGACATAGCCGACAATGCATAGATAGAGTGTTCATATGTTTCATTATTACTGGCGATTACACGTGGTATTACAAATAGTGCAAAGAATGGCATGATGGAACGAATGCCATATTGCACATTTTAGTCTGGAATATTTTAGAGAGCTTGAAACACCTATACTTTGCGCTTGTTGCAAATTATAATTTCTGAAATTCAACTTTAGATAGCTGGCTTTAAAAACATGGCATAATTGTACATGTATGTGCGTCCCTGAATTCAAAATAGATGTGGTCTTTGGTTAATCATGGATAATCAAAACAAAAAATTTAATCAAAACCACCCAAATACGGGGTCAATGATGGATAGAAATGAGGGGGGGGGGAGGCATTTGGTGACAGAACCCTCAGTTGAAATCGGGGCTCTTCAGTGGCGTCTATATACCCCAGGTCTGTCCACCCAGGGTTGCTCTACCCCGTCAAAACTCTTGTGGGTATTTCCATTTTTGCACACCTAACGCAAGCGGTTCGTGACAAGGTGCTTTAACATTAGTTAATTTAATCAGTATCAAAAATCTAAGATATCCACTGAACGAGCATACTTCCTTTCCACAATATGATACCTCATTCATAGAAAATGCTTTTATGACCACACCTAACGAAAGAAAAGTTGTTTTTGTATGGGATGTCATTATTTGTATTGAACAATGTGTGGTACCGAAATCGGCCAGGCATGTATGAATGAATGATGATGAACTTGTGATTCATTTCACATTAAAATTGTCACTACACACACTAGGCCATGATATCCCATAGAAAATAATTTTACTTCAACTTTGTGTTCGGTTTAGTCTGGTTACTAAAGTCATAATAACTTTAAAAGTATCTACTCGATTTTTATGAATGAGGTCTCAAATTGCGGTGAAGGAATATGCTCGTCTAATGTAGTTCAGATTGTAAATACCAATTAGGGGAATATGGGGTAACTGGTCCAAGGGGCAACTGGTCCAAAATGAAGGTTTTTGTAATGGTATGGGCATACTGCTTTCTTTTGAACAGTACGACTTACATGTATGTTGCAACTTGACATATATTATTACCTTCTACATGCCAAAACATTTGCAACTTTAGGGTATTTTCACATGTGATATTCTCCGATCTTTGAAGCCACCTCCTTGAGTGACTGATTGAAAATTCACAGATATTATGGGCGATTTATGAAGATGAGTTTAGATCATGTTTATTGTACTTTATATGATTGATAGATATGCAACAGTAAATATATACATGCAGTACAGTCATCTCAAGATGCTAAGTATATACATGTATTGCATTTGATCGGTACTATTTTGTGGTGTACTCAGGGACTTTCCGAAATATGATTAAAACCATTGGTTGTGGTTGTAACGACCGGTATATGGACATTGATGGTTTGGATTTGAGGTCAATATTATCATTTAAAGAATGCTACCAATTAAATCATTATCACGGGTATTAATTTAGTAGAGTTATTAGTTTATGAATTTGCAAACAACAAATTGTACCATTTCTTACTTTAACTTACTCTCTAAATGTAAAAGAGTGAAATTCTACTCTAATGGAGTGAATATTCACTCTTCAAAGGATTGCCTACAGTGATCACTCTAATATGTGAAAGTCACTCCTTGAAAGAGTGGAACCATTTTCACTCCAAAAAAAGAGTGAATTTTGTTCACTCCAGGAACGAGTGAATTTTCACTCTTCAAAGAGTGCCTACAGTGATCACTCCATTGGAGTGAAAGAAGAGTGAATATATAAGGAGTTAATTTCACTCATTTAGAGTGAACTTCACCCTCATTGAACAATAATGGAACATTTTAATGACTTAATCATATTCACATGAATATTAACTTGCAATTCAATAGAAAATTTGAATAACAAACAAAGCGTCATTATCCAAACTATACTTACCTTTTCTCGACCAAACAACTGCTGTCATTTGCCTATGTTACATTATCACTTCCTTTCGGCAGTGAAACGATATCATATATCAACATGATATTTCTCTATGTAAAGTATATAAATCTACTTTCTATGGTGTTTTTTATCGATGATGTTTTTACGCGTTTCATTAATGTAATTTATATTTAATCATTATTTGGACTTTAAAAGTATTGCAGAAACAATTAACATTGATATCATCATTAATTATCACTTCAATAATATTTAATTAAATAAAGAATATTTTGAGTTTTTGAATATTTTTCTATTTGATTGTGTTCCGGCTCTCATATTTAAATCTAGTACAACTGATCACTCGCACAGAGTGAAAAGTCACTCGACACAGAGTGAAAATCACCCTTTTCGAGTGACAATAATTTCATTCTGAACTCATCAACCACACAGAGTGAAAAGTCACTCGACACCGAGTGAAAAATCACTCTTTAAGAGTTACAATGACTTTACTCTGAACAACAAGTGACATTTTCACTCTTTTACATTAAGAGAGTAAAGACCGTTTTCTACTTGTAGGACGCAAACGCCGTAATAATTGTGAATTCAAAAATGCTCGTTGGCTATAGAAAACTGTGTGATCTAAAAACAAAAATGCAGCTTTGCCTTTTTTCTGGAAGGATTTTGAGTTATTGATTATTATCACAAATGGTGGTATGTTTCGAAACATTTTGGCGTAGAAATTATTATGTCACAGGCGTGCTTGACTATTTTTTCATCTCGACAAAGTGCTGAGTCATTTGTTGGGGCAAGTGGTCCAAAGGGGTATGGGGCAACTGGTCCACCTGCAAAAACGTTATCAACATTGTAAAATTCATTTGAAAATTAGTTAATTGTCATATTGAATTACTTCCCCTGTGACATGAAAAGCTGGCTAATTATCAAGATAGTTTATTATAAGTACTAAATGATGATTATATGAAGTAATTAAAAACATTAAATATAGGGGTATAATAATAAAATAAATTTGTGACTCTGCATCTCAAAACCAGGCACAATTGGGCAGGAGTTCAAAATTGAGTTATTGATGTATTATGCAAATATAGGCTTTGCACTTTACAACACCACTTGTTTGATTGAAATCGGACATTCCTAACTCGAGTTTAAACATTTTGAATTTGGACTGCCTGAAATGTTAAAAATTAGAAAACGTCCATTAAAATTTGCATAAAACAAAGTAAATAATAAAGAAATAGGCCTAAATAAGAATAAACAATTAAAATATGATTTCCCGACGAAATTTCAGTTTGAAATTTTTACAGCTCTTTTTTGACATGAGTAGCATTTTGAAATCATGAGAATCTATAAATTGACAAAAATAACCCCCAAACATTTTTGGCATTTGTCTCCATTCATAACTCTGCCCAATTCCGCCTGGTTTTGACATGCAGTGTCATAAAGACAAATGTATGGGGTCTATCTGAACATCACAACCCTGTAACCATTTAACTATAATAGGTTCATACCGTTTTATCTAAAAATCGTGCAGTCGAAAACTTCGCTTGCTTTATACACCATTTAAATAGGTTCATGATTATTTAATGAATTGTAATAATGTATGCTACATAAGGATGACTTGTAACTCATTGTGAGCTATATATCCATGGCATTATCCTGTCAAAGGCCAAATTAGCTAATACGGTATATTGGTAACAACAGTGTTAGTTTTACTATTATCAAATTACTATATTTGAGCGATGTGAAGATGACAGAAATCCCAAGTACAGGGTGTCCCAAAAGTCTATGCACGTTTTTGAAGAATCATATCTCATAAAATATAAATCATATGGTATCAATTTAACCATATTTTGATAGACGAGATTTGGGAAATTATTTTGATACCAAACACAACCCTATTGGTGAACCCACAACATTATAAAACTGGTTGAAAGTTTTTGGCCATGTGAGACCCACCCAAGTACCACACATTTGTTGCTAAAACAGGTGCGCATAAATTAACGATATGAAAGCAACGTTGCGCATTAGTCACAGTTCACTGCTTACCTTGCAACATTACCAAACTCGGTCACTCACAACATAAATAATAGTAGATAACATTGCACAGCAAAAGTCTTCATTCAAGATGGGTTACAGCATAGAATACAAATTGTATGGTTCTACGCTGAAACAAATTCAGTTCAACTTACTCAACAAAAGTTCAGAAAACATTTTAAAGTGAAACGCGCACCAGGAAGAATGTCCATTCTTAAGTTGGTGGATACATTTTTGAACACAGGAACTGTGCATGATTTGTCTCGATGTGGTAGAAAAAAAGACTGGTAGATCAACAAGTCACATTGATGTCATAAGACATGCATCAGCTAAAAGTGCAAAGAGATCTATTCGCTGTGTGATGTGTGTGTTCACTTTTCTGTTACGTTATTACATTTTTTAGGTCTGTGTTTTTGCATTAGCACACGTCTCTGTATAAATGGAAAACATTTAAACTAGATTTCACTATAGAAACGAAAACTATGTGTGATATAGTTTGTTATTATGATGGGATCACTGTAATGTAAAATGTTTAAACATTACAATTGACGGATCACTTTCCGTGTAACCAACTCTACCCGTCTTTTTTGTTAATCTCAATAGGTATGGATTTATGAATTTGATTCCTATGACGTATAAAATTACATTTTTGCAGTAATACATATTTTACTTCTAGGGTGGCATTACAAACAGATGTTACTCGAATGTTTGGTATCAAAATTATTTCCCACATCTCCTCTTTCTAAATATGTATTCATATTTTCAATACGACTTATATTTTGTGAAATACAAAGCTTCAAAGTCGTGCATAGACTTTTGGGACACCCTGTAGATGACAAGCCTTGTTCTACGAGCAGCAGTGTCGGTCGGTGGAAGCAAACATATTTAGGAGAGGACCTCTGAAGCTGGGGGAGTAGGGCCTACATCTTGGCGAGTACGAGCCCAAATTTTGTTTTACATAAGGGACCGTTCATTATTTCTACCGGAGGGGGGGGGGGGGGGGGGGGGGGGGGCGGTAGCTGGAAGAAAGCAACAACCAAAAAACACATGACCCCCCCTTCCCAAGATACTAAAAAGTTATGACCCCCCCTCTGGAATGTAGAAAAAAGTTATGACCCCCCCTTATTTTTTTGTACACACATCCCGGCTTACAAATACAATAAGCATACACAATTGAAGGGGTGGCTGCAATAAATTAGCACTTTAACTTAGCACTTTATTGCACCCACCCCTTCAATTATGAATATTTGAGAATACTATTCTTAAAAATATACACCAAAAAAAAAAGAAAAAATATATATACAACAATTATATTATTATATACACTTTTGTGGAGTAAAGTGTATAATTTCAGACAGTGTATGTGTGGGCATGTTGTCAGCATAGGCACAGTGTATGTAACTTTGGCTCTGTGCATGCAAACATTTGCCTGTGTGCATGTAAAATTGTGATATTCAGCCATTTTTACAATTTTAAGGGGGGGGGGGGGGGGGAAATCAAGGAAATATTGCTGTTGTGCAGGTAACTTTTATTTAAACATGCTTTAAAACACCGAAAATCTATTTTGTGGCCACATGCCCATGATTGTCTATTTTGGCTTTAAGGGGGGAATTTTTGATTTGATTTTTGTGAGTGCTGTTATTATTGAATATTAATCAAATGAATACAAAAGTATACATTTTTGGAAAGGAAATGGATCAGAGAATCCAAATTTGGTGTTAATTTTGACCCAAAATGTTGAATTTTTAAGAAAATCACAAAATCCACTTTTTTTGACTCAATTTATTTTGGAACAAGCTAACTAAATTATTTTTGAGTAAAAAATGCCCAAAATTGCTTGATTCTAATATTATGTCACTAATCTAGGGACGATTCTCTCATTTTTTCACCTAAACTTGTATTTTTTGAAATTTTAACCAGAAAGTGCCAACAAATTGAAAAAATATGCCTTAAGAAAAAATGAGTAAATCATCCCTAGAATAGTGTCTTAATAGTATAATCAAGCAAATGTTGGCATTTTTTACTCAAAAATAATTTTGTTAGCTTGTCCCCCAAAAAATGGTTAAAAAGGTGATTTTTTGTGTGATTTTCTCAAAAAACAACATTTTTGGTCAAAAATGATGCCAAAAATGGATTCTCTGACCCAAATCCCATCCAAAAATGTATACTTCTATATGCATTTAATTAATAGTTCAATAATTAGTTTACAGCACTCACAAAATTCCAAAAAAAATTCCTTAAGTCCCCTCCTCTCCTTAAACATGCCTTAAAACACCGAAAATATGTTTTGTGGGCACATAAAAAGAGCCATATTTCACATGATTGAGGTATATTTTGGCTTTAAACGTGCTTTAAAACACCGAAAATCTATTTTGTGGGCACATGCCCGCATAACACAAGAGAAATAGGCATATTTCCCATGAATGAGGTCTATTCTGGCTTTAAACATGCTTTAAAACACCGAAAATCTATTTTGTGGGTACATGCGCGCATAGCGCGAGAAAAATAGCAATATTTCCCTTGTTGAGGTCTATTTTAGCTTTAAACGTGCTCTAAAACACCGAAAATCTATTTTGTGGGCACATGCGCGTCTATCGCTAGAAAAATAGCCATATTTCCTATGATAAAGGTCTATTTTGGCTTTAAAAATGCTTTAAAACACTGAAAATCTATTTTGTGGGTACATGCGTGCATAGCGCGTGAAAAATAGCCATATTTCCCATGATTGAGGTCTATTTTGGCTTTAAACCTGCTCTAAAACACCGAAAATCTATTTTGTGGGCACATGCGCGCATAGCACGAGAAATATAGCCATATTTGTACTAAAACATTATGGTTTGAAATATTAGTACAAAAAAGTTATGAGCCCCCCTTTAATTTCCTAAAAAAAGTTGTAACCCCCCCTTTTGATTTCTTGAAAAAGTTATGACCCACCCCTGTTTGGTGCCGGCCCCCCCTCCAGTAGAAATTATGAACGGTCCCTAACTCTGAAAAAGTAATTCGTGCAGGGCACCAAAATTGCCAATCTTAAAACTAAAATGGTCCAGTATGACGTTAAAAAAAACCTACCCGTTTCCGCCGCCTACGACGGACAGGCAGTGGAACGGTATACTTTCAACTTGGGTCATTCGAGAGCGGGTTCTTTTCTTCGAAGATTTTAAATTTGGAAAAAAAATGAAATTTGATATACAAGAAACCTACCTGAAATATGTTTTCTTCAAATTACTCGAAATGTTAGAAATGTGAACCCGTAGAAAATAATTTTTATGCCGCGTAATGCTCGGTGGTAGACACTTTAGTAAGATTGACGTTTGTCGATTTAATTTATTTCGTTGATTAATTAAATACTAACTGCGCTAAATACACAATAGGCTGGTGTGAAATTGCGCCTGTCGCTTTAGTATCAGACATGTTGTATGAAATGTTCAATATTTGTACTTACGACCCACACTTAAAAGGAATAAATTATTCTTTTTGCAATAATTGTTACGGGGTCTTATGAAAAAAGAAAATATGTTCTCATCTAGTGGTTTGTCGGTTTGTTACAAATGACAGATGGCGTATGATAGGCCTGCATAATGTGATTTGATTTCTTCCTGAAAAATGGAAATTGATAACGTTCTTTTTCTAAATTTTAGTTTTCTATATATAGGCCTGATTAGTCAAAGTATTTGGGAAGTACTGTAAATTCTTCCTAAATTTAGGATTATTTTTCCATTTCAGTTTTCCATTCTTTTGTCCATCGGATTGTATTTCTTTATGTTTACCATGTTAAATGGAAATGAAAGCACACAATTGCAATTTTTGTTTTCTTTGTGCCCAATTTTCGAAAAAGAATTGGAAAATGTTGTATCTGTTTCACATATCTGTCTTCAAAAGCAAAGAAGAATAAAAATAACCGCAAACAAACGAAAACAAAAACGATCTACCGACCAACAATCCTACTTGAATCGGGACCTGAATTATCCATTCACCCATTTTTTCATCGCCTGATTTATAATTGGTTTTTATCATGCTATGGATATAAACGGGATATATATAAACTGTAGCAAAATGCATGTTGCTGAAAATGTAATATGGCTCTCGCATTTTATTGTAATAACGACGATCCCTTAATTAAATATGTCGCGCAAATTACAATGACTTTTGATTGTTGACTGTGTGAGTGTCATAATTAATTTGCGTAGCGTGAGTACTGTTTGAACATGCTACTTTGCATAAATCTGATCCCGTCCGCAACTTGTGTCCCAGGACCGTATTGATCACTTGTCTCAACTCAAAGCAATGAGTTTGAATTGGATACAGATAATATTCTTGCTGTCTTTCTAGTGATACTTACATAAACACAAGGTAGGTGTTATTATATACCGTCCATGGTGTTATCTTGTTGTAAATGAAGATTTTAGTAAAAATCATGATTGATTACACAGTTACAATTATTTTGAAGTTGCATTCCCTTCCACGGGTTTGCATTCGTATGGTAACTAGCCCCAGAGCACATGTAATGAGAGTTGGTGAAACGGATGCTGCTTCAGACTTTCCATGCGGCTAATAGGTTTTATACCATAACAGAATTTTCAGAAACCTTTCCCAACCGTTTGGAGTCTATCTCAAGAATTACTGAACCAATACTATTACTAGGCATGGTACTTACTGTAATGCATTTCTCATGGTGATTCCAAATATGATGATGTATTGCAATCATTTTGACATTTTTTAACATTTTGTGACATTTCGGAACTGTCATATGCAGACAACTACCGAGTGGAAAGTGTTACAGACGTACAATGTAGATTATTAGTGTATTACAGACAAAGAGACTGATCATACCAAAAACAAAAACATACCGTACTCTTTTTATTGGAACCCACTTCGGACGAATTATACTACCCTTCACATTGTACCCTTCACTCTCCATACGTGTTTTATGATATACGGTGCAGAGGTTATTCACGAATTAGGCCTTAACTGCAACATTAGTTTCAACGTTGAGGTAATAAATTATTACCATGATCTGAACAAATTTCATTAAAAAGTCGATGCTTCAACATAGTTATCCAAATTCGTTTTACAAATTCTGCTACGACCGAAACGTCAGACCCTCATAGTCATTACATTTACTTACACAGGCTATATTTGTGGATAAGCAGTGTGCATTCAGCTTTTATAATGACAATTCTGTGTAGAACACATTTTTCGTAATTTGTAACAAGGCACGTACGTAAGGGGTGGTTTGGCAGCCAGCGAAGCACAAATCTAATCGCGAATTCCTCTGAAAGTATAAGTTGTCTCGACGGAATTTTGACCGAGTGAAGTTCTGAGCGAGCCCTCTTAAAATTGGTAGAGGGTTACATCAACTATAATTTCATGGGCTTCCAAATATATCCATTTCTGATTACGTTGGACTCATGGTCTCTCATGTGCCCTGGTTAGAAATTTTCTTTCAAGTAAGTAGCTCTTCAGTGTTCATGTCGTATGCCTCTTCAGAACATACGTAGCAAGCTTTGAAGTGAATTCATGATTTACTCTTGATATTATTTTTCACCAGATGAGAAATGGTCTACATATTGTCAAGGTAAAGGAACAATACAGCTACTTACAAGGCCTTCGGTCTGGTTTGCACCAAAGACAATGGAATCTATTAATCAAAGTTACAACGCGCCAGATGTCGTTAAAGCAACAGTGAACTTGATGAAGTCAGATACCGCCAAATCTTCAGTTGTAACAACAGTTGATTTTAGTATTACTGCTATTAACACGTTAACCACGAAGACTGAATAAAACATGGGTTTCATGAGACATGTATCGTTTTTACAAGTTAAATAATATGTTAATGTGTTTGTTAGGAAAATACTGCCTGGTTTCCGTGTTGTAATTCACTGATTCCTGTGTATTCTAACCGTTGGAACATATTGGACCAGTTGCCCCAATGATGGGGTAACTGGTCCACGCCAAGTAACATTTTCAGTTAGTGGTAATTTACTTTAATTTTTTAATTTTTTAAACATTGATTACATATTATATGTAAACAGTTACATGGGTGATATTTTCATAGAAATCGATAAATATCTACACGCGCTTTAATCTTTTATATCATGAAATATGCTTAACTGGACCAGGGGCAACTGGTCCAGTTAAGCATCATATTTCATGATATAAAAGATTAAAGCGCGTGTAAATATTCACCCTATTGATTTTAAATGAGCTAACATTAAACCATCTGATAAGGAACATTTTGTGATAGGTGTATAGCCTACTGACATGTATAATCAGTTTTGTTTGCATTTCCATTGATAATAGCGAATACACCTGTTGTTATTTTTCATCTCTGATCTAGATCAGCAAGCGGACAGTCTGTGTTATATTGGTGGCTATAGTATTTATTTGTTTCACAATAGTAACAAGACCGTACTACAACAACCAGGAACGTTCTACCGATACGTCTAAATTAGTACAGAAGCAGCTCCACAAACCGCCGAAAGAAGATGAAATGACTCAAGAGTTACGTGATATTCCTCAACGGCGTAGGACTAATCAACGAGTTGACAACGATGCTCCAAATTCATTGGAAACCGTTACTGGCTCTTCCGAACAACCCGTCCGTAACCTCATGGAGGAATCAAGTTCATATCAATCTTGGCGGCAAATGTTAGATGATTTACACGAAGTTGGAAACATTAACGGCAATACACGTGATGGTGATCATGGTGATGGTGGTGATCATGGTGATGATGATGATGATGATGATGATGATGATGATGATGGTGATCATGATCATGATCATTATTATGATGATGATGATCATGATCATGATGATGACTGGCCATTCACAAATAGTTCCGCAGCCAAAATGTGTCCAGAAAGGAGACCCGTTTCGCGAACTTCGACACTACCTACAGAATTATATAACTTGGCACCAGAGGTAAGTGATCAGTGAGTAAACTAATTTATTACACACGTAATAATATTTAAAAAAATTGCTGCTCGATATACGGACAGTACGTCTATGCATGATATGTAACAGGTAGACTAACACCAAATAATAAGGGCGTTGAACTGTCACCAACAAGGCGGAGCTTCGAAATCATCGCGCATGGCTCCAGAGTAAATGTCATTTTTATTCCAGACTATTATGACATCAAAGAGATAGTTTAACCAACTCCTGTCATATATATAAATTCACACAGTTTGAACTGAGACCTTTGGAAATGTTGCCATTCGAAAAATCCTCCGTTTTCAATCAAATTTTATTTGTACGAAAGGTCTCGCAACATGTTGCTTTTCTGGCATCGTACGAGCCTTTCGTATTCAGTAGTCAAGCGTAATGATTAAGCAGCTCCACCTGGGCCAGAAGCAGTAGACCCAACACGGGCTACATGGCGGTCAACAAATTTACAAATTTTTGACAGCCGTTTACACCTATTTACTAATAAAATTGTAATTTGTGTATGCCTTACAAGCAGTGGTTATTGGGCATTATTGGGTAAACAGATATAAGAGATGGCTTATATGGTAATTTTTTAGCTTAATATCGGTAATCGTTTAAGAAGTAGTTACAGTCGCTTATGAAATACTGTAGTAGTGTAAAGATATCATGTGAACAAATTGACTTTCCCACGAATGTCTCCAATTCCCCCCCCCCCCCAAAAGCGTCATATCTTACCAACATTGTGGGCTATTACGACCTATATATAGCAATCTCTTTGGTTTTTGCTTATTATTTATTAAAACTGATAATAATATCGCCAATCGGTGCTTGTTTTAATGTTTCTGAAATCATGTTCAGATTTGTTTAGTGAAATGGACTGAGATGAGAAGGTTTCCATGGGAAAATCATTTGAGTACGTGTAATCTTGAAACTTCCACATTTGAAATAAATGACGCCTTTTGCCTAGTAAACACTTTTAACCAATCAGATAAGAGTTATCTCTATAGTCGGAATTTAATGATATTGATGTGCAGGGTGTCTAAAAACAACCCGTGCACGTGTTTACCCAACTTATTGACCATGAAGTTCTAAAAGTTGTTGTAACATTTTTATACATATTGAAATACCAAACGCTTGGCTTTCAGATGCCGTTTGTTTTCTACTTATTTGGTTTTGTCAATCTCGAGATATGACCAATTAACTAAAGCTGCCTAAAATCGACGTTGTGCTACTTTACAGTTTGCAATGAATAGAAAGTTTTACTCAGGAGATATAAATCGTTCACCTGTTCGAGTGGTCTTAGCAAATGCCGTGTCTGTGTAGCCAAACAGAACTGAATATTTTAACAATTCAGACCGAATGCCCCCACCCACCCCCAATGTTTCAAGACGGATTGATGCTCATTGGAAGAAAAAGTTAGTATCTGTTTGATGCTTATAAGCATTCTTTCTGTAAAAGTGGCACAACATCGATTTTAGGTAACTTTAGTTAATTGATCATATCTCAGGATTGGCAAAACTAAATCGGATGAAATAAACGGCATCAAAAAGCTAAACGTTTGGTCTTTCAATATATGTAAATATGTTACACCAACTTTTAGAACTTCTTTGTCAATAAGTTGTGTAAACACGTGCACGGGTTTTTTTGGGGACACCCTGTATAGTATATAGCTATAGTGATTACACTGATAACATGCCTGCAAGAGATATGACATCCTAATGAGTAGCTACAATCATAGAAAAAAGGTGTTCGAACACTGACCCTAATTGCCATGCTTATTGGACCCTAACAGGCACGCTTTTTGAGTCACGTGAAAATCAAAACTTGTTTCTAGTAACCTGAAGTATCCCCTTACACATATCCTTCCCCTTCCCCACCGATCAATGTTGCGAGGGCCTGTGCTGATGGTGGGCAAATTGTGGGATTCAACATTAATCAGGGGGGAGGGGGAATACTTTACATTACACCTACAAAGTGTTCGAACACTTTTTTCTAACATTGTAGCTGATGGGATAAAAAATAATCCAAGTATCTGAAATGTGATGAATCTCTCTTTCTACACAGGTGTTTGATCTGGTTCCATCTAGATTTATGAAAGGTGTACGCAATCCTTGCTGGACTAGCACATCAATAGGCATGGAAAAAATAGTTTGTTTACCATCGTTCTTTTTGGCGGGATTTCCGAAAGCCGGCACGAGTGATCTTTGGAGTAAAATCAAGGCTCATCCCGATGTCATCAAAAGCGTCAAAGAACCGCATTGGTGGACACGGACACGCATGAACAGTAAACATGATTTTTATCAATCAATCAATTAATCAATCCATAAATCAATCCATAAATCCATAAATCAATCCATAAATCCATAAATCAATCCATAAATCAATCAATCAATCAATCAATCAATCAATCAATCAATCAATCAATCAATCAATCAATCAATCAATCAATCAATCAATCAATCAATCAATCAATCAATCAATCAATCAATCAATCAATCAATCAATCAATCAATACAGTAGATTATCAATACTAAAGTTGAAACTAAAGTTGAAACAACAAACTAATATTTTGTGTAATTTAGAGTTTTTGAGAATATGCAATGGTAAAAAATGATATGCTTTTTATAATTATTAAGAATCATAAATTCTGATCATCAACAGTGTCGTTAGAGATCAAGTTTGACAAAAAACGCCCACCATTTGTCCTGTATGATCAGTAAGTCCGCGTTATCCAAATTGGATATAGACAGAGAATGAAGAGATTAACGATCGAAGGCCCGTAAAACTCAACATGACTTAAGGTTCAGGTCAACTAAATTGAGATTCAAAATTGAGTGACAATTTGCTGGTACACTAATTGCTTTCTCTTTATTTTAGAGCAGATGCAGCCAAACGTGGTTAGCGAAATTTTAATTCCACAATGCGAGGAGCATTTTGCACTACGGGCCAAAGGATAAATCATCATATTTGTTGTATACGCTTATTGCATTGTGGGGCTGACATTTCGGTACAACTCGGCTTCCGGAACTGAAACCTCTAAATCGCGTATTCTTTCTTTCTTGTATTACCACTCGATTACGATATAGAACGAACGAATAGACAGCGAGGGATGATTGGCGGCGTTTCTAAAGGAAAAGGCGTTTTAAAGTACGCAAATCACTTCAAAGCGATAGCTAAAGAGATTGTGAACAGTCCGAATAGAACAATGAATATCATAGCAGGTATGAATAATTCTTTAAATATGCAGTGAATTGCACTAAATGCTAACGGGGGAAACGACACTGCTTTATGGGGACCGATCGATTGATTTGAGTGTGGTGTAATCTTCTGTACTTTTTTTTTTAAATTTGAAAATTGTTGAACATTATTTTGAATTTTATTTGAACACTTTTTCAAATATAATAATCGAGCTCTTGTAAAGCCCGAATAAATCAAGTAGGGCACCGCCATGAACTGAGATCAGAACGGTAATGTCCTCGATACTCTCAAGAACCTATTCCTGAATAAAACTACTTTTTTATTTTTGAATTTTTTTGATGCTTATACAAATATGACAGTTTTATTCAAAAAGAAAAATACGAAACTGTTGATTCTGCGCTTGAATTACCAAATTGTCCAAAGAAATAGAATAATTTTGACAGATCTGAGAATTCTTAGAATATATAGTTCTTTTCCCGTAAACCGATTCTGTATAACCATTTGGTTTTAGGAGACGGATCTGCGTCGACATTTTGGGACAATAGAGAATGGAATCAATTTTTTCCGTCTGATGCATGCAAAGATGGGCCACCCTATATAAATGCTGATGTAATTCACTACGTCTTGCCGAATTCAAAGATTTTGGTAATGCTCAGAAATCCAACAGATAGGTTAGTATAATGCTTATGTCTTAATAAATGTTTATGTCTTAATTGATGCTTATGTCTTAATTAATGTTTATTCAAATGACGGGTATTAGTAAACTTTTTGGCATGTCATGTCTTTATATTAACGCTAACCCCAAGGCTTGTTTTTAAGAATAAAAATATCTAGAGAGAAAACGAGTCAAATTAGGGAGAAAGTCCGGCGCTCGCCATGCGTGGCAGTCCCACCCGCTCGCCCCTACCTATTCGCGCCACTCCCCAAATATCATGCGTCAAAACAATTAGCACAGAGACTTTAAAGCATATTTTTTGGGATTGTGCTCATGCCATTAACATCTGGGACGAATTTAAAATATGGTTTGATTTCAACATGAATTTTAATATTGTTCTTGATTACAAGAAAATACTGGTTGGCATTGGCAAAGGAGGAGACTGTAGTGCATTAATTAACTTATGTCTAATACTTATCAAAAAGGTTATCTATGAAAGCAGATATCAAAATCGAATACCTTCAATTCTTGCATTTAAGTATTTAATTAAGTTTAATTATAAACTTGAGAAACAGATCTCTACCAGCAACAACACAATGTATAAATTCATTGATAAATGGACAAAATTAGAAAAGTTTTGTGAGGAGTAAAAAAACAATTGTATATAAGCTTTATTTTTAAGCTTTATTTTATACTTATTGATGTGCTTATTCATGTAACCCAGGTGTGTATACTGTATGTTGTTATCTTTCTATTACCGTATTGTAACTGTATGTGATTTGTTTTTTATGTTTTTTTGAGCGAAATAAAAACAGTAAAGAGAAAAAAAAATGCGTCAAAACATAACCCACATTCGCCAACCAACACCCTGACTTTTCCAAATATGCGACGCACGATGAAACCACGCTATAAAGCAGTAACTGGTTCGTCATTACACAACACATACGGGAAAAAATGGACCGATCAAAATCATGCCGACGTAAACAGTATTCGAGACTACTAGTGTAGTGATCTCATCAAAATTCAAGGGTATAAATGATGTATGTTTTCATCATCGTAAATGGCATCAAGAAGCGACTTTTCTTTCGCGCAAGACGTGGTATTCCACGATATTTAAAATGGTCAATACAGTAAATCGTGATCTTACCTCGTAGCCCTTCGGGTCACTCTTGATTTACATGAATACATCATTTCGTATTGTTTCTTCACAGACTTTATTCCGATTACATATTTTTCGGGGGTAAGAGACGGACGGCAGAAACATTTCATGACATTGTGATCCACGCAATCGAAATGTTTAACAAATGTGTCGGAGAAACGACTCAACGCGCATGTGCATACTCGCCTAATTACTACCATAAATCAGAAGTGGTAAGTATTGTCAATTAACTGCAGAGTTTGGGGCTGTAAGTGTAAGCTGTCAGCTAGTGGATGTTAAATCTTAAAAATACAATGAATCTGGGTTAAAAAAAACCATAGTGAGTTTAAAAAGTTACCCTTTTTTATCAATCAGAGCTACAAACGGAAGGATACGTTAGCTGAATTAGGTAATCACTAATATCAGCAGGTGCTAATATTAGGTTGAGTTGGTAAAAACTATGCTACCATCGTTGTCAAAATTGTGATATTCTGTCAAAATATCACTCCTAGAACAGCATTTAAATTTATATTTTATATGTTGACCGATGTTATATACAAACGTCAAATGTTTTTTTATTCCCTCAAACTTTTCACATATTACACATCCAGTATTGCTGTTTATATTGCAGAGATTACATATCGGATTATATTCTATTTACGCACGTGATTGGTTGAAAATATTTCCACGTGATCAACTTATGTTTTTACGACTGGAAGATTGGCATACACAGTGTCCTTTAGTTCTTCCAAAAGTTTATGATTTTCTAGCACTAGGTAAGTATATAGGATGTCCCAAAAATGTTTGTAAACGCTATATCTCCGGTAAAACAAATTACAATGTTATTATGAATATTAATGTGGATGAAAGAAGACGCCTGTAGAGATTTTTACCACCAAATAAACCAAATAAATATAATGACCTGGTCGTAAGACACACAATACCACCATTCTTTTCAATACTTCAGATTTGTTTGGACTTGTGTAGGACCCCCCTTAGATCTATTCTGATACGCATTGACAATATAACCATACCTATTATATTAGTAAACCAAATCATTTAGGCCCATGAACTTTGGTTTATGATATAATACGGTAGTTTGTTTGAAAAATCGGGGTAAGTTTAATTTTTAACCACAGTTGCAAAGGTCAATGACTTTTTAAACTCTGTATATAACCAAACGTTGCTAAACAATTATTTGAAATGCTAAGACGAACATGCTGGTATGTTTGTAACGTTAATTAAATCCTTTTCAGTTTTAGACCCTGTAAAATGGCGGACATTTTGGATTTTGGACCTCTTGGATTCTGTCCCTAAGACAAATCCACAGAAACATGCCTACGTTCTCAGGGTCACGGAAATACTGGAGATGACGCCTCTGTAAAGCGCTGATCCATACTCCACAACGCTCGAAGTCTTTGCGCTCTCATACATGCGTAGCTCCACCACAACAAAATGACGCAGCCTGATTGGTAAACGGCGGTCGACGCTTGCGCTCAGCGTTGGAGCGTTGTGGAGTCTGCTGAGCCCTTAAGATACCACACCAGTAATTCATATTACGACATCATCATTTTCTCGTAAAGTTTCGGCACTGTGGCCCACTGATAATAAAATGGAATCAGGAAAGGTACTTATGTGATCAACTCTCAAATGATTAAATTTGTAATTGAATCCTGATTTAAGAAACTAGTGCCAAATACAACAGTGCAAAAAAACCATTTTCAAAGCAGTTTGTAGATTTTGTAGGTAAATTTTGAATCACCTCATTTCTAAAATTCTTCTGTTGATTGAGGGCAGTACACCAGCTCTCCTCATTTAGGAGCTCATTTCTCGGAACTTTCAGGGTCATCGTATATAATTTGTGTGATTATTGATTTTAATGATCAAACATATCATAAACTTTCAGGAAAATATCAAATTGAAAAATCCAGCGTCTTTATACTCGAGAAAATTGGCTTTTTGTTACTCCCCTTTTACGTGTAATTCAATAGGCAATTGAATTACTAGTGTGGTATCTTAAGGGTTACTATCTTCATCCACGGTCCAAAGATCAATACTTTTAGTCCATTTCGTAGATTTAGAAGAGTGTATTTTTGTGTTATGTTTTGCAACATTTTAAAGTATTTATTTATAATGGCACCTGCCCGTATCAGTTGTCTGATGTCAATGGCTTTAATTACTTTGAAACGTTTAGTTTAACCCTGATTATCAGTAACTATAAAGCACATACAAATATTCCACACAAAAAAATCACTAAATGTTCCGAAATTTTTGGAACGACCCTACCTGAGAGGTCCGTTTGCCCGTAGAACAGAGTGTGGGTTTTTGTCGCTAGGAAATCATCATTTGACGATAGGAAATCTGCACTCATTCCTTTCCCAGGTCTGTTGACGTTACATCTGAATTGCACCGGTTTTTATTAAACACGTGTTTATTCAACAAATACTAATATCATCATTCATAACATGATTTACTTTCAGAGCCTCTAAAGCGACGGCTTATTTCACAGATATGTTCACAAACAATAAAGAACCCAACAAAGAAATACAAGGGAAAGATTCTAAATAAAACGCGGCAAATATTGGACGATTTTTACGCGCGTACAAGACGTGAGCTAGCTGATTTACTCCAGAACGACATCTATCTATGGAAGCGATGACATTTTATAACAACACGTGCCCGTATCGAACGAAGTTGTCTTCCTCGGTGCAGAAGCGTTAAATTGAGACGCCTAAAAGTACCAGCGCATTGTCTTTGATAAATTACCTAAAGTTATAGCCGGTTGCTGACTGAGGTGATTTGAAGTCAACAGCATGGAGCATGGGTGTAGCTTATACGGTATCTGTGCTAATTGTAGCAATCGGACCCGACCTTCGCCAAACTGTATCGAACACAACAAAAATCGCTTAGCGATTTAAGACCCGTTCATACTATCATCGTTGGACTTTACTTTACTTTACTTTTATCACCCGGCGTTGGTGGGCGCCGAACTAATGAAGTGTATGAGCTTGCTAATACTCGATGTATTACTACATGTAGTTTCGCGCAGTGATCTAGGTGAGGGCGTTATCACGCACTTCCAAAGAGGTATCGTGGTCGACCAAAGAGGTAACCGTGGTCGATTCATAAGCTTTGGCCGCATTGCCATTTCAGTTAAAGGCAATAAAGCGCTGATTTGAAATCTAAATCTAGTCAATTAACACATACGTACGGTTCTATGCGTCTTAAACCACGTACATCGTAGGTAGTTCAAATCCAGCGGAGTAACACATATCTCGTGCCAGCGTCCAAATTGATTTTCTTTCTAATTTGATCCTCAATTATACAAGAAGGATTACATAATGATGAAATTATGATCAATGTGCGACTTGTTAAGATGGCATGTTTGAATAGCACACAAGTTACCCGGCGGCGGGTGGTTTTAAGGTTTACAGATGATGTGACCTGTGACGTAATGCCCGGCGGTATACGTGCGCACTTACAGGGAATGTGCTTTATAAATTAAATTCACACTTGATTGATCATTACTTACGGTGTAGAATAGTGCAGTAGACATGGTCTGCATCCCTAGGACAATGAGAGACCAGGTACTAAATCTGGTTGCCCGGCAGTATGGTTACGCGCCATAAGGGCATGTGCTTTTAAAATTGGCGCTCAGTGATGAGTATGTTTTGCTTTTGAATAGTACGTATGCAGTAGTCATGGACTAGTACCTCTAGCATGTCTTTAGACCAGGCGCTAATCAATTTGTAAACACTACTGTTGTAAACAACGGTTACGTCATCTATACATCGATGCATGACATTAATCTGTGGATTAGGGTGCATCTGTTGCCCCTCATGTCAATGGATTTGTCTGTCCCTATTCCTGAAATGTTCCTATGGTCACAAAATTAACATGTGCCAAGTTTGAACTAATTCGGAAGATGTCTTGGGGGCCTCCAAGAACCTAAAGTTAAAGTATGTGTTCTATGTAGGAAAGTTCGTTGACCCCTGTACAATTCCAATTAGAAGCCGATTGAACAATTTGAAGTAGCTGATATATCAAAACCGTTTGAACTTAGAAGCTCAAATCTTGTGAGCTAATAGAACTGATAATCATCTTCGGATCTGCGATAAAAATTAACCGCCAACGAAATGAACATGTGTGTTTTATTGTCAACTGGGGGCAAAAAGTCCATATTCTGGGGGAAAATGTCTGTCTTATATGAACCAAGTGCTATAATACTCTTATTTCACACTGAAAGTGGATAATATACATTGATTTAAAGTTGTAATACTGTTAACACAATCAGGACATCAACATTTGTAAAATTCGGGGTAAAAATGACCACAAAATACCGAATACATGAAATTATGGATCGAGGGCGTTTGTGCCAGTAAACCGCACATGCTCATTTTGTTAGCGTTAATTTTTATTGCAGATTTGAAGATGATTATCAGTTCTATTAGCTCGCAAGATTTGAGCTTCTAAGTCCAAACAGTTTTGATATGGCAGCTACTTCAAATTGTCGATCGGCTTCTAATTGGAATTGTACAGGGGTCAACGAACTTTCCTACATAGGAACACACACTGTAACTTTAGGTTATCGGAGGCCCCCCACGACAACTTCCAAATTAATTCAAACTTGGCACATGTTAGTTTTGTGACAATAGGAACATTTTAAGACTAGGGACAGACAAATCCATTGACATGAGGGGCAACAGATGCACCCTACTGTGGATTATACCGCAGCAAAATCAATAGTATCTGAAGGATGCTGCAATCATCAAGATTGTGGTTCCTCGGATGTTTAATAGAAAAAGTCCATGATATATCAGGAAACAAACGGCCAGCATTTACATATTTATGAATCTACCTCTATTAAGGTTTTATATCAGGACTTGCTAGTTTTTTTTACTATTTTATTAGTTCTACCTTTTAGTAAAATATTCATGCACTCACCAATGTCAAACCACTTGAAAAGCTAACATAATTCAATAGGTGTTATAATCAGTTGAATGGGTGATGACCTTTAATCCGTTCATGGATATCTTAATCATAGTTAACCATTTGTTTCAACAAAATATTATTTATTTTCAATTAGTCGTACATTCATCATCCGACACAACTAAAATGTAGAATATTTTTTTTCAATTTGACCACCTTTAAATGTTATCTTTTGTTATTGTACACAATTCAGTAGTTAAGAATCTTGTGTTAAATAGCACTATTACACGCCAAACAATAGATTGTGACGTGTCCAGTGTTCATAACTGGGTCCATGGACAGTGCTATTATACGTAAACATATTTCTTATGTGGGTAATTTCCAAACACTACATTTTGTCTTCGTTTTTTCAAAATATACTTTAGATTAATGCAATACTTACAGCATTGCCATTCATCCGAGCCGTCTATGCATTGTCGGGTGCTATCACAAACGGAGGTTTTTTTCACGCAACCTCGTCCAAAGTTGCATTTGTAGTCGATGTCCGTACACTCTTCTGCAATTAAAAGAGGTTATCAATTATCGGGTGGAGATAGGTGTGGGGATAGGGCACTCATATATAAAATTGATACGTTCAGAATTGATCCCACAAGTAGCTATTTGTATACAATTTGAAATGTAGAAATTAACTTTTGTGAGAGATGTATATGAACACTTTTTCGTAAGATATATGGGAGCACTACACCAAATCAATGCGCAATTCGTGTAATCCTGTAGTAGTTCCGGAAAAGCACGAAGACAAATCTTGAAAATGTGAGGTTTTCGAGCAATTTTTATTATCTGGGGATGATATTTGTGTATTTAAATAAACGAATGGGACATATCCGTTGCACCTACAACGATAAAATACGATTTTTAAAATGTATCGACCTAAATAGTGCCCAGGGCGTAAGCACCTGCCTAAATGGTAAACAGGCATGCCAGAAAACGTGAACAAGTGAGGGCGCTGTGTGCGGGTCCGTAGCGAAACATTTCATTACGTTCCATTTGCCTCTAAACTCTCAGCCAAGGTTTGACCATGGTTTGACAGCTCAAAACTACATTGACAGACCATAAAACTCTATGTAATATCGACCACAGATTATAATTAGCAGTCAGCCCCGGGCACACGGTGTGACTGGTGTGACACTATTTATATAAACAGATCTGGTGTATTAACATGTTAGTCTGAAAATTTGAACTGAAGCGTTGTCGTGAAGTATTGTTGCTTAAATATTAATAACTCCTTAATATTTCAAAAATCTTTTTCAACCGTGCCACTATGCATACAATTAAAAAGCACAAAATGCAACGTTAAGTTTAAAAATGGAAATGTTGCTGGAGATTTAAGCATGCTGTGGCAGTGTATAGGACGAATGTATTGTTTTTTCATTTCAACTAAAGTAAGTTTATGGCTGGGTTTATCGCCAATAGAAATTACTACATGTATTCCTGGAGTTTCCTAAATGTGTTTACTCTTGATTCACTCCCGTTGCTACATGTACACACAACACGTCGAGTGCGTGATTCCTCCTGTGATTTTCCCTTTACCAGATTGTTTGAAATCCCTCAACAAACCCCATTGATCCCCGAAAACAAAATAAGCTTGTGGATATAAATATTATGTAGCACCCTGCCACTATAAAAGTGTAGGCTATGGTCGTTGTCCTCTTTATCCAGGTGTATAATAGTTGTAGGTTAAAGGAATCTTATTGTGCCGGTCACAACAATGCATATTTTTAATGACATTCTATATTTGTACATTTGTCCTGCTACTATATAATTGTTCTTTATATTTTACATTTGATATTCATGGTAGTTGCTTGACTTATATTATGATGTGTATTGATAGTTTTTTGATAGTTATTCTTTTTTAATGTATTTTTATCTTTTGGATGGGGCCCTTTGCTTGTAAAGCGCCCAGGGACCATTGTTTTGGGCGCTATATAAATACATTATTATTATTATTATTATTATTATTATTAATTTATTTTACAATGTATTTATTTCACTGACAGTATTGAGTAAAAAGCAAGGGGAAGCCCTGTCAAAATGTTTAGCGAGGACTTCTAGGCCAAACCAGTTTGCACTGTCACGACTGCATTTCACTGCCGGCGTGCCGCCCTTCACCTGACGACAGTGCTGGGCTCACCATTCAGCCTGTCGTCCCTGTTGAATATAGGGCGTCCTATGTATAGCCCTGCTTCTTCTCAAATTAGCCGCCCGTTATCCCACACCGACCTCTTTCATCAACCATGATTGTCTACTGCTTGTATTTTATTTACATTCTTGTAAACGTTGATTTATTGGAGCTAGGATATATATTTCGCACGAATAGTTTCACAATAACGAGATACTAATAGAATCTTTCAATAATATAATATTCTGTGTATAAACAACAATCACTTTATTTGATGAAGTTTGAGATGGGCAAGTTAATTTGAAAACTACGCTGTATCTGGTTACCATGGAGACACTGAATTATCAAATAATCATCCAAGATTTATTTATTGAAGATTCAACGTTATCAAAAAATAGTATACAACTAGTTTACGTTAGAGCGGGTTTAGGTTAGAGCGGGTTTAATTTAAATTACTCTTTTGTTTATCATAATAAAATGCCAATATCAACGAAACGGTTACTGGTGCATCAATATTTGTCCGATAACTTCGTCCCTGTGGAGGTATTCTCGAAGAATGTTCTACGTTTAAAATTTGAAAACACTGACAATTTCCTTGATAACACTTGATCCAAGGGCAGTTCTTGATGTACGCATTCATTCCGTTGGTCATAACATCGGATGTATACCTCTGAATTTGCTCGTTCGAAAACCAATTTGTGGGTATATTATGTCATTTATTAATTTCTGTCCCTAAAATCACGAAAAATCAACAAAATATGCATTGATTAAGTTTCACAATGAACCCCACTAGTGTGAAGGCCTTGCTACAGAAAACCCCTAGTCAAAACCTACATCCGAACGGCCGGAGCAGGTACCCAAAGCGCTGTAGGCTAGGCACTAACAGCTGGTGTAATAACTCAAAGAATGGGGGGGGGGGGTCGAGATTTATAACCACGGATACAGCATCAAAGCCGTGGTCAGGAAAGTTTAAAAATATACAGGTAACGGAACCGTAATGTAGGTTGATAACCCCCAATGAAACAAGGCTTAAATAAAAGTTTAGACTTTACTGAAAATGGTCATAGGTGACAAGTATGCCATACATGTAACACGTATTTCAATGGGGACATTATTTGGTGTGGTGCGCTCATATAAGTATTTAAACATTGTAAAATTTGGATGTAGGTGGGTATGTTTGTATGTATGTAAATGGTATATGCAGCGAAATGAGGGCCTGCTTGGAAAGCAGTGCAAGTCACTGAAGCATAGTACCCTCAATAGGAATAAAGAAATAAAGAAAGAAAGAAAGAAAGACATTTGTTACACAATCAATGGCATAATATCAAACATTGTTGGTAAAAACAAAAACAAATTCTGTACGAGAAATTTTGTTTGGTTGTAGCAAAGAACACAAGCAAGGAGGTAGGCGTATAGATGATTATAATTTCTATTGCAGAAATGTGCGTTAGTAAATAAAGTATGGGAAAAGGTTTTAGTTCTTTTACAAGAAGAACTATGAATGAATGTGTATAACCTTTTAAATGTAAAATTAAACTCAGTGTTATGTCATCGTGTTTAGTGCAGGTCATATTAATACACCTAACATAAAAAGTTCCTGACCAGGTGCTTTTATGTTATCTAATTTTAAATCAGTAATCAGAATAAAAAATCTAAGATATAAACTAAACGAGCAAATTTCCTCTCCACAATACCTCATTCATAAAAAGTGAGTGGATACTTTTAAGTTATGATACTTTTAGTAACGGTACCTAACGGGAGACAAGTTGTGTGAGATGTCATTGATTTGTATTGAACACTGTGTTTATCGAAATCGGTCAGGCATGTGCGGATGAATGGTGAGTTGGGATTCATATCACACAAAATGTCACTGCTGAGCACATACATTAGGCAATGATTATTCTACAACTTTGTGCTCGGTATGGCTACTAAAGTCATCATAACTTTAACAATACCCACTTGATTATTATGAATATTGTGGAGAGGAAATTTGCTGTTTAATGGTTTGACAAAAAGACCATCCATGACTGAGTTAGTAAAATGTAAAGAAGAGGAACAAGTTGGCTCCAGGTATTAATGCCATCCCTTACCTAGTATACAAGAAATGACAGTCTTCTCAGTAATAAAGCCAATCATGAAGAGAATCTGGAAGAAAACGCAAATACAGTTGTCGTGGAGAGTAGGAGATGCTGTCCTTAAACCGAAAGAGAAAGACAAAGCTAAACCAGAGTGGTTTAGAGACCAAACTGACGAATCTCCTCGAGAAGAAAGATAGAGACCAGGTCAACAGCATAGGAAAAATGTGGATGTATGAGAACTACATTGTGAGTAGAATATCATGGGAGTTCATAATTTGTTTCCCCATCTCATATGCCAAGAATCTAAAGAACATGGCAACTCGGTACCTCACGAAGTGGACCGGACTATCAAGGTGCACCAACTCATCTATAATGTATAGGAAGAGAGACAACTAGAGATTACAACTAAAGGCCCTCTCCTATACTACCTCAAGTGTATGCAAGTTGTAAAGTACCATCAAGAGACCCAGTTTGTGTATGACCACATGGTATCCAGACAGGGAGAAAAGAAGCATTGGAAGGGAGTAAAAGAACTACACGAAAGGGAAAGACACCTGTTCATTAATGAACTCTGTATAGGGCAGCATAGTCGACATGGTCTTGGCTGAGACACGAGGCTAGGTGCCTTTGACCAGCCTTTAATGGAGCTTAGTCTTTTTAGTCTCCAGTCTTCGGGTCTTTAAGGTAATGTAGGGGTATTGAGCTTGGCACGTTGGTGCTTGTCAAAATACACCAATTTTTCGTAGACTCCGTACGATGAATTTGAAGGAGTTTCAATCAAATATATGGAAAGGTCAAACAATGCTGGCAATGTCATAACAGTTACTTCAGCTGAAGTGAGATGGTTCCCGGGACAAAAGCGCTTTAATCCAGATATATAGTCGGGGTAGTTGCAGTAGATAGACTCGATAGAGCTGGCAACAGGATGTACTTTGATAATCCAAACAATATCAATGACTGTGAACGTCCTAAAAAACGTCGATGGCCATGGTTTTCAATCCATCTAAGATATTTTATAGCGATTGCTGATTCTAAATCAGATAACATCAAAGCACCTGGTCAGGAACTTTATGTGTTTGGTGAATAAATTGACATGATGAAATGACACTGGCTCTCACGAATAAAAATATTTAAAAACGATGTTGAAAATGTATGAACGTATTTAAAATGATGAATACAATTCTCCATTAAAAAGAAAAAAAAAGAAAATGGATACGAATGTAAGGTTACCACTATTTTGAACCCTTGGGCATTCGGTGACGAGCATACACAAGATAGGCAGTCTTTATGTGAGAGTAGCCAAAAATAGGGTATTTTAGTGAAAAATAGAGAAAAGAGGTCCTTCCATGAGAAAAAGGCTTTTAGTAATCATTTAACAAATTTACTGTCATTGGATGATAATATGTATCATGACAATTCAAAAGGGTTTTCCCCCTCAAAAATATGGGTCTTAGGATGACGGTAGTTATATTGAATAGTCTTTGAGTAAATTATTGATTATAGTAATGTTCAATAATGGGCTTTAGTTAGAGGAGAGCAACTAATGAAAACAAAACAGTCGCAACCGTCTAACATACGAGTATCGGAGTGACCCTGGGACCAATTATTCGCATCGTACTTTAAAAATAAAAAAAAGCTTTTTCAATTATATCTATGGTAGAGTTGTGTCGAACATTGCCACATATTACCCATTACGTAGCCATTGTTTCATAATTTTTATCTCAACGTTGCTCTTCAATAATTTGGACAATTGTGATACATAAAATTGTTCCATAAAACTACAAATTAGGTTAGGAAAACGGCGCAATTGTTTGCATTAATAAATTCTTTCAACTGGCGGCTGTTAGTGTAGTAAAAAATTGATTTGAGTTTGATTTTTATCATCTGAATGGTTCTGTAATTAGTACCAGGGCAGAAATTATAATTTCATAATCAAATTCGTATCAATCACTCCATGTGTTATGCAATAACTTGTGTTGTTGATAATTAACTCCTACTATGTTTGAATTCTGTAAATCGTTTATTATCTTTACAACAATTTAAGCTCGTATACGTAGTTTTTGCGCACAAAGACATAATCTGAAGCGGTACTGTTTCGGCAGGGCGCACTCTTAAGCGGCACAGTTGCGAATTGCGATACCAGCCTAAAATCAGAGAGGTCGCAAACTTTGCGACCTCTTCAGTAAATTTGACAGCGGCATACAATAACATCACAATATCCGACGAATATGCATTGCTTGACGGTATGGAAAATCTTTGTAAAACTGAGCTCAAATCAAGATCAAGATCATCGAGACTGCTGTGGTGGAGTAGACTGTCCACATGAACGGTGGAAAAAAGAACACCCCCAAAACAACAACCCAAAAACTAAGTGCTTCTAGCAAGATTCGAACCGGCATTCTTTGTTTTACTAGTACGACACGCTAACCAATAAGGCCACAGTGAGAACGGATAGTTCATAAGATTTAAATCTATATACCATGATGACTCCATCCGAATCTAGCTAGCATACAACAGCATACCTACTTGTAGAACGCCCGGTTTAGTGCACGTATGTGTACATAATATGCATTTATCAAGTCAGTATTATGAAGATTTTACTTTTATAGTGATTTTTGGATATTGACGACGAATCGCTCAGTGCGGTGTTATTTGCAATTGCAAATCTCGTACTGTCAGTGCGACCTGAGACGATTTAATCAGGGAGGTGTTAAATAGAAAGGAGTGTGGCACGCACGACATTTTAAATCCAATTCAAGCACCCTCTCAAGTACCACTTATCCGATTTCGCTTTTGTACCAGTCAGTTTAAACCATGAAAGGCCCTACCACTCCAAGCATCCTATTCATTAGAAGCCTGCGTTACGAGTTTCTGTCACAGTCGACCGCGCATCACTCTACTTGATCGTACAGGCAGTCAATAGTTAGGTCACCCAAGCCCTATGTGAAAGCTATGAAGATTGTTAGACGGGGTCAGTCGTCACAAACATGCACAAACACAATAGTCAAACGACCTTGCTATTGTCATGCTATTGTCAACACTCCCTACACAGAGGTCTGCAGTGCAAATCTGTACGATATTCGCCATGTAATGTCTATGGCAGATTTCATTCCGTGGTATAAAGCTATGATGTTTCCGTGGTCTTCGCTATCTCCAAGCAGATAGAGCAATACGTACATGGACTTTTTTGTAGACGAGGGTTCATTTCATGATTTGGTGAGGTTTAGAATGAGTTAGGATTCCTGTAATTTTGAAGACCACGGATTTTCAAAACGTGAATTTTCCGACATTGTACGACATAAATGTGGTCACCAAACGTGTTTAAAACTATACATTTTACCATTCTGCAGATGTTATTGACCCTCCTCTAAAATTCTACATGATTTTTAACACGTTTCTTAGTTTTTGAGATGCCCAAATAGACCATTTTCCGAAGCTATTTCTAGCAAATATGCAGTCACTAAGACTCCATTGTTTTCTTGCGTATAACAAAATATGACATGCAGCGTGACCTCCCTACTGGCTGCAGGGACCTGTTTTGAAAACGACCGGTTGTAACCTTTAGCGGAGAAACATTTTCGAGAACACTTCTTCGTGTCGTAATTCCGGCCAGTAAATAAATTTCGCCAGTATCTAATGCCTTGCGAAGTTACGAGTTATGACAGCAAAAACGCGATCAAAATTGGACGATTATAGCGAAAGTTACGACATTTTCGGCAATTCCCCAAAATGTATAAGTATAAAATACTTATTTTTCATACTGTTATCATATTTTTACGCGGATAAGTGCGGACATTAAAACATAAAGCAAATTAGAGTAGACTATTTTCCGCATCTATTGCATGTAATTTTGTTAAGGCCCAAGTTGGCCCAAATGTAAAAAAATGCGTGACAATTTCGGAAAAAAGTACCGGAAGTACTTCTGTCTGTGGATAACATTAATGTGTGCGGCACTAGGTTTTGATGTAGGTGTCGCTGAAGTAATGTCTTGTGGGTCAGTAAAATGTCCATTTGGTTCGAGTCTCGGCGATCGATCATCATCTAACGGATTAACTTAATGCTAACCCCGGGCATTATTATTATTATTATTATTATTAAGGATACTTATAAAGCGCATTTCCCATGGACCAATGCGCTGTACATTAAAACACAATCTAAAATACAATATAGTTACAGCATGCAACAAAATAATGACACATGATAAAATACATGATAAAATACATGGCATTAATAACTAATGGGCATAACGCACATGCGGACAATAGATTGCCTCTTCGTGCACTCTCCTTTCTATTTAACACCTCCCTGATTTAATTAAGCCAATGTTCAAAGCACATAAACATTAACAATCTCACTCAAGAGGAAGCCCCCACCCCTTTTAATGTCAAAACAAGAACACCACTTATGACTTTCTAACACGCCTGTTCATGCTTTTTAAGAACGACGCACACACTATTTTATTTTTACTACGTGGAATTGTACGTCTTCTTCATCTCAATACTGTCCCCTTTAGGGGGGAGGGGGGGGGGGGGGGGGGGTGTACCGCGCCATTTTGCGATATTTTGCGAAATCGATCGTGGTTATCACGTGATACGTATCGTGGAAAAATAATTTACACTGTTTTAACGAAATGCACTGTGGGTTTGTGTTACCAGCCTAAAATCATAGAGGTCGCAAACCCGGTCGCAAACTTGCTTATAACCTAGCTATAACAAGCTAAAAATGACATCTCTGAATGTATACCAAAGTGTGCAAAGGAGAAATTGTTGGACACACTGGTAAAAATGGTTTTACAACAAGTTTTGCTATCATTAATAAAACTGAACTCAAGTTAAATCACTCTATTTATCGAGAAATAATATAATTGTTTACGGTCACATTTTTTAACCTGGGCTACATTTGTGTTACATTGGTCATTTTCATGAAATATACATCATTTTTTTGTTTTGGTAGAATATATCAAAATATTTACATCTAAAGGGTATGAAACCATATATATCTGGAAAGCTCATAATATAAGGATTGTAAATTTTTAAACTAGAAATCAAATATACAGGTGACCTAAACATTATACAGGGTGTAACAATTAAAATGTTATACAAAATGATGATTTACTTTTTTTCTTCCACAGTCTAAATGCAGGACCTATGAAGGATATACATGTTTTTGTTGTATTTGAGTAAATTACCCATCCAGCGAATACAATATTAATTAGTCAGCTTATTAGGAAGTATATATATACGGGGTGGTCAAAATACCCAATGTTTAATACTGAAAAACACCAATTTAAACAAGTTATGAAATATATGATAATTCAGAACAAGTTTGAGAGACTATCGTTTAGTTTAACCATCACTATGTGATTATAAAACATTGTATCACACAGCAATTTAATATACAGGGTGTTTAAACTACCATGTACAGTACGTGAGTAGCATGTTGTCATCTCATCCACTACAGTTATTGATAACTTAACTCAACCTGCAACAGTGGGCATTTAAAAGTATCATAATAATATGTGTTGCATATAAGGGCTGAGAATATCGGTGTAATACCGGTATAACATCGGTGTAATACCGGTGTAACACCGCTGAGAGTTTGGATATCAGCCCTAAAGTAATGACAATTAATTACTTTGGCTATAGTACATGTAGTACCAGTTGTGGTCATAGGTCTTAAAGACATTCCCGAGGCAGGAGTCCAGTAATACTTTCAAATGAAGGTCAGGAGAAACCACCCATTCATGCAAATAGGACAATAAGATTTAGTCAGTTGTTGATTACTGTGTGTGGTAGAGCATGACATTGTATGCAATGGAATCATTTGCATACTTGGGACTTCTATACCACTCCGCTACCATTTGTCTGTTAGGACATTTTGAGATTTAACAATTTTCCACCCATGTATTGCATAGCAATCACCTACTCCTCCTCCACTCCCTCCTCCTCCGCTCCCTCAACCACCCTGACTAATTATACTTAACGAGCTGTATTAATTAAAGCAAAAGTGATAGATTTTTTCTCTCTTCAGATTATTAAAAGGTATTAAATTGTCTTTAAGATAAGCTCAGACACAAGTCAATTTGATAGAGAGTTACTCAAATACAATAGCCTAAAGACAAAAAACCCTCTAAAATGTAACAAAACCACCTTTTAGTGGTGCCGAGGTTAAAAAACGTGACCTTACGCATTTTAATTGTTTAGATACAAAGTTAAATAAATCAAGGATACATTTATGATAGATAAATAAATAAAAAGAAAACTATAAACGCATGGGCGGCATCTATAATTGATAAAAATTGACATAACAATGATGTTACATTAATCTACCATCAAGTTTAAAAAATAGAAAAATAAATGGAATATTCGAATCCGTGATTTCCGATTGCCAACGACATGGTCAACCTACGCACGCCACAGAGATCAACGACTGTAATTGTGATAGTTTTATTATTTAACCATATCTATCTATTTATAACGAACGGATTTTTTATTGTGCCATTTTTGCCAAATGTGTGTGTTGCTCTCGCACAAAATGTGTTTGTAATTTGATTATAATCCTTATTTTTAAAAGAACGGTAATTTTGTTTGACATTTTCGAGAAAAAAAATGGCGTAACCGATACGGTAAACTCCAGCAGTCCGTGTGGACAAGCATACAGATGATGCCGGCAGGCTAAGCAAATCCAGCATATAAAACAAAAAGTGCTCCTAATGGGGCTCGAACCCACAACCTTTCGCTCCCAAGACGACGTTCTCTCCACTACACTGAACGTGCTAATTGAAAAACAAATGAGCAAATAATTTATTTATATCATGGGTCATGGGTTAATGCACTGTGTTAAATTATCATTCCCACGTTTCCCGGCCGCCACTCTGTTCAAAGGCACAAACAAGTTGACTTGTTTTATGCTTTTTTTGCAATTCTGAGGTGTGCAGTTCGATTTTATTTCTCGAATTGTTTAGAAAACCATCCATTTTAGAACATCTGAAATTTAAAATGAACTGCACACCTGGGAAAGTATGATGCCAAGGGCATATTTTTTGCACGTAAATCCAATACAAGAGTTCTGAAAATCAACAAAAATATGACGTCATAACCATTGCTTCGGGACAAAATGGCGCGGTACCCCACCCCCCTATATCCCCTTATTCCGGCATTTATAGATTGAAGCCCGCTCTCTATAGTTTGTTTCATCCATGTACGACAATGTTTTGGCCAGAAATTTCGGTATATTTTTATATAAGTATATGAAAAATAGTTGGTGTGGAGGGTGTTCTTTTCGTCTGTTTTTGATATCGCAACAGGTACAACAACACAGCGAACATGCACTGATCATGGGTCAATGTAGTACGCCCGGTTTAGTGCACGTATGTGTACATAATATGCATTTACCAAGCAGGTATTATGAAGATTTTACTTTTATGGACCTTTGCGTGGATTGGCTTAAAAAGAGGGCTCTACTATTTACTGTAATATGATAACCTATGGTCGGTTTCATTTATCAAAAATAAAGATTAAATGTCGCTATTCGCTTTCGCTCATTTATATATATATAATGATACCGGTTTGAACTTACCGCATGTGTGTAAAAGATTAAGACATTCAGGGTAGTTGCTGCAGAGTATTATTGTTTCAAAGCACGAATCTCCTGAATTACATAATACATGTCGCCAATCTGGATCACATGTAACTGTCAAAAATAGAAAGAGATTTAAAAATAAAATTGTTCATTATTTGCACATAACGGTTATAGTGGATAGAAATCTGGATAGAGCTCATTGAAAACACAATCAATGTTATGCAGTCACTGAATAATTTATTAGAGAAATCACAAATAGTATTTTGAAAATCAAGCGGAATATTGTCGAAAACCTATGTCCATTGCAAAGTGTGTATTCATGTACAATATTTATTAGGCCTTGTGTGAAACTAATTATGTTTATTCATTTAAGAACAAGACCAAAAAATGCCGATATGGTGGAAAGTGCAACCTGGACAACATATTTAACACGATCGTAATGGATATTTATTTATGTCAATTGTGTCAAAATAAAAATTTGATGTTTATCGTTTTCATATGATGATAAAAAGAAGCACAATAGCTCTATTGAAATTTCGACCACTTAAAGGCATATTATGCGATCTTTTTAATGCCCTCTATGTTTGATTTCGTTCTCTAAATGCAATTTATTTTTCGAATTACATTTCCTCTAAGTTGCGGCTCAATGCGTTTCATAACTATTCCCAAAGTCAAACGGCCGAGTGCACCAATGACGTGTAACTTAATAGGGAGGTAAGCTACCTCCCTGGTAGTTATGCTCTAACTGTAGCATAACTTACTAACGATGTAATTCTTAGAGCATAATTGGCGAGTAACACCAGAATAGCAACTAGCGAGGTAAATATCCACATTAATCAGCATCGTCCCCTTACAAAATTAATTGGCGCATATGCTAAGTGTTAACCTATAGTTTACTGTAAAATTCTGGCGTGAATGGTCCTCCGTAATATTAAAAACGTGTCGTCACTCGCTAGGTCATAGGTGAGTGTTAATCAAGAAACACGAGGAGTCGGCCTGCGATCCGGAAAAAAATGATGCCATTTTATGGCCAAAAATTCGAAGTTTGTTTACCGCTTTTTCAAAAATAAGGACTATCATGACATTACAAACATATTTTGGGCGAGGGGCACATACAAACATTGCACCAAAAAGCACAATTTTAATGACAAACACAAGCACCCGATGGAAACAATTATGTACAAGTATAACACATCTCATAACACAAATACTTCCGTGGCGTGGACACCTTGTCCTTCGCTTGTTAACCGCGAAACCCCGGTTCGATTCCCAGACCACGCACGGCACGATATCCTTTTTTTTATTTCGTTCATCTAGTTCTACCCTTCCACTCACAATAATGTTGAAACTTGGTTTATCAGTTTTTAATTAATAAAAACAATAATAAGTTTATGTATTTAGTCATTATTTAAGATCCTTGAATTTTTTTTTTTTGAATGGGCAAAAGGAATTGATCTAAATTTTGACTAAAAAAATCACCAAATTGCATGAATGGATTTTCAAAAATATAAAAATCTTTCACCTTATGAGGGGTCACATTCCACTTCAAATAGACACCCCTTGGGCATGCAAGCGCAATTGGTCCTTCAGCGTCAGCGAATCATCCCCTCCAATGTTCACAATAAATTTACGCTACTGCTAGAATCGACTGACTTGTGGCACCAAACGTTATGCCCCAACTTACTCTTGGGTCCGGTCAGGTATAACATTTAGCGTAAATTACCCGCCAGTTACTAGCCTAGTAGCTTACCCCGCATTGGCGCTCTCAACATTTTGGGTTACGCCTCAGTTACTAGCGAGGTAGCGCTATTCTTCAGCTACCCGTCATTGGTGCACTCGGCCGATTTAATGTTTGAAAGTAGGTTGTCGGATAAGTCGACAGCGTATTTTTTAGTTTGGGTGTCTCGTTCGTAAATATAAGTCTATGGTTTGACACTGTGGTAACATGGTTAACGCCGTTTACAGTGTCTCCGGCTACGATCACAACTGCATACGATACATTATAATAGGGAATGCTTTTCGATGAAAATCGAAACAAATATGTTTACAAATGCCCAAAAGTGGAAAGCAGATTACTTTATGATTTAGTAAAGTTCTGTGATGGTTTTACGGAAAATACGGTCAAGATAAATGTATGAGTCCATGAAAGTCTCCCTGATAAGTCAAACTTCAAAAATAAGTGTAACAATTTGAAGAAAAAAAATCACATAATATTGCTTTAAGTTATAAACGCTATCGTATTTCTTATCCATTATTCAGAATGTTACATTAAATAAATACTCCTTTTCAGAACATGGTAAAGAAACATAAAGGACTATTGAAATTTCGACCACCTAAATAATAAACGCAATCTATATTGTTATCAGTTGTTCAAGATTTACAAAATAGAACTATTTATGATCATTTTAGAGCATAACACACGAGCTATTTCAATTTCAACCACTTAATTAATCAGTGCAATTTGGTTATTGTTCAAAATGGGTTATTTTCACATTTGTTTTTCACATTCATATTCATTGACGTCATTTGCGATGAAGTGGTATGTTTCAACATACATGTACATTCATTTTTTGGTATATCCTTGGTGTAAGACATTCATAATTTAGTCTAGTGTTAAGACCGCACTACGGAATAAATCTATATGATCCTTTAATCCGTGTCTTACACCAAGGATAAACCCATTTTTCTTTAGTATTTTCATATTTGTTTTTCACCTGTAAGGTTATATCGATAAATGTTTGTCTTTACTAAACTAATAAAGATACCCGGAAAACTAATCAATGACGTGAAACTCACAGTCACAGGGTATTTTTAACACTTTTCATGCGAAAGGAAATTTCACAAAATATTTCAAAAAATGTCAAAATTATTGATTGCAATTACTATAGGAAACACTATGAGAAATATATTAAGATAAGTACAAATATGCTTGGTATTGGTTAAGTAATCCTTGAGATAGACTTTGAAAGTTGGGACAGATTTCTGAAAAATCTATTTTGTATGGTAAAATTAATAGAAAAGTGTTTAAAAGATGCTCTATATTTTTTATATTTTTTATAGATTTCGTGAATAAAGGGATATCAAACACGCTATATACATTTATGGATACAATTCTATTTTACGCCCCCACTTAAATTTAATTATATTTAATTGTGATTTCTATGAAAAGTGTGTCAACAGATTTTATTTAGGTGATGAATGAAACATTATCCAGGAAAATAAATAAATGGAAATAATGATTGTCAATATTCATGATTCATGAATTATGATTCATTATTGAATCATGAATATATGAACTCCTTAAAAGAATGGCAGGTCTTTATTCAATTGCCTGCATTTTGTATATTTCATTATAATTATGTTCATATGGTGTGGCACATAAATGAAAAGCTGATGTATTATTCATCCTTCAAATTATACCAAACTTAAAGCAATCACTTGTTTAGTTGTCTCAGTGCTCATCAACTTGTTTGAGAATATGGGGAGGTCTCTATCTCAATGTGCACAAATTAACACTATTTTATGCTTAAAAGTTATTAATATTAGAACATCACTCTGCGCAAATTAGTGGTGACTTTTGTACATATTGATTGAGACCTCCCCACATTCTCAAGCAAGTGGCTGAGCACTGAAACAAGTGATTGCTACAAATGTGATATCGTTGGAACGAAGACCAGTTTAGCTTATATGATTCATAAGTTAACCATATTCAAGGTCGATCGGTTACCGAATACTATATAATACAAATACCATAGCAGTTAAACAACGTATGTAATCGCCCAGCTAACAAAAAACGATGTTGATACGTTTTTAACGTTCTAGCAAGTAACATATTTTAAAGTGAGTTCTTAAAACGTTTTTTGTGTGATCGATTGAATGAAATGCTAATTACTTAACGCCTATCGGGCTAATTACACGCACAATTGAACACTAACCACTGTTTGGTATTCTCGTGATCTCAATTTCAAATCCTATCCCCGAAAGGCCTGCATCTGGTCGAAACGAAATCCAAATCGCTTGGTTCTCCACAACCGTTACCACGTCCACAGGAACGACAGCCGAAAAATCGTGGATGGAATTCTCCTCCGATATCTCGTCCCCTCGTCCGATCGTCAAATTATCGACGTTTTTCTGCGTGAAGAACGTCAGAAAATGGACGGCAAAACTTCCACTTTGTTCGGACGTGAAGTACCAATTGCAATGCTGGTTGCCGGGGTAGTACAATGGATAATTCGGTGAAGATATGTTAACGGACTCTCCGACGGATAAATGGATTCTCGAGCCGCATAATTCTTGAGAGGAATGGAGATATAAGGGAAAAGAGAAGTTTATATTGATAAACATATATGATTTTAAGTTATTTTCTAAGATGATATTTTGGTTTTTCAATATTTTAAACAAAATGTAACTTCAAATTATTTAATAACCGACTATTTGGTTAATATGCATAAACTTAAACATGTCATTTCAGTTAGTGGCATCAGGGCGACTCTTTTTGCAGGCAGAAAAAAGCACACTTGGCCCTGTTCTATTACGCCCATGAAGAATATAAACATCTTATTTTAGCATGGGAATAGCAAATTGGTTCATGTCTTCCGAAATTCAAATTCGGCGATATTACAAAGAAATAGTAAGATATTTGTAGGGTAAATGTACGATTTATTTTGAGGTTGAATTTTGTAATCAATTGGCTCCATTTTGAAGGGGAAACCACAACCTTTCAAGCCGTAAATGTTTATGAGAAAGATTGTAGCAGTATTGATTACGATTTCTGTAGATATAAAATGTGTGTTTTGTGAACAAAGGCAGAATTTTCACACAGAAAAAAAAATCTTCATTCAATCATTATTTTCCAATCACACAGCCTATTTTGGTTACGGTCTGCATGGAACCGGAATAAAAACAACTGTGAATAACCGAGTTGGATGATGGTACATATGAATCAAAACACTGTATTCGACTCATTCGATTTTTCTTCTTTCATTTTTCATCATCTTTGTGACCTTGGCTCTCCGGTAAATGAAAATATTACTTACACAAAAGGGAAAATCTATAGCGGTATTGTTTAATTATCTTTGGGAAAATTGAATCAAAATGGTTAGAGAAGAAGGAAAGAATTAGCCTGCTTTATAAGGCTGCACAGAGAAAATATTTGCATAATTTTAGGTAAATATAGAACTCCTTAAAAATGATGTAAAATGTACTTAAAACATATGTACAAATTACCAAATCTGTGTACATTTAACACAATCTTGCACAAAAGCGTTACACAACTTTTACGGAGTTCTATTTTTACCCAGATTGTGTATTTTATACATAATAGTGTCCTCAGTGTTAAAGGAAAAAATCACAGAATAAGATGACAAATGATCTTACGTCAAGTGTGTGGCTAGGACCAAAAACCCAGCGAAGAGCTTTTTTATTAGATCTATTCCATTTGAATTTGACAATAAAAGTTATACAATTACGTCTCCATGAGAAGTGTAATCACTTCAATGACGTAATGTTTCAAAGTGCAAAATAATTATAGGTCGGGCCAGTTTTACCAGTTTTTGCGCACTAAAAAGTGTGTTTGTAATAGTGGAAATGATTGACTTTGCATCATCATAAATTTATTTTGAACAAAACAAAAAAATCATTTTATATTTTTACATTTCTTTCTTTCCTCATTTTTGTCATGGCATCAACAGCGATTGCCAAATAAAGTACAGATTGATTGTCATTTACTGGGATATGATTCCGGTAAATATGAGGTATGAGGGTTGTTGAAGACATAAATAACGTTTTGTGGCTCGTGTGTTGGATCCATCGTAGACATTGAATGGTTTGATTGAGTGGACGTGAATCATTTAGTGATCTTATAGGAGAACGCCGGGACAGGGAAAGTTACTTTGTCATTAAATGATCTTTAAAGGGTGCGTTTAGTTAGGAAAACTCACACGATGGGATAAGTGGGTTTTTATCGGTTGGCTTGTGGCATCGTATAGGTGAATCTTCATGACCGGCACATAAATGGACAGTTAAGCGGCCGGGCTTTTAGCAAAACAGAAAAGCGCGAAAAACAATAAACGTAACACAAACACATATGATCTGAGTGTCATTTTCTGGACTATGATTCATTCCAGTCAAAAAGAGGGTTGTTGATGGCATAAATGACCTTTTGTGTTGGAATTATCGTAGATATTGAGTGATTTGATTGAAATAATAACTGAGTGATCATATTAGGGAATGCTGGGACAGGGAAACGTACTTAGTAGTTGAATGATCTTTAAAGGGTGCGCTTAATCAAGGAAACGTATCAAATCACTGTAGAATTCACACCACCAAATGGTTTTCCTATGCGTTTACATGTAAAATGGTAGTTACAAAAAGCCCATTTTCTCGCTTATAAAGCGACTGGAATTTTCAATTTGACATTTTCCTTAAATTTCATGATATATTTGATCATTTAATCAAAACAAATATATATGGTATCCCCGAAAGTTCTGAGCAATAAGACCCCAAAGTTGGACAATGGGTGTAGCGCCCTCATTTATCAGAAAAAGTTGAGAAATGTTGCCAGATCATTTACAATCAAAATACATCCAAAAAACCTACAAAATGCATTGAAAATATGTCTTTTTCCACTGTGGTATTAGGTAGTAGTCCTAAAATCAGGATTAAACTACAACTTTAATCATTTGGGAGCAATAAGTACCATTTCTGATTAATTCTATAATCAATGGGCCACAGGATGAAAGCTAAGAAAAAACTTTTGATTGTCGTCTCTACAAGGACTGAAATTATTTACTGGCGTGGAATCTAAAGGGACAATTGTTTTAATTTTTATTGTTTTTACTTTCAATTTCAATCCTCATAATGATATAAAAACTATTCTTTTGCAAAAACAATGAGCTACACATGATTTTTTTACCATTTCAAATCAGAGGCAATCTTGGCCTACCCCTTAAACATGTACTATCTACTGAAGACAGCAAATTGTCAAAATATAACCTGGGCTTTTTGGGTCACACCAAATAATATTTTAGGACTGAATGTGGAAAGAAGAAGTAACAGAGTCCATTTTAGTCATTATAATGTTAATTTACATCTTTTCACCTGCTTTTGTAATTTTTACATCAAAGTTGAGCACTGTGTTAGTTTAGTGTGAAATACCATGAAATATGATTAGGTTGGATATTTGGCCTGCCCTACATGCAAATTATAATGTATCACATAAAACCTGATCATGTGAATTGATCTAATCAATGTATTTTTTAAACACTTTTTGATCATGGATACTGAAACCTCTAGACCCCTTAATTTTTTTTTTTTTAATTTTTTAAATTTTTTTAAATTTTTTATACATGGGGGGGGGGGGGGGGGGGGGGGCATGATGATTTGATCGGGGGATAATTTATGACTGGCAAATGAATCTATTAGATGTAGCAATTGAAAATATGTCCCCAATTTGCACACATAACACTAATTTAGGCTAGAATTCAAAGTAAGCTTCAAAATCCAATAGCTAGGCAATGTATCCTTCCCACACTGTTGAATTTTGAAGCTTTATCAATTCAACTAGCCGATATTGTATGCCTTGATTCAGCACAAAACTAACCTGAGTCATTAAATAGCTGCTTCAAGGTAGACTGGACCTCCGGTCTCTGGCATAGCCTAGGGATCTAGACTAATCTTTTTAAGACTGATTTCAACATAAAAAAGACACCACCTTAATCTTAATTGATTTCAACATAAAAAAGACACCACCTTAATCTTAATTTCACTTTCCACCAACTCTCAGATTGACCTTGTTTGCAAGGCGAGTATACTTCAAGGCAGCTATTTATTATAATTTAAGCTTCTAATATGACCGTAACATAGTAGGTGAATGGCATGATGTAGTAAGCTTATCAATGATTTCACTTTGTTTACACTGTTGCCGGTGATGACAAGACTGTCGAATTCGGTGAGCTATTTTTTCATCGAGTAATTTGCCTGTATAATTTGCTTATGAAATCGAATATTTTGCCCTATCTTACCATTGTTTAGTAGTGGAAATGTCAAATTGAACCCGATCGCAGTGAATTTCAAGCAAATTGAACTTTTGTGGTAGAAGACTCATTCAAAATATCATCAAAACAGCCGATATTAAGCAGGCGATATCATAACACTCCAGCAAAGACCAGTATCTTCAGAATTCACACCACCAAATGGTTTTCCTATGCGTTTACATGTAAAATGGTAGTTACAAAAAGCCCATTTTCTCGCTTATAAAGCGACTGGAATTTTCAATTTGACATTTTCCTTAAATTTCATGATATATTTGATCATTTAATCAAAACAAATATATATGGTATCCCCGAAAGTTCTGAGCAATAAGACCCCAAAGTTGGACAATGGGTGTAGCGCCCTCATTTATCAGAAAAAGTTGAGAAATGTTGCCAGATCATTTACAATCAAAATACATCCAAAAAACCTACAAAATGCATTGAAAATATGTCTTTTTCCACTGTGGTATTAGGTAGTAGTCCTAAAATCAGGATTAAACTACAACTTTAATCATTTGGGAGCAATAAGTACCATTTCTGATTAATTCTATAATCAATGGGCCACAGGATGAAAGCTAAGAAAAAACTTTTGATTGTCGTCTCTACCAGGACTGAAATTATTTACTGGCGTGGAATCTGTATACGACTTGTTTAGTTTTTTCATCATCTTTGTGACCTTGGCTCTCCGGTAGATGAAAATATTACTTACACAAAAGGGTAAACAGCGTAGAGCTTTTCATTAGATCTATTCCATTTGAATCTACAGACTGTAACAATAAAAAGTATACAATTACATGTATGTCTCCAAGAAAAGTATAAACGCTTCAATGACGGTATGTTTCCTAGTGCAAAATAATTAACATTATTGGTTTGTAATTATTGTAAACAAAGACGTCGTAAATAGGTTGGGCCAGATTTACCAGTTTTTTAGCATTAAAAAGTTTGTTTGTAATAATGCAAATTGATTGACTTTGTATCATCATAAATTTATTCTTCAAAGAGTCATTTTATATTATTTAACATTTCTTTCTTCATTTTTGCATTGAAAGAGTCAATAAAACTAAGTCATGGCATCAACATCTGTTGTCAAATAAAGTACCGATTGATTACCTGGTAATGCAGAGACCTGATTGTCATTTAGTGGTATATGATTCCGGTAAATATGAGGTATGAGGGTTGTTGAAGACATAAATTACGTTTTGTGGCTCGTGTGTTGGATCCATCGTAGACATTGAATGGTTTGATTGAGTGGACGTGAATCATTTAGTGATCTTATAGAAGAACACCGAGACAGGGATAGTTACTTTGTCATTAAATGATCTTTAAAGGGTGCGTTTAATCAGGAAAACTCACACGATGGGATAAGTGGGTTTTTATCGGTTGGCTAGTGGCATCGTATAGGTGAATCTTCATGACCGGCACATAAATGGACAGTTAAGCGGTCGGGCTTTTAGTAAAACAGAAAAGCGCGAAAAACAATAAAACGTAACACAAACACATATGACCTGAGTGTCATTTTCTGGAATATGATTCATTCCAGTCAAAAAGAGGGTTGTTGATGGCATACATGACCTTTTGTGTTGGAATTATCGTAGATATTGAGTGATTTGATTGAAATAATAACTGAGTGATCATATTAGGGAATGCTGGGACAGGGAAACGTACTAAGTAGTTGAATGGGTGCGCTTAATCAAGGAAATGTATCAAAACACTGTATACGGCTCGTTTAATTTTTTCATCATCTTTGTGACCTTGGCTCTCCGGTAAATGAAAGTATTACTTTCACAAAAAGGAAAACAGCGTAGAGCTGAGTTTTTCATCAGATCTATTCCATTTAAATCTACAGACAGCAACAATAACAATTATACAATTACATGTATGTCTCCAAGACAAGGCTTTTCTGTTTTTCTCCAAGAAAAGTATAAACGCTTCAATGACGTAATGTTTTCACATTATTGGTTACCAAAGGCAATTTAGTTTGGGTAATTGTAAACAAAGAAGTCGTAAAATAGGTTGGGCCAGATTTACCAGTTTTTTAGCATTAAATAGTTGTTTTCTAATAATGCAAATTGATTGAGTTTGTATCATCATACATTTTTTCTTAACATTTTTTTTTTACATCTCTTTCTCTCCTCATTTTTGCATTGAAAAAAGTCAACTAAAACAAGTCAACACATCAACATCGTTTGTCAAATAAGGTACCTATTGTCAAAGCATTGGTAAATTGGTAAAGCAGACCTGATTTTCATTTACTGGGATATGATTCCAGTCAATATGAGGTATGAGGGTTGTTGATGACATAAATTACGTTTTGTGGCTCGTGTGTTGGATCCAGGGAAAGTTACTTTGTCATTGAATGATCTTTAATCTGGAAAACTCACACGATGGGATAAGTGGTGTTTTTTATCGGTTGGCTAGTGGCATCACATAAGTGGTTCTTCATGACCGGCATATTCATTGATAGTTAAGCGGCCGCGTATTTAGTAAAACAGAAAAGCGCGGTACGCGCGTTAATCTAGCTTGTAAAACGTCCCGGAAAAAATAACCAGCTCGTCATTTACTGGGATATGATACCAATTAAAATGAGGGTAGTTGATGGCATAAGTGACCTTTTTGTGTCCACTGTGATAAATCCATCATAAACATTGAGTGATCTTATAGGGGAACGCTAGGACAGGGAAACGTACTTAATCATTGATTGATCTTCATTGGATGCGCTTAATCAGGAAAACCCACACTATGGGTAAGTGGGTTTGTCATCAGTTGGCTAGTTGCATCTCATAGATGGTTCGCCCTGACCGGCAAATACGTTGAGAGTTAAGCGATCGGGTATTTAGCAATATAGACAAACGTGTCAACCTAATAACATGGCTTGTAAAAAGACCCTGATTTTTTTTAAAAAACAAACACAAAAACATATTTTCTTTCCAGATTCACCAAACATATAACCATTTTCATTCTGATACACTTTAAATTGAAAGGATGATTTGCTATTTTTTCTAATTATACTTTTAACCCCTTACATCATCAACTCCTTTCATGACAAAAACCGCCATCCACGATTGGCTCTTTGAAAATGGAAACCTAATAATTATGTGTACCATATTCAATCTGATTCAATATGACATAATGATCATTATCAAAGTGGAATATAGAATCAACTCGAAAATAATATACGAAATTACACAACATCAAACGTCTGTCGAATATAATCGTACCATACCGGGTTTTTTTATTATTAAAAACTCATTTGGTCTTCACGTGTGCATGAATGGACTTTATTAACCATATTGATGCTATAGCAAAGAGGGAAAAGGAGATCCACCTTTATAACGGATCCTTTTTATATGATGCACTCAAAGATAGGATTATTTCATGACATCGAAAATACATGGAAAGTCCATATGCTTGACTAACAATAAGTAAAAAACCGAAGCCGGTAAATTATTTAGATATTATAAGGACTTTTCCGGTGGAAGTAAATTTCGGTTTTTTTCAGTATTAAATGTCTGTACGTTATTAATTCAATTAAATTTATTTTTATATATTTCATTTACATATTTTTCATTCTCAATATCAAAGATAATTGATTAACTCATACATACTTATTTCCTCCAAAAGTACATTTATACATATTTTTGCATTATTACATCTGCACATCATTAACTCCTTTCAAAAAGCTTCAATACAGTGGTGTTCCATTAGTAGTTCAACACAAATCGACAAGGAAATATTGGGTTATGATGCCAACGCATTAAACCGACGAATACACGCGGTAGAAGAAAACGATACTAAAAAAATGACAAATCTAGGATTTTGTTAAAATGTTGGTTATATGTTTCGAAATCTTTTGATTTTTTTGTTTTAGATATTAAGAAATTCTTAAATATGTAACTTTATTTAAAGAACTATTTCACGAAATAAAAAAGGATCATATTAGAACAACTTTGGAAAAACACACACAAAACAATATCTCAACAAAACGAAACACCAAAACACCAAAATAGAATAAGGCAAACCATATTAGGAATTACATAAACCTTAGCAAGTATCAATAACAGGTGAAGTGATGTCTATGAAAATTCTACGGAAATGTTTTGACAAGACCGACGCTCTTAGTTAGAAAACTATTCACGATTATGCCACGGTAAAAATTCTACTCTAACATTTTTAAATTTCTTATTCGAACACGAATTGTTTAAATGTTATTTTTCGAGAGAAATCATTTTAAAATAGAAAATATGAAGACTTATTGTAAATTTTAAAAAGTGTATTAAGGATTTTCAAAATCCGTACAACATGATTTTGTTTTTCGTCGTCTTACAGCAATGTTTTAATTACATTGAACACTGACAGTTCCCAACAAACAATGTAAACTGTGTATTATATACCACCAATGTAGGTCCATTAGCAAGATGCTTGAATGTCATTCTAAGCGTAATGAAATGTAGATTCTTTTTTAACCTTGGGAACAATTATTAACTATAATGCAAATCAAGAACAGTTGCACTTATATAGATAATAAGAGTGTTCGAAATTATTTTCCAAGGTTTCTAGTACTATTTGTATCCAGCCGACACTTCTGCAATATTATTGTTAACAAAACGTATATATTTCGCCGTCATAAATGATTAAAGAGGTATGATATTCGTTATTATTTCTGGATATAGCTATCGTACATCATCATTGTGAGCTGTCCCCATATTTTGTTCTGCATACTGGGAAGTGTGTCACGGTTTCAAGGTTGTAGTCAACGATCGTTACAAATAAGGAAGGAACTATCTGGTGTGTTAAATGTAGCGGGGGCGAATCATTGTTAGAGATGCATTTGCCACGTCTCCGGTTACAGTCACGCATTTCAAATTATACCGCGCGGGTTAATTGGAGAACACAAGTCAAATGTAATTGTCAGGATATTCCGTTTGATGTGTTGTCAATTGTCCAACAAATTTATTCAATTGAATCCACATATTCAGCCAGTGTCAAATTGTTGGTTGGCTCGTGACTCTTTTCTTTTGCAATCACGCAATTCTGTAAAAGTAATTTGTGTTGACCAAAGGAAATTGATCTTTTATTGAATATACCGTATCATTGAAAACATCGGGACAAAAGATAATTTAGATAGCCTACTTGAAAGGGGCTATCGATTTCCAGCCACGAGTTTAAAAATAAAGTTAATTTGTGACCAATCACATCAAGTAACAAAACATGACAAAAGAAAAGAAATAAACAGGAATTTCCACTTATTATTTCACATAAAATCTGAATGCATTGTCCACATGTATCAAGCTAGGTGTTATTCCAAAGCTTTACAAATACACTTTTGCGTGATAATACAATCTCAATTTCCCTTTTTGAACGACGAAAGCACTAATTTAGTTTTTTTTAAATAGTACACAGCCACAATGCCGCCAATCCAGGGGGCCGTGGATACAATAAGAATGAGCTCTCCTGGCCATGCGTTTTGAACTGGGCCTGCAAAAAGGTGGAGTTGTGACATCGGCACATCAAAAATGACATTGTCTATTCAATTTCTTGTATAAAGATACCACCTACATAGCTAAATTTGGTATCAAAATAAGGGCAAGAAGATAAAAGTATTAGCATTTGTTAAAATTTTGTCGTTTTTTGTTAATTAATGGATAATTAACCAACATCAGGGGTGGAGGAGAGTCCGGCGCAGGAGAGTCCGGCGCAGCAAATTTGGCATCTACAATACAGTTCAGTGCAATTGAGTTAAATCATGTTTATGGAATGAAATTGTTGCATCTAAGTACATAAACTCTGGTAAATAAACTGATTTGAATAATTTAGATGTTTAATAATGGGTAATTACCTTAATTAATAAAGAATTAATCAATAAATACAGACCCGCAATGCATTGAAGAACTACATGTGTATGACTGGATGGATATGTACCGACGCAGCGTCTTTTACCAGCACATACGGTTAGGCAAAGTGATCATGGTATGGGATGCATGAGTGATTCTCTTGAGGGGATAATGTGATCAATACAAAGTATGAACCTTTGTCTTTCAAACAATACACTTTGGATTGTTAGATACCTTTGGTTATGTAACGTCATTAACATAAACACAATAGGTTTCAGACACTGACTGAAATCTGCCAATTATTTGGCTGGATATGTAATATGTTGAATATGGGTTGATTGATACATTTGCAGTGCAAGCATAAAAACAGATAACACTTGGCACATAGTTAGAATACACACTTATCTCTGTTTGACACTCTTTTTTAGATCTGAATGCCTTAATACGAACAAGAAGGGACCATCTCAAATACGCTTTTATTTAGCAAAATCCACAATAATATACCTTAGAAAACAACAAAGGATAAAGAACAATAGAGGGATTATAATTTAATAAATTGTTGTCGGATGTAAAGCAATAATAGTGGGGATTTCAAAAGGAGCTGTTCATAAAATTTCCTCAAACCATTGAAATTATATGACGATTACTTACACAATACATATCTAGTAGCTCTAAAGATAACAGTAATAAGAGAGGTTGTGGCAGCCATCTTTGATTGATACATTCCTGTATATCTTCATTTTGACTATCACAATATGTTTACACATTGATTTAAACATTTTTCATTATTTCTGATTAGAATTTGAAGGCACAGTAAGCTTTTATCTGGTAAATTGCATGATTTTAGCCATTTTGGGCCCGTTTCAAAATTATCTGCCGTCTGCGCATGTGCGCATTTTTTCTGCAGGTTTCATGCGAATAAGTTCAGATAATTAGTTAACTATCATATGGAATCTTCCAAACTGGTTAATTGCTTGAATTTTTCCTAAATTGTTTGATTTTCCGCCATATTAGTGATTCACTGACTGGGCATTTTAAAATAAAAATTAGCTATTTGAAATACTGATATTTGTATACCTTTTATTCAATTGCTTCTCCTTACTTTTTCCTCTTATACTACACATTCCAAATTACACAGGGATTAAGGTTATTGTCTTTAGTATCATATTTATGCGGGGAAAAAATCGGGATTTACCTGCTTCTGATGTCATGTTATGCAATCTTCTTACCACGTGTTTCATAAAAACAATTCAAATTTCCCGCCAAATAACTGATTTAGCAGTGTCCCAAGTGTACTTACTTTGAGACAGTGCTATGACGTCATAGTTCACATTTAAAAATCCAAAAGTGTATTGTTTGAAAGACAAAGGTTCATACTTTGTATTGATCACATTATCCCCTCAATAGAATCACTCATGCATCCCATACCATGATCACTTGCATTATTTATTGACTGCCCCTCGTATGTCAGATTTTTTTCTTCGCAAAATGACATTTTTCCATCCCGGTGCAAAATACTGTAAACATTACCTAGATATAGAAAGTTATATATGCTTGGAAAGCTTTAACTGTCAGGAATTCAAATCTGCAATAATTAACCTTGTAGGGTATGCAGAATTTTTTTCATATTTTTTTTTTCTCAGCAGATTTTTTTCATAAATTGTTGACCGCGCCATTTTGTCCCAAAGCAATAGTTATGACGTCATATTTGTGACGATTTTCAGAACTCTTGTATTGGATTTACGTGTAAATTTTTTAATGGATATGGATAGATAATAAAACTATCACAATTATACTCGTCGATCTCTGTGGCGTGCATAGGTTGGTCATGTCGTTGGCAATCGGCAATCAGCAATCACGGGTTCGATTCCCGAATATTCCTTGTTATCCTTTTATTTTTCTATTTTTAAACTTGATGGTGGATTAATGTAACACCATTGTGATGTCAATTTTTATAAATTATAAATACCGCCCATGCGTTCTTTTTATTTATTTATCGATCATAAATTTATCTATTGATTTATTTAACTTTGTATCTAAATAATCAAAATGCGTAAACAATTATATTATTGCTCGATAAAGTGATTTAACTTGAGTTCAGTTTGATTAATGATAGCAAAACTTGTTGTAAAACCATTTTACCAGTGTGCCCAACAATTTCTCCTTGCTAATAATATACAATTGTAAGCAAGTTTGCGACTTCTTTGATTTCAGGCTGGTAACACAATCCCATAGTGCATTTCGTTAAAACAGTGTATATTATTTTTTCAACGATACGTATCACGTAATAACCACGATCGTTTTCGCAAAATATCGCAAAATGGCGCGGTACCCCAACGCTCCCTACCTCCCAACATGTTATACTCTATTTGGCTTCCTCTGGACAGTGACGTAACTTAAGGGGGCTGTCAAGTGTCAGAAATAGCTTCCGTAAAACTGCCGTAACTACGTAATTATTCATATATTCCATATACAAGTATACATTTTTTTGAATGAAAGGGTTCAATAAATCTAACCATGAACATAAAATTGCTCTAAAAAGAACCATTTTGGAGAAAATCATAAAAAACGAGAATTTTGACCAGTCTTCAATTCGGACAAGGTAACCAAAAAAATATTTTCTGAAAATCTGTCCTTTTACGATTTTTGTAATCTTAAGAAAATTACCCGGGTTCCATTTTTTTTGTTTTTTGATATCTGAGATATTTTTTTATTTATTGACCAAATAAGGCAACAAAATGGGATTTTTAAATACAACAAACGTGAATTTCCACAAAATGATCCGAAAAATCGGGAAATAGGCCTAAAACAAAAAACAAAAAAATTGGAACCTGGGGAAGATCATGGTTGTTGCATTAAACTTACTTGCTGTCCATCAGATGCAGTTTGTATTGAGTTATCGTGTCTATAAATCGTATTTTTACTCAAAAATGAACATAAAGAAATCAACCGATGAATGTGAAAAGTGACAATACCGCCGTTTGATCATGGTTTACGGGGAAATACACGTATTTCAAATCCTGTTCTTTAGATATTGTGGGAAACATATAAATCCCCAACTTCGTGCAAAGTTTCATTACAAACCGTTCTTTTCTTGGTATCAAAATAACCTCAAATGTGTGTTAAAAAACACCTTTTTCATGATGTCGAGTTTGAAAAAGAAGCCATACCATTTTATGCGCATTCGAAGTGCGTTCACAATTTCCGGGAAGCGTAACGCATTCAAGCGCGTGCGTTAATCGACAATGAGCGCAGACGCGCGCGGAATGTTTTGAGTTGGCAAAATAAATGGTGACGCGTGCGCGTTGAACCGGTTGACAAAGATTTAGACGCTCGTGTATTAATTTCTGTGCGCAACACTCTGCGGCTAATCATCAGAGTTTATTATTATAGGCCAGTTTAGTCGAGTCTTTATCAATGTGATCATTTAAAAATGCACCGTGGCGGGATTAGTGAGTAGTCTGGTTGTAAAAATCAACACCTATCCTAGATAAAGGACTTAGTAAAGGAGAGAGAAAAATTGGAAACAGAGAGAAGAAATGGGATGAAGATTTAATTTAAGACCTGTCGTTTGGTAGGCTCTAGGCCTACATGTTTTCTCTTCTTCTACCTCAGATATTTAAAGAGACGGAATCGGGTAAGCTTCTGATTAACATGATTAATATGAGTCACGTCACGAATTGTAATTTCATCATAAATAGTAAAAGGCCACAACATGCCACCTGAACTTGATCCTCGTTATGCCAGCGCCACCGAAAAAGAAACTGAAATATATGTCCGATAGGTCTAATGTTTAATGAAGCAGGAAAATAAATTTAACGGTTTGTAAAATGACTATATGAATTGTCTATGGGTAAACTGTCAAGCGAACGAGTAACAGTAGCGTATCAGCAGAGTGTCCCCCCTCGACGGATTTGACCGGGTAGAACAGCTCAAACTACCGGGCTAAAAGGTTTTATTTTCTGTAAATACAGTGGGTTGGGGGAGCAAGGGCCCCAATTTGAATCGGATGGGGTGGATTTTGAGAACACCCCCACCCTCCCCGTTTTCAAATGTCGGACTCGGCGGCGGCGGCAATCCTCAGCCTGTAAAGTTAAAGCCTACCGGGAAGATACCATTTCCCCCTCTGACAAGCGATCTCATCAGATACGCCACTGGCGGGTAATGGAGCACATTTCACAGTAGTTAAATGATGAGTATTTTCCATTAGAATGGACTTGGATCCTTTTAAAATTGATTTGAATTGCTATCTACCAAAGATAATGATTAAATAGTGATTGTTCAGTGTTATAACAATAGCTCTATTAAGCATTTCGGTTGGATCTCTTATAAAAGTAGTTTGCTATCTACTGAAGATAACAATGATAACGTTGAAAACACGGTCATTATTTAACAATTAGCTCTAGTGCTAGGCCTATATACAGTATTCGGTATTTCCATTACTGCATGGTTTTATTATTTATTGGCTATCCCTATGAATTGCCTTGTCACCTATACCTAGATTGAATTTTTTTTATTGAGAGGACACAAAAGTACAAGGATATCAAAGGTGCAACCACACATTTAATTAATCAGGCCTATTGTTTACATCTCATAACTTCGTGATAAACCAAACCGATGTTACCCTATTTTTCTTATTGGGGTGGGTCCGAGGGGCAGAAATATAGAGCATCCTCTCCCACCATAATCCCATCCCTTCCACCTTTGCTTTCAGTCTAGAACATTCGGACGTTTCATTGATTCAAAATATGAATGATGGGCATTTAGCGATCGAAATGGGAAGATCGCTGTTCTTTGTTCAGTCCGAATTTCATTTGGAATGTTCCAGAATTTTATATTATTCAATTTAACTATGACATTTTAGGAGGATTTTATAGAAACATGACTTGTTTGTCCGTATAGGCCTACTTCTGGTTATCTTGGAACTTATTTTGTCTTATATGGCATGTCACCAACCAAACCGTAGGCCTAACAGCGGGGCCTTAAAATAAATGAGCTTATAATGGATAGTATATTAAAATACATGCCAGGAGAGGCTTTCCATCCCTGCTCTCCATGGCCCCATACACCCCCCAACTCCACATGTCGTGTGTTTGATTGCCGCGTGTGCAAATACATGTACTATACAAAGTTAGACTATTATGAGATAACCATGTGAACCATTTGATAGCATCGGCTCATCGGCCCGAGGATGCTTCTCCGATCATGCCCATGTAGGCCTAGGTAAAACGGCACTTATAATTGATATTATGTTTGATATAACTGAATGACAAATTAGTACACCGAGTTGAACTAACTGAGAACTAGCTAACTTAACAATGATACGAAGTAATAGGCCTACCATATTCAGTAATGACAATAAATAGATAAACAGGTAGGCCTATTGGATGGACGGGCGGGTGGAACGGACTTGTACAACATCGAAAGGCCAAACAAAAACAAAACATTAACGTCTTCGGATAAAACCCGGTGTAAGTCTTTTTGATCTCCTTACAATGTTTCACTCCGATCATGGATTCAAAATCTTTCTCTGTCCTTTATTTTTTATCTTTTTTCCTTCTCTCTTTCCAAACTCCTTGACACTAACGCTTGTGCTAAAGCCTTGTTTTACTAATAGGCCTACTTGCTTTCAGGCTCAGCCACACCCCGGCAAAAATGACGGTTTGATAAGTCGGGCCTCCGATGCGTAAACAATGCGTATGAACAAGCCCTCAAACGCGGCAAAAACATAGCGGGTAACGCAGCACGCACTGACGGCTTTCGAAATAACAGCGTCGCGTATTTTAAGCGAACTGGCGCGTGCCAATTTGTGTGAAAAACAAAACACGGGATACGCGGCGCATGGGAGTTTCGCTGATCCCCAGCGGGCAGACTTTTCCATTCTACTTTGTCAATGATCACAATAAGGGATTTAAATCCTTCTAAATAGGCTTTTGGAATTTCAAAATTGAAAATTTCTTTGCATGTACTGATAGATAACACTCTGAAGTTTTGAAAAATGAAGAAAAGTGAAATTCCTGGAAAATACGAAATGACACTTGACAGCCCCCTTAACGCACAGCTTTTACGCACGCGTATGTTTGTTTGTTTGTTTGTTTGTTTGTTTACACGGTCGGTCCGTACAGACACACGCTTGGGTCCTGGAGGGACCAGACTCAAGCAAATTGCTCGGACCAGGCTTAAAAAGCCTATATAAGCATGCTGGTTGAATTATTATTAAAAACAGCCACTCCCAACAAATAAAATTAACAATTTTGCTGTCAGCCTTCAGACATATGTATCTTCCGCCTTTCAACGCTCGTGTGTATACGCCGGCGTAGCGATTAGACGTGCGCGTTTTGTGCTTCAATTAGTAGAATACGCGGTTAAGTCACTGTCTCGTCATGGCCAAATAGACTACAGTTAGATTAAACAGTGGTTTGTCCGTTCCGGTACTTTCAGGCCAAATGTCTCCAACGTTTGAGGGCGTGTTTATCTATTAAAGCAAGCTCAACATTGTGCATTACATGTTAGAACAATCAATAACTATCGAGCTCAACTTTTGTAATTATATAGAACAAAATAAACATTTATGACAAAAACGAATAAAAACCGTCATCTCTCAACATACACATTTTTAGAATTCGTGGCGATCAAAAGTCCCGGTGGCGATAATTTTTTTCGTACATCATTTTAACCAAATTTATTTATTCCGTTTTAATCCGAAATAAAGCGAAATTCACTGAATAAAATGATTTGTTTACATTTTTTAACAAATGAACTGATTTGGGTTAAAATGATGAACGAACAAAATAATCGCGTCCCGGTGTCGATGAAGTCACAGTTGTACAATGCACATGCGCAATTTTGAGCACCGATAACCATGAAGTCATCGACACCGGGACTTTCGATCGCCGCGAATTTTAAGAATTGCATGTTGAGAGATGGCAGTTTTTATTCGTTTTGGTGACTAGCATTATGTTTTGTTCTATATAGTTACGCAATTTCGGCGCGATAATTATCTTTCTAACAAATAATGCTCAATGTTGTGCTTGCGGGACCCCCCTTTAAGAGGTGATCTTATGAAAATCTGGTACCGACTAAGGACACCATCTCGGTATAATTGTTGTCTTAAAATTGCAGCCGAAGTTATTCCGTTAGCTGACCTAATTAAAATGAGTCTTTTTACACTGAACCGACGATCAATCAGTGGACGGTCGATCATCATTTGCTAGGCGCAATTGACAGTCGCTTTGACGATAGATCGCCAAAAAGAGCTACTTCTCTGTGTGAATCCAATGACTGATGAGTGATCACATTTCGTGCACGTTCTGAAACGGCTGAATTAGTCTCCACTTAGCGACAATCGATCGTCCAAAGATCGATCGTAGAGCCAGTAGAGCCTTACTATCGTATGCCGAACAACATTTCTTTAACCGTGACAACAACATTGTGCTCAATTCGACCATGTTTGTGTTGTCGAGTATGTAGGCGGCCATACACGGCTCCAAATATGGTACATAGCAAAACAGCTACGAACTATATTGTATTCTCTAATTTTGGCTAATAACATAAAGTTATGATAGATATTCAGGAAGTAAAGTATAATGTTCACTATATAAATCGCAAATGTAGACTTGGCCAGAAGTCATACGATTTTCACCATCCATTAAAGGTCATTTAGACGCTTCAATTCGTTATGGATTCAATGAGGAAATGTTGTAATTGTAAATATTTCAGGCGTGCCACATGACGAGACGAGTGTTATCTATCTCCGACTCATGCAGTGCAAAGTCGTGCGATACGATCCCATCATCAGCATCGATATTATGATATCAGAAGTAAGGTTTTAAGCCTGGCAGAAATTGTCTTTAAGTTGCTACGTGACTGTTTGCTTCAGTGAACCACTAGTGTAATTTTGACTCAAATTATCGAATAAAACGTGTCTTCACGTAGAATGTAAGACATCATGTGATTACATATAACCTATAAAATAGAAAACATCATGTGAAGAAATCGGGTCAACAAACAAAATTCAAAAGCCACGCTTCTCCATTGATATTCAGGAGTTAATAAATTGCTATTTATACATTTTGCAGACCTAGGAATGTCATGAACGTAAGTACATAGATGAGATAAGTATTTAATGTTGACAAAATGATCAGTCAGTACATTGCTCATCAGATGGCCTTCAACATTAACAATTATCCCCAGAGCGTTGTTCCTTCAACATATTTGATGGACAGGTTGAAATATCCGACTAACATCCGACTAACAATGCAAATTTCCTGACGCTGACCCAATTGCTATGACACTTAGTTCTCATTGTTTTCGAAATGTGTTGAATTAAAGTCCAGCTGTCTTCTATTGGATTACACAATCAAGAATCTAATGCAATAACCACATGATACATTCTCTGAATAGGCATTAGTCTTCTCAAGAAACTAGGAACAAGAAATAAGGAGTCAGGGCTGTCAAGATGATAAGGCGGCACTGCAATATAAGTACGCATGGCTCCAGAGTAAAAGTGAATTTTACTCTAGTTTTGTATGATGACTCAAGAGTAATACATCACCAATTACTGTTATAGCCTAATTCTCTCTTCCTCTGGACAGTAACCGGCGCAGCATTTACACACGCGTATGTAGCGTCCATATTTCTACGCGTGTCGTGTGCGTATACATCAGCGCCTCGAGTAGGCACGCGTGTTTATGTGACGCAATTAGTTAAGAAGGACGCAGTAACGTTATTGTCTCGTGATATAGATAAATAGACTATAATACCTTTGAAAATTGAATTGAGAGTAATTTTCAATGTTTACCAGGTCAGAAACGAAATCTGCCTCAATCATATTGTATTATTATTCGTATGATGTGGCGGGTACAAACTTTTTTTATTAAATAGATGTTTTGAGGTCACTCTTTACTTCGGAGTCAAAAGTAATACTTCGCCTAAATATTTATCAGAAAATGTAGCAATATTCATTCTAAATTTTCAGTAATCTTCACTATTTAGTATTTTCTGCAACGACCACTGTGTTATTTTGATTTTTGAATTATTTCTTGGAACGGGAGTACTTTAAAATGTTAAAAGCATTAAAGAACAAAAAGGCAAAGAAGAATTTTAATAATCGGATTTATGGCCTCGGGTATGTATAGACTGCATGTCTGATTGCGTGTATAGTAAAACCAGCAGTGTCAACATGCTTCGAATCTGAATTTGACAAATTAAATCAAATGCATTGACATTTACAGAGACAATAACATTGCACGTGTGCTGAAATGGAAACAATTACTGTGTTCTATCATGGTAGTCCTTGTCATTCTCTGAATTGCTTCAAAGTCGTAATAATACACACTGTTTCGTGACTCGCGTTTTCGTTATCAATCGACACAAGTAATATTGTCGCAATATATTCCATTGAAATTAATCAACGTCTATTGTAGGGTCAATTGATTTCGTTCGAGCTAAGAAAAATAGTTCAAATCGATTACTTGTGAGTCTCGTTGACCTGTAGTGTTACAGCACTAATTCTGTTCTGGCTATAGATCATAAGACCTCAGTGTTAATTAACAAAGTGAAATACATGGTCTTGTGAGGCAGGCATTGATCGCTGCATTCTCCGGTTTTATTTTACTTTGTGGTCTGTTTCGAGCAATATCCACTTTAAAAAGGTTTACGTGGGCTAGATGGTTTTTAAACGAATTTCTGGCTTTAAAGCAAATTATTATCATAATTATCATTATACCCATGCTATAATTGTTACGGAATAAATATAAGATTTCACAAGGTTAAGGCAAAATGTTTCTCATACTGCATATTTCTAAAAGATTTCTTGGCGTAGGCCTGTAGACCATTTCAAATTGAGATCGGAAATCTTCGGAAAAACAGGTCACATGGAGTAGGTGCGTTGCGCGTTCTTCGCAACAGTTGATCGCATTCACAGCATTGCCCTAGTTATTGTCCGCCTATGTTTACATACACGCGTGCACACATGAGACGTAAAACGTGGAACGAGACTATTTTGTTTTTTTATCAACAAAGGCGCTGACGGACAAATTCCAAATGTATCGAGCAAACGGTAAAAAGTGAAAATATTACCCCAAATCTCTTTCATCTCACTCGTTTTTGTAACTGAAATGCCGCAACATCAACTTTGTGAGGGATACAATCTATCACCAACACCAGCGCAATCTACCACACGGGCAGACGGGTGAAAAACACGTTGTTTTTCTCCGGCACATGGCCATGACCTGTCAGGAGCTGACAGGTCATGGAAACGAGTGTCAAACACTCGGCTAATCGGAAACATTCGGAACCGATCGCATATTTTCGGATTTGAAATGGTCTATAGATGGACATTTGAGCCACTTACCAACAGGACCAAACAAAAAGCAAACCGTCTTAAATAATTATACCCTATTCCCTGCATGCAGTTAAATAAGAGAGTGAGCCCCGTGTGACATCTTAACCCTTTCCACGCGGCTATTACTAGTATTAGTTTTACCAAACTACAGAATCAATTAAAGGTAGATGACCCGATCACATTTTCGTAACACATAATTATTTCAAACATACGGAGATTTTCATATCATATGAAAGCTCGTATTTTTCTCATCATCATGCTGAAATTTGACGGCCTAAATCGGTATAATTACGGAGAAATCGATGAAATAACGTCGAATTACCGCGAATGGTGGTAACCACCGATATAGTTTGTGTACTACTCAATGGGTACAGTTCACAGCATCTTGTGCGTCTAGAATAAGAACCATTAGAGCTATGCAACTCAAACTTTGGAACACGACTTTTTTAAGGACGACCTTTCATGTAGAATAGAAAACTTCAAGTTGAAAATCGGAACATCTACCTTTAACCAATATTAGGCACATTTTGTGAAGTTTTGTAAGTGTCGTCTGCAGACGATTGCCGCGTGGAAAGTGTTAGAATAAACGCTTGTTGCGCTTTTTTGGTACGGTTGGAACCTTGTTTGTTGCTTTTACAGCATCATAGGATAGGGCCAAAAAAGAAAATTTTGAAAATTTAAACAGGGATATACTACACAAAAACACGTTTTAAAGAAAAACAATTTGATTTTATTTTTGGTTGATTTTTTTGATTTTTTTTTTTAAGATACTATTCAAAAATATGTTTTCTGTTTTCATCTTTTTTTTTATTGTTATATGCTTCTTTCAATTTTTTATTTATTTTTCTCCTTTTTTTAACTTAGCGGCCCAAGATTTCCGAAAATTCGGGTCGGTTTGAAAGGGCAAGTCAATTTTTTTTTGGCCTAGAGGTGATAGTTAGCAAAGAAACACAGTTGACTTACCGGTGTCTGCGTTGCTGAGATGGATGGTTACGACCATAAAGATGAATATCGATAACAAGCTCATTTTAAATAGTTAGTTGGTTGGTTGGTTCTAGATTTGCTCGGACCAGAAAGCGATGTCAGATAAGGTTTGTGAATCGAAAGTATGTAACACGCCATGTGATTCCGCGTGTTTAGATTTATATTGTTAACATCAGTTCATATTCTTCCGTCCGTCCTTGAATGTCTTTGTATTTTCAATGTGGTTTGAACCTTTCGTATAGCCTGCCAAAAAATGAAGATAAACAAGTGCATCATACGACGTCAAATCTAAGCATCATTTACAGTATTTAATAGAATATTTATTTTATTGATTGGAATGATTCGTTTCTTTCTTTAGCGTCATAAATAATTACAACAAATTGATGTTCACAAGTGAAGTGCACATTAAAATAATGGCGCACGCGTGTGTTATTAATCTACGGTGTATTACACTACACGTCGAGCAATGGTTGCGGATACAAAGTATATCAAGGTGCAATTTTGCAATAAAAAATATATATAACCAGGCATAATGTATTTCAGGACAGCGGGTTTCAGTTGATTTCAAAATTGAAGGCATTGCCGTTCTAATATTGTTACTTACTTGCAGGCGTCAGGCGAACTGTTTGTGGACAGTTCATTTCGCTTTGCGACCTATTGGTAACACACAAATGGTACGAAATGATTCCTTTCAATATGAAGGCATTACATAGTAATATACGGTACGGAGATATCCGTTGGTCCCCTTTTCTAGCTGCAAACATGATGACGATTTTTCGGGTCATCCTTTATGTAAGACCGCGCGGAATTAGAGTCTTATACCTTCATGTTAGCACTCACGAATGTTAGCTAACATGAAGGTATAAGACCCTAATTCCGTGCGGTCATACACATGAAGAATTCAGTGTAATTAGCCTATAGCATTAAATCTTCTGTCTAACCCATGCTAATTCATGAATATCTTACACCAAGGTTTCACCGTTTTTTCAACGTTTTCTCTACAATTGATGAAATTAGCCTATATCTCAAATGCAGGAAATTGAACATATTATATTTTGCGACACATTTTCAATTGACGAACAAAATGGACCACTGGAATGCTTGATTTCGGAGATTGCATGTCTACCGTTGCATCGATTTCATTCAATGGTTCTATATTGTTTCATTTAATTTCCGATGTTTCCAGGGTAAACAGATAATTGCATTCCTTCTGAATTTCTTGTCACTGAAGTAAGTAATATACAGAGATGAAAATTACAACCCAGGCAAATGTTTTCATACATGTACGAACTCCCAGGAAATGAAATTTATTCTTGAAGTCCATTTAAAGGCATTCTTTCCTCTCCTTCTCAGCCACTCAAAGGATACAAATTATTTTAATCAATCGGAATGTATAGCTACAGTTGAATTTTGGCGTGATCGACATTTGTTGTCCATTTGTTTGGCCCGCAAAATAAAAAATATACCTCAAACTCGCTAAGGGCGTGTTCACATTAGAGTATATCCGGATAAAAAGCCTTGCATGAACTGGAATTTGTGGTAAAAAAAAATGTTCCGGATTAAAATTTTGCAAGGACAGGTTTCAACCCGCATACAATCCGGATATTATCCGCATCGATCGTAGTATGAACGTGCTTATCCATCCGGATGGAATCCGGATAAACTCGTGACCCGGATACAAATTATAGTGTGAACACGCCCTAAAAGGTGAGGGATATTATTTTCTTTCTACAGCTTGGGTGAAAATGGGTTTATTTTAAACGGGACTGTTGAAATGAGCCAATATTATGGAAACGCTGCTCAGTGGTTTAGGTGTGTTTAATATTAGCGCACTTCTTTTGGGTTCACTTTTTAATTCCTTATTTTTTTGGAGATCAGTCAGTGTAAAGCTCTATATGCAGCGGGGACTAATCCTAATCAACACCGGGGACTAATCCAAAATAACACAATTTGGAGTACGGGTCCAATCCAATAAGTGTTATTTTAACACCTACCAGTGTTATTTCAACACCTACCAGTGTTAAAACAATAATAGTAGTGTTGAAAGTTGCAAATTTATCACCGGTGTTTGGATTGGGCCCATATTAACACCAACCGGTGTTAATGTAACACCCTAGTATTTGCAGTGTATGCGTATAAGTAAGGCTGTTGGGACCACACCTTTCAGCCTCGCTGTCACCCAAACTCTCCATACTGAAAATGTCCAACGTGACAACGGAATGCGCACAAGTATCAACTACGACAGCCTACGACAGGCGGTTAATAATGGGGAAAATATTTAAAACTTAAATCGGAGTTGGTTTTCCAATTCAGATGGTATTGGGATTATAGGATTACGTTTGAGCAATGTCTTGCTAGACGTCCCGTAACTGATGGGCACATGTTAACAATGAAAATGTGTTGAAGTAGTATACGGCTTATTCCGTTCCGTTATAGCCTAAGTTTGAACATTAATCATGTCATTACTTTGGTATAGTTTTATGGCAATTTCGCGATCACTGACGTTCTAATGCGATTAAAACGGTTTTGCAATCAAATGATGGGCATTTGCATCCCAAAGATGGCCAAACATGCTGCATTCCAGACAGTGGCGTAGCCAGAGGAGGGGGGGGGGGGGGGGGGGGGCGATGGGGGCGATCTTATTGACATCGTGTCGGTTGAGATTGGCACTGTCGGTTCATTTGACCAGAGGAACCATGGAATTATGATGGTCAAAAGTACACATATGAAAAAATTGATCAATATTGACATCGTGTCGGTTGAGATTGGCACTGTCGGTTCATTTGACCAGAGGGACCATGGAATTATGATGGTAAAAAGTACACATATGAAAGAAAAATTTCGCGCGCTATGCGCGCATAACAATCAACTTAATGCAATATGCGTTGGTATAAGCTTGTTTAGAGCCAAAATGTACCTCAATCGTGCCAAAAATAGGTGTAAAGTCAAAAATAATCGCACGCTACGCGCGCAGTCCTTTACTCAAAACATCTTTGTCGGTTCATTTTCATTTATCGCCCCCCCCCCCCCAATATGAATAACGCCACTGATTCCAGAAAACTACGTAAACGTAACCCTCGCGTTTCTAATCTAACCCGTATGGCGCGCCAAATGGTACTGGTTAAACGCCAGTCGGAAATCACCTGGAGTAGGCATATAAAAAAAATTGCACGGTCAAAAAAATTTGCACGGTCACAAAATTTCGCACGGTCACAAAAATTTGCACGGTCACAAAATTTCGCACGGCCACAAAATTTCGCACAGTCACAAATGTTCGCACGGCCACAAAATTTCAGTAACCGGCCCTGAGAGGCCCAAAACCAAGCGGCCCATGTGGCGATCGCCACAACGCCACAGTGGCCAGTCTGCCCCTGCTACGCAACCACCCAAGGTGTTTCTCCGAGGGGTTCTTCTTCCATCTGATACTCCTTGACATACTTTACCCGACTTTTAACTTGATTTATGGCTTCTTAGCAATACAGTACACCAAAATCATGAACATTGCGGTGGAAGCATCAACATCTAGTGGGGGACATTGACAATGTAGGGGGACGAGGACATTATTTGAAACACGTATTCTATGGAGCGCTTGGCAGGTGTTGTATTGATGTGTGGTGTAGTGTGTGTGTTGTTGTTTTTTTTTGGGGGGGGGAGCAGACATTTAAGGGGGAACACGTCATCTCGCCCCCTTCCCGCTTCCACCGCCTGAGTGAAACTTCAGTTCATAGAGAGGTTCCATGTGAACATGTTACAAATACTTATTGGATATAAACACATTTTTATAAACCACTTTATTATACGTACAAATCATTATAGAAGCAAACGTACCTTCTTGTGTTCACCAAACACGTCTGCTCTACCTCAGCCTCCGCTAATTATTTTTATCGACCAGACGACCCTTTTTCGGTTTACAATAATTTCCCTTCAAAACACTGCAACGTAATTTATAAAAATCGGGGAGGAACCGATCAAAGAACTCTCCTTGGTAAAACAGTCCACCGCTTCTAGTCCTAGTTGTAGCACGTGTTGTGACATAATAGGGATGCGGATATTATATGCAATGCACCTGGTAACGTTTGCTTTATAAAAGGCGGGATCAATCAGTGATATAGTCTGCGCACTGACGAAAAATTCGATTAAAAATTATAACAGGGCCGGGCCAATTGTATGAACTGATTTTATAACGCGACTTCAATAGTTGTCGGGGTGGTGTCGGCACTTTAAGATCATACATATTTCTATAAATGTGTGCTATTCTTAAAAAGAAACAATATTTTTCGTTTAATTTATTTTTGTGGCTAGAAAAATAATTATCTTAAATGGAGTAAATGGCCACAAATATTTCAATGTAACTGATTCAAAGCCAATTTTATTTCACTGAGAGAATAAAATAACGTTTGTAGCGGTTTTGCTATACATGTATACATACGTTGGTTTTATAATGGATAGACTGTACCGTGTTTGGGGTCGTCACAGGCGGCCACACACCCCGACACAAATATGGTACACTCTATACATTATGAGACCAACGCAGGCCCTATATAGCAAAACTGCTATGAACTATATTGTTTTTTCATTCTCATTTAGTTTATTGGTTATTTTTTTATCTTTCATCATAAATATAAAGCTTTTTGTTAGATTTATTTTAATCAAACAACAAATTTCCCGTTTTATAAAATCGGCAAATCCAGTGAGCTGTTTACTAACTTGCTGCCTGCATCGGATAATCGCGTTCTTTACAACAGGCAAACACGTCAACTCTGCGTTATACGCACAACGCATACGCATATTTTGTGCATGGCACGATTGAACATCTTAACGCAATAATTATAGCCTACTAGCGCCGTACCCCCGCTACGCTCGGGTCCCCGCTAGATGGTTATGCCACATTACCTACCTCTGAAACCACATAAACCCCCTACAACCCCCCCCTAAAAAAATCAACAACACCCAGGTTGATTAATAACCATATCCCTCCTAAAGGCATTATAAACTACAACCCCCCTCCTCTCAATCAGGTTGATTTATATACCCATATCCAGTCCTAAACCATTAACCGTGGCTACTTTATTAGCCCCTATCTCTCAAACCGCTTCAACTCGGTACTTTTAAAACCATATAAACCCCTTACAACCGCCCCCCCTAAAAACTTTTAAAACCCTACAACCCCCAACAACCCCCACCCCCCAAAACACACCAAAAAACAGGTTGATTAATAACCATATCCCTCCTAAAGGCATTATAAACCCCCTACAACCCCCCTTAATCAGGTTGATTTATATAACCATATCCAGTCCTAAACCATTTACCGTGGCTGCTTTATTAGCCCCTATCTCTCAAACCGCATCAACTCGGTACTTTTAAAACAAAATAAACCCCTTACAACCCCACTGCAACTACACTAACTAGGTGGATGTATAATCATAACCCTCCTAACCATTTCCGAAACATTTCCCGTGGTTTTACCCTCCCCATACACCACCCAAACCAGGTTGATTTATAATCACAACCCCTTGATTTATAATCACAACCCCTCCCTAAACCATTTCACGTGGCTACTTCATTAACCCTCGGTCCCTTAGATTATTTGGCATGCCAACTTAAAGAAATCAGGTTGCTTCATTAACCATAGTGTGTATCGGCCGAAAATTAGTCAAATTGACTGTTGACATCCAAAACCACACCCACTATAAGAATGTTCGATAGTTGATATTCAATCCTGGTTAATAATTTCTAAACCGACATTATTTTAGCGTGTGAAAACCTGAATCCAAAATACGTGGTTTGGGCTTTTGGTTATTTGAGGTCAGAATTTTCTTTTGTTATTTGAGGTCAGAAAATAAACGGATAATGTTTTGTTATGAAATATCTCAAATATTTTATGGTATTTTTTATGTAAGTCAGTCATAGGTTGCTATTTGAAGGCTTTAACTTTCTGTATTGTCATTTCAAGTTAATGTAAACAAGAGTTCCATGAATTGATCATTACTACAACATTGTTAGAGGAGAAGTAGTAACATCTCCTGGTACCAATTAAGCCGTTGGATTATTGGGTCTATTTCCCGTCGCAGCAGACCCAACTATCCAAAGCCGAGGGATCAGTAGTTTACAATTTATTATTACACCTCATACATATTTATAAGGGTATACTCTCGTTTTTGACCGATTCATGTTTAACAATGTTGGAGAAATAAAAGAGCCTGCCCTGCTGAATGCTTATTTGTATTAAATATTGAACTACCGAAGGTGACTACTTCCCTCAAATCAACACAGTCCCCTGAATGTTAATAGGGAGCTTTCGATTTGCACGACGGACGCTTTTACGACTGTAGAACACAAAATGTTGCCATCGTCACCAAGACGGTTGTTAGTCCCTTTACGTATTGTAGCATTTAGAGGACCAACGGATGACAAAGTTGACGCATGCGCACATGACTCTAAGTGTCATTCAACCGTCCTAGATTCATCCGTCGTGCAAATCAAAAGCTCCCTACTAGTGATATTACGTACACAAACTACGAGGTTGAAAATCTTCCCGGCGAACTTAACAGCAAAATGGCGTCGTCTGTTAAACATCTTTCGACGAGATTCACCAGACGCAGATGTGGGACTTCTTTTTAGATAATAAATATCTTGCATCGACCAGGAATGATTCTGGATCTGGATTCTTTATACTCCAATTAAGTAGGTTACTGCATCGCATTAGAGTTGAGGTGACCTGACTTATTTGTTTTGGTGACTGGGTTGTGAGTGGGTTGTGGTTGTGTTGACAATGTCCTTGATGGTACCGTAAAGGTATTTGTTGATTTGAAGGTTGTGAGTTTATTGCAGTCTAAAATGTTGTGAGGTAGGTCGTTCCATGCTTTTGTTGTCCAAGGGAAGAAGCTGAGGTCGTAGGTCCGTGTTCTGGTAGATTGTCGTTGATAGGATTTTGTGTGAGTCTTTTTTAGAAGTCGTTGGGGCTTAGTGAGGCGATTGGGGTCGACCTAGGGGATTTCAAGCCACTGCGTACCTACTTTTGGATCAATAACTATCGATCACGTTTAGCACGCCTAAGTTGGTGTAAATCGTGAATACTAGGTACGCTGTCGCCTGAAATGCCCCAGGTCCAGTGTTTTTTGCAATGTTGCCAGACAAATCGTGTTGGCGCCCAACCCAATGATCTATAAGTCGTGGACATAGACAGTCTGTGGTTTTATTAATATAATATATATGCAAGGTCTGTTTGTTTGAATACTAGGTACGCTGTCGCCTGAAATCCCCCAGGTCTAGTGTTTTTTGCAATGTTGCTAGATGAATCGTGTTGGCGCCTAATGATCTATATTAAGTCGTGGACATATGTACATGCAGTCTGAGGTTTTATTAATATGCACGGTCTGTCTTATCATCTGTGGTTTGTTTGGAATTCTGATTATCGGGGGTGGGGGGGGGGGGGGGGGGGAGTCAACTATAATACTGCAGTAGCGTATATGGGGTGGCAGGCTTTCTGGCAGGGGGTTCACCCCTTCTTCCCCACGAGTAATAGTGTGGTTATACATTATAATGTTTGGCTAACACGCGATACGCGAATATATCAAGGTTATAGGGTTGTCCCACGTTTCAGAGGTATTTTGTATGTGCTTAAAACTTCCAATAAAGACTAAGGGTGTCCATGTTTTTACAAATTCTTTTGATATAACATTTGAAAGGGGGTGAAGTATTTGGTATTCTCGGTTTTTTATGCGTGCACAATTTCGGAGAGAAACGTAAAATTATCACTAAGAGGGTGCAAAGATGACGCATAATTGATTATATATTTGACTTGACTGTCCTCCCCGTCCCCCCTCCCCCGTCCCCTGTGACGTGACGTGACGTGACGTGACGTGTGCTATTTTGTTCTTCTTTTACCTTGTTTGTTTGCACGCGCACGCTGATTACAAGTGACGTTAACGAATTATTACACAGTTTACACTCGATGGGCGTGAAAAGAGTCAAGAGTCAACCGGCAACATCTGTAACTTTACATTGATGACTGACATGAAACAGAAACGGGAATCTTTGTCCATGAAATCCAACGTCATGGGCCTATAATAATGTATAATGTGGGTAAACCATAATGTGTTCTTCCAGATTTTTGTCAACAATATTATGAACTGTTTGTTTGGGGTATGAGTTTATGCATTAAACTTTTGTTGAAAGAATCCAAAAGTCAACGAATAAAACAAAAACAGTCTGTACAATTAGATAATACTTTGAACCTGAATGAGATCCAGTTAAGTCTCGTTAGTCTAAAAGAAACCACAAATGGTCAAATAAAATTGACAGTGAATAGACAAACTAAACAACTTTTCATATTGTTAGTGGCGTCACACATGTATGTAAACGTCGTGTGCCGTCATATAGACAATGTATACTCTTGTTGTCGGGAAAGGAGGGGGAGGGGTACCCAATTTATTCTTTGACGGGTGTACACGCAATGTTTTGTCCAGGTGTTTTGTACCGTGTTTGTGACTTTTTGCTCAGTGATGATGCAGTTAGCAAAAGGTTCAGTTTCACTGGGCAATGCATTTAAAATACGAAGACCATTTCTACCATGGGGCCCCACCCCAGCCACGAACCGTCACCCCACTCAACCAGTCCGGTATTAGCCAAACCCACTTCCCCCCCCCCCAAAAAAAAAAAAAGAAAGAAGAAGAAATAAATGAATAAAACAAATTCTTTCATGTCAGTATGTCCTCAAATTGATAGAATTTGTATAAATAACGTCTACGTTTATACGTATTGTTTTGGTCTTTAAAATACCTAAAATTCAGACCGATTTAAGTTTATTTTGTATAGCCACAAAAGCCAGATTTCTACAAGTCTTTACTCAGTCTATTACCAAGCACTTCAAAACTGGCAACTTGGTATGAAGGGCGCTCGCTCCGCCAAGGCCTCGCTCGCGCCTGCTGCTAATTGGGCGAGCCAACCCGAGCGGCCAACCAGCAACACTGTTTTTGCTAGTTACACTGTTGTGATATAACGTCCGATAACCGGGTTTATAACATCGATTTATTACTATAACAAACTTAATTCTACGCCAGACGGTATGAAATTATACCCGTTTGACATCACATTGTCAATGTACAGTCCCCTATAGGCCTACTGTTATGAAGGTAGCTGACATGATAGCTCACGCTTAAAGCAACTACCGTTAACTCGTGCCAATTATCAGTAAACTGAATGGTTACTTTATTGGTAAAATTAGCATATGAAAAGTAGGTACGCTGTCGCTTGAAATACCCCAGCTCGAGTCTTTGGTCGAGTGGTCCTGCCAATCTATGTCTACAAGGGAATTACTAATTTTGTATATCATAATTAATCGTGTCATGGCGCGTCTGGTTTCGAGGCTGGTCCACTTTAGCTCATTTAGCATGGCTGTGACGCTGGATTCTCTTGAATAGTCGTTCATGCAGTGGATCTTTGAATCTTGTCGAGGCGATGGTTGTCTTGTTTAGTGATGGGATGCCATGCGGCTGATCCATAGCCCAACTTTGGTTGGACTAGGGCCAAGTACAGTCTTGATTTTATATCCTGTGAGCAAGATTTGAAATTCCTGCGGATAACCCCTAGATAGAACCCTTTTGCAGCTGTTTGTTACCTCGTGTATGTGTTTGACTCAATTTCTCTGGCAGAAGAAGAAGAAGAATCTCGTCAAAACCGTTTCCTATTCTTAACAATAATTGCCAGATAATTTAGTATTATTACATGCTTGGTCGATGCAGCATCTTTCATTATCCAAAACTCCCAAAATCTGCGTCTGTTAGCAGGTTAGTTCGCGAATCTCGTCCGGGCATATGGATAGTATACGACGCCATTTTGGTTGTTGTCAACCTCGTACTTGGCGTCGCCGTGCAATATTTATGTAATATTCATAGGCTCTGGAAATGTTTCAGGGGACTGTGTTGATTTGGGGGGAAGTAGTCAAAACTCCCGCACGTTTGGTATAGTAGTGTAAAAACAAACACGCATTCGGCAGGCTTTTTTATTTTTCCGACTTTGAAAATAACTTAAAACCAATCAAAAAAGAGGATACCCTTATTAATATATATGAGGTATAGCAATTTGCAATTTGCACTACCGTCTCCTCAAACCATTTTGCATTGATAAAATACAATTTGGTTTGATGGGAAGTAGGGCAAACTACTGTTCCCTTGGTGTTGTACTATACCGTATAGGCCTACCTCCTCCCTATGTGCAGCAGAAGTGAATTAGACACCAATCATCTAACACCAGGAGAAACAAAAATCTTGATATGGCAGAAATTCCACTTGCTAAATTCATGAAAGAGTAAAATAACATGATTGTTATACGTGTCGCACTCGCATCTCGTAACCAAATGTATAGAGAAAAAAACACCTATATTATAAAATGACGATGTTCAAAATGCTAACAGTATGTATTATGATATGATTTAGTCTTAAATGTCAAAAGACAGAATTGTTATCTTCTCTAAATGGGGGATTACCCTATTTAACATTTCTGTTTTCTCATACATTTTTAACTCGCCTTTTTAGTAGCTTTCTCCAAAGTCATCAGCACCGATGTACACATGAGCGCGCTATTGAGGGATGCCTTCTGATTCGCCGACACCAAATGGTGTCATACGAATCAAGAGAGTGGTTTAAGGCGGGAAGAGAGTACCTACCTGCATCTGTGCACGGGATTATTCTTTTAACGGTTACATTTTGTGCGCGCAAGGCATGATGGGACGGCCGTTTCGCCATGAGCGATCCGCATGATTGTATTGGTCCGAAAACGTCTTTTACCGACGTCGTTATCCCAAGATTGTGCTGCTCTGCCGATTACAGCTGATTGTCAAGCTTAATATATTATCTCAAAAGTTAGGCGAAGTCATACTGAAGGTTAGACTGAGTGATTTAAATTAATCTAATTTTAGTTTGATTTATCGGATCTTCGAGTCATTCGTATACGCTAGACTGTAAATGCCATAGCACGTCCAGAAACCTTGCTGAGAATTTATCGTTTTGATACGGTTATTAAAAAGCGACGGTTTTTTGTAGAGCATGCGAGGCCAGGTCGAGAGTAACCAATATAGGGACCGAACAATGTTGATACCTAGAAAACCCGGGGAAAAACCCTACAGAATTAAATTAATAGTAATTGCTGTTTCGCAATTCGAATTTTATTTCCATGTATGTCCTTGGATGTCGGAGCTAATAGTGTGCCCATTAGATGACCAGACGACTTAACCGACTTAAACTGGTTATATTACATCTTTGTTCTCGAAAGACCTGCGAAAAGTAAGATGTCATTACTGTGACGTCTTGGTGACGGCAGATTGTAAGTCGTATGCATAGGGAATAGCGAGAGATGCACATGGGAACCGAGATCCATTAAATTCAATTCACATGATTCAGGCGGCAGTGTAAAAGCGATTTAAAATATCACATCGTATTGAAATATATTTCGAGGTGATGCTTTAAAAAAAGAGAGTCTTTTACAGATAAAACGATTGCAGGCATAGGCATGTTCACGAATATATTGAGGTTATAGTATGCGTATGACGAGGCTACGTGGTCAAACGAATACGAAAAACCGTTAATGATGGCAAAAAATTAAAACCTAACACTGGAGTTGAATATTCTAACTCCAATGATTTAACACATTCCACGCGGCACCAGTCGTCTTGCAGACGACATTCCAAAATTTCAAAAAATGTTTAAAAATTTCATTATTGTATCGAATTTCAATACTAATTTGGCATCCACATGAGAAATGCATTGAAAGAAGAACAAGCATGCCTAGTCTTGGGTCAGTTATCCTTAAGGTATAGACTTTGAAAATTGGGAAAGGTTTCTGAAAAATCTGTTTTGTATATGGCAAAACTAAAGTGTTAAGGATAATAATTTAATTTGTTTTAATCATATCATCAAAATCCTTATTTAAAAAGAAAGGCACTCTGTATTCACAACAACATCAAAACTAATAGTGCAAGGCACCATTATAATTGGCTAACAGAGTTTTGCTGAGGCTATACAGGGTGTATCATAATGATCTATACCGGGTTTCAAAAATACATACAAAAATATAAAGCAAATAGTGTTTCAAATGTAAACACATGTGATATGATGGCGAAAATGTTTCCTACTTATTCTGTTAATTTCATTGAGATCTCTTTTTCCGCTGTGGCAAGACATGATCGAAAATCGATGAAAAACGTATAATATTATTATTGGCTCACATAATTCATCTTTACAGCTATCCTCCCTTACCAGCATTTCAAACAATGAACACCACATTATGAATTTTTCGTAGAAAAATTCCAAAATGGAAACTTACACATTTTTCCATACGGGTTTCAACAACATGTCTGTTTTCTTCCTCAGTGGATTGTGTTTGATCCAGAGCTAGTGTTTCTAGTCTGTTTTTTGATGACGTCATCAGATGTTCATGATGATTTTGTCATCATCATCATCATCATCAGATGTTGATGATGACAAAGTCAAGAAACAAATGTCCAAGCCAAAAGCGAGACCCAAAGTCAACAAAAAGGCGACTGACACAGACAAAAAAATCGGTCACCTTCGTCACCCTCCCATACATACAAGGTGTCACTGAATCGGTTCAGCGCATACTGAGGAAACACAATATCAGTACGGCAGTCAAACCTCACACCAGCCTTAAGATAATCCTTGTCCACCCCAAAGACAAGCTTGACAGCGATGAAAAGGTGGGTGTCGTGTATGAAATCCCCTGTTCCAATTGTGATAAAATTTACATTGGCGAAACAGGTAGAAAGTTCGGCACGAGAAAGAAAGAACATAAAACTGAAACTGCTAAAATGAGCACTTGCAATTGATTACACTCGGTCCGCGAGAAAGGAATCCCAAAGTGCAGAGTTGAAATCCTCAGTAGCGGAACACGCAGTCAAAGAGAATCGTGTCATCAAATGGGAGGAGTCAAAAATAATAGCCAGAGACGAAACCAGAAACACCAGATGGATTCGCGAATCTATTCGGATTAGGAGGAGAGGCGGCAACAACCAACATAAGCACCTCATGAATGGCGACGAGGGGGTTACCAACTCAGTCATCTTTACGACCCACTGATCCAGAGTACGTCATCATCAACATCTGATGACGTCATTAAAAAAACAGACTAGAATCACTAGCTCTGGATCAAACACAATCCACTGAGGAAGACAACAGACATGTTGTTGAAACCCGTATGGAAAAATTGAAAAATTCATAATGTTTCTTTGAATTCCTGATGAAACTATTTCAAAATGAATCCCACACCTTATAAGTTATATTCAAAACTCCAGCCACAAGAAAGGGTCAATACAAATAAGGTCTAGTCTGCATTTTCCATCAAAAATGTCCGATTTCCAAAAGTTAAAATTCCTAAGAAAGCTGGGCGTTTGCGCAAGATATATATGAAAACGGTTTGGATAATATCAAAGTTTATACCGAAAAAGAAATCGTATTATCTCGGTATAGATCATTGTGAAACAACCTGTAGCTAGCTACATCCCAGTGTTCATGACCAAATTTTCAAAAATGTTCCAAAAAATAATGTCGAAATGTCTACAAAATTTAAAAATCTTCAATAAAAAAAAAGGGAATCAATTATAAAAAAAATCTCAAATTATAAAGTAAGTGTCATTTTGGCTAGTAGGCCTACACAATAGTTTCGTAGTATAGTAGCTACATGTGTTAACATCCGTAGAATGCAATGATATGTGGTGTACCTTCTCATTGAACCAGGCGGAGGGGGCCGACATTGAAGCTAACTGGAGCAGAAAACATGTAAAACATGAGAAACATGTAAAACATGAGCAAAGAAGTTATAACATTTTGAATTTCAAGTCATTGTTATTTTTCAATCTTTTTTCTGGAATTCCCAATAATGTATTCATTTTATAGCGCTATGTTTTAATTGCCTATGCATCACATAACATTCGAACATTTTCAGGAATGTTATTTGGTGAGCATTAAAGAGAATAAGGGGAATTTGCTTGAAAGCAAAGCTTACATGATAGTTTTGTTTAAAAAAGGTTGAATCTTAGCACCTTTTAATACTGATGTATTGTTTGATTTATCATGTTTATACAGCATTAGCATCCGCAATATTTCCACTTTCGATCATACAGGGCGTCCCAATAAATATTGTGACGCTTCATTAGGTGATCGTAACTTCCTAAATACAAATTAGAATAAAACAATTGAAACTACAAATTAAAGGCAAATTTGTTGGCTATAATCCGAAAAAAAACGCGTTTGATTCGGTTTAGTAATTACGAAGAAATGAGCGATTACGTTACAGTAGTCGAAAAACACTTCAATCCAAGTTAATGAGTGATAATCAGACAACACCATGAACACAGACAAACAATTTAATGAATACTTCTCTCTCAAAGATAACATGCATTGCATTTGTTCTTGTTCTCTTTTTTCTTTTATTCTAAATATGCCAGTTGTTAAGGGAGCCCGTCAAAACTCGACCGCTCGGCAACTGCCGGTTCCTTGCAGTTCCGTGAGGTTGCAGCCAGTTTCTATTGTTCTAAACAATGATCACGATGATATGCGGTCCAACCGGGCGGAACCGCCGTGTTGCTGCGCGGTCGAGTTTTGATTTGCTCCCTAACCAAGTTCAACATAATATTGCTCACAAAAGTTATCGAGGTTTCTCACGTTTAAAACTTGTTAATTAGGTTGAAGTTTGCTATCGCCAATTTTGCGCATCAATTCAATCTTTCATTTAACATGGTGGTTATTTAGGACGCGAGAATGTTAAATCTTCAGTCAAACCATGCCTTTATATAATTTAAATATAGACCAATGTCCTTATCCATTTTAATGAATAACATTTGAGAACAACAATAGTACATCAATTAAGATTGCCATTGTTTGGTTTATTCACCTGCTCTTTTATTTATTAAACCTTCCGATATAGCCTGCACTCCAATCCAACCATCTTTCTCACTTCAATCGTAATAGCTCTCTTTACAATGAGTTGTATTGTTTTTGTTTAGTGGGTGTTATGAATATCACGATCGATTAGTACTCAGATCTCTAATGATATGAAGAAAAGTATTCAACAGTGCTGGCTAATTAAAAAGAGAGTGACCACCCACTGGCGCAAAAAGAAAATCTGTATAGTTCACGATTACACATTATTATGTTTTGAGGTGTCCAAGTGTGGTATAATATTAGATCCAAAACATAATAATGATAAAATTGGATGATTTACGCCCAATTTCTATTGGTCTCGCTATGATATTAGGCTCGACTGCGCTCGACTGCGCTCGACTGCGTCTCGCCCAATATTTTTAAAAACTCATAGCTCGACCAATACATATGGGCTCAATCTATCCAATTTTATACCAAACTTGGATGGAAGTGTTCTTCGACTACTTTTACGTAATCGCTCATTTCTTCATAATTACTGAACCGAATCAAACGCAGGTTTCTTCAAAATAGCTGACTAATTTGCCTTTAGATTGTCGTTGCAGTTGTTCGATTCTAAGGTGTATTTAGGACGTTACGATCCCCTAATGGAGCGTCACAATTTTTTATTGGGACACCCTGTATTTTACTCTTTCATCTTTTTGTTTCCAAAATGATTACTTCCATGATCTCATTGAATCAAGAATCATAAGACCTAACTACTTCGTAAGGTCAAGTATACAATATTCAGTAAGAAATGCACAAAACTCAAATAATATTTCAACAACACAAACTATTTAATAATTCTATTTGAATAGTTATAAAGTTATAGCTTTAAAACACCCTATCAAAACCTATAGATGGTGATCACCGCGTAAATACGTACAACATTATGCTATGGTCTTATATCATTCTACATAAAACAAACGACTATTTTGAACACATTACAACATTTCTAGCCAATCTGACTAATTGATAGACTACCATACAATAAAACCCCTGAATTATCATCGAATGGCTCTAAAGAAAGGAATCAACCGTGCGTCATTCACCGGAATCGTGGCGTATTACTGACCATTCAGTTTATTCTTTGAATTGACGCGGCACTTTTGAAAGTGATATAAACTCGCATGATTATGAAATGGGATTTTTAGCTTCTTATAGTTTTGGTAAACAAAGTTATGATTCTGGTAAACTATGTCATATGCAGCGCCTCTATACATGCTACTCTACATTATTAATTAAGTTATATCGTATAACTTCGTTCAATGCCATCACATTCCAAATAAGTTTTTACCCAACAAAATTAGTAGAATTGTCCCCTAGCTTCCAAATTTGACAACTCCCGGGCGTGTTCTGCTTTGAGTTAAACTATATGATCAGGAGGGTAAAAGTGGGGGGGGGGGGGGATGATTCAAACCCAGCCCGTGTGCGTGCAAGTTTGTAGTGTTTTGGCGGGTTAAAGGAACTGGGAGCGTAAACAGTGTTAAACGTGTTAAATTTATTGCGGGTAGTATGATGTCAGTGCCTCAACATCACCTCGCGGACCCAACGCACGCGCGGGTTAAAACGGGCCCGAGTTACTATATAACAATTCGGATGGGATGTCTTTTATATAAATGTTACAGGTCATGTTAAAAGGGACGGTGTGAACGGACATGTTAAAAGGGACGGTGTGAGCAAACATGCGTGATTGAAATACACTTTCGTTTAGGCATAGGCCTACATGCCTACTGGAGGAATAATGAATGTCAATAGACTGACAAAATACACGGATATTGCACAGAGTTCTTAAGACTGGGTACAGATGATCATGACGATAGACTCCTCCTTCCACCACCTATAAAACTAAAAGAACAACTTTGAACTAAGACCCCACTATAAAAACCCGACCCTAAGCCTATTATATAATACATGTACTGAATTACATGGATATAGTATATGTCCATGGATAGGCCGGTAGCCTACCTGGATTTAAGGGCACCTGGAAGTACCTGTATTATGGGGTATCTGGAATAGTAAGGGCACCTGTGATAACTGAATTTTAAGAGTACACATCCTGTGAACCCCAACCCGAGAACCGATCAACTCACGAACTGCGAATTCTAGTAAACACTATTTCAGTAGCGAAAATGTAATATTCCACACAACAACCTTATTGATATGGCTAGAATGGAAACATTTAAGTTCACAATTAATAGCACTCACCTATATTTAATATTTATTTACCGGTGCTTATAGAGCGCATTTCCAAAAGATCAATGCGCTGTACAAATCACAGACACCAAAAAATGGCATACAATATAGGCCTATAACAACAAAATAAGGTAAGATATTCCATAAATTGGGTCCTACAGAAAAATATACAGCCTATATCCGACTTTATTTGTTTAAAAAGATAGATCATATATCTCATAAAGTCGACATCTTTGAGACGAAAGACGAACAGACAAGTTGCTTTATCATCATGATCATGTTTATCTCGTCTTATCGACTTCATGAGGAGACAAGAGCATTTCTCATCTCAGAGTAAAGACTATGGGTTAAATTTTGGTACCTGTAACGTTATGATTATTTATACAAAATATAAAACTAGTCTTACCCACATACCAACACTATTTGCAACCTTGAATGCAACCATCTTTGTTTTATCTCATAAAACGAAGTTCAAGGATTTATCAAAGATGTGTATTTTTTAAGATTGCCGTGTTATGTCATTCTAAATTCTCCCAAAGTAGGATACCCTCATTAGTCAACTATAGATTTAGTTCAAAATTATTTTTACTTTATGTTTCCTTTATTAATTCATTCAATAATATCAAATGTATAAACTATCCCGGCGAAATTCTTCAACTATGTACTAACATTTCAGTAAAACACCTTATCCAGGCTTCTTTTAAATGAATACAAATCTGCCAAATTTATTGATTTAAAGCGACTTCTTTCGTGATTTCCTTGATTTCTTTCCTTCGTTGGGCTTCCTATCTTTATCGTCCGGTTTAGAGGAATCGTTGCCCGCTGGTGCCCAAGATCCACATCGTGGGAAGTTGTCCGGTACAGGGGGATTGTCTGTACGGTCACCGACTTCAAGCACAACTGCTACACCATCCTGAAAGAAAACCCCGAAGATCAAATGAAAATGAGAATGAGAACGTTATTTCCTGCACGTCAATCGTACCACCATTTTGGATTTACCAAGGCATGACAGATTGAGTGTAATGCCTTGGATTTACGTAGGCTAACAAAAGCAGTTATTCCATTGTGTGCAATAAATTATAGAAATGCGATATTATGATAACATGCATGTCACGGTGTAAATATATAAGATTGAAATGCATACTTCCCGTCATGGTCATTCGAGGCTTTCTGTGATCACCATATCTTGATCGATAAACTATTTTGAAGCATTTAGGAAGGTGACACTTTAACAATGTTTAAATCAAACGTATATTATCAATATATAGTACGTTTTTTCAATCAAAAGTGATGATCCTGTCTTAATACAGCGCCATCTCTCGATCATGAGACGAATGCTTTAATGTTCGCCGGCAGTTTGAAAACGATGAGCATGATATGTATGAACTCACCGATTGCAAGAGCCACCATCCTGGATTATCTGCCACGAATCTTACAATTGTGTAACCGCCACCTGGTACATTGACAGAGTCTTTGATAACGGCTCGTTGTAGTTTGCGTACGATGCCCCCTGAAAAAATGGTTTAGATATTGTTATTATAGTAAATTCATAATTTATCGGTTTTCATTCGTAAATCAAAGATGTGCACAGCTGACTAATCATAACAATTGCATCGCCGTTAATTAAGCAACGATGTGAAGGATTATAGCTGTAACAAATCATGTCTTCTTTAGATTTCAAAACACCAATAATTCTTTGTGTTTAAATAACATGTCAGATTCATTCCACGTAAACCCGAGTCATTTAAAGTATTGATTTTTTCTGTGATAAAATAAGCAAATTTCGACGCCCCTTGGGTTTTATTGACATGAATCCTTATAGTAAACAATTTACAATGGTAGTGGGAGGAGTAGTTTTTTGATTGATTGGGAGCAATTGGATCCAATTGCCACCTTTGAGATGACCTGAGTTTCCGTGCCCGGTTCTGGCATGAAATATGGATATACATTATCAACGGTATAGCTTAGCTGTGTTTGTCATTATAATCATGGATTACCAACGACATGGTTCAGGACACAACGAAGGATATGACATGTCAAATATGCGAATCTGCGGAAAAAATGGTTCCAAATTGTGGTTCTACCTTTTATATCACAAAAATGTAGTTATAGTTAATGGTCAATGGTGAGTTTGAGTTCACACGCTAAATGTGCCTATAGGGACCTAATACTATATTTGGCGGTACGAACGCCATACTTGTTAGTATTACGTAATCGATACACACCTGCTTGGTCCAATTCCATGACCTCTTCAACAGTTACACCTGTTGGATTAGGACGTCCTGTGGCTACTACTCGCACAGCATGGCCATGAATGTGCATTTGGTGGTCCGCATCATCTTCAGCAACCAGTATTAGCTCTACCATCTGCGGATTGTATAAAATCAATATTTGTATCTGTTTCATCAAAATAGACTGCAATGTGGAAAGTGGGATTCACAAATTTGCTATAAATTCACATAATCTCAACACTCCGCACGTTTATACTTATTTTGATACATTGCTCATGGTGATTCCAAATATGGTGATGAAATTCAATAATGTTGAAATGTTTGAATCATTTTGTGACATTTGGAACTGTCGTATGCAGACGCCTGTCGCATGAAAAGCGTTATAGATCCTATATCCCAACCTACATGTCCAACTCCAAGGAATTACAACAATACCTCTCCTTTCTCAAGTTTGATCCTCTGGGTACACGAGCAATATTCCCTCAGGCATCTCCCAGGCAACGCATCGACCACTTCGCAAAAGTCCATCTCCTCGATATCATCCCGTTGTGTGAGCGGCGGAGAAGGTGGTACTTTGAAGCTCAGATGATTGATCTGTGGGACACTTTGGGGGAACTCGGATACTATGGCATTGGGATAGTCTTGCGGGTCGTACACATTCCATTTGGAAACCTGATTTGTGCCGAATGCCAGGTAATGCTGTACATCGGGCTCACCGAGTATCTGCTCGTCGTCTGCAACTATTGATAATGATAGAAGATGTATGCAAAGACATTTTGATATCGAGGGCCATGTTTGTCATTCTCTTTTCAATTTTAGTCATAGATTTGCGAAACATTAGGTTCTTTATTGGGAACAGAACAACTAAGCTTCATTTTGAACATCGATAAATGTTGGCCTATAGGCATGATGCTAGCAGAACATATGACTAGCGAAACACAATACGATATATAAATCGACAATTAGAAGATGAACACAATATGTTATCTTGTATAGTTTTTGTGTATCATTATAACATACAGTCCTTCATCAACGTCTAGTGACCTCTTCTGTCCATAAACAGTTGTAAATTTAAGAAACCAGAACATAAAAATGGCAACAAACAATGAATGTTTTCCACGTACTTCGTCATGCAAATCGTTTTTAGGAAGGGTGTGTTTTATCTGCATGTGTATGTACAATATTCAACTCGCAAGAGCTAATAATACGCCACAACGCTCCAACTCTTTCATGCTCTAGTTAATGCGTATTAATTTTCATGGTACAATATACTCTCCGTAATAATTACATCATAAAACACATTAGTCGCAACCAATATTACACGCATAGCTTTGGCAAACGCTATCGCTCAGCGGCCGAGCGTTGTGGATATGGTGAGTACTTTACACATACCCGTTGATTCCAGCTCTACAATGGTCAACCCATTCTTAACTTCGTCTGCGGAACGCACGTTGAGGAGCACTGAGTCACTATCATTCTCATCAGAGAACACTTCCATAGGATCTTCATCGGCATAATCCGAGCCTTCATATCGTAGTATCGCCAGCCCATCCTTCACACTTGCACAATCGGGATCCGGTGAATAAAATCGGAACCAATAGTTATCGGCACTTTGATCTGCAGTCAACACAAAGTCAAAGCTCTCGCCGTTGAAGATGCCGATACGATCTACAACACGTGGTGTCACCGGAGCCCCGTCTGTAGCTATAACCGTGAGCACGTGGCCTTGAACGCTAACGACGGAACTGCAGATGTTGTTTCCGATGACCCGGAAGCGATACCGTTTACCTTGCACGACATGGAACACCTCCCGAGGAGTATGCACGGTTAGATTCTGGCTGTTCGTGAATCCTTGGAAGACACCTTTCCCGTTGATAATCTGTGAATCTGTGGCGCCAGTTATCAGAGGAAACGCTGCATAGTTTGAAATACTTGGCTTGTGAAGCCAGTTCTGCACGATGACCGCGTGTTCTGGCAAATCATAATCATACAGGTTGCTGTTGAAGTCTCTCTGTGGAGCTTGTTTTATGATCAGAGGACCATAAATGCCGTCTGCACGTTGAAGATCAGAATGAGCATGCCACCAGTGAGTTCCAACAGGGGAGGCCTGTAGAAAAATAAATAAAAAACCCACCCCACTTCTAGTTAATTTAGAACATTATTGATTGATACTCTTTCAATATCCGCAAGTATTTGATCTTGACATTACAGGGGAATGGACTCGGTACGAATGGAGCCATGCTCCCCCTGGAGGCATAGTCGGGCCTCCATAGACGTGGCATACACACAAACAAGTGTTGCGTGTACAGATGAATGCCCTATACCAATATAAACTTTACTGTACAGGGCGGACTATGTTTCCTGCACCGGGGTTTTTAATTCAGTGTGTCAATTATAGTACCTTACACTGGTTCAATTCAACGTCAAAGTGTAGAAGTTTCCCTCTACAAATAATTGTGTTCTCATGCTGTATGAACCCTGTCTGGCCATTTCATCAACTTTGAAAGGATGATATGAAATAATCATGACAGTCAGTATGCAGCCGCACTCAAAGCCGTTGTTTTTCTAACCCACTCACAGCGACCGGAAGTACTCACCCGTAGCGATACAGTTGACCTCATGATAGCACGATGTAAATGAGCTCTTTTCATTATTATAATCACACATTTCAAAAACATTTGCCATGAAATTGTAAAATAAAAAGGCATGTGATGCATATAATATATCTAATATTATCTGTGAACTTCATAACATGTTGTATTTTCGGTGTAAATTATTGCAATCAGACAGACCGAATTCAAGAAAAACTTGACGAAGAATCAGGCACCAATTTTATCCATGGTATTATAATATTCATAGTCTTTTGTAACTAGAAACATGCTTAAAATATTATAAAATTATTTAGTCCGGTCAAGTGAATGGTTATAATATAGCTCCTCGAATCTTGTCTCGAGCTAAATTCACTTCGTAGCGTCCATGGGTTGTTGATGAAGTGTTTAAATCTCACGGATATAACTAGTTTCGCTTGATAGCTCAGATGGTAAAGCGTTCGCTTATCGTTTCTTATCAAAAAGAAGTCGGGCCACAATGTTTTTGATATAAAATTGAAGCTTAAAATTCCGTTAGTACGGAAATTGCTCTTAAAATATCGTACGAATTTTAGTCCGGTCAAGTGAATGGTTACAAGAAGTCACGAAAGTTGCTAAATTCTAAAATTAGCGATAAAATCACTGTTTGTGGACCAAATATGTCAGATTTGGCATCATATTATAGAGAAAATTACGAACAATCCACATACTTCGCCATCATGGCTGCCAGCTAACCCTACCTCAATTAATTCAGGGAAAACAAACTTCTCGTAAGGTTTTAGCGCAAGGTTGACATCCTGAAATCGATCTTTGCGTGGGTTAGAAATCGGCAAGGTCACTCATTGAAAGCGATACCTGCGTGCTGACTGATGATAATCATGTTCAGCACGTTATATTTACCTCAAAATTATAGGTAAAACTTGATTGTGGTGAAATAGGACACTGCGTTATCATGGTAGCGCCGTCCATGTAGGGTGTATCACGTTGATGCATGCCATGCCAATGAATGGATGTACCCTCAGAGTTTCCGAGACGATTCCAAACTTTCACTTCAATTTCGTCACCTTCGCAAACCTGTTGAGCATGGAATATACCCACAACAAAAACGATATATTGGCACGTTTTAGATAAGAAAACAATGACCAACAACGTAATGAAATGCAATATTTCCCTACTATCACTTACGACGAGTAGAATAGCTAAGCGAAATCTTAAACTTAAGCGCATTCAAAGTTACCATGGTTGCAGTAGACAAATAACTGAATTTTAATTGGTTTTATATGTATTACTGAAAGGGTATAAACCAGAAGACCATGATAATTTCGAGTTCCGCGTATTTGGAAATACCATCATCCTGTATAATTATCGAGATGGGCATATTTCCAGAAGAACCTCTGGATGTGATCCATCTTAAAGACTCGTCAGGTTCTCCATAATAGCGTGACATATTCAAGCACGCGATAAAGGAACACAATTTGATCAGTGATCGATATTGAACACCAATTATACACCTTACCTCTATCGCAGGACCTGGTAGTTGTCGGTTAACGGTTAAAATTGGTCGTGCAACTCCGTTTACCGGGATACATCCGGGTCTTTCACAATCCGCCTTGTTGATTGGACAATCGTAGCAGGCAGACGACATGGTTTGAAGCCATTCTACAGTAAACACGTAGCGACATTTACGTGCATTTGGTGGCCATTCACATGTACGGACGCATTCGTGTTCTGCATCTGGAATACTTGGATTAGGATCTGTACACATGTAAAATATACGTGTTAAAGGTATATTATGTGATCTTTCCAGGGAACGCCCTCAACATCGAAAAAAAATGGAAAGCAGATTTTCTTGCAGATTGATATTTCTGATCATAAATCGTACATACATTCCAAGTTACAGGGCGATACGATTCTTAATTACATCAAAATCATGGTTTTAGAGTGAATTTAGACTAGAGTAAAATAAGTTGTCGGTAAATCCGACAGTTTATTTTCACTCTAAAACCATGATTTTGATGTAATTAAGAATCGTATCGCCCTGTAACTTATTTTACTCTAGTCTAAATTCACTCTAAAACCATGATTTTGAGGTAATTAAGAATCGTATCGCTTTGTAACTTGGAATGTATGTACGATTTATGATCAGAAATGTAAATCTGCAAGAAAATCTACTTTCTAAATAAAATCATGAATAGAGGGCGCTCCCTGGAAAAGATCACATAATATGCCTTTAAAGGGACACAATTATGTCATGTTGATTTTTTAATTTTTTTAAATTAATTTACTTCAGAATTCAAGATGAACATTAAAAAGTGCCATTATTGTTGTTTCTACTAACAAAAACCAGCAAAACTTGATTAAAACAATGTTTTAAATATGTTGGAATACCACCCTTAACCATGTAAAATGCTGATCTAGGCTAGATCAGCATTTTTGAATCAACGTTTTGTTGTACAAAGAGGGCTGATTTTTCTTAATCCTTATAGTTGTAAGTTCATATATGTAATACAATTGTAAAAATATGTAAATTCCAGTTTTTATCATATATTTTTGTAATTGAGGGCTCTGCCTCCACCACATCTCTTAATGCCCCTTTAAGATTCAATATAAATGAAAATTATGAGGATTTAGGCCAACGATTTTGGATTTGACACGATTTCAAAATCATACCTCTCTTTAATGTTTGTTATTTGAAAAGAGTTGTTCTGGATATCTACATCTGGAATGGGGAGTAGCACAGGGTAGAAACCTCTATCTTCAACACATATGATACACATAATTTACTATACCAACTATAGGCATTGATATAAATATGTTATTTCCTTGGCATAAAGACATCTAAAATTGAATTGAAAATAGTTGCTCTGCATCTACGTCTGAAATGGGGAGTAGTACAGGTCTTCAACGCATGATACACATACCATACATGCATTGAGATTGATACAAGTTGCCGAATTTCATTTTCTCTATATTTTGTTTCCTTGAAATAAGGCAACTTAAACTGACCTTTCTCGAATATTTTGAAGGTAGTCTCCATTCCAGCAGACTTATGGTAATTAGCATGACAATGCACAAGCCACTCTCCTGGGTCGTCAGCAATCATCTCCAACACAGCAAATGCACCTGGTATAACCGGCGAAATAAAGCAAAATTGGCATCGCTGTTGTTGTAGATTGGTAATTAAAAGTACGGTTCACTGTATTAAAATCAGTGTTTAGAAATCACGGACTGATAAGTCTTTAGACAGTTTTTGTTTAGAATTTAAAACACTTCGATGTTTAGATCTTAAATACATTTTGTACGATTATGTGTTAAGATGTTAAGTAGCTAAATAATTCAAATGTGTAAATACTAAGCATTTAACTCTCTAAACACGTATCTGTCCGTGATTTCTAAACACTGTCTTTGATTTCTAAACACTATATTTACAGTGTAATGTAAAACAAAGCGACGCAATATGATACATGAAAAGACAGAAGTGGTGAAATGTAGTTTTGAAAAAACGTAGTCTTTAAATGTAACGTATTTTTAAAATATTGATTGCAAAATAGAAATCTTTGTTGATCGAAGTTTTCCAAATACGCCAAATGCCAACATATGCGTATAAAATCTTTTTCTTGCATTTACCATGACTACAAGTCGATGATGTTGAACAATACTGTTTCAAATCATTTCCATCAAAGAGAAATGCGATTTGAACACAAATGATCAAATCCGGTGTTCAGAACAAACACACAATGTCTGACGATTACAAATTAATGCTCGAATCATACTAGCCGGTCGCTGGTCGCAACAGGTCGCGGCACACTCGCTAGCTGAAAATTATCTCGGCGCGACCTTTGGTCGCCATAGGTCGCATCGAGCTACTACATCGCCGGTATTTTTGTAATTGCGTTCAAATCCCTTCACCAGACAGCTTCTGACTACCTTTCTAAACTATGTTTCAACATCTCACCGAAATCTTCGCTCGACCTCAACTGCCTCTTTTATTCTCACTGAGCACAGGACACAGCGTTCAACGTTCGCTGACAGATCATTTTCTTGCTATGGACCTAAGCTTTGTAATGCATTACCAAATCATGTTAAATGTGCTTCCTCAATTGACATTTCAAGAAACTGCTTAAGCAACATCTGTTCTATAATGCTTACAATCAATAACTTTATTTATTACGTTTGCATTGACTTTTCCGCTGTTATTTTGACTAATGTATTTATTTTTCATCCATTGTTTGTGTTTTTATGCGCCTTTAGTGCAATTTTATTGGTTTTTTTGGCGCGGTATAAATGTCAGGTAGTAGTAGTACTCAGTAGTACCCTGGCCTTAAATCCGACGAAAGTGCCGCTTTGGAACGAATCCAGAGAAGGGCTTGCAAGATTATCATGGGTAAGCAGTATACAACTTATGATGATGCTCTTGATGTATGTGGTTTAAATCATTTTTTTTACTAGAAGAAAGCAACTTTGCCTTAATTGTTTTAATTCACTAATGAAATCCGAGAAATTCAGTGGTTGGATTCCACCTACCCGAGGTAGTGTACATAAGAGAAATCTGCGTGGTGCTAACAAACTGTCAACCCAAAAGTGCAATACAACTCGTTACAAAAACAGCCCGATGGTATACATGACTGATCTATGGAATAGCAAAGGTCATGAGTAGTAGTAGTGCATTATATCTCAATTCTCAATTATGTCATTTACCCTCAAATTAAATGCTTTTTAATATCTCACGTGCAATATTTTTAATTCAGATTGCATTTCTGTGGTTTTTAATTTGGCGTGGTTACTTTGTGCATAGTATTGTGCGTGTATGTCTATTTTTGTCTATACATCTGCTTATATTTTGTGTATATTGTTGATATTGTTGATAATGATATTGTTGTATTATTGTATACTGGCCGCAATTCAGTTCATGACTGCTATGGCCTTTTTGGTGACAAGTTAACTTGGACACCTTAGTTTTCAAAAGTGGTTGTAATAAAATCCGAAAATACCGCCAAATTAGTGCGAAATTAGTACTTTAATGATATTTTATATTAAATGTGTCTATTACCGTAAATAAAATGGTGCTTTAATTGACAATGTAGCCTTTAAATAAATAAATAATAAATATCACATTTTAATTTTCGATTTAGTTTATTGAGTGGATAAACCAGAGAGTCTCAATGATGTATATCCGTTGTAACTTCCAAAAAGTAAAGAGAACGTGTGGTGTAGCGGTTGCGTCATGCGCTTGCCACGCGGAGGACCTGAGGTCAATTCTGCTGAGAGCCACATCTTTTTTGTATAATACATTGGTACTTTTTGATGTTCTATTATATTAATTACTTACAATATATCATTAGTTTATTTATTAACGATACTCCTTTTTTTATCTATTAATATTTTTTTATTTTTTTGTTTAATGAATATAAATTATCACGATTTTCTTTTTTTGATTCGGCTGTTGTGTTGTAATGTTCGTGATTTATTTTTACAAAACGATTGACTATTTTAGTATTATAATAATTATCCTGGCGCCCCGGGAAATCCAATTTATTTTGTTGCATTTTTGAATTTGTCATAAATTACGTTTTTCTCGTAATTAATAAACATTGGAATTTAAATTAAATGATAAATTATGATATTTTTTCTTTCAATTTTTTTTTCTCCATAAACTTCACCACATATCGCTCACATAACGTCTCGGTGATTTTCTTCCAGAAACAACACACTAGTGATCCTCTTGCCGACTTCCATAAAATTCAACAGATCCATTCCAAGTCTTCTCATCCTTTTGACACTAAAAACACTTGTCCACCCAGTTTTTTAGAAGACCTTGTTTAATAAACCTTTTATGAATGAATGAATGAATATAGTAGTATTTTCGGGTCACGCAGACGACAACCTGGATAATGGCCGGCTGCTGATTGGTTATGCTAATTTCGAGTCAAAATAACCTCCCCCATTGGTTGAAAAAGTACGGTGTTCATTACGTCATGAGCGACCGGTCTTTCGAGTTGAAATGAAGTCAACTGGCCGCGACCGGTCGTTTCCAGTCAAGCGATCTCTTGATCGATGTATCGGGTGTTTGAATATGACGTAAAACTCGTCATAGGAGCGACTAAATCGTGAAGCGACCTTAGTATGTTTTCGGCATAAATTTTGGAGGATAAAATACTCTCCAGGGCCGTCAGCAACTTTTGCCCAAGGGGGGTGCGTTTTCACGATTTTTTACCGGAAAGGGGGGGGGGGGGGTGCGTTTTCACGATTTTTTACCGGAAAGGGGGGGGGGGGGTGCGTTTTCACGATTTTTACCGGAAGTAGTAGTATGACGTCAGAGTGTTAGTGCTGCAGCACGCTGACGATGCGAGAGCCTTGGCGCGATGGGTGCGATGCCGCGAGCGCCATGGCGCGAAGCCAATAACGGGTGGGGTCCAGGGGCCCGCCTTAGGGCCCCTGGTGGGGGTCCAGAGGGCGAAGCCCCCGGAAGCTCTGAGCATTACAGCGAATTTAGGACACAATTTTCATGTATCTTGCCATCGTTGACCCCATTTTCCATTCATAAAACAACATGTTACCCTAAAAAAAGAAGAAAAAAAAGAAGAGATTTTCAAGGGGGGGGGGGGGGGGGGGGGGGTGCGTCCGCACCCAACGCACCCCCCCCCCCCTTCTGACGGCCCTGCTCTCAATAATTGATGTCATGATTGCTCTTAAGATTTATTTTTATTAGCACATTTAAACGTCATGTGCGCGGTGCGCGAAGCACTAACGACCAACAATTCAAGTGAGAAAAATGATGTGAAAGCCTTATTATCATTCATCTTTTTAAAATGATTCAGTTCAACAATTATTACACAATTACCGTCGACATTCAACCATTGTGTGACCATCTTGATACATACTACTTGATGGATGATGCAATGATGGCTATTCTAGTTAAAATCCATACACCCTTGAATTAAAAACATGACCTAATCTTCCACACAGAGAGTATAGCTTTTAAATGTAGTCATCCATTCAGGTAATGCCATTTGAAATTTACACCCCTGTGGGGAAGGTTAAGGTAATGTCTTCCATAAGATTAAAGGTTATTTATGTCTTCCATAGGGGGTGTATGGATTTCGAATATTACCTGGTAGTAGTTCATACACGTCAGCTCGATGTTTAATCTCGGTTTCATATGTGACCACCTGTCCGTGAAAATGTACCGGATGTACGTCATGTTCATTACCCAGTCCGATGACATACCAAGCAACATTGTCGTCCATCGTCATCTCCAGGTGCTTTAGGTTTCCATAAACATAGCCATTCATAGCTTGATATAAAATAGAAATACAGATTTAAAAAGAAAATGGAAATCACAAAATGTTATACAATATAATTCATGTATGGTTTGCAGACCATAGTTGTACAATACATGATTTTTAGATCTTAGTATATATAACCAGGGACTTTGAAAGTCCCTGATATAACATGTCGTATCACCTTTGTGACGTCACGATACCTAATAATTTAATCCCATAATATCTATAAACGGTAGATAACATCAATATCTTATTCTTTAGATTATTCTAAAGATGACAGAAAATATTTTTATCAAATCGGTCTAGGCTATAAGGTTTATCGTAGATAGAAAAAAAGCCATTGATTATCCTATTCTGATGCATTGTGGGTGGATTGTGGGTGCAAATCTGCTCCGTTTGCGAACCCACAATGCATCAGAATAGGATAATCAATGGCTTTTTTTCTATCTACGATAAACCTTATTGGTTTGCGATACAACTCACCCCATCCTCAAACAAGACTAATACAGCAACAAAACTGACAGGTTGCTCCATTATGGATCTCATTTCAAATTTGGTTGCGAGACCGAGATATACGTGAATGCTACCAGTTTTATATCAGACTAATTGAACGATTTCTCCAGAGCAGAAATCACCTTCAGAATTGAATAATTGCGTTTATACGTTTTTTAAAATACCGGCTTTTACTTACCATGCATTCTATTCCCTTCTTTAAATGTTTTTTCACCCTTGTTAACAGCTTCCGGAGTAAGACAATACGTATCGATATTCTCTTGAAAATAATGACTTTTTCCTTCCTCGTAGATGTAAAATTGCAGCACAAACTCATGATTAACGTCTGAACGGCGTCCATCCTCACCGAGAGTACCTGGTCGGCATATAACGAGTGGACCAGTAAGGCCCGAATACGGATCCATGCGGCAGTCCACACATGAGTAATACGGCCATATAACGCAATTAGATTCAGTCTCAGTAGGGCCAGCTCTCATGGGAACAACCCATTTGTATATATAGGTCTCCCCTGGCGCTACGACTCCAGTGTCGTTTACACCATCATTATACTGGGAACCTTCCGAGGCTTTCCTGTATAACACACCGTGCGGGTGTATGGAATAGCTTTGAGAAACGGCCATGTTTTTAAAGACAATTCGAACTCTGTTCCCTACCTCCGCGTGAATGAAAGGTCCCAGCATTCCAAGGTGTTGGTCACGCGCTTCGCGCACTTTTTCTATGGTAAAAGAATCATCAGTGAATTCACGATAAAGTGCTTTCTTGTATGTGCTACCTATGGTGGTGTTTCCTTGATGCGTGTAGAGGTATCCGGCACTGTAAGTTTATGAAACACAATCAATATACAAGTCATCAGTTTGCATGTAATTATGGTTAAATTGGGGCTAATATTACTTCAGTTCTATACCTCATCCCGGAAAGATCAGTTGAGAAATGTTGACATTAGAAGAAGAAAAAAAGGTTTGCTGCGTGTCGAGATACGGGTAACTTATAAAGCTCCGGCTTTCAATAACGATCAAATTGTCGACATACATGTGCTTTGATCGGCTCCACACCCAATACCCCACCCACCCACACATAATATTATGCTTAGCTGTATACATGTATATCTTGTTTATCGTGGATTGTCTTTTATAGAGTCAGTGTAAACTGAAATCATTATTTTTCAAACACACCACCTCTCCACCACCATCCCAAATGTGTATTTTTCGGACGTATTACATACGTATCTTTTTCAATGCAATAACAAACAGCATGAAGACCATTATATCAAGACTAAATCTACCCACGGCCAAACTATCAATCTGACCAGTTTTCCCGGTTTAAATAAAAGTTTTCTATTCAAACCAACTTCTGTAACGTGATTCTCGTGCAACGCGAGATTTTAAAGGCAATTTCTAACACAGACCGTACTGCATTCATAACAAACGCACCATTAGCGACACCATCGTGATGTATAATCGATGATGGCGAAAAAAATGAACACTCAATGAGCTATGTGGAAAATGGGCTATGAATTACCGTACCTGCTGGGGTCTGAAATGTTAAAGTTGCTGTAAGTTTTCACCGGCGCATAATCCCACTCTCTTTCCACAACAGCAATGTAATATGTTCTTACTATCCCATCCAGTTGTTCTACCTCGGCATCACGACAACCCCTAACATTATAGAATCCTTGCATACCGGAAACAAAATGGCCCTGCATCTGGCATTCGAAAGACCATGTACCTAAAATAGACATAAGACAGAATATTTGGGTAAGTTCAAAACTTGTTACTATTTTATTATTAATGAAGTGTCAAAATTATAGACAATAGATTTGACCACAATGTTATCGTTCAGAGTTTTCAGACAACCTCTAGATTTTGAATAAGAAAACATAATATTAACTCATCAGGAAATTTAGTTCAGGCGAATAAAATAAAATAAGGCCTGTAAAATAAGGTAAAATAAAGCATGGTTTCTGACCCTGATGTGCTTCGAATTTGTTTCCTTCTATTGCTCTGTTTAACAAATTCCTTTCAAATCCTTTTGAAATTTCTCGAAATTGTTTGAAAATTGTTTTGAAAATTTCTAAAAATGTTTTTACTTTAATTTTCAAGGATATTATAAGGAAACCTCATACTCCATTGGCTACTTACCAATGTTATCAGGATACATAATTGCTGTCTCTGATATTCCTGGATACAACATGACCGTGTCATGTCGACGTCCATTGAAGACAAATGTATTGCCCCGGAAGTAGATTGGATGGGGATCGTACCACTGACCTACCACTGAGAGATGCCAACTAACGGTATCCCCTACACACATATCTAATCCGGGAATGTTGCTAAGCATATAGCCATTTATACCTGTGTTAAGGAAATCGCATAAACATGTTTCATTAATATAATAAAACTAATACAGTAGGCCTTTATGATAAATCGTTAATAGACACATGACATGTTGGAACATTTTCTTTAAAATAGAGTTTATACGTTTAGATTAACAGCAGTTATTGCTGGCATCAAGCAGCATCATGCTCCTCTGGCTACATATAGTCACAGCGCCCTCTGTTGCTTGGGCTGTGTCTACCAATGTCAAGGGTTAGTGTTTACCAGCAGACATCTTTGATTCAGGTTACATTATTGATACTATCAATAATGCCTTCACGAGTTGTAGAAGTGGTGGTATACAGCAAATTGGTTTATCCCGGTCACATCCTCCCATTTGTGGTACTTTTATTTGTGGCGCTTTATGTTTCCCTCTTATGGTATTATAGCGCATTATTGGAAAGGAGGCTGCGTGGGCGATTGGGTCAGCCTCTGGTGCTGGGCTCAGCCTCCTGCTTGCATCCCATGTGGGCTTGGCATCGCACGCTACAGTGTTCCTAGGTTTGGGTCACCACACACTAGGCGCCCACGCAACCTCCTTTCCCGATCGGGCAAATAGTCTTTAGGAAGAGGTATTTAATGTATCAAATGTTCTAAATCAATGATAGGTATGCCTACATCAGACTATAGGTACGTGATTGGTGCTGGGCAATAACTATCGTGTAACGTTAGGTCGTGAAAAGCATTGTGTAAAGTATGATTACAAGAAAATCCGTTCAAGGGTCGGGTAATTGGGGAGCTGATGTGTTTGACGTATCTATACACAGTGGCAGCGCTAGGCATTGAACCTGGGCTACCGATGTAAGAGTCCGATCAACTATGCAAGGCCACTCGTTGCGATCCTCAAAACGAAGTTTTTCGTCGGCTTATATAGCCGACACTGATTGTTGAGGGGCCACCAGCAAAGCGTTGGAGTAGTATCGTTTTACATGTACAGTAGGGGGGTACAATTGGGTTAAAATAAACAAACAGATACTAACTTCCTAACTGATTGGACCAGATGAAAAATTGGTCGGTCGGATCGATTTCAGAACCAGCGAGATCAATGTTGTCCTGAAGATACCAGCTACGATTCTCATCACTGAACATAACTAGGATGGCGTATTCCTTGTCTACACCGGTCTGTCAATAAAACAATAGGGAAATAGTTATGCTTATTTATACAACCGATTGAGCCGGGCAATTGTTGCTACTATTGCAATTATCCAAAGCAAACGCGGTATACAAAACCGGATACAAAACAACGTTTGGCTGTTCTTCATATGGAAATAATAAAACTATTCCCCTCTCGATAATCCTGAGATTAAAGGCCTGCTTAGTGCTTAGCCTATAAAAAGAAGGCTTAGTGGGGGTGATTTTCACTATACCTGAATAAAATACAGTCAATATATTTAAAGTTTCATGTTAACATTCTTAAAACCCTAACTCCCTTAGCGTGTTTTTGACAATCAAACTATCAGGGGAGAAAAACGGTTCAAATGTTGGGGAAAAATTACCGTTTACTGAGTGCGCTAACAGTGGAGTTAACTTTTTTGAGACCATTTTACAGCTCGCCGGATCGTGCCACGTGATAGAATCGTGAAGCACGCGGTACAGCAGCAATTTTATGTGACCTTTTGTGGCCTCTGGTAAAGTTAGGGTTATAGGCAGATATCGAGACACGTTCAAAGTCTGCAAGTTTCAATAAGTAAATATTTAGTCTCACTCCTTCAGCCATCCATTTAAAATTTGGCACTTAATCCGACAACATTAATATCTGTTTATATTATTAAGACAATGCACAAACCCCTAGACTGATTATGACACCTCAAAATGAAGACTTAATAGCATAAAAATCGTATACCAATTCATTTATATTCGTTACCTGTTCTCCGTCGTCGTTCAAGGTGCCCTTTCTGCAGACGAGCAGGGATCCAATCAAACCGGAGTACACGTCTCTTTCCGGGTCAACAGACGAGAAGTAAGTCCAATAGATGCATTGCCCATCATGAGTACTTGGACTAACAAATTCCGGTACCTGCCACGTGTATGTGTATGTACTTCCTGGCTGAATTGCCTCGTCACTACTTTCTACGAAAATATAAGGATATTATAGAAAGGTTTACAAAACACTCTTATATATACTTGCAGATGAAAAGTTTTCAATTCCCGGTGTTTTTACCTCCTATACAAATGGGTATATGATGTCAAACTACCCACGACATATCGTACATTACTACTCTAAAGATGCTTCAGTTATACATGAAACTCGAGAACATAGAACCTGTCTGACATCATAGCAGCTGCTTAGAATGTTGACAATTATGCTTCTTCAGATTTTTCGGGCTCGTTATTGTGAGATTTTATTTTGCTTTGAATTCCACTTAGGGTCCATATCCAAACTCTCAGTGCTTTTTGATAACAATTCACTTCACTCAACATGCTCAAATGTGTTTAAGGGTCCATATCCAAACTCTCAGTGCTTTTAAATCGTTTTTCTAGCGATTTAAAAGCGCTTTTCCAACGGTATTTCGTTCTATTGTTAAAAGCATCGGAAAAAGATCGGTGATTAACTAGAAACCTCTCTACTTATCTGGCGTTAACAATAGAACTATTGTAGTACTCTTGATGGCCCAATTAGTGAAGCAGACACATGAAAGCGCGAGGAAGATTGTGTTATTAAGCTGACCAGTGTTCACCCGACCCCTGTTGCGACGTAGAGAGCGACCCATTTGCCAGATTGTACACTTATCGGGTTTCTAGTACAAGTCCCGGGGGGGGGGGGGGGGGGGGGGCACTGACATTTGAAAAGGGTATAGTTAGGTGCCGCGCTGAAGACCCCCTTTTCACCCTCTGCTGCTAGTTCTTATGACCCCCCCCCCCCTTTCGAGCCTGCATCAGTTCTTAAGACCCCGTTTTCATTGAAAATTCAAAAATCGCGAAATTTTGCGTTCCAAAGCACCAATTTTGTGTTCCAAAGCCCCAATTTTTCGAAAATTTTGCGTTCTTAAACCAAAATAAATCGAAAATTGAACTATAGGCCAGTTCTCAAGACCTATTTTTGGGGGAAAAAAATCTGTTCCTAAGACCCTATTTTTCGTCATAAAATCCACTCAGTTCAATTCTTTAGCCCCCTTTTTGAGACCCTGGGCGGCACACCCCTACCCAAAAAAAAAGTTGAGTGCCCCCCCCCCCCCGGGTACAAGTGCCAGGTTTTATCATGGCAGGTGATAGAGGCTAATCGCGACACTCCTCAAACCCCGACTCAAACGATATGTTTGTAGCCGCCTATTCATTGCTAGGCTTATCGTAATCCACTCGTTAACGTCATAAGAATAATCCTCCTTGAAGTGGCCTTTAAAGACTATTGTTCAGCCGTGGATGATTTTAGAGTAAGCAGGGAGGTGTCAATGACACCTCCCTGGTACAAGCATGGATAATGTTATCATTCAATACTAAACAATATGGGAGCCATTAAACATACAACGTGTTATTGTTTTCTGGTATAGGCATAATGTGTGTAATCAAGTAGCATTATGAATCTTACTCCCCTAAATAGTGTCATTTTTATGCGTTTTTAGACTATTTAAGAATGTTGCATACACTCTGAACGTGACCTAATAAATAATAAATAAATAATAAATATGAAGAAATTAAGTAATTAATGTAAATAAATAATATATAGATTAATAATTATATCAATAAAATAGTATATTAAGGCCTATTTATAATTAATTGATTGATAAATAATTAAATAAACATCAACAATTAAGAAAGTAAATACAAAATAAATAAATAACGTTAAAATTATGTCAATATAAACGAAAACCTCGAACGGACGTATAATGAGAGAACAATAATAAATATTATATTTCGGCATACTTAAAACCCTAACCGACCTCTACCCAGACTCGACCGCTCTAAGCATAGAGCACAAGGAATATAAACCGCCACAAAGATTCGAACGTACGGCCTGCTGATTGAGAGTCCAAATCTTTACCAACTGAGCTATTTCGCTTTATACCCAAATATAGTTCTCATTCAACTATTCCCTAAATACACACGGGTTTTTCAACACGGTGTTGTTGTCTATAAAATGAGTCTATGATTTATTAGATTTAACGAATAACAAATCCCGTACTTTGTGAACCGATTCTTAAAGGGGCGTGTACATCTCAAGTGTTTGTCCTGGACAAAAATCACATGACTCGCTTCGCTCCCAAGTCCTCGCGTGCCCGGCAAAAAGCCCATGATGCAATACTAAGTCGTAAAAGTGTGTACATAAATCGACAAAATGCTGTACAAACGAAATATAATATATCTAGAATTGTTTCAAAAAGTAGTGTTATTCGTTACATTTAAATCAGAATTACTTTCTTTAACAGTAAATAATCAACTTTTGAGCGAGAAACTATCTTAAAACTACAAAGATTAAGAAATATAAAGCATTTTAAACATCTAATTTAGAGAAGAGTGGTATGTTGAACCATATTACTTTTGTTTGTTATTGCGTTCACATAGCGCATAGTTGGCTCAGCGGTAGAGCATTGGACTAGTAAACCGGAGGTCGTGGGTTCGAATCCTATCACGTTTTGAAATTTTATTTTAATCGTTTATATATATTTGTTTAAAATTAGTTTTCGATATTGTTTATCATTTCGTATAATTATTCATTATTGTTCAATTATAGTTTATTTTGGAATGTGGAATTATTTACGATTTCATTTTAATTTTCCACTGACTGTTTAGTGTGCATGGCATCATGAAATGTGAATGAACCGCGGTATACCACCGAACTGTCCTAGTCCTATGCAACAGGCCAATACAATAGAAACTTGTTGTGTGTTATTATCGATTGAGCTAAACTTGTAAAGTAAATGCCAGCCGTTATGTAATACAAATCAATTTGCCTGTATTATTATTATTGAAATAATGTTGCGGTGGTGTAGGAAATAGGAAAATCGATTCAAGGACATGAGCCGACTGGCTTCTTATTTACATAACAATTGGCCTTTGCAGATCATGTTCATAGACTAGCTAGGGGCCATTCAATGTAAGCCTAGGAGTAGTAAACACAATTATATTTACAGGACATTCTTTATCGCAGTGAAATTGCAAAAGAATTCAACATTCAATAAATATAGCGAACGATAAGCAATCCTGTCAATTTATAAAAACAAACAGTGTAATAACAAAACAGAAAAGAAAACCATCCCTATCCGCAGGATTCGAACCACTGACCTCATGATTGTGAAGCCGGCGCTTTGACGTTTGAGCTAATGAAGGCTATACATAAACGTTTTGAAGAAAAACATTACATAGGGTTCAAAATACAAATATCTCTTAAATCGGAGGCTAAAATCGAAAGGACAAAAGTCGGAAACAATATCCTCTCTAAACTAATGACTTGGATTATATATTGTATAATACATAGGTATTATATTGTATAATACTTCCAAACACGATGGTCAATATATTACGCCCCTCCGTCATCACCCATCCATTGTACAAATATGTTACGTGACCTATCGCCAAAATGTTTTCAGCATTGATTTCAATGGAATGAAGGGGGAAATGGGCTACTTTCACAATATCTTGGCAATACTGCGCCAAACAATAGATGAATAGAGTGATGGAGCGGTAGCTTAATTCATATTTCTAGACGACCAGATACATTGATCGGCGGTGAACGTAAACATTTATGATCGGATTTAAAAAGCTTATAAATAGTATTTCTTAAAGAATATAACACAACCTTTCTCGCGCTTTGATGTGTCTGCTTCACTAATTGAGTCATCCAGAGTACTACAATAGTTCTATTGTTAACGCCAGATAAGTAGAGAGGTTTCTAGTTAATCACCGATCTTTTTCCGATGCTTTTAACAATAGAACGAAATACCGTTGGAAAAGCGCTTTTAAATCGCTAGAAAAACTATTTAAAAGCACTGAGAGTTTGGATATGGACCCTTAAACACATTTGAGCATGTTGAGTGAAGTGAATTGTTATCAAAAAGGAGCAACAATTTGATCTATGGGATAACTTGACACTCAACGTTTCCTTGACAGATGTTTAAAAACTGTAAACAATGGAGTATCCATTCCAATGCTATTTATCTCTATACCACCGGAGAAGAAGATGAGGTACTATCATATATAGACTCATACATGTTGTCGAATTTTGACAAATTGAAATATTTTGGGCAAATGATGATGCAATACCTGAACTTCCGTCATTATAAGCCTGTCCTTCGTTCGCTTTATCGTACCACACACCATGGGCCGTCATACTGAAGGGACGACTTTGGTTATTCCTGAACGTAACTCTTATGGTGTCTCCTACTTCGGCACGAATGATCGGACCCAGAATGCCAAGGTACTCCTCATCTTCGGTGCGCTCGATCGGTTGGCGAAATGTCGCATCCGTGTAAGGTCGGTATCGTGCTTTCTTGTAGGTGCCTCCGATTCGATTTTCGCCGGTTTCGAATGCCAATTTGGCGTAGTTACTATTCGGATGACAATGTATGAGGGAATGGAATGAATATTAGAAAATAACTCTATTTAAAATAACATTGAACTATGTCGTCGTTCCCCCTTAAATTTTCAATCTTCCCACCCAACCCCATATCCGATGCTTCCGCCGCCATTGGTTTTTTAGTCATTGAGCCAATCAGGCAATTGTCCTCGGTAGCTGGATGGCACACATGACGGTGAAGAGGTTAAGCAGCTTATAAATTCGTCTGTTATCTCCGTCGTTTTCGTTCATTTATGTACTTATTTTGTGTGAAATGCAGATAACCTACCCGGATCATTAGCGTAGCCAGGGGGCAAGGGGGAGGGCAAGGGGGAGGGCAAGGGGGGGGCAAGGGGGAGGGCAAGGGGGAGGGCAAGGGGGAGGGCAAGGGGGAGGGCAAGGGGGAGGGCAAGGGGGAGGGCAAGGGGGAGGGCAAGGGGGAGGGCAAGGGGGAGGGCAAGGGGGAGGGCAAGGGGGAGGGCAAGGGGGAGGGCAAGGGGGAGGGCAAGGGGGAGGGCAAGGGGGGGGGGAGTATCCCCTCAAAAAAATTGACCGGGAAAATCGGGAAGGCAAAAGAAGGAAAACAAAGGGATAAGAGGAGACATAGAGGGAAGGAAAGGGATAAAGGAAAGGAAAGGGACAGAAAGGAGAAAGGAAGACAGGCAAATTAGTTGGAAAATTGCAGTTTTTCACGGCGGTATGGGGACGCAACGCCTCCCCGCTTGCCATTTTCTTACTCGACGGGAAATCAAAACGTTACATGAAAAACCTGTCTACGCCACCGGGTCGGAATGGTGTTCACCGAGAAAAAAACACCCTTTGCCCCCCCCCCCCCTAACAAGTGACGTGACCCTGGCTACGCCATTGACCATAACAGGTACACAAATAGTTGACTTTTAACGATGAATGTATCTTCTATATCACCACAGTCCGAAATGAGTTTTTGCCCCAACACCAACAGTGAGAAAAAGTAATCTACTGCAAATAATTAAAGCGTTTGAAACTTTAGTCTTCTTTGAAAACACTGATACAATACATAACCCTGATAGTGATATCTGGGATCTATGTGACCAATTGTTACCCATATATCTGTTAATCAAGATTCAAAATAATAATTGATGCATGAGAAATTTGAAGCTGATGCAGCTTGTTACTTACCGTGGATCCATCAAATCGATTCCCTTCCAGTTGTCCTTACCAAGCGGTGCGTAATTCCAGAAATAGTCCTCAGCCTGAAAGAAATATTCTCTTTCGATTCCCGTCAAACCAAGCTCATCTGGGGCCGGAGCGACTCCACAAGATGGGTCCACTGTGTATAAAGCCTGAGCCGGAATCTCACCACCAACTAAGAACGAAAACAGAATCAAAATCATTGGAAGTTATCACACACAAACATCATTTATCTAAACATGTGCAGTGCAATGATCGCAACTCATTATTATCGCGCGCGTGATGTGCTGGCGTAGGTACCAACGCAATCAAAGACGAATTCTGGCGATCGCGGCGCGTTAATACTGTGTTGGTCACTTTTGAGAACGGTCTGATGTCACTGCACAGAGATGTTGAACGAATTAGAGAATAAAAGATGGACATTTTAGTCTGGTTGCCGGACGGACTATGGTGTGATATGGATGGGCAGGTCCATAGTTTGAGTAGCCGGCATCCACTACGATGAAAATGCACTTTCTTATGATGATAATATCATGAAAAAAAACCAGAGTTTGGTATTACTTTGTTTATTCTATATTTACAAAATCCTAAAAATGACAAAAAATGCCTAAATAAACTCGGTAATATTATCTGTGACAAAAATAACCAAATAAGTGGTCATTGCGCTTTGCATCGCTAGTCTTTCCACTCTAGGATTTCCTTAATAGACCACACTGTGACATCTTTCTTCTGCTAAATTTAGCGATGGTTTCATGCTAAACTGATGTCTATGATTTATCTCCAACTCCATGTATGACATGTGGTTGGTTTCTGTGTAGTTATGTGAAGTGGCCATTGCGCCTTGCCAATTCGCTAGTCTTTCCACTCTAGGATTTCCTTAATACATAAGACCACATTGTGTCATCTTTCTTCTGCTAAATTTAGTTATGGTTTCATGCTAACTTATGTCTATATATTATCTCCAAAATCCTGTGGATGGTTTCTGTGAAGCTTCTGGAGGTGGTCATGGTGGTCAGGCCAATAAGGTTTATCGTAGATAGAAAAAAAGCCATTGATTATCCTATTCTGATGCATTGTGGGTTCGCAAATGGAGCAGATTTGCACCCGCAATCCACCCACAATGCATCAGAAAAGGATAATCAATGGCTTTTTTTCTATCTGCGATAAACCTTATTGTCAAGTCTTTCCAATTAAGGATTTCCCTAATCGAACACATTATGACATCTTCCTTTTGCTAACTTCAGCTATAATTCTTCATGCTATAGCTGATGTCTTTGATATTATAGACCTATTTATCCTCCTGTATGATCCATGGAAAGTTTCCTTAAAGCTTCCGTATGTGGTCATGGGGTCATGGTGGTTGTAGCAAGTCTTCCTCTTGGATATCCTTTGAATTCAAGTTGTGACAACTACCTTTCACTAACATCATTTAACTAACAATTTACGATCAATTATTTATCTTTATCTTTATAAATTCATTAATGTTTTTCATGCTACGACTGATTCAGATTTTAGAGATATAGTAACCCATAATTGAAAAAGGTTAATTGGAATGGTTTATAGTATACTAAGACGAATTGGTTTAGTAAATGATTAGTGGCGAGTGGTTATACTGCTATACCATAACGTTCGGGAGTTATAGATTAAGTTATTGTTTATCAGACATTTTTATGTTAAAGTTAAATTGACCCTCCTATAGATTCATGATAGTGTCAAATAATCCAACCGTTATTTTACACTGGAATTTTAAGGAGGTGATACAAAAAAAAAGTTGTTTATACATGGGTTAAGTTGAATTGACCTACTTTGACAACTCTTTACAGTTAGGTCGACACACAGCCACCAAATACCAGATTCAATCAGCTAAATTATTGCCAAATCAGTTATTTTTGATTTATTCCAATACTTGTAGTTGGCTATTGAAATGAATCTTTAATACTATTTTGCAGTTCAAGGGCGGTCATTTTAGTGAAAGCAGACACCAGGTGGTTATGAAAGAGTGGAGTGATACATTTTGTTAAATGTCCAAAAATATGTAGTTACATTTTGACTCATAGTAAGCCATGAGTGAACCCAGTAACCATTTTTTTAAGTGGCGCCTAGTTTACAGATATATTTTGGGTACAACGTGAGCCATTTTATTCGAAACAGGAGGAACTTCAATTTCCACGAGACCAATATCGGGTCAAAATTAGTATCATAGTCATGAGCGCGCTTACATAGCCCACGGACGCCAGATGGCGCCCGACGCTTGCCTAAAGATTCTCTTGATGTACACGTAGTTACCTGCGTAAGAAGTGGCTACTTCCGACGCAATGAGCCAGGTTCCTGGATTAGAGGACTGCATTGTTGCTGCATGGAAACCGGCGGGTAACGCACTCAGTGAATCAACACGTTGACCATCAAATATCTGAGGGAAAAAAACACAGTAAAATATATGGCAATGTTTGTGTTCTACAAAACACTATGTACGCCGTATACGGGGAATTTTAAGATTACAACATTATTGAAGCCTAAAGTGAGCTCTGCTGGGATTCAATAGTACAAGGTTCATGTCCTGAAATGTTGGAAGTTATGTGTAAACTGGCATACGATGTAATTTTAAAAACGTTGTTTTGGACTAACTTTACAACAACAAAAATGTCATGACGTCATCACAGGTGATAGTGGAATATGGGGCAACTGGTCCATGGGGCAACCGGTCCAAAATGAAGGTTTTTGTAATGGTATGGGCATACTGCTTTATTTTGAACAGTACGACTGATGTTGAAACTTGACATGATCCTTACCTTAGCTTCTACATGCCAAAACATTTGCAACTTAAGGGTATTTTCACATGTGATATTCTCCAGATCTTTGAAACCACGTCCTTGAGTGACTGAATGAAAATTCACAGATGGTATTGGCGATTTATAAAGACGAGTTTAAATTATGTTTGATGTACTTTTATTTGATTGATAGATATGCAACAGTAAAACATCCATGCAGTACAGTCATCTTAAGATGCTAAATGCATATTGCAGTTGATTGGTGCTATTTTTAGTGTGCTCACGGACTTTCTGAAATATAATTAAAACCATAGGTTGTGGTTGTAACGATCGAAAAATGGCACATGTTGCTAACTTAGGACATTGGTGGTTTGGATTTGCGGTCAATATTAGCATTTAATGAATGCTACAAATTAAATCATTATCACAGATTTTAATTCGGTAGAGTTATTAGTTTATGTATTTGCAAATAACAGAGTATACCATTTCATTTTAAAAAATGCTTAACTGGACCAGTTGCCCCCATCCTCCCCTATTGCTCTATTGGTCTATTATTGGGTTTAAAACTTCATCCAATAAAATGATGTGAACTTCTATTGAAACGACAAACTCATACTGCTTGAAACTATAAAATAAAACTCAGAGAAGCATTCTCAGTCAAATTTTGTCCATGTGAAGGCACAAAATCAGGTTTAAGTGCACGGTCCTATCATACGGTATGTGCATTTATATGCCTACTGAAAATCACATAATATTTCATTATATTTAAAAGGATCCGTAAATAAATCCACGTATAACCTGGTAAGGTTCACTGGGCAGCCAGTATCCCTGTTATTTAGATTTAGTTTGTCATGTTCATGGTTTCTTTGTGACAAGAAACTATAGTAAACTGCGCTATGTGAGTCCTATAACATCTATTATTGGAAATGCCTTTTTTTAAGGTTCGTGAACACAGACAAGTGGAATCAAGACGCATCTCGAACTGTAGGCTTTACCCGCAAATTTAGCTATTGAGGTCAATCGGTATCGAAGCGTTCGAAATGTTATGACTTGTTGTTCAAATTGGTATCGAATAATTTACCATTACCCAAAGACTATTACCGTTTGACATGAGAGAAGTGTGTTTTCATGCTCAGATTAAATTAACCTTAAAATATTGTCAAATCCAATTTTATTTCGAGAATTCTGATACGACCCCGATGACCAATGAAGCAACACAAACACGAACAAGTACAAAATTCATTTATTTCATACCGAGGTCAGTGTAGGTTGTTTGTTGCATATTCCATATACCGCAGGACGATATGAAACCTTTGATATTCCAAAAATTAATTATTTCATCTATATTTTGTTAGGCCTATGCCAAGTTTTGTAACGTCAAACGAGACATATTAAATCCTTAGCACAATATAATTACAAATACAATAGATAAATGAGATATTGAACTTTAAGGTACTATAGGAATTTTTGAGTATATAACGAACTATTAATCAGGCTTATAGCAAGTGATTGATTGGAGAAATTGTTCCATAGTGGTCTGCGTTAATAGATAATTAAATCAAGTGATTGATTACATAATATTGAGCCATTCCATTTTAAATCCATACACCCCATTGGATAACAATACCTCAATCTTCCCCACAGGGGGTGTGAAATTCAAATGGGGCTACCTGTATGAATGACTCCATTTGAAATGTATGCAAGATTAGCCCGATAGGTCATGTCTTCTGTAGGGGTGTATGGATTGCAAATGGAATAGCCATCATTAAAACTCTGTGTTTTTTTGCATTTGACATAATGCCCCATGCAGTCGATCAATAGTCAATCTCTTTATGATTACAGTTCACTAAATTTGATAAATATGGGAACAATCATAACAATATAATATGTCAATAGATATATACCGTAATTTAGGTCAATCGGGTATAAAGCATATCAACAAAACGCGACTTTGACTTTACCTATGGTACGCATTTGTTCCCAACGCCTGAAAATGTGCTAAATCGTGATATATCAATAATAGTAAATCATTATTTTCGTGTTCGAGAATATAGCGTTTATCACAAAATAATCATGACTGTCAATGTCAGTATAATTAAACACAATACAATGTGAGTTTGACAGAGACCTATTCAGCTAGGTTTTATGGTGTTTAGTAAGCGTAAAGAACCTAAATATAACATTCAAAGGGAAACACAAACCAATGAACAAGAGGCTGGCTCTTCCACACAAAAGAACAAAATGCATTAAAGTCAAGGTTCTATCAGCAGTCAAATACTTTTATTTAATGTTGACACCACAAATTTAAACTTATGCAACTAAGAATAAACTTGTGTACTCATACAGGGTGTCCTAAAAGTCTATGCACGTTTTTGAAGAGTCATATATCTCATAAAATATAAATCATATGGTATAAATTTAACCATATTTTGTCATACAGGTAGCATGATAAACCGTATCATATTTACCAAAGTATTCCCATAAAAGTAGGCCGTATGAACGCCTACTCGAGTTCCCATGACAAAGACATACGTACTACTCTAGACCTTACCACATTGGCAGGTTTGCCAAGAAATATTTGCCACAGAGGTAGCATGACATCCGTATCATATTCATTGGCAACCATAAACCATAACCACATTCGCATATTTGTCCAAGAATGCCACAGAGGTACTAGCATTATAGAGGTCAAAAAATTTCGCACAGTCCAAAAAAAATCGAACTGCCCCTGCCCCCCCCCCCCCCACTGGCTACGCTACTGACCACTTTATCAATACCACCGTAGCACATTTGCCAAGAAAAATGTGCCATTGGGGAACAGAATTGATGACATGCGCCTATCACACTTACCAAAGTATTTCCATGGAAGTATGCAGTATGAACGTCTTCTTGACTTCCCATGGCGAACACATACCATTCTACCGTATCACCTTGGCACATTTGTAACCCGGGAAGGTTGCCGTAGACGAAACCGTTGATGGAGTTCATCTTATTACTGATGATAAACCCGCGGTCATCTTTAGAAGAAAACAAAATGGGAGCAGAGTCAGCAGACAATTATGAACATTCAACACGTCGAGATATTGGTCAAATCATAGCACTGTATCACAAATTGTGAATATATTGACACATTGTATTATTTTAACACAATCGATTTCGGCTATGTCTCCAAATGTAACTACACGATATTTCAGGTCAGGTATTTCTGCGTGCTATATATAAATTTCACGAACTTCGCCCCATACGGATATTTGCATGCCCACGAATAATACCATAATTGCAGAATTCGGCAACGTTTGTCTCATTACAGGACGTCGAACAAAATATCGCCCGACAGTGTACACTACCTTTATCAACACTGCTAGGATCAAGAGCGTACGTCTGAATATTGTCGTCCAGATAGTAGCTTTCATTCTCATCAAATTGGGTGAAAAGAAGCACAAAGTCTTTGTCCACATCGTTACGTTTTCGTCCAGTAGAATCCAAGATGCCTACCAATAAAACACAATATTTATATTATGTGTATTATAATTATCATTACAAAATTGATATTGTGGCGATCGAATTAGGGCGCGTTCATACTCCAGTCGTTGCGTATCGGCCGACATCGATGGATAAAAGTTGACATTGCTTCAACTCTCGCGTAACGACGGGAGTATAACGCGTCTGAATGCGATTTAGACACCGAAGGTGCAACGGGCTGTACAAATAGAACTAGCTAGATTTCTAGGGGGTGATGATTATTTTGGGACTGTTCTAGAGTCTGGACAAAGATGCTCTTTAATCGGCCAAAACAAAATAATTGTGAATTTGCAACTATACTTGTCTCAACAATCTCTTCTTTATCTTTCAGGTCTATCAGTATGATCAGCAAACACTTTTAAATAACAATGATCACTTCCTCCTAAAAAGATCGTGCAATAACTTTTAAAGGAGTTAGAGGTTATATGTAGCCATGCGCAACGGACTACAAAGGGGAATCGCACCCGGCCTATTCTAAATTCAATTGAATCGGTGCATGACGTCCAATTCATTGCATGAATCGTGTTACCAAATTGGCTCATGAAGCAGGTGTGTCTTTTTTCTGAAATTCTTGAACACAGTTACTATTCCCGACAAAATGGCAGCTAATCCAATACACGGATAACCTCTATTGTTTTGTACAAATGTTAGACTTTCAACCGGTTACTCTGAATGTTCACCTCTTCAATACCTAACAACCCATACGTGTTACCTCTTCAATACGTAACAACTCATACGTGTTACCTGTTACAAACAACCCATACGTGTTACCTCTCTAATTCCTAACAACCCATACGTGTTACCTCTTCAATTCCTAACAACCCATACGTGTTACCTCTTACAAACAACCCATACGTGTTACCTCTTCAATTCCTAACAACCCATACGTGTTACCTCTTACAAACAACCCATACGTGTTACCTCTTCAATTCCTAACAACCCACACGCATTACCTCTTCAATACCGAACAACCCATACGTGTTACCTCTTCAATTACAAACAACCCATACGTGTTACCTCTTCAATTCCTAACAACCCACACGTGTTACCTCTTCAATACCTAACAACCCACAAGTGTTACCTCTTCAACACCTAACAACCCATGCGTGTTATCTTTTCAATTCCTAACAACCCATACGTGTTACCTCTTCAATACCTAACAACCCATACGTGTTACCTCTTCAATTCCTAACAACCCATACGTGTTACCTCTTCAATACCTAACAACCCACACGTGTTACCCCTTCAATACCTAACAACCCATGCGTGTTACCTCTTCAATTCCTAACAAACAACCCATGCGTGTTACCTCTTCAATATCTAACAACCCACACGCGCATACCTCTTCAATACCTAACAACCCACACGTGTTACCTCTTCAAAACCTAACAACCCATGCGTGTTACCTCTTCAATTCCTAACAACCCATACGTGTTACCTCTTCAATACCTAACAACCCATACGTGTTACCTCTTCAATACCTAACAACCCATGCGTGTTATCTCTTCAATTCCGAACAACCAATGCGTGTTACCTCTTAAATTCCTAACAACCCATACGTGTTACCTCTTCAATTCTTAACAACCCATACGTGTTACCTCGTCAATACCTAACAACCCATGCGTGTTACCTCTTCAATTCCTAACAACCCATGCGTGTTACCTCTTCAATTCCTAACAATCCTTTTACAGGCATTCTGTACAAGTATTATATTAATAATAACATTCCATAAACCAAATCTAAGTTTAACTTACTGTTTCAGATAGTTTCGATCAGATGTCTTTATCAATGGTGAATGACCCCTGATCCATAATTACCAGGAAGTGTTTACTTTGTGGTGATATCATGTGATTTATTTGATGGCGTCTTCATGATCAATTGATAGTACAGGTGACTAAATTAGTAGGCCCTCTCGTCGCCATTAAGATGCAGATTCATGTTATTATTGGCTTTCCCTATGTTCTTGACTTAATACACAGTTTGCCAACAGTGATGATGTAATTAATAATCTTACCTTTTTTACATATGATCATCGCTCCAATTAGACCAGAATTGGAACCCTTTGCGCTTTGTATATGGGAATGATACTGCCACGGGATACAGTTTTCCTCTTCAGATGTTGGTCCGGCTCTCTCAGGTACCGACCAGAAATAGGTGTGGTTCCCACCGGGCATGACGCCATCATCCTTCTTGTCGGCCCCTCGGGTTCCATCCACATACAGCGCACCTGATAGATTGTATCAAGAATTTAGAGGATTTGCACCGTAGACTCGAGTGCAGACCACATGGATCACACATACACAAGTATATATAGAACAATGTTTGTTGGTTTTTCTGGATTAAACTGACACATTTCATGGTAGAGAAATATCCTTATGTATTTTGCCATTGAAAACATTTAACGCAAGTCTTACTAATAATAACAGGTCTTGAATTAAACGTGTTAACACGGGCCCAAATTACCTTTAGAAACATATAGCACGCATCAGAGGAGGCAATCTGGATGAACCCAACGCAAAATGTGCCTAAGATATAAACTTTAGGCATGTAAGATATTATTGTGTCTTGCATCTTAAAAGGGTTCATTGGACCAAATCGCATCGCGGTTTTTCCTATCTACTCAACGACGATATCATATTCCTTGCTTAAACATCTATAGATGAGGTGACCGTTGTTTACATCAGTAGTGTTTACATATTGATTAGCGCCTGGTCTAAAGACATGCTAGGGGTACTAGTCCATGACTACTGCATACATCATACTATATGAAAGCAAAACACACATCACTGAGCGCCAATTTTAAAAGCACATGCCCTTATGGTGCGCACGCAAACCGCCGGGCAACCAGATTTAGTGCCTGGTCTCTCATTGTGCTAAGGGATGCATACCATGACTTACTGCACTATTACACCGTAAGCATGGTGAGTAATGATCAATCAAGTGTGAATTAAAGCACCGTTCCCTGTAGGTGCGCACGCAAACCGCCGGGCACTACGTCACCGGTCACACCATCTATAGGGACTAACATTTCGTTTCAGAAACTACACTGGGTGAACAAATCACCAAGCACTCTGTAATCATCATGTATAATTACATCGCAAACACTTGTCTAGAATCTCTGTTCAGTTTTGTATGTAAAGGTTCAATAACTTTTCTTTAACCACTCTATTTTGAGCCAATATTTGCTGCAACTGGAGAGGAGAGGGCGGTTCCATGTACCGCTTTTTATAATGTAGTGCTTGATAACCCAGAGCATGTGCACATCATTTGCTGTAAAAAATATATTTCAGAATAAAAACAGAATGAAATGAAAATCCTACCTTCATTGGCTTTGGTGTAGAATACTCCATGTGGATGCAAAGTGAAAGGATACGATCCCATATTGTTTAGGTGAAGGGTCATTGTGTCCCCTACCTCGGCGTACATCAAAGGACCGAGCAGACCAAGCCATTCTGGACGGGGAACTTGCTGGGTATAGGTGTCATCCGTGAACTCACGGTAGACCGCCTTCTTGTATTCTCTCCCGATGCGATCCGGACCTTGAAAAACGAATTCCCCTTCGTTTCTGTAAAAAAAGAGTAAATATTTACAGTAGACATTGATGAAAAGACATGTATATCTTTAATTGTTTATTTTTCAGGTTATATCTAGTTCCTTTGGTGTTTTTTAAACCTATAACATTTTCACATAGCCTATTTCTACCCACAGCATGCAATCTAAAATATTTTCTTTCCAACTTGAGGGGAAATGTTCTTTTATAGCGCAAATTCCAAAATGGCCGCCATACAGGGGCCCACAAATTCAAATGGCTTTAATTAAGCTAAAAAGCACACCAAATTGTTCGGCTGAGCACAAGGATTCCGAAAAAGTATTGTTTGCTCTACTTCCGATGTTTGGTTAACGAGTTATCGGGTTAAACGTAAAAAGGTTGTCGACCTTTGCATATGGGGTCAAAATTTAAACTTGCTCCGATTTTGAAAAACAATATCTCATATTGTTCGTATGATCACAAGGATTCCAGAATTTTTTTTACCACCGGGAATATTTTGTGTAGGTCAAAAGGTCAAGGTATACTGACCTATATAGAATCTGACCTTTTGACCCCTTTATAAGGTACAACAGACACTCTAGGTGGTAAAAACTATCATTTCTGGAATCCTTGCAATCAGACGAACAATTTGAGATATCATTTTTCAATATGAGAGCAAGTTTAAATTTTGACCCCATATGCAAAGGTCAACGACCTTTTAATGTTTTACCTGATAACTCGTTAACCAAACATCGGAAGTATAGCAAACTATACTTTTTCGGAATCCTTGTGCTCAGCCGAACAATTTGGTGTGCTTTTTAGCTTAATTAAAGCCATTTGAATTTCGGGCCCGTATGGCGACCATTTTGGAATTTGCGCTATAAAAGAACGTTCCCGTCACTTTTGAGAGGTGCATGGGAGCTCATTTTCTTTTAAAATGGTTCTAGTTGACAAATTCACTAAGAAACTAAGGTATCAAGAAATTGGTCACGGAATCGAAGATAATGACTCTACTAAGTGGTGTTTTACTGTTTTGGTTAAAAAAATGTCCATGCAAAGAAGGTGGTCATACCCTTTTGGTAATGGTATCATCATGCAAAGCATCTGATAGCAAACAAAGTAAAAGCATGAAGTAAACATTACGCTGAATGAAGGGGTCGTGATGACCTCGAAAGCTGCGGAGCTCAAACACCATGGTTCGAAAAAGGTATCTAAATTATTCCTAAAATCATGATCGAACCCAATATCAGTCTACATGCTTCTAAAAGCATGTTGTTTTTTCTTTTAGACATTTTTATCCCTAAAGGCGACCGATTGATATGTTCATGGTACGTTCCATCATAAATACTGAAAATTAGACCTACTGCAGCAAACCAGCAATATAATTATATTGTCTATTAAGCAATTGCATATGAAAACTTGCATTGGGAACGAATCACGGAAGGCCTAAACAATGTAGGAACCAATCGTAAAACGGACAAATGAGGATAAAAGAGGACAACAGAGAAAGAGAACAAAATAGGACAACAAAGGAAAAAGGGGACAAAAGAGGACAAAAGAGGACAAAAGAGGATAAAGAGAACAAAATAGGACACAATAGTACAAAAGGGGACAAAGAGGACAAAAGGGGACACACGAGGATAAAAGAGGACAAACGAGGACGAAAGAGGACGAAAGAGGACAATCGAGGACAATAGAGGACAAAAGAGGACAAAAGAGAACAAAACATTAATTGGACACGAGCAACGAGCAAGGAGCAACAATGATCGGACGCCGCGACCACCGTACTTTGTACGAACGAAACCACTCGCAAGTGCGTTTGCAGTTTATTTGCTTTGAACCAGTTGCATACCTCACGGAGCTCGATATTTAAAGTGTCACATGACATTGACAGATCATTGTGACTATAGAGAACGGTGGTGTCATCCGCAAATAGTATAAAAGATAAAAGTTTGGATGTGTTACAAATATCATTCATATTATATATTATAAATAATGGTGGTCCGAGTATTGACCCTTGAGGTACACCGCAAGATATGTTTAATTTAGAAGATGCTATACCATTATAATGCACATACTGTTTTCTATTGTATAGGTAATTTGAAAACCAATCATACGCAACACCTCTGAAACCATAGTGATATAATTTATGCAATAAAATGGTATGGTCGATGGTATCGAACGCTTTAGATCCATGAAAACACCTACATTATACATTCCCTCGTCTATTTTCTTAGTCAAGTAATTAACAACATCTAAAACTGCCATATAAGTAGAATGTTTTTGACGGAATCCATAATGTTTATCATACAAAATATTATGTTTACCCAGGAAATCATAGCAGCGATTATACACAATACGCTCCAAAATCTTGGATAAACAGGGTAAATAAAGATACAGATCTATAATTTCCAAATATTTGTGGATTATCTTTCTTATAGATAGGTACAGCTTTAGCTATTTTCAAATCATCAGGCACTACACCATTACTTAACGATAAATTGATTAATAGTGTAAGAGGATAAGCTATTTATTCCTTTGATATCTCTTTTTATTAAATCCGATTTAATACGATCATGACCTGCACTCTTATTACTACCAAGTTTAGTTATTATCTTGTGCACTGTGCCCCCCTAGAAGTTTGTGGCTGAACTCCTTTAATCGAGCTCCACAACATTTTGTACCCCAAAATAATTGAAAAGATTGGCTTTTAGTGTAAAAAAGAAAAACCACCATGAAATTCCCTTAAACTGCAGGCAATTTTGCATTAAAACCCAAAAAAATTCGCGCGTTTCGCGCGCATTTTTAAACAAACGTTTTTCCTTGCCCAAAATAATTTCACGAAACACCCTTTGGCCCCATTTTTATGCTGGTGTGGTGCTGCCACTGATTGAGAGTATCAATGTTCTTCTTATGTTGTAGCTGAGACGAATTCGTCTCAGTTCATAGTAGTTTTTTTCCACCCAAAAGTATGAGAGTCGGATTTTCAACAAGAATAAGTTAGCATGGTTGTAGTGATAGTAAAGCGCATTTATTGAGAAGATTGTTAACGGTAGCCTATATTTTCGCAAATAATACATTCGGTGTTGAAATTAAAATTGAGTTGCGCATCGCTCCTAAGTACATAAAGTTCATTAATCTTTCAAAATGGTAGTGATAACATTATGCCATTTTCCGTTTCAAAATGGACCGCAAATGGCCTCATAATGCATCTAAAATTCCATTATTTCATTATTGAAAAAATTCAGCAATTAAATTGCCATTTTTCTTACACAATAGACAAGAGATGGCCTCGATGCAGCGAAAATTCAAAACTTTCCGGGGCCCGGTAATCATAAAATGTTCATTTTCATTCTATTGATAAAATTCGAATTGTTGTTTCATTTCATTTTACGATATAGTTCATATATACCTAATACAGGTCAATTTGCAAAATTGTATACCTGGTCACTTTTTGGAAATCTTGTCATTGGGTTGCGATTTTTTTTAAAAATTATTGCTGTATAGTACAACTTCGTGGGCCTTTACAATGTCATGAATGTGTTAATTATATTAAAATACTCCATGAAATGGCCCCTGAGCGCATATAAAAACCCAAAATTTCCGGACCCCACGCCGCAAGGCGCTCCACTCGCTCCGCTCGTTTCGCTTGCATGATCGTAATTTTCGTGCCCCCCCCCCCCCATTTTCAAATACGCTCCGCCGCGCCTGGTGACTGATACTTGAAGCTAGGGATGATCCTATATTCACAAAGTATTTGTTGAATTGCATTGCGATATCATTAGGACTGATGTAAGTTTCGTTTCCGGATACGAAAGTTTGGGGGTCTTTGTTTTTCTTCTTCTAATAATTGAATTTAAAACTTTCCATGTATTTTCTCATGTTGTATTTTTCCTTTTCTAGCAAATCGCAAAAATAGCTTTGTTTTGCAAAGCATAGAGTAGAGTTTAGTTTATTTCCATAACTTTTGTACTTATCAATATTTGCTCCAGTAGGTTTCTTGATTGATTTCTTATCTTTCTTCGAATCGATTTTAAGAGCCCAATTGTAATCCAAGGTGAGTTGGGTTTTAACTTTTTACTACGAGGTATTACCTTTTTTGTCGGAATACAGTTGCCATGCAAACTGTTGAATTTGTCAATAAATTTGACATATGCTTTGTTTGGGTCATCAGAGGAACAAACGGAATTCCAGTCGACTTTGCTCATTTCTGTTTTAAAATGCTCAATATTATCATCAATATACTGATGTACATCTTTTTGAGTTGGATTGGAATAGGTTCTGTTATACACTCTTAAATCAGTAGTAATAAATATTGGCATGTGATCACTGATATCTGTAATTATGATACCAGAAGTTTGATGAGCCAGGGAGTTTGTGAATTATAAATATATTATCTATCAGGGTTGCTGATGTAGATGTGATTCTGGTTGGTTTAGTGTGATGCTCTAGGATACAATGAATGAGATGTTTACAAACTTGTTTGTCGGAGTGTGAACATCTTCATTCAATAGATTTATATTAAACTCACCCATTATATACACAAGTTTATTTTCATTTTTTTGTCCACTTCTTTCTATTTCAATAAACAAACAATCAACACTATCTGGACATTTTCCCTTTTCAATCAGATCATTACGTAGTTTACATTTAAGATTTTCCTTTAGGGCCTGTATACAAACACACTCCACCACCTCTTTTTCTTGTTCTATTTTTGAATTCAAGGTTATACCCACTTAAGTGAGGGTAGCATTTTATAATTAAAATGAAAGATAATATCTTGTACTTTGCTCAGGATATTGCAAAATAATGATTTTCGATTGTACCGAAAATGTATCACGTGGATGAACACACATGCTCAGAGGCGATTAAAAGGCAAGCGTCCGGGCTGAAAATACGGGTGGCGCTGTTTAAATGATCATATCGTAAAATCTAATTGGAAGGGGTATCTGTTCTTGATGATTTTATGAAATTTTAATATTTGTTTGTTAGAATAAAGCATTCGAGAGATTCCCAAACGAGTTACTAAGGACCCAAAATCGCGACTCTTTTAGCTCTATTTTACACGTAATCCAATGGGCGGTAGGGGAGACCGGGGATGGAAGTTACACGGGTAAGTTGTTACACCTCCTAGTGTGACAAGCTGGAACAAGAGAGGGCAGGCTAACTAACATCCATATGTTGCCTTCACATAGCAGGGGTATACTACCAATTGTGAGGTTTCTCCAATGTTCCACTAAAAAAGTAAGTCAAAAAACCTTTTTTTGTACTCTCTGCGTAACTTTTTGACCAAATTTGTTATAGCTCTAACAACTAGAGGTGCATAATGATAGCTTGTTATTGTAAATATACTACATGTATGTCACTAATATATCCCCTAGCCATGACCTGTAATTCTGCCTCAAGGTTGTGCTACAGTAAAAAATGTTTTTGTGTGTAAAATGCCCTATGGGGTAAGTTGTTACAACCTACCCCTTGTCAGTGTAACAACCTACCCCAATTACATTTACATATGTTAAACTAAATTTTGTTTCAAGCTTCAGGTATAAATATTTTTTATATGTCTTTTGTGTATTCTGCTTTACCTACAGCTATAACTGGTTTACTGACGGTTAACAATGCCAAGAACCTATAAAGGGAAGACGGAGAGGGGGAACGAAAACACCCCTGAAGTAAATACTATCCTTTTCTATAGAAAAAGATAGTATACAAAATGAATGGTAACAAGTTACCCCGAACGGTGTAACAACTTACCTCGTATGCGGGGTAAGTTGTTACAAAAATGTACCTTCATTAATGAATTAGTTGTTAATTAGTTGTTTGACGTTTTCATGTTCTGTATGCTCCAGTTTTTAGCAAACATAATAGGCTAACCACAGACCCAAGATGGAGTGTCTGAGTTCTTTCATTAGATTTTTTTGCTCAAAATGTAAAATTTGTAACGTCCATCCCCGGTCTCCCCGAGTGCTGTGCCCCCTTAAGATGATACAAATAATGGAAAACCATTGATGCTGACAGTTATCAATCGTTATAATTCAATATGTAGCTGACTTCCTGATCATTTAAAAAGAAGATTTGGGGATGATGTGGTATCTGGTCAAGGTTGCAACTTTTTAAGCTTTGGATTTAATACACTTCCGTTTCGTCAATTATTGTATGTATATATATTATATATTATGAACGCACCGTCGGGTAGACGAGTGCCACTGTTGTAAAAGTGAATGTTCAAACAAATAAATAAATAAAAATAAACTTCAGTCTAATGACGCACTCAAAATGATACAAATAATGGAAAACCATTGATGCTGACAGTCGTCATCAAGCGTTGTAAATCAATATGCAATCTCCTTATCTTCATAAAAGAAGATTAGGGGATGATGGTGTAACTGGTCAAATTTAGCATATTTTATATATGGCCGTGTGTTTTGAACTTGCCACCCTTACCGTTGCATGTCCAGATTTTTACATTTTACACCATCTGAGATTCGAATTAGCATATCGCAATAACTATTTGTTATACCCCATATAAAGTATATATTTTCTGAACGGTAATCTCACAAGAAATCCAAATATGCTATTGGAATTTAGATAAGACCTAATGGTAACATGTTGTGATTAAGAATGTTAAAAAAATATCGATTATTTTCTTCATATTTTGATTTAAGCTCAATAATAATTTGATACCTATCCCAATCATAATTTTACTGCGCATATTTAAGTTCCTCATGCAATTACCCATCAGAACATAATAGTTGTTAATGGTAAACGTGTTGAAATATACTATATCGAGAAGTAAATGAGCACAAACGTTTAAATTTCATAATTATTAGAGTTTACAAGTATATTTTTTTTGGTATGCACCCTATCCTGATTTAAATGGCATTTTTGAATTCCCCTATTTGAGAGCTTTCCAAAAATGTATAATTTTGCTATCATCGGTTAAATATTTCTTTTGTTATAGTCATGTATGTAAAACCGATGAATTAGGGCAAGTTCACTGTGTAGCGAATAGGGAAAAAGCCAAGGACAACGCAATCGATTCATGATTACAATTGTTGCACAATAGTTGTCACATTTGTTGAAACAGAATCTTATAGAATATAAAATAATCTATAAAATGAGAGCAAAATCATGTTTGTACCATACAAGAATGAGGAGTTATAGTAAATTGAACGTAGAATTGGGAACATTTTCTATATTCCCCATAGAGATTGCACACAGCGCCGCCGCCACCGCCGCCGCCGCCACCGCCACCACCCCTGACTTTCACAACATAATCAATCATATCTCAGCCAAACATTTATAGAAATACCTGATTTATTAACACAATGTAGCTAGATAAATAGGCTTTCACATGACACCTCAATTATAGCTCTACCACATTTAGTTGTTAAGTTAATAGAGAGAGATGGATGATTCGTCACCAAAAATGCAACGCCACCACCCTTTTTGGGTGGTGAGTTCAAAACACATGGCCATATAGGGCAACAAGTGTAAACAGGATGTTCATTAGACCATAGTCCCGGCTCAAATAAGATTATCTTTGATAGACACAGAATAAAATCAATCTGTCTTACAATTATTGGAGTATTCTTGGTAAAATGAATATGAACTGACATGAAAAGGGGAATTATAATTCAATAGATTTAAATAGATCAGTAATTGATATTAGGTCATATACTCATAATACTATTGATAATAATTGTATAAGTGATATTGATCTCGACTTGAATATTATTAATGATGCTATAGGTCAGAAGTCACAAACTGGTCCAAAAAAATGTTTCACTTCTAATAATGTTGAGGAATGCACCAAATCTGATTAAACGGGACAAAACTTAAGTTTTACATACTTAATGACCCACAAACTATATATCGTTGAAAAGCTGATGATTCAAGATTTTTAATTTTTGCAAAAAAGAATCAAATTATACAGGGTGTGTAAAATTTGTATAGGGTGGAACATAAAAAGTTGATCGTTTTTGCTCCTCACAAAATATTTTGATAGTTTGTACAATTAGGGTTTAGCTGAAGATAGTCACCAAAATCAGACCAACCGCAGAAGGTGCTACCAAATTTGCTAAGAATCACTTGCCCAAAATGTTCACAGGAAAAGTACAGGGTGTCTAAAATTATGATGAAATAATGCATAAAATGAAGGTTTGTATATAATATTCTATGAAATTAAGTTAGCATGGACTATTTAATTTAAAAGAAAATAGTTATCAAAATGAACTACACGAATATCGTTAAAGTTCCTTTTATTTTAAATACAGGGTGGTCCAAAATAGGTCTAAATAGCAAAATTTTCATAAATCTATGAACAATTCTGTGAAGAAACACTTCTGGCTTTTTTAGTTAAATGTTTTACTACCCAGGGTAGAAAAGTACCGAAGAGTCACACAAATGAAATAGAGAGACTGCGATTTGGCCATTGTTTAATCAATAAAATGAATAAAACGGTGTGTTTTTACATTAAAACACTCCCTGAATTGAACATCATATTCTAGTAGAGAATGTCTAGATAACAATTCAATATTAGTATTCATAGTAGCAGGCACATGTTATTAACACATATGAGAAGTTTGAAAACTTTCCTATGTATAATTTTAAAATGGCATCAATTTCAAAAGTTCTAGTTTTCCACTATTTTGTGTAGAAACCTATGGGCGCCTCATCCACCGGCTCCTCATCCACCGCTCCCACCCTTGACTCACTCGACGTTTAGATTGATAACTTCACTGTTGCTTAACATGTGGCTTTAATTCTTTTTTTATTCGGTAGCTGGATAAATTGTCTTTAATATGATACCAAAAATGTTATGTTTTTTTGACAACTTCTATTTAAAATAGAGACACGTATCACGATTTTAAGGGTTTTTTGAAACGATCCCACCTCATTTGATATACCTATTAGTGACCTGTGACCTAATGAAATGTAAGAATAATAAATCCCCAGGGCTCGATGATATTTCTAATGAACTTTTGAAAAATGGGGGTACGTGTCTAAATCAATCAATATTATGTTTATTTCAGAAACTCCTTGAAATGCAAGCAACCCCATCACTTACAACCAATTGGAAACTCTACTTGACATATACTATACAATATGTTTCGGACCAAGATAAATAACGTGTAGTATTTAGTCCTGTCATCAAAAAACTCAACAACAAGTCATCAATAAATATTCACTCTCGTTCCCTGAACGAGTTAACATTACTATCGATCGGAACAATATGCACACATTATCCATTGTGCGCGTGGGTTCGAGTTTAGTTCTATAAAAACACTAGGTGGAGAATTATCACACATAGTCAAATCCATCGGACACGGTGAATGTATGTGTTAATTTAATATGTTGAAATGGTTAGAAGTATTTACACTTTCACCGTCGTACCACAATAAAAACTTGATCGAAAAAGATTGAATAGCTTAAGAGCATCAATAAATCATGTGAACAATGTTGCTGTCATCCTTATGGTGGATAGTCAAATAGGAAAATGATATAAAATGTCATAGATGTTTTTAGAGACCGACAACTTACCCATCAACTTCGAATGATCTATCTGATATATCATTCCGTCCACTGGGTGCATAGTCCCACGTTATATCCGTAATGCCTATATAAAATACCCGATCTGCAGAGTGACCCACCGATATCAGGCAATACACACAGTAGAAACTAAAAAGTGTAACTAAATTCATCTTTTCACAGATTTTTGTCACACCTTTTTGGAGTCAATTTACATCGGTCACTGCATCGAACTTAATGAACGGGTTTACCAAGCACATGTCAAGTACCAATATATGATGGTGGCGCTGTGTAGTACGCGTGCTATATACACCTAGCACAAAAAGTCCCGGACCAGGTGCTTTGAGGTTGGCTAATTCAAAATAGATAATTGGTACCAAAAATCTGAGATATACATTAAATGAGCAAATTTCTTCTCCGCAGTTTGATACCTCATTCAACAAAATCGAATTGACAATGTCAATGACCGCTCATAACAACAGCAAAGTTGCATAGGAAATTATTGATTTGTGTGTGATTAGGTATCTGGATGAATGGGTCTGGAGGGATTGCGGTATAAAGGGTGTGACTAGCTGAGAAGATTAAACTCTTTTGCTGATTATTATGTATGCAGTAGCAGGAAAGGTGACCTTTTCTGGCAGTAGTAGATAGTTGGAGAATTTGACTACTGTATGCATAACATGATATTTTTAAACATGAACCATTAGAAGATCACCACATTTGTTATGTGCAACGTTGGTTTAATTTGGCACATACACCAATGTTCTAAATGGTTGAAACACTTCTTAACCTTAAGAGTCCTAAATACTATGATTTATTACGCAAAATCCTCTCCCCAAGCGCATGCTTCCACATTGATTTTGGATGACGTCATCGATCGAGCTAATTATGTGGGCATTACATTGCTACCCGGGCAAGCTCTTGTGTATTAGCTCAGTTAGGAGCGCATGTGGGGCGTGCAAAAGGTACGCGGATCGAATCAGCGTCGGACCGCGGTGGTTTGTTTGTTCCAAATCCCTCAATGTTTCCCCATCCCCCTGATCCACACCAAAACATCTCCGCCTGGGGTAAAGGTTAAAGACCAAAAACGAAACTAGAGTTATGCATTGTATTGCATTCTTCTAAAGCTTTTTATCGTTAAAAACTAAAATTTGTAAAGTAAAATTTGTGAATTAAAGCAGCTACCGTGTTTTATCATACTTTTTTATTTGTCTTTATAACATTTGCAACAATTATTCATGATGGTCAGCAACAGTACAGGATTTTGTAACGGAAATCCACCCATGCTTTTATACTGAAGATGATTGACAAACTTGCCTCTGGAATGGATTCAACATTGTGGAATTATTGAAGAAATGCCCCTTTATCATATTCAAGAACATCATAACATTTCTAAAATAGTCGTTAAGTAGCCATCTTGAATTTTTCATAATGAGTACAATTAATCCAATACATGTACCTAACCCAATACTAAAACCTACTAGTAGGTTTTAGAATAATTTCGTATAAATAAGATGAGAGCAACATCTACATTATGTTTCTAGGTTATATTTCATGCTGGAAACAACTTCAGAATAATAAAATAACTACTGTATATAGGATTCCAAGGCATAACGTTAGTCAAAACAGACACCTAAATAACGTGTCCTAGTTAGGTGTTCAAAAGTTATGTGATTTTATCAATTCCAAGATGGCCGCTGGCATAAAATAACCACCGTATTACTAGATTCCTGTCATAAGGTTAGTCAAAAAAAGATACCTCAATCTTGTCTCCGGGTTAATATGTCCAGAAGTTATGTGATTTTCTAAATTCCAAGATTGCTTCTGGAGGCCATTTTGGATATTACTACAAAATATATGCTGCAGAACAGTCTTAAGAATGGGTCATTGCTTGAGAATAAGTGTTTATGGGTACTTTGTGATGCTTGGTTTCCTGTTAAAACATTCGTAGGGGCTCATTTCCCCCAATATAACACTGTTATTTTATGGGAAAATGTCAAACTTTCTGGCAACACTGTTTGCCTCTGTCAAAATTACCGAAACTTTTTTTTTTATTATTTAGGTAAAGCAATACCTAGTCTAGCCACACTGATAATAGAAATTTTTAAAAAGCACCACTTTGGGGTTTACAGCTCCTTGAACATTGCTATATTTCAGGAAAAAAATATTTACAAAAAACACCCCTATTTCAAACAATGGTATAACCCAAGTAGGCCATGATGGTTGTTTGAGAACTGCATTTCTAGAAAGCTTATGTGTTGTAGATCATGTGGTGTGACTGTCAAGTTCTACCTCTACTTTCCCTACATATGGTGAATCTTAAAAGTTTGAAATATTTTAGCCTTATAAAAGTGCTGAAATAGGCCAAAACGTGTCATTTTGTTATTTTGGCCGTTGCTATGGTAACGAAGGTCCAGCGGTGACCTAATTTTTTTTATTTTTATAGACTTTGACCAATGCTGCACCCTGACATTAAGAAAAAATAAAAATAATTTTTTTTGAAGTCTGCCAACATTTTTTGATTTTCTTTGATTGGTACGCAAAGTTGCTCTTAAATGTTTCATAATTTGGCATTTATAGGGCATTTATAGGTTATATATTTTACACGATTTAACGGTTTACACCAATTTAAAGCTCAAATCCCTGATCTTAGGATATAGGCAGCCTGTCGTACCTAAGATATATAGATATCATTGGCCCGTAGCGGGGAAGATGCCGCGGTGGCGGTCAACCCCCACAAAAGTGATTGTTTTTCAGCAGAAGACATCTTGATCTTCAATAAAAAAACAATGATTTGAATGAACCAGTTTGCTCTGATAGTGAACAAAATTAACACGAACTTGACCTAGCAATAGGGAACCACCAATTGCTGCATTTGGAAGTGTGGAGTGTTTATGACCTGTTGCACTGTACAGCAAGCCAGTAAAAGAATAGTTTGCCATATTTACTATAGTTAAACATCTATTAGCCTCATTAGGTCAAAGGTCAGGGAAACTATACCACCAATGAGTCGTACACACACGAGTGGTGTTTTACTGCTTTGGTTAGAAAAATGTCCATTCAAAGAAGGTGGTCACACCCTTTTGGTAATGGTATCATCATGCAAAGCATCTGATAGCAAACAAAGTAAAAGCATGTTGTTTTTTCTTTTAGAAATTTGTATCCCTGATATGTTCATGGTACGTTCCATCATAAATACTGAAAATGTAGACCTACTGCAGCAAAACAGCAATATAGTTATATTGTCTATTAAGCAATTGCATATATGAAAACTTGCATTGGGAACGAATCACGGAAGGGCAAAACGACGTAGGAACCAATCGTAAAACGGACAAATGAGGATAAAAGAGGACAACAGAGAAAGAGAAACAAAATAGGACAACAGTGGAAAAAGGGGACAAAAGAGGACAAAAGAGGATAAAGAGAACAAAATAGGACACAAGAGTACAAAAGGGGACAAAGAGTACAAAAGGGGACAAAGAGTACAAAAGGGGACACACGATGATAAAAGAGGACAAACGAGGACTAAAGAGGACAATCGACTAGACAAAAGAGAACAAAACATTAATTGGACACAAGCAACGAGCAAGGAGCAACAATGATAGGATGCCGCGACCACCGTACGAACGAAACCACTCGCAAGTTGCGAATGTCAACAGACATACAGAAGCATTAAGAACATGTATGTATGAGTCTGCCAAATGGATATAATTCATATAATTCAATAAATAGGTTTAATGCGTAACAATTCTGTTAGCTATCCATTATTTGTCAATGAGCTTCAATAATAAAGACTTGTGCGGTTGAATGCACATCCCACGATTCACGCTATTCATATAATTTTGGAACGTGAATTTGTACCATCTGGAACAATTAACAGTACAAATTAAAACATGATATGGAAATACTGAAGTGTATAGGCCTTCGGGGTCAGACAAGGTTCCCATTAAAGCGAATCTATAATATTCTTTTGAAACAATAGAAGCCTAATTTTTATTCCCATTGTGACAATACTAATTGCTTTTTGTTAGTTGGAGTACGTATTTGTTTGTTTATTTGTTTGTTTACACGGTCAGTACTCAGTCCGTGCGGAAACCTGATTGAGTCCTGACGGCTAAGTCGTTTGAAGCAATACAATCTTTTCAATTCAATATTTATTTTCCATCATATCAATAAGGACAAAATACAATGACAATTTAACAAGTAATATGATGGAGGAGGAACAACTACAACAAGGGTATTTTTTCCCGGTGAGCACCAGTTCGACCCGGTGGCGTATAGCCAGGTTTTTCATGTAACTTTTTGGTGGACAAGTTAACTTGGACACCATAGCTTTCAAAAGTGGTTGTAATAAAATGCGAAAATACCGCCAAATTCAGTTATTCAGTGCGAAATTAATATTTTAATGATATTTTATATTAAATATGTCTATTACCGTAAATAAAATGGTGCTTTAATTGACAATGTAGCCTTTAAATAATAAATATCACATTTTAATGTTCGATTTAGTTTATTGAGTTTTCAAAAGTGGTTGTAATAAAATGCGAAAATACCGCCAAATTCAGTTATTCAGTGCGAAATTAATATTTTAATGATATTTTATATTAAATATGTCTATTACCGTAAATAAAATGGTGCTTTAATTGACAATGTAGCCTTTAAATAATAAATATCACATTTTAATTTTCGATTTAGTTTATTGAGTGGATAAACCAGAGAGTCACAATGATGTATATCTGTTGTAACTCTCCAGTTTGTAATGAGAACGTGTAGTCTAGCGGTTGCGCCCTTCGCTTGCCACGCGGAGGACCTGAGGTCAATTCTGCTGGGAGCCACATCTTTTTTTGTATAATACATTGGTACTTTTTGATGTTCCATTATATTAATTACTTACAATATCATTAATTTGTTTATTAACGAGACTCTTTTTTTTATCTATTAATATTTTTTTATTTTTTTGTTTAATGAATATAAATTATCACGATTTTCTTTTTTTGATTCGGCTGTTGTGTTGTGATGTTCGTGATTTATTTTTACAAAACGATTGACTATTATAATAATTATCCTGGCGCCCCGGGAAATCCAAGTTATTTTGTTGCATTTTTAACATTGGAATTTAAATTAAATTATAAATGATGATATTTTTTCTTTCAATTTTTTTTCTCTCCATAAACTTCACCACATATCGCTCACATAACGTCTCGGTGATTTCCTTCCAGAAACAACACACTAGTGATCCTCTTGCCGACTTCCACAAAATTCAACAGATCCATTCCAAGTCTTCTCATCCTTTTGACACTAAAACACTTGTCCACCCAGTTTTTTAGAAGACCTTGTTTTAATTGCCGTCGAGTAAGAAAATGACGGGGGGGGGGGGGGGGGGGGGAGGGGGTTAGAGCCCGGTTTAGAGGCGTTGCGTCCCCATACCGGCGTGAAAAACCGCAATTTCCAACTAATTTGCATGTCTTCCTTTCTCCTTTCTGTCCGTTTCCTTTCCCTTTTCCCTTTCCTTCCCTTTCCCTTTTCCCTTTCCTTCCCTTTCCCTTTTCCTTTCCCTTTTTCCTTTCCTTCCCTTTTCCCCTTTCCTTTCCTTCCTCTTCTTCCTTTCTTTCCCTTCCTTTGCCTTCCCAATTTTCTGCTTAGTTCCCGATTTCCTGGTGAAATTATTTTTCAGGGGGGGGGGGGGGGGGGGCTACGCTACTGGCCACGTGGAAGCAGCATCATGATATTTTTGGGTTTTGTTTTGTTTTTTTGATTAAGATTTAAGTTACTGTTAAAACATAATATTGGTTTTGGGTTTCGATTAAACTATATGCTCTTGATTTTTTGTTTTTCTTACAAGCAAAGTATAGTATTGTCTCAGTATTGTACACAATATGATATTGACAATTAATTCATTAATTTAATTTATGGTATGGCAAATACGATATGTGTGTATTAAACCTATAGGCCTACATGATAATAATAAATAGTAATAATAAATATACACTGAGCTCAAAAATACAAACGTGTAATACTATAACTAGTGAATATACAACTTAAATGACTTATAAAACGACAACATCCACTATAATTAAGGCTGCAAGTAGGTTGTGATTTTTCTTTTTAATTGGCTAATGCTTGTAGCTATGTTTTATATAATTTGGCAAACTATTCCACACCTTTGGCCCTGTGATCAATAGCCCTTTTGTCTTATGTATGCCTACTTGATAGTTATCTTTATTTAGAACATCTTTGTGGTTCGTAAAAATACCGGTGAATAATTTTGGTAGCATTCCATGTTTGTACTTATACATACATATAGTTACTTAATTCTTGTACATGTTGAAGACATTTAATGTGTTATATTTTTCAAATAGAGGTTTTGATGCGCTTAGGTAAGAGCTATTTGATATAATTCTTAGTGCCCTTTTTTGCAAATGAAATGCTTTGTTTAAATACTCTTTAGGAGCATTTCCCCATAATAATATACCGTAATTAAGATAGCACAAGACCATAGAACAATACAGCTGATACAATACGTGTGTTGGTAAAAAGTATTTAACTTTGTTTAAGACCCCTATGTTTCTATGATCTACACGTATTATTAATCTGTTTCTTCCATGTAAGATTTTCATCAATTGTAATACCTAAAAACTTTGTTTGACGCGCACGAACAAGTTTGGTCCCATCAAGGTAAATGTTGTGTTGATCATCTATATTCCTTGTTTGATAAGATGTCCCAAAGTACATTGGTCTTTTTGGGCGCCCGCTACGGCGGGAGCCCTGTATTGTCATGGGTTTGCGAAAACTTGCACAATTTAGTATTTCTAGATATTATAGATGGAGGCTGCCATGTTTACTGATGGTCTCTTACTAATATTTACGTAACATTGAAATGGGAAGTTGCAGTGTGCGAATTCTATCGGCGTTTACGAACCATAGACGAGGCTGAATATCACGCTCGGTATTATAAGGATGGAGATAGTCACGCTCGGTTGCATTCACGATACGAATGTGTCCAGTATCTCAGCTATAATGCTGCCTGCATAGATGTATTATAATAGCAAATCTAGCATTGCATGTACGTTGTACAGGGCATTGAGAGGTGTGTGGGGGTTGTGGCGGTGTACAGTTGGAGTTTACACATTCCGCTATTCAATGTCAACTCATCTGTATACTGACTGGTTTATTTATGAATTAGTACATGTATATATCAGTGGGTTGGCTTTGGTAGTTTGGTACGTCGTGGGTATTATAAACACCAGGAAAGTTGGAGTCTTCAATTCCAAACTGCTGAGTTCTCTTTTAAACTTTCGCTAGTAATAATAGGATTAAGTCGCTTTTAAAATGATTACTTTATACATCAATCACATTGAATGATGAATAAATGATGTGATGATTTCATAAATCATTAATTAATTGACTATTGTCAGATATAATAATATTAATTGATTGATTGATTGATTGACTGATTAATTGATTGATCGATCGATCAATACTAAAAATAATAAATGAATTCATGAATATATAGATTAATTAGATAATCCTTCAATTTGATTAACAAGTCGTTTAATTTAATTAATCGATTAATTTTAAAATTCAATTAATAGAAATAGTTAAAGAATTATAGATAATACATAAATATATGAATAATGTAAACATCCTATCTAGAGCTTAACGGGTTCGCCGGCGGACAAGTTTAAGACTCTTTCGTCAGGATTAGCTCTGACTTCTTCAGGACCAAATTATTATAATATAATAATCTATCTTACAATCCTATCTAGATTTATCTATTTAATATATTTGTAATTAATCAAATGAAGCATGTTCATTTGAGCGCCCATTCCTTTTAAAGGAATTTTTATTAGCATTGAGTGACAGTTTATTTGCTTTGAACCAGTTGCATACCTCACGGAGCTCGATATTTAAAGTATCACGTAACATTGACAGATCATTATGACTATAGAGAACGGTGGTGTCATCCGCAAATGGTATAAAAGATAAAAGTGTGGATGTGTTACAAATATCATTCATATATATTATAATAATAAATAATAATAATAATATAATTTATATAGCGCCTAATATCCATTTACAAAGAAATGTTCAATGGCGCTGTAGAGTCAAGTGCTATGCACTGTATGCTTTCGAGAAGAGATGAGTTTTTAGTTTCTTCTTTAAAATGTTGACATTCGGGGATGACTTAATGTCCAGTGGTAATGAGTTCCATAGAACAGGTGCAGCTGATGAAAAGCAACGGCGACCGTACGTAGCGAGTTTCCATCGTGGTACTTCAAGGAGTAGTTTGTTGTTGGAGCGAAGGTTGCGGCATGTACGTCGATAATGGACAAGATCTGCAAGATATTGTGGAGCAAGTCCGTTTAAGGCTTTATAAGTTAGGAGCAAGATCTTGAACTCAATTCTGGATGATATTGGCAGCCAATGAAGCTGCTTGAGTGCAGGAGTGATATGGTCGAACTTTTTTTGTGCGGGTAATGATTCTAGCGGCCGTATTCTGTGCACGTTGAAGAAGATGAAGATGTGTATCTGGGATACCATACAACAAGGAATTACCATAGTCAAGTTTTGATGAAACAATAGCATGAACAATAGTAGAACATGACTCGTTAGTGAGGTACTTTCTAATATGACCAATTTTCCTGAGAAAGAAGTAAATTGAACGGCACGTAGACGAGACATGTTGATGGAAAGAGAAAGTATCATCAAAAGTAACACCAATATTCCTGGCCTGTTTGGCAGGCGTAACTGAACAGGAGCCGATGTTGATAGAGTTGAAAGGCATTGGAGAGCGGTCAAACTTAGAGTGAATGTAAAGAACTTCTGTCTTAGAATCATTGAATTTCAGTTTGTTCTGCGTCATCCATTCCTTGATTTGAAGAACACCGCTCTGAATAATAGTGGTCCGAGTATTGACCCTTGAGGTACACCGCAGGATATATTTAATTTAGAAGATACTATACCATTATAGTGAACATACTGTTTTCTATTGTATAGGTAATTTGAAAACCAATCATACGCAACACCTCTGAAACCATAGTGATATAATGTATGCAATAAAATGGTATGGTCGATGGTATCGAACGCTTTATTAGATAGATCCATGAAAATACCTACATTATACATTCCCTCGTCTATTTTCTTAGTCAAGTCATTAACAACATCTAACTGCCATAAGTAGAATATTTTTGACGGAATCCATATTGTTTATCATACAAAATAGTATGTTTACACAGGAAATCATAGCAGCGATTATACACAATACTAAAGTCTTGGATAAACAGGGTAATACAGATACAGATCTATAATTTCCAAATATTTGTGGATTATCTTTCTTATAGATAGGTACAAATTGAGCTATTTTCAGGCACTACACCATTACTTAACGATAAATTGATTAATAGTGTAAGAGGATAAGCTATTTCCTTTGATATCTTTTTTTATTAAATCCGATTTAATATGATCATGACCCGCGCTCTTGTTACTACCAAGTTTAGTTATTATTGTTATTATTTCTTCATCATTTGTTGGTTTAAAAAAGCAGGTTGAACTGATGTTCTCATTAAGAGAAGATGAGTAATCGTTTCCAATGTGACTGATACTTGAAGCTAAGGATGATCCTATATTCGCAAAGTATTTGTTGAATTGCATTGCGATATCATTATGACTGGTGTAAGTTTCGTTTCCGGATACGATTTTTTTTATTGGGGGGGGGGGTCTTTGTTTTTCTTCTAATAATAATTGAATTTAAAACTTTCCATGTATTTCTCATGTTGTATTTTTCTTTTTCTAGCAAATCGCAAAAATAGCTTTGTTTTGCAAAGCATAGAGTATAGAGTTTAGTTTATTTCGATAACTTTTGTACTTATCAATATTTGCTCCAGTAGGTTTCTTGATTGATTTCTTATACAGTATATTCTTTTTTCGAATCGATTTTAAGAGCCCAATTGTAATCCAAGGTGATTTGGGTTTTAACTTTTTACTCCATGCAAACTGTTGAATTTGTCAATAAATTTGACATGCTTTGTTTGGGTCATCAGAGGAACAAACGGAATCCCAATCGACTTTGCTCATTTCTGTTTTAAGAAGCTCAATATTATCATCACTATACTGGCGTACATCTTTTTGAGTTGGATTGGAATAGGTTCTGTTATACACTCTTAAATCAGTAGTAATAAATACCGTATTGGCATGTGATCACTGATATCTGTCATTATTATACCAGAAGTTTGATGAGCCAGGGAGTTTCTGAATATATTATCTATCAGGGTTGCTGATGTAGATGTGATTCTGGTTGGTTTAGTGATGCTAGGATACAATGAATGTGATGTAATGATGTTTACAAACTCGTTTGTCGGAGTGTGAACATCTTCATTCAATAGATTTATATTAAAATCACCCATTATATACACAAATTTTATTTTCATTTTTGTGTGTGATGTTTGAAAGCAAATGATCAGCAAATAGATTAAATTTACATCCTCATCTGGCGGTCTGTACATATTACCGACAATTATATTTTTTTTATCCACAATCAACACTATCTGGACATTTTCCTTTTTCAATCAGATCATTACGTAGTTTATATTTAAGATTTTCCTTTATATACAAACACACTCCACCACCTCTTTTTCTTGTTCTATTTTTGAATTCAAGGTTATACCCACTTAAGTGAAAATATTCTTGAGGCGTGTCCCTCAGCCAGGTTTTGACCAGACCAACAATCTGAAAGTTAACACTAAAGCGTGTACAAAGTCTGTTAAGGTTGCATTGTTTCGGTAAAGACTTCTAATGTTAATATTCAACAGTGATAAATTAGTGTCAGATATATCCTGTAGAGTTGTTAATTTATCATCAGTATAATAAGATGAAAAGCTATTCATATTAAATTATTACCTTCTTCTATGTCGTATTGAAGCTCAGTTGGGTCAAACAGTAAGTGCCGCTCAAAGTTGTTTGAGCTGTATTCAATTAGTACATTATTGTCTTCATACATTGTGTATAACCCAAGCAGGAATTCTCTTTCATCAATTATATGATTGAACGGCAAGTTTATATTATCATTACAAGAAATACAATACCAATTCATAGATACATTAGTTTTCTTAAACTCCTTATTTGTCAAATTACTACAACACTTATGGACGTATTTGTTACATAAAGTACATTGCAACTTCCTATGATTTTTGTAATGCTTGTTATACACTGAACAACAAGAAGACATTACAAAAGCACACCCATCCCCACACAAAAAATGAAAACAGTATAAGAACCACACAAACTTAAGCGGGTTTAAATAAAGTTTGTAGATGGCTCAATACTAGCGAATAGGCCCAATCAATTTATATTCACGTTTTAAGTGACTAACCATATAAACTTTGTTTTCACAGATACGTAGTGAGATAATGAGCACGATAACAGTTTGCAACTTTTAAGCTTTGGATTGAATACAAGTTCCGGCAAAAACAAAAACCGAAGTTATGATGAATTGGGGTCCTTTGGGAATAAGTTTGGCGTGTGAGGGTAGCATAATTTATAATTAAAATGAAAGATAATCTCTTGTACTTTGCTCAGGATATTGCAAAATAATGATTTTCGATTGTACCGAAAATGTGTCACGTGGATGAACACACATGCTCAGAGGCGGTCAGAAGGCGAGCGTCCGGGCTAAAATACGGGTGGCGCTGTTTAAATGATCATGTCGTAAAATCTAATTGGAAGGGGGATCTGTTCTTGACGATTTTATGAAATTTTAATATTTGTTTGTTAGAATAAAGCATTCGAGAGATTCCAAAAAGAGTTACTAAGGACCCCAAATCGCGACTCTTTTAGCTCTATTTTACACGTAATCCAATGGGAGTGCTGCGCCCCCTTAAGGGGGGTGTGGACTCTCAGGTACAGCCTCCGTAAAACTACCGTAACTTCTTCAATATTCATTTAATCTTTATAAACGTATACAGTTTTTTGCAGAAAAGGGTTCAATTAATCCAACCATGATAATGAAATTGACCATTTTGGAAAAAATATATAAAAAACATGTTTTTTGACCCATTTTAGGTTCTGCAAAGATAACTCAAAATATATTTTGTTAAATTTTGTCAAACTAGTTTTATGATAATCGTGATATCAATACCCGGGGTGCTTTTTTTTTTTTTAGTATCTTTTTTCTTTTTTGAGTTATAGACCAAAAAGTGCCCAAAAATATGATTTTCATGATTTTGGAGGTAAAAAAAAAATCACATTGTTGGCACTTTTTGGTCCATAACTCAACAAATAAATAAGATTTAAAAAAAACAAAAAACAGTAATGCTATCAGGATTATCATAAAACTAGTATGATACAAATAATGGAAAACCATTGATGCTGACAGTTATCAAGCGTTATTAATCAATAGCTGACTTAATAAAAGAAGATTTGGGGATGATGTGGTAACTGGTCGTCAAGGTTGCAACTTTTTAAGCTTTGGATTGAATACTTCCGTTTTGTCAATTATTGTATGTATATATTATGAACGCACCGTCGGGTAGACGAGTGCCACTGTTGTAAAAGTGTATGTTCAAACAAATAAATAAATAAAAATAAACTTCAGTCTAATGACGCACTCAAAATGATACAAATAATGGAAAACCATTGATGCTGACAGTCGTCATCAAGCGTTGTAAATCAATGCAATTTCCTTATCTTCATAAAAGAAGATTAGGGGATGATGGTGTAACTGGTCAAATTTAGCATATTTTATATATAGGGCAACAAGTGTAAACAAAGACCCTGGCTCAAATAAGATTATCTTTAATAGACACAGAATAAATCAATATGTCTACAATATTGGAGTATTCTTGGTAAAATGAATATGACATGAAAAGGGGAATTATAATTCAATAGATGTAAAGAGATCAGTGGTTGATATTAGGTCATATACTCATAATACTATTGATAATAAAATTGTATTTAAGTGATATTGATGGGTGCACTACACTAAATGGGGTATCCCCTACCCTTAAGTCGGTGTTTAAAGCTAGAATCGGAAAGTGTGCATCCCAAAATCCTCAATTAAAAAAGACTTGACAGTAATACAATTCCGTAAATGCCTATGATTTTTGATTAATTATGATTAATGGGACATCACCTACATGCACCCTGACTATAAACTGTGAATATCATCTAGATAAATTTTGATAGATCTTCCAAATTTGTGCTTTTACTGGAAACATTGCCGATTACGGCGATATTTTCAAGCCCGTCAGAGAGGTAGTCAACTCCATGGGCGTATTTTGGAAAATCGAGCAGGCTCACCTACCTATTTTCTTCACTTTTTGGTGAGAAAATGTGATCATCTTTAAGAAAAAAATCACTCTACAAGGTCCAAGTGCGCAATTTAGTGGTCTAAAACAGAGTTTTATATCAGTGTTTTTGTACATATCCCTATATGGAGCCCTATTTAGTGGTGTGATCCCTGATCTCGACTTGAATATTATTAATGATATTTCGTATATATGCAATAAGCAATTTATGCTCGCGTAAGTGTATAGATAATTGCTATGATTAAATAGAAAGCATCACTTAAAACCAATTGGAAACTCTACTTGACAGATACTATGAAATATGTTTGTATGGTTTAAATACAGGCATCACTGAAAAACAACACTAGAGTTATGCAATTGTATGTTTTTGACAAACATTATTTACACATTTTAAACGTGTAAAGAACCCATACATTTCTAAATCATAAAATTCACGTTTTATAAACAGTTGGAATGGTTACATTGACCAAGGCATGTGTAAAGTCTTTGCATTGACAGTATATGCAATATGTTCCAATTGTTAAAGTACATCACATTATATTATTAATAATCCCATTGTTTATGCAACTGTAGGCCTATATAGCCTAATTAACAATCAGTCTATTTTGAGGATGACCTCGTTTTTCTGGGCGAGAAATCCTTATCTCCGTGCACGTCACATGGTTTGGATTCGGAATATAATCCTGGAGATTGGTTAGAGAGTGTATAGGCACTCTGGCCGTCTTTCCTGGTACAGAAGTTGACACAAGCTATGTGTTTCGGACCAAGATAAATAACGTGTAGTATTTAGTCCTGTCATTAAAAAACTCAACAACAAGTCATCAATAAATATTCACTCTCGTTCCCTGAACGATTTAACATCTATTAGTATCGATCGGAACAATATGCACACATTATCCATTGTACGCGTGGGTTCGAGTTTAGTTGTATAAAAACACTGGGCGGAGAAGTTATTTCAATTATCACACATAGTAAAATCAATCGGACACGGTGAATGTATGTGTTAATATAATATGTTGAAATGTTAGAAGTATTTACACTTTCACCGTGCCATCTCGTTTTTAACGTTAGTGTCACAACAGCCACTACAAGGGCTATGCAGTGTTGTCGCATGAGACTACCAATTTCCCTACTAATCATGCTAATCACCGCTCTATTCAAACATGCCATGTCATACAGGTGCTATGAAACACATGTATATTATCAGTTCTTATTCGACATTTCAATAGAAGATAATCCCTTATACTAGAAAATTCGGTTACACTCGGACACGAAAACAATACAAACTTGATCGAAAAAAGATTGAATAGCTTAAGAGCATATAAACAATGATGCTGTCATCCTTATGGTGGATAGTTAATGATATCAAATGTCATAGATGTTTTTAGAGACCGACAACTTACCCATCAACTTCGAATGATCTATCTGATATATCATTCCGTCCACTGGGTGCATAGTCCCACGTTATATCCGCAATGCCTATATAAAATACCCGATCTGCAGAGTGGCCCACCGATATCAGGCAATACACACAGTAGAAACTAAAAAGTGTAACTAAATTCATCTTTTCACAGATCTTTGTCACACCTGTTTGGAGTCAATTTACATCGGTCACTGCATCGAACTTAATGAACGGGTTTACCTAGCACATGTCAAGTACCAATACATGATGGTGGCGCTGTGCAGTACGCGTGCAATATAGACCTGAGACTACATGACATTGTAGGGCTGCAGATCAAATGTCTGAAATCACTGAACCATTAAAAACGGTATATGTTCTATTTTTTTGCATACATTTCAAAAATTGACAGTTCAAAGTTTACTGTCGTGATTTTTACAAAATTAAAAATGAGCATTTAAGAAATTACAGCCTCATTAACATATCATTTTCATATTTTAAAGTTCCTCGACTTTGTTGCAACAAATAGCTATATCTACCTTGGTAAAAATAACGTATGATCATCGGATCATTACCCATTCAGGTCAGATATCATTCAACAATACACGGAAAACTTAAACTAGTCAGACACAGGCTGGACTTAAACTAGTCGAGCAGGCTAGTCAAGCCTGCTGGACTAGCTTAAACTAGTCATTGAGCAGGTTAGTCAAGCCTGCTGGATAGGTTATGGCCGACTTGACTAGCTTAAGGTTAGTCCGACTCAGCCTCACTAGCTTGATTTGTTCTGTTGGACTAGTCTGTTGCTGGACTAGCTATGTTAGTCAAGCTGGCTTGGCTAGCTTTAGGTTAGTCAAGCTGGCTGGACTAGATTTAGGTTAGTCAAGGCACTGAGATAAAATATCAATGGCGGCATGCAGATAAGACGTACGTCATCGCCGGTCCGGTTTTGCTAGCCAATCCAGACGTAATTTGTCGTAGTTATTTCATTGTGTGGCCATATTGTGTACATCACAGTGTTTGCCAACATCTGTAGACTATTTTATGCTACATTTGTTTGTTGACTAGCTTTAGGTTATTCAAGCTGGCTGGACTAGCTTTAGGTTAGTCAAGGCACTGAGATAAAATATCAATGGCGGCATGCAGGTAAGACGTACGTCATCGGCGGTCCGGTTTTGCTAGCCAATTCAGACGTATTTTGCCGTAGTTATTTCGTTGTGTGGCCATATTGTGAACATCATAGTGTTTGCCAACATTTGTAGACTATTTTTTTGCTACATTTTGTTTGGAATGACGACTCGGAGTAGGAAAAAACTAACTGTAAAGAACGACGGTAGCGCGGGCATTTCGAACGCTAACGGGTCAGTCCACTACAGCTAACACTGTAGCCAGCAGCCCCGCCAACAACATGGTCAATACGAGTGCTATTGAACAGACAGCAGAGCAATCACCCGTGGCGAAACCAAGTATTGCTACGCAACGTGAACAATTTGAGTCAGGCGAGATCTACTATATGGTTTGAGCTGGACTAACCTTACGTTAGTCGAGCAAAGCCGGACTAACCTTACGTTAGTCAAGATGGACACCATCTGGACTAACTTAAAGCCTAGCCTAAACTAGTCGAGCGACTAGCCTAAACTAGTCGAGCGACTAGCCTAAACTAGTCCAGCGACGGACGGACTAACATCAAGCTAGTCGAGCGACTAACTTAAAGCTAGTCCAGCAATGCTGGATTAGGCTAAAGCTAGACAAGATGAGCACCGTCTGGACTAGCTTTAAGTTAGTCAGGCTGACCAATTTAGGTTTTCAGTGTAAGGTTCATAAGCGACCATCAAAAACCCGTCTGATCTCACTCTACCATGTTTACTCGATTATACATTATATTGGTGTATTCGCACATATTTATTTGATGTTCTGACCACTGCAGTTAACTATCCTACCTGGAGTCAGGATGACTCTACCTCCAGAGTCTAGTTGACTCCCCTCTGGAGTCTAAGTGACTCCCCCTCTCGAGTCTATAGGTGACTCCTAAAATGGAGTCCAGCCACCATGTGACTCTATGTCAAAAGTAACTCTATTTATAGAGTCATGTTACTCTATTTAAGAGTCCTGAACGAATGACTCTGCATGGAGTCAGGATGACTCTACCTCCCCTCTGGAGTCTGGAGTCTAAGTGACTCCCCCTCTCGAGTCTATAGGTGACTCCTAAAATGGAGTCCAGCCACCATGTGACTCTATGTCAAAAGTAACTCTATTTATAGAGTCATGTGACTCTATTTAAAAGTCCTGAACGAATGACTCTGCATGGAGTCATCATTCAGGACTCCCCAAAGGAGTCACACGACTTCCTAAATGGAGTTACTTTCGCCATAGAGTCACATGGTCATGATGGTGGCTGGACTCCATTTTAAGAGTCACCCAGACTGTTGTACTAAGGCGCATTAGCACAGAAACACATAAATAAAACTAATTTCCATAAGCACACACGAACATAAGCTTGGTCCTGAAAATGTCATAAGACTTCAGGAGTTCAGATGGTATGGCATCTTTTTCTGGAACTTTGTTGATGTCACCCCCCCCCCCCCCCCCCCCCTCCACTCACACACGATACCCACCCCATTTCCCCCAAAACGATCGAACTGTTGACTGACCAGTGTTAATTTGACATCATAATTAGCTACGTCTGAAATACCTCATTTTAAACCAATTCATGGTAATTTTAAGCAATTTTGATAATTAAAGCAACACTTTTCGCGCGCTTTGCAGTGCATGCAATAGGCCATACACACTACAAAATACACGTTTTTAAATGTTGGCCACCATTTGGATGATCCAATCAACTTGGGACTTTTACAGCGTTTACAATAGATAGCATCTACCAGTTTGTGGTGGTTTTAACGACATTTCTGATTTGCATCTAATTTGCATACTGAAATATTCGAAAAGTCATTTTGGCTCTATCATTTTAACGCTTTTCAATGATTCAGACATTGTGGCTGAACATGATACCTAAATATTATACAGTTCTTTTCACTTTTCTTCTTTATATATTGTTTTTTGGGGGCAAGAACGACATTGCTGGCCGTTCAAAAAGGCATGTTTTGCACATAAATGAAATATTAGATGTTACATCAATCATTTGGTACAAAACAGTTTGTGTATAGTTTGCTTGGAATACTGTATAAAGGCTATGTTAGTTTTCTTGAAATACTGATTTTAGCAATCTCATTTTGAAAAAAAGTGAAAATTGAGATTTTTCTTAGGCATAGGCCTACATGTATTTCTTCCCAAAGCATGCAATTTAAAACGTTTTCTTTCCTACTCGAGGGAAAATATATTCAATGGAATACATCTCATGCATGCAATATTTCAAGGAAAAATGGAAATAAACCAAACTGACTATTTTAAGGCAAGAAAAGAAGATTTTTGATATTATATTATTTTCAACTGTAAATTCATCCCCTGGCAACTAACTGTCTTCTTGAATGTGTAACACCTGTTTGTATCATGGATGCTCCCATTAATGCCTTATTCTTTTTCCACCAATTGCTGCACTTGGAAGTTCTGATAATGGCAAATGTGGAGTGTTTATGACCTGTTGAACTGTGCCCCGTTTTTAAAAAATAATTTTCCCACATTTGTTCTTGCCATCCACCGTTTACTTCCCAAAATCTTGATGCTGGATAATCTTGGCAACAGAATTAACAGAGGACTTGTGCTATTATCAGTTATATTGAATGGCTTTGAGGGTGACGTGATACAAGAATTTATCACTTAGTAGCTATAAATAGATACAAATGCTGTAATCTGATTGGTACATAGCCATTTAGCAACCACGCAATATATAAGCGTATTGCGTTTCTGTTCCAACAACGCAATATATTTGGTATTGCGTTGTTGGTTGAATAATAGCTCTGATTGGTTAAATAGAGATTTGGGTTGATCCATTATCATTTGTAGGGGTTGGTGGTGGTGGTGGTGGTCCCCAGCCCAACCCCCTAAACATATTTATTGCGCACTAAAAACATTTCGGAACACAAAACACTGGGAACCATAAAAATGACAACTGGAACCACCAAAAAGACAGGTCAACCCCCACATCCCCTACCCCCCCTTCCCCTCGCACCCATGATAACCCAACATCTACGGCCACCCTATCCATCTGTGGTGAATAAGGAAGGGGGTGAGTTGACAAAATGGCCTTTTTTGGTGGTTCCCAGCGTCATGTTGGGGTTCCCAGTGTTTTGGGTTCCAGGATGTTTAAGTGCTCAATAAATATATTTTGGGGGTTGTGCTGGGGTGTATAGTGAATAAGGAAGGGATGGGTGACAACATGTCTTTTTAGGTGGTTCCCAGTGTTATTTTGGTGGTTCCCAGTGTTTTGGGTTCCAAGTTGTGTAAGTGCTCAATAAATATATATTTATTTGTGGTGAATAAAAAGGGGGTTTGTTGACAAAATAGCATTTTTTGATGGTTCCCAGTGACATCTTGGTGGTTCCTAGTGTTTGAGACACTGGGAACAACCAAAATGACACTGGGAACCACCAAAATATCATATTTGTCAATCCTCCATCTCATACCGCCCTTCCATAACCCAACACCAATAACCACATGTGTACCCATCCACAAATGCCAACCCCTAACAAATCTTATGGTTTTAACCCCTCAAATGATAATGGATCAATCAAAAACTTGATTAATCCAATCAGAAGCTACTACGCAATACCAAATATATTGCGTTTTTCCTAAGTGATAAATTCGGTCTCCGGCCTCATGTGATATGGCACCCAACCATAGGTATCTTCCCGTATTGCGTTATCAAACAGGGGATAACTAATAGTATTGCACGAGCTATACAAATATTGCACTCGTCTCCGACTCGTGCACTATTTTTATAGCTCGTGCAATATATTCTTTTATCACTTAGTAGCTATAAATAGATACAAATGCTGTACTCTGATTGGTTATTAGGCATTTGGCAACTAAGCAATATAAAAACGTATTGCGTTGTAATTAACATTGCTAACAGGCGATATATCCCGTATTGCGTTGTTGGCAGAATAACAACTCTGATTGGTTAAATTGAGATTTGGGTTGATCCATTATTTTTATTTTTTATTTTTAGGGGTTATGATGGGGAAAAAAGGGTGACTGTAAGTGTTGGGTTATGGGTGTGCAAGGGAGGAGGAGAGGGGTTAATAAGATTTCTTTTTCGGGGTTCCCCGTATCATTTAGGTGATTCCCAGTGTTTTGGGTTCCAAGTTATTTAAGCGCTCACTGAGTATATGTCGGGGGTTTGGTAGTATAAGTGGAATAAGGAGGGGGGGGGGGGGGGGGGGTTGACAAAATGGCCCTCTTGGGTGGTCCTGAGCATCATTTTGGTGGTTCCCAGTGTTTTGGGTTCCAAGTTGTGTAAGTGCTCAATGAGGATATTTGTAGAGTTGGAATGAGTTGTGCTTAATAAGGTTGACATAGTGACCCATTATGGTGGTTCCCTGTGTCATTATGGTGGTTCCCTGTGTCATTTTGGTGGGTCCCAGTGTTTTGGGTTCCAGGTGGTTTAAATGGTCAATAGCTGGGTTATTGGTCATCAGGGATATAGTCAATGAGCTCAAGGGTGGGTTGACATACACAACTTGGAACCCAAAACAGTGGGAACCATCAAAATGACATTTTGTCAACCAATCTATTTATTTATCACAACACATCCCAATTTAAAAAACCCATGAATTGAGCACTTGCACCACTCGGAACCAACAAAACAATACGAACCACTGAGCAAAATAGACAATTTATTCAACCCAACCCCTCCTAATACACCACATCCTAGCACAGCCCATAACTATGTTATTTGGGTACTTAAACAACTTGGAACCCCAAGCACTAGGAACCACCAAAATAACACTGGGAACCACCAAAAAAGACAATTTATCAACCCCCTCCTAATTCATCATAATTTATCAATCCCCCTCCTAATTCATCATACCCAACATATATTTCTTTAACACTTAAACAACTTGGAACCCCAAACACTGGGCACCACCAAAATAACACTAGGAACCACCAAAAAAGAGAATTGTTCAACCCCCTCCTTATTCACCATATACCCCCTCCCAACATATATTTCTTGAACACTTAAACAACTTTGAGCCCAAAACACTGGGAACCACCAAAATTACACTGGAACCACCAAAAAGGCATGTTAACCCCCATCCCCTTCCAACCCATAATCCAAAACCTACCGCTACCCTATCCAATCCACCCATCACCACTACCACCAACCCCTGAAAATGATAATGGATCAACCCAAATCTCTATTTAACCAATCAGAGCTGTTATTCTGCCAACAACGCAATACAGGATATATCGTCCTGGTAGCAATCTGCCAACAACGCAATACAGGATATATCGTCCTGGTAGCACATGTACAGGATATATTGGGGATTTCCTAAGTGATAAATTCGTTATCCCCTGTTTGATAACGCAATTACGGTCGATACCTATGGTTGGGTGCCATATCACAATCGGCCTCCGGCCTCATGTGATATGGCACCCAACCATAGGTATCTTCCCGTATTGCGTTATCAAACAGTGGATAACTAATAGTATCACCCGAAAATAAGACATTCAATATTATAATTATTATTCATATAACAGACTGTTTTGATAAAACTAATAAGTTAGCCCGATCTCACATTCTCTGATCATAAAAACTCACGCGCACACAAAATATTGGACACCTGTATTTTTTGAATATTGGACGCACATCCGGGAACTGTGGTGCACAATAGTCAATACACCGTTTTATTGTACTGTTAAAAAGCCTGATATAAAAAAATAATAGAAATTATATGTGTAGGGGAGGATGGGGCAACTGGTCCGGGTAAGCATATTTCATGATATAAAAGCTTAAAGCTCGTGTAAATATTTATGGAATTGCTATGAAAATATCACCCATAACTGTCTACATATAACATATAATCAATGTTAAAATATATCCATAAAAAAGGCCAATTACCACTAGCTGAAAACTTTACTTGGCACGGACCAGTTACCCCATCATTGGGGCAACTGGTCCTATATGTTCCAACGGTCAGAATACACAGATACCATTGGCTTTCGACACTGTTGACCATGTCATTCTCCTAGAAAAATTGGAAGCCCTTGGTGTGTCCTCTGTTGATTGGTTCCGATCTTATTTGGGAGGCAGAACACAAATTGTCAATGTTAACCAGGTTGACTCTCCCCCTAATAACATTTCTTGTGGTGTCCCACAAGGCAGCATCCTTGGACCACTTTTATTTCTATGTTATGTGAATGACATGCCCATCAGTGTTGACTGTAAATTACTTTTATATGCTGATGACAGTGCCCTGATGTTCTCCGGCAAAGATCCTACCATTATTGCAAATAAACTTAGTCGAGAGCTTGAGTCTTGTCAACAATGGATGACTGATAATAAGCTTTCGTTACATCTGGGTAAAACCGAGGCCATCCTTTTTGGCACCAAAAGGAAACTCAAATGTGCCAATGAATTTTTGGTCACCTGCAATGGAAATACCATAACATGTTCCTCTTCGGTCAAATACCTAGGTGTAACACTCGACAGTTGTCTTTCCGGTGACTCCATTGCTTCAAACATAGTTAAAAAAGCCAATGGGAGACTTAAATTCTTGTATCGACATCAGGACTGTTTGAATATGAAAGCCCGCAAGACACTGTCCTCAGCTTTAATTATGTGTTATTTTGATTATGCCTGCTCTTCTTGGTACTCTGGACTTTCTCAAAAATTCAAAAAACAATTACAGGTTATCCAGAACAAAACTGTCCGTTTTATCTTAGGTGTTGGCCCACGCACTCACATTGGGCAAGATGAGCTTAATAAAGTCAGAATGCTCAACATCCAGGACAGAGTTGCCCAATTAAAACTTAACCATGTTTTTAAAATTTTTAACAATACGTCACCTGAGTATTTTAAGTCAAATTTTACACGAGTATCTTCATTTCATAATTACAGTACCAGGGGTAGCCCATTCAACTTTATTGTTCCTCACTCCAAAACCCATTCCAGTTTCACCTTTTGCAACACGGCCATCCATCACTGGAATTCTCTTCCAAACAACATCAAAGCCACTTCAAATTCCAATACATTTAAACAATTAGTCAGGAAGCATCTTGCTAGCCACTCTCACATTTGATTGTTTATTGTTTCCATTAGTCATTGTACTTTTTGTTTTCTTCCCTATTTCCCTTCAGTCTCTATTTTTATGTTGAGGACCCCAATGGAAATAAGCTATATATTTCTATGGCTTTCTTGGGCTATCCTTGGTACTCTTGTCCCATAATGTTATTTGTATGTCCTTATTGATGTTTCAAAAGTGCAATATTTTGTATGTCATTTTCTTTGTGTATCTTATGCTGTATTATAATGTATATATGTGCAATGTATGTTTGAGTACCAAATAAATTCAATCAATCAATCATTGAATGACAACACGAAAACTAGGCAGTATTTTCTTTACAAACACATTTCCATATTATTTAACGTGTAAAAAGGATACATGTCTCATGAAACCCATGTTTTATACAGATTTCGTGGTTAACGTGTAAATAGCATTAATACTAATGGTGTACAAAGCAAGCGAAATTTTCGACTGCACGTTTATTAGATAAAACGGTATGAACCTAGTTAAATGGTTACATGGTTACATGGTTTCAATATTCAGATGCCCCATATATTTGTCTATAAATGGCCCTTTCTTTAATTATTTTATTTACTTCATATAATTATCATCATTTAGTACCTATAAACCATCTTGATATTTTAGCCAACTTTTCATGTTACATGGGAAGTTAGTCAATATGACAATGTGACCCAATGGTTAATATACACAAAGCAGATATATACAGACACCATTTCAATTCAATACTATATTGTTTTAGTATCTTCAATAAGCGGGTCAACAATGCGATCTTTCGTACACCCCTATTCCAGAATGTACAGGAAATATACAGAGCTAAAATAGCATTTTAAGCGGCAGAATCGTCCCTAAAGTTTTTTGAACCTCACCCGTGTAGCTCAATCGGTAGAGTATCAGATTCGCACGCACGTGGCCGGATTGCGAATTTATTAACCGTACACACTTACTGTATATGTACATGTGCTATGCGCTTTACTCCGTCAAGGATCAAATGTTGTTTACGGTAACGAACATCGCGGCCGGGTTCGATCCGCGGCGCGTGCGGAGACTGATTATCCCCTCAAATTTGACCCGTTTTTTCTCCCCGGATAGTTTCGTTCACAAAAACACGCCCGGGTGTCATTTAGTGTAAGTTGTAGTTGTTTAATAATAAATTCCCCTGCTACCCGGATGTAGGGGAGATGCGGGAGAGTTGAACCACCGGGAGAGTTGAACCACATTATAACTCGAAAAGTAGTAACTTACTAAAATTTATATTGGCATATATTGTTATATAACATCAATACGACATTCTTAGTGTTAAACTCTACTGTCATGTGTGCTCAGTATCAAAGATACCTAAACAAAATCATATTTTACACTTTTGAGTGAAAAATAGAAAAATAAATGTTTTGTCTTTTTTCCCATAGCAAGACTTAGAATATAATAGCGGTAATTTGTTTATTGAAGGGGGTATATATGACCATTATTTTAGAGAACTATTGTAAACTACCAAAAGTTCTACACCAAACAGGATTGGGTTATTTACAAAATGGTCACCATGAGGAGAGTTGAGCCATTGGTCATGGGGAGAGTTGAGCATAGGGAAAACATGTAATAACATTTTCATTTTTGGACTAAAGGGGAAAAATGTATAATAAATGAGAGAAAATGTTATTTTGTGCCATGATAATAACAATTGAGCACCATATTTACTTTAAAGATTAATAAATCAAAAGTTGAAAAAATATGATTTTGTTTTTTTCACCAGCCATTGACTTATCATGCTGGCTCAACTCTCCTGTAATGGTGGCTCAACTCTCCCATACTGTAGGGAGAGTTGAGCCACTTTACCAATTTTTTTCAATCCTTTTGTATAAATAAGCCTTAACTGCTATCCCAACTGTTATTGTTTCACAACGAAAACAACACTCTAAAGTTTATCTTACACTCATTTTTTACAGGTTTGTACTTTTCTTCCGCATATGGTGACACAAAATATAAAAAATGGCTCAACTCTCCCGCATCTCCCCTAAATCTAAAATATTAAAAAATCGCCAGAGTGGAGACATAACTACAGAATGAGTCGCAGTATGCCGCAAAGTGGTCTCTGTCTGGAGTAGTCTCGAGTGAATCGCGTTCCCACATGAAAAAGTAATGGTTTAGTTTGGACCGGGACTACCTTTCAAGGTGGTCTTAAAAAATAACAAAACACCTTGAGTCCGGACCGGACCGGGACCCACTTGAATCGCGTTCCCACTAGCGATTTAGTCCACTCGGACCGGGTCCGGTCTAGTCTAGACTACTCGGGATTTGTTCTATGTGGGAACACGGCCCTAGTGAAACTTTCGCGTCATATTTGCACAGCTTCATGAAATAAACTTTACCGTTTATGTTGCGGAATTTGTTTATCTTTGTGCAACTCCGTGTAATATTTCGGGTGAACATTGCCCGTTTTCTAGCAATTGTAATGCGACGGGGCCTAATGGAAATCTTGGACTGATTGCCCCCTCGTCCAGTCTCCCAGCTCTTTCACTCTCTCTATCATTCCGATACAGATGGCGCTATAATACTCCTATAGTGAATTCATCGAAGAGCGATCTTTGGTGTTTGGATGGGCAGGGGTGATGAGCAAAAACAAGATGTACTGTCAGGGATACTATTAATTTTGGGATAGGAAAGTCCTATACTAACGTACGTAGCGAAAACGGTCCCTTTGCATATTTGAATAAATTATGCTAATCGTCTGGAATGCGTCGGTGACCGGCGTATGACGCGTTTGAGGTCATTATTTAGTCAGCATAGAATTGGTGGCGCTGTGCACGCGGTAGATTTACACATAGCTTGCTGTTAGGGGGTTGGGGTACCGCGCCATTTTGCGATATTTTGCGAAAACGATCGTGGTTGTCACGTGATACGTACAGTTGAAAAAAATATTTACACCGTTTTAACGAAATGCACTATGGGATTGTGTTACCAGCCTAAAATCAAAGAGGTCGCAAACTTGCTTACGATTGTACATGTATATTACGCGGCCTAGCTATAACAAGTTAAAGTGACATCTTTGAATGTATAAACAAAGTGTGCAAAGGAGAAATTGTTGGGCACATTGGTAAAATGATTTTACAACAAGTTTTGCTATCATTATCAAACTGAACTCAATTTAAATCACTTATTTATCGAGCAATAATATAATTGTTTACGCATTTTAATTGTTTAGATACAAAGTTAAATAAATCAAGAGTTAAATGATAGATAAATAAATAAAAGACAACTATAAACATATAAACGCATGGGCGGTCTTTATAATTTATAAAAATTGACATAACAATGATGTTACATTAATCCACCATCAAGTTTAAAAGATAGAAAAATAAAAGGATAACATGCAATTTCCGGGACTCGAACCCGTGATTGCCGATTGCCAACGACATGTCCAACGTACGCACGCCACAGAGACCGATAAGTATAATTGTGATAGTTTTATTATTTAGCCATATCCATTTATTTATAACGAACGGATTTTTATTGTGCCATTTTTGCCAAATTTGTGTGTTTCTCTCGCACAAAATGTGTTTGTAATGTGATTATACTCCTTATTTTTGAAAGAAAGGTAAAAAACCTTGACATTTTCGAACACAAGAAATGCCGTCATTTATGCGGTCCAAAAACATTGGTAGCGGTATGGTGTAGAAGTCCCAAGTATGCAAATGATCTCACTGAATACAATGTCATGCTCTACCACACATCAACCCAGTAAATCCATACCCTTACCCAATCATTGCTCGACTGAAACGTTGCATTAATGCGCTAGTAATTCTACATTCCCGACAGACACTCTGTTCAAAGGCACAAAAAGTGGACTTGTTTAAAGCATTTTTTTTGCAATTCAGAGGTGGGCAGTTCGATTTTCTTTCGCGAATTGTTTAGAAAACCATCCATTTTAGAACATCTGAAATTTAAAATGAACTGCCCACCTGGGAAAGTATGATGCCAAGGGCATATTTTTTGCACGTAAATCCAATACAAGAGTTCTGAAAATCGACAAAAATATGACGTCATAACCATTGCTTCGGGACAAAATGGCGCGGTACCCCCCCCCCCCCCCCCCCCCCCCCCTAGCTTGCTGTCAAAAAATGATACTGACACTGGAGTTGGTTATCCAACGCCAGCGGTTTTTGGATGAAATAATTTTGTTCCAACGTGTGATGAATTTTATGGGGTCATATAATCAAAATCCTGGGCAAAATCCATTGTTACATTGAAAGCAATGGAAATTCAAAATTAACGACCGTTCGTGTCTACCATCGTCTGCTAGGGGGGGCTGGGGTACCGCGCCATTTTGCAATATTTTGCGAAATCGATCGTGGTTATCACGTGATACGTATCGTGGAAAAATAATTTACACTGTTTTAACGAAATGCATGTGGGATTGTGTTACCAGCCTAAAATCATAGAGGTCGCAAACCCGGTCGCAAACTTGCTTATAATTGAGCCTAGCAACAAGCTAAAAGTGACATCTCTGAATGTATTACCAAAGTGTGCAAAGGAGAAATTGTTGGACACACTGGTAAAATGGTTTTACAACAAGTTTTGCTATCATATTATCAAACTGAACTCAAGTTAAATCACTCTATTTATCGAGCAATAATATAATTGTTTACGCATTTTAATTGTTTAGATACAAAGTTAAATAAATCAAGGATACATTTATGATAGATAAATAAATAAAAAGAAAACTATAAACGCATGGGCGGCATTTATAATTGATAAAAATTGACATAACAATGATGTTACATTAATCTACCATCAAGTTTAAAAAATAGAAAAATAAAAGGAATATTCGAACCCGTGATTTCCGATTGCCAACGACATGGCCAACCTACGCACGCCACAGAGTTCCACGACTGTAATTGTGATAGTTTTATTATTTAACCATGTCCATTTATTTATAACGAACGTATTTATTATTGTGCCATTTTTGCCAAATGTGTGTGTTGCTCTCGCACAAAATGTGTTTGTAATTTGATTATAATCCTTATTTTTAAAAGAACGGTAATTTTTTTTGACATTTTCGAGAGAAAAAAAATGGCGTAACTGATACGGTGAACGCCAGCAGTGTGGTGTCCGCGCGCAAGCATACAGATGATGCTAAGCAAATCCAGCATATAAAACAAAAGTGTTCCTAATGAGGCTCGAACCCACAACCTTTCGCTCCTCATGTCGACTTTCTATCCACCACACTAACCGTGCTAATTGGAAAAATTCATTGCAAATAATTTATTTATATCATGGGTCATGGGTTAATGCACTGTGTTAAATTCTACAATCCCGGCCGCCACTCTGTTCAAAGGCACAAAAAAGTGGACTTATTTTATGTTTTTTTTGCAATTCTGGGGTGTGTGGATCGTGTTTTTTTATCAAATTGGTTAGATATCCGTCCATTTTAGAACATCTGAAATTAAGTGCACCCACACACCCGGGAAAGTATGCTGCCAAGGGCATATATTTTGCACGTAAATCCAATACAAAAGTTCAGAAAATCGACCAAAATGTGACGTCATGACCATTGCTTCGGGACAAAATGGCGCGGTACCCCAGCCCCCCCCCCCCCTAATCGTCTGCTACAATCACGCCTTATCAGTATAGCGCCACCAATTCTATGCTGACTAAATTTTAATTTAAAAGTGGACCCGATCGGCAAGCTGAGAGGCACACCCCTGGTACTGTCTTCTGGCGTATATTCGCTAGTTGTCGACGTATCCCGTCGTTTCATTGACCAAACTACTTGTGCACATGCAGCAAGATCTCTGATCCTATCTCGGCTGGACTATGGCAACTCGCTTTTATGCGGTCTTCCTAATCAGGCAGTGCAACGTCTCCAAAAGCTTCAAAATCGCGCGGCGCGTCTAATTTTTCAAGTTAGTAAGCGTACTAGTGCCGCGCCGCTCTTGCGCGAGTTGCATTGGTTGCCTGTCCAGCAGAGGATAGATTTCAAGATCTAGTGGTGCATGTGTACAACTGTCTTCATGACTCATCTCCTTCATATTTACAGGATCGGCTTCACAAATCGTCGGTCTCATCACATACAGATCTATTCGACGTCACTTTTTGTTTGAGAAAAAATGTTTTTACATACAGATCCATAAGTTTAATACCATATTAATTAATGTTCATTAAAAGATTAGCGTAAATATTTCACTAAGATAAAATTCTTAAAGTGTTTTCTTGATATAAAAACCGTTTCAGACAAATTCATCAAGAAATGAATGAGATATAAGCCAAATCCAAGTGTGGTGCGTCGAATAGATCTGTATGTGATGTGTTTTTTATGGTGCATGGAATAGATCTGTATGTGATGAGACCGACGAAATACAAGTGTAACCGTACTGGCCTTAGGTCCATGAATGATCTTTCCCGACTAGAAATCCCCAAAACAAAAAGAGCTATGGGGATAGATCATTTTCGGCTTATGGTCCTAAGTTGTGGAACAGCTTACCAAATAATGTACGCGATGCTCCCAATGTGAAAGCTTTTAAAAAGCTCTTAAAAACCTACCTTTTCCCAAATTAATTGCTAGTCATAGTGCATATTTTTTTTTCTTCTTCTTAATATTGTATATTTATATATCTGTTTTTATCATAATTGCTGATGTAATATGTAGGTCATGTATTTTATCATGTGTCATTATTTTGTTGCATGCTGTAACTATATTGTATTTTAGATTGTGTTTTATAATGTACAGCGCATTGGTCCATGGGAAATGCGCTTTATAAGTATCTTGAAATAATAATAAGTATCTTGAAATAAAATAATCCCGTTTTATTCCAACCTCCGGTCGAACCTCATCTATAATGTGAATTGAAACAATTAAGCTGCCTTATGCAATAATATACAAATACTGCTCCAATGCATATTATTCTCATCACACGCATGCACGTAGCAGCTATGTTTAGTGTACCATTCAAAGAGAGCCAAATATCGAACCATTTGCGCAATATTTGAAATCAAAAGGCTTTGAAATCGTCACCTGTGATTTCGGCATATGAATAAACACACAAAGCTGAAACTGGTGAACTTAGAAGATTTATCACAACGCAGGAGGCCACAATATTTTTTTATTTGCCATCTTGAATAAATTTTAAGTAAAAGCAACAAGTAAAAACCTTTCCAAACATTTCTGAAACTCATCATGGATATATTATACTATGTAGCGTTAAGAGCGAAATACCAACATCAAGTAGTTTAGGAATGACTAACTAAACATATAACATTCATTGAAGATTCCTCAACTTTATGATGTCATTAAGAAGTACTGACACAAATCACGGAATTTCAAAACTGACGACTTGCAAAAGATATTCTTTAACAGCTAAGAAAGTTTAAGCAATCTCATTGGTTCTCAGAGAAATCGGCGCCATCTAGATGAGACAACTTAACACGGGGAGGTGGGGGCTTACGTTTTAACAGTGCGCCCGACCTTCACAATGCGTGGTTTGCTCCATAATGCGCACTTCTGCAGTGCGTCTTTAGCGCTGCCGGCGCCGCGACGCTTACGCATGGTTTACTCATCGCATGTGATTGGATGGAATGTTTGTGGGTTATTCGATCCTAGCAGGGGTAAAAGTTGTCAAATGTGGACAATAAAATGTACTTATTTCTTTGATAAATGTCTAAAGTATGACTTGTTTAAGAATGAGAATAAAGGTATTGTTTTTAGACCGTACCCGTGTTATATTGTCTGACATAAATGCGTTCGATAGTATTATTTTTTGCGTAAAACAACTTCCGCCTGCGGCGTCGTTGTTCACTTAAAATAATACTATCGTCCGCATTTATGTCAGACAATATAACACGAGTACGGTCTAAAAACAATACCTTTATTCTCTAAATGGACATGAAATAATCAAACTACCACAATATCACTGCGATTATGATCCAGATGAACTTATTTGTGCTAACATCAAGGATACGCAGCCAGAAATTACAAACATATTTCACAACAGACTGGCAAAATGGTATAAGCATCGGTCAATATTATCTGAGAAATTGAGTAGGTACTCATCCGCAGTTAGGTATGTAAATTAAACATAATATCATGGTACAACCTGGAGTTTAATGATAAGTGTATGTGTTAAACATAATTATTTTCTATTATGGCTATTTTTCAATCAAACCATCAAACTGATTCCATATTTTCGTCAGAAAATAGCCTCCCCCTCCCAGTCAATGGAACGGCTGGGTCACGTGATTGGAAGATCGGTCTCAGATGGATCATAGAAATAGTACCTCTACTAATTCCATGGATGGATCGACTTATAAATAATGTTGTGACCGAGTATTGATTTTTCCAGTGATAACACGATATTCCATGGAATAGAATCAATAAAGGTACTTCGGGTCAAGGGTCGTTTCGTATGGCTCGTTTCTTACCAAAACAATACTTACAATATTTACGTATTGGCTGGGATTCTGTCAGCATTGCAAGACAACCTATTTTAGTTTCCCCACATCAAATCCCACCTATTCCGCCGTGTGTCTCTTTTTATTCAAACGTTTACAGTATGATCTAAATTGAATTCGCTCTGCATTGTTAGAGATGGGTTCAGGGGCAAGTCGTGAGGATGGTAGTGAAGGAGATGAAAGAGGATCTAGTAGTGGCTACGTCGCAACAACGACGGACACTACCTCCACTGGTGCTGGTGGACCCGGTGGTGGACGGCGTCGCTTGGTGTATATGTACGGTGGACGCCGAAATGATGTATCATCATTTTTGGCTGAGAGGAGAAGACAGGAGAGAGGATGGTCTAGACCTACACTGGCTCCTGCTGAAACTGTTGATAAGCCCGATCAACTGAAAGTAAGTTATATGAGATAACAAATTATCCTTCGACAAGGTGACAAATGAAAGTAGTTCTGTTCAACTTATTCAGAGAAGAAATGTCGTCATTCTCAATTAGATGTCGCTGAATGCGAATACGAATATGGCAATAAGCCACTCTGCCTCGTTGATTCTTGATCCTATCATCACCATCTGCTGAGCCAAACACATAAACCGCCCCTACTGGACACACATTGCAAACACTAAGAGGAACTCGAGCTACATTAGTGTGTACCTTTAGCAACTGTTCCGAGCGCTGTGCAAGGACGGGCATTTTCTCGATTGAGTTTCATAATAATACTAGCTCCGCGCAAATCTTTGTAAAAACATTGTGCCCACAGCAGAATTTGTTATACAAAATGTGACTAGCCAGTGTCCACAATTTTTACGTGATTTTGAACGCAGTTGACCAAATTTTTGCGCGCTCCGCGCGCGTCTTTGTGAAAACGTGCAGACAGCAGGATTTTTTATATAAAATGTGACTAACCAGTGTCCACAATTTTACTTCAGAACTGTTAGTAAGGGTGATCAACAACAGGATACAAATTTTTGCACGCTACGCGTGATTTTGAACTCATTTTTTACATTTTGTACTAGCAAGTTGACCAAATGTTTCGTTCTCCGCGCAAATCCTTGTGAATGTATTGTGTAGATAGAAGGACTTGTATACAAAGAGTAACTTTCTACAATTGGAAAAAAGAAACCGTTTTTAAAAAGGCTATAACATGATAAATACAAATCACCGACAACTACAATTCGGAGGCTTGAAAGATGTTTCAAGTGAATTTGAAATGTTGCATATTGATTGCCAGCTATACACAGTTCTGACTGTAAGCGTCATAGAAATTGAGTCAAATGTCTATGTACATCTGACAGTAGGGGGGGGGGGGGGGGGGGTCAAAAAGATTTTTCACCCTGTTAAAGGGGGGGGGGGGTCAGAAAAGTTTGTCAATTTGTAAAGGGGGGGGGTCAAAAAAGTTTAGACACCCACACATTTTTTTGGCCCCCCCCCACCAAAGTATTTCTGAACACTCCCTAAGGACACTTGGTTATTGTGTCAAAATCATCCCATATATTAAATTTGGAGTGTAATATTTCACTACGAGTTGAATAAATATATTGCTGAATCTCTTCTCATAAATAATTCATGTTTCCTACAACATCTGCTTTATATTTAATTCCATGGAATTGAGTGCCTTCTTCAAATCCCCATACAAATTTCCAATTGGAAATAGCTCATGAATAATTCATCAACCTCATTATAGCCAATTTAATGGGTGGGTAGGTAGTCTGACAATTTTGACTACCTCTAAAAAAAAAACCCTTCTCAATTGTCATGATTGTTTGTCAATGGATTCACTCAAGTAAAACTAATTCCCAATATTGTCACTAGTCTTTCATCTCTCACAGATATTAACATTTGATCTCTTTATTCATCTTTAAAATAAGATTTGAGAGGGAAATTTAGTTTCATTTTGACACCATTACTTTCATATTTTAAATGGAAACCATCCAAATTGTCTTTACTTTCTCATAGCACCTAACATCACATGGGCACACTCTATACACAATTCCATTTATGTCATGATAACTTGGCATTTTTGTCAAGATAATTTGACTCTAAATCAATGCGAACAACTTAAATCACTGAAATATCGTTATACATATTTTCCTTTGAAATAATATTGTCTCAAGATGTCCCAAATTCATTTACACACTTTTAAGAACTTTCCATTAATTTTATAACCCTAGAATACCATAAAGCTATTAAACACAGTTATAACTCAATGGATTACCAATGTTTTCTCTCAATTTGCAGCTTGCAAGGTGACCTAATACCTTTGGTTGCTAGTGTATTTTTAAGACCATCTTAAAGGTATATGACCCGATCACTTATTTGGGGCTATGATTTTTTTTTCACATCAAGATATTTTGGTATCATTAGAATCCCCATATTTTTCTCATTATGTCTGTAAAATATTAGGGGCAAGAAATGTTTCATTTGGAAATTATAGGCTAAAATGTGGTGAATTACTGCAAAAGGTGGTTAACCACCAACCGGTCTGTGTACTACTCAATGGGCACATGTCTTTTGACCTTGTGCTTCTAAAAATAGAACCATTTGAGTTATGCAACTCAAATTTTGGAATGCAACAATTTTAAGGATGACCTTTCATGTAAAATAGAAAACATCAAGTTGAAAAATCGTGCATTATTTATTTTCCTTGAACAGATTACAGAAATCGATGTGGCTGGACACCTTACACAGAATCGCGTTGAGCATCATACAGACGAATATGACTCACAAGATCTGATTCTACGAAGAGGACAAGCGTTTGAATTCAATGTGAAGTTAGACCGACCGTACAACAAAGACACTGACAAGATCTATCTGGAATTTGATACAGGTAGCCTAAATTTGAATAAATGTATCCGTTTCAACAGGAAAATTGGCGGGAAGTTTCAAGGAAACTTCGATGTAAGAACAAAGTGACGAACATCTGAATTCAGTGTTTATGATTACGCAAATCATTAGTAATATTACGGGTTTGATTCCTAATTCATATCGGTTTAGACCATTTTCACCTCCCTGTACATTTGTCGCTGGTAATAATTAGCTAAAGACCAGTCAGGCTTCCTGCCAATTTTCTGGTGAAAGTTCTAACGGCTTTTGGAACTTAATGAAGGTTATTCGTAATGTATTGTGTTTTTATGGATAAGTTACTAGCCAATTAATAATCATTTCTCATTCACTCAACATAATTCTATATATTTTACTCACAGGCAAAATGCCGTCCTATAGTAAAGGAACAAAAATACGTACCTTTATAGGCGAAGAGTTATCTGTGGATAAATGGGGCGCAAAGATTACCAAAGAAGAAGGCGAAACAATAACTATCAAAGCTCAATGTTCTTGCAATTGTCCAATTGGTTATTATTCCATGTCGGTCGTCACAACTGTGGTAGAAAAGGGCGAGGAAAGTGAATTTCGATCTACATATCCGAAAAAGGTCTACGTCATATTTAACCCGTGGTGTAAAAAGGATGCCGTGTACATGGAAAGTGACGAAGAGAAAGAAGAATACATCCTTAACGAAACGGGCTACCAGTTTTATGGCAATTATCGGAGGGTTAAAAAACGCCCATGGAATTTTGGACAATTTGAGGAGTCTGTTTTCGATGCAGCGATATACCTGTTGCAAGATTGTAACGAACCTGTTGCAGATTGGGAGCGTAACAACCCCATTATTGTATCGCGTAAGATGTCTGCAGCCATCAACGTGCAAGATGACGGTGGCGTGTTGGTCGGACGATGGGATGGTAAATACAGTGACGGTACGCGACCTACCGCGTGGAATGGCAGTGTGGCAATCTTGGAGCAATACATGAAGGACAAGGTGCCTGTCAAGTTCGGTCAATGTTGGGTGTTTTCAGGTGTCCTTACAACCATACTAAGATCTCTTGGTATACCTACAAGGAGCGTCACCAACTATGCATCCGCTCACGATACAGATTCAAGTATGACCATCGACAAACATTTCGAGCCAGATGGAGAACCAATAGAGTGGATGGATAATGATTCTGTGTGGAATTTCCATGTGTGGAATGACTGCTGGATGGCAAGACCAGATTTGCCACCGGGTTATGGAGGATGGCAAGCCGTTGACTCGACACCGCAGGAAACAAGCGAAGGTAAATAATTGATTGAACCTCGCATTACATGTAAGGGTCTCACTGGCACATTGTAAAGTTTTTTTACACATTTTAGAACATTTTTGAAGAAAAGAAAATTGTCATATTATTCTCAGTTGTCTTATGAATGTTTGCCTCGTCACAGGAATATTCCAGACAGGACCAGCTTCGTTGAACGCCATCAAACAAGGTCACGTCTACCTTCCATATGACGGTCGATTCGTATTTGCAGAGATCAACGGGGATCGCGTGACCTGGGAGGCAATGGAGTCTGAGCATCCGGGAAGTTTTCCACAATTGAAGAAGCTTAAGACTGATAAATCTTCTGTTGGAAGATACATGTACACCAAAACGGTTGGCAGGCATGAAGGAGAGGACGTCAAGGAACAATACAAGCACAAGGATGGTTAGCTATTGTTTTACTCCATAATCTCTTGTTAATGATTGTGAGGGATAGGCCTAGGCCGCTCTGGATGTGATACAAATTTAGGTGTATCCTTGGTGTAAGATATTCATGAATTAGACTAGTGTAAAGACTTTATTATACGATATAAAGCTTTTAACAAAATTTCGTGCAGTCTTACATCAAGGATAAACCCCAATTTAGTAACTTGATAAGGTCAGAGTGATCCGCATCTCGTCATTATAATAAACATGAGCGTGTCAAAATAATAAACATGAATATTTTTCGGGAGGAGTCCGGAATAAATGAATTCTGCTCATTTAGTTTGAAACAACTCGGCTTTCATGATAAGAGTTGCTCAATCAATTAACTTATCGATGCTCCAAACTTGGTATCGTGTTTCAAATGTGATAATATGATGTAAGAAGAATCGCAAACCTTTTTCGTGTGTAATAATGGGTGCTTAAGTGTTTCGTGGCGAGACAATCCAATTCCGTCCGTATAGTATATAGCCCAATGTATAAATAATGTACGTGTTATCTTAATTGGCATGATATCATACATTTGTCATTGCTATCCCATTAATTGTAATTGTAGGATCTTCTGAAGAGCGTGTGGCGGTAGAGACAGCAGTACAAAGAGGTAGTAAACCAGACACATATAATCCGGATGTAAACGAAGACAATGACGTCACAGAGGAACTCTACGTCAAGGATGAGGAAGACATCTTTGTTGGTGACGATTTTGACGTCAACGTAAAACTGACCAATAAGAGCAGTGATGACAGGAACGTTAGTCTCTCTGTTATCGTCCAGGTTTGCTATTACACAGGTACGTAAAGGCGACCGGATGTTTTCCCTCTTTTGGATGTTTGTCTTTGTTTTCGATTCTGTCCATGAGGTTTCCGACTATCAGAAGTTACTGATGAAGTAGGTGATGTTACTTGAAATTAAGATAATTTATCGATTGGTTTTATTTTCGATAGATATTTATTAGGAGCGTTCTTCGCCTGTTTTGCAATTTATCAAGAGCTCAGCATACTCCAGAACGTTTGATCGCTGATCGGTAGCGTTTGCCGCCGCTACGCGCGTGTCACATTGGCTCCGACTTCTCCGACTGATGTATCTCTGTAGCATAATAATCGCGGGGAATCAACGTATCGTATCATGAACACTAAAAGGCGCGTTCATACTCCCATCGTTGCGCATCGGCCGACAAAAGTTGACATTGTTTCAACTCGCGCACCGATATCCGTCGATGTCGGGCGATGCACAACGACGGGAGTATGAACTCGCCAAAAACATGTATGAGAGCATAAAAGAGTTGGAGCGTTGTGGAGTATGCTCAATTCTGTATAGGCCACGGGTATCAAAGAATTGACGTGGCCCAGAAATGATCAAAAGGGATCCAGCATCGTGTGTGACCTTTATTAATCCCTGTGAAAGGTGATGCCAAAAATCTTCAGATGTTTGGTCGGATTTAACAAATTTAAAACCCTTATATTGATAATGAACATGTTAAAACAGTGTCGTAATGTTTAATGTCACAAAAGACATCCACGTCCTGCACCCATGACTGTCCTTATTTAATTATTTAAGTAATAAATTACTTCAAGATTAATCAAATTAGTTTTAAGATTAATAAAATTAGTTTTAAGATTAATAAAATTAATTTTAAGATTAATAAAATTAAATTTAAGATTAATAAAATTAATTTTAAGATTAATAAAATTGATTTTAAGATTAATAAAATTAATTTTAAGATTAATAAAATTAATTTTAAGATTAATAAAATTAATTTTAAGATTAATAAAATTAATTTTAAGATTAATAACATTAATTTTAAGATTAATAAAATTAATTTTAAGATTAATAAAATTAATTTTAAGATTAATAAAAATTATTTAAGATTTAACTTTTTCTATATTATTAGGTGTGCTAGCTGAGAAGGTGAAGAAGGAGAGCGATACTGTGATTGTCGGCAGTGGGCAATCGACTGAAACTGTGTTCAATGTTAAAGTGTCAGACTACATCGACAAATTAGTAGATCAAACATCAATGAAGATATTTCTTCTGGGTCGAGTTCAGGTAAGAATTAAAAACCGTAGCAATCTTATTTTTGCGTCTTTTTGGTTTTATCTAGAAAAGATATATACACGTACCATGCTCTTTGGAACACGCATATAGTATTACTACATAAAACAAACAGGCGGAAAATGAGATGGAATTTCAATTAAGATACCAATAGACTTGCATTGAAATAATAACATATTGCTTTCTATATTCCAGGAAACTGGTCAGATTTTGGTATCACAAGATGACTTTCGACTTCGAACTCCAAATATCGATGTCACTGTTTCTGACACAAAACTGAGTGTAAATCAACAATTTACAGCAACAGTTGTTTTGAAAAACCCGCTTCCTAAGACACTGACAAATTGCGTATTCAATATAGAGGGCGCTGGACTGCAACGGCAAATGGTTATTATGCTTGGGTAAGTCATGAGAAAACAATGTAAACTCATCATAAAAAGTACCGAGACATATTAAAATGATCAAATAATTAATGGCCCGAAAGGGTATGGATTAATCGAAGCAATTAACCCAGTGCATACTTTTGTAGGTCCAGTTTCAAAAGTGACAATCATCCATATAGAACAACTCCATCAAACCTGACACAGCATTGGAAGGGCTACGGCGTATCCTTGTCAAAACACTAATGCAAACCTTCTAATTCTATAGGGATGATTGTCACTTTTGAAACTGGACCTACGACCATTGAAATGACAATAACTCCGCTCCGCAACATCGTATCTCAACAATTGAGGTGTCAAAATACGCATAACAAAATTACACACTGGGTTATTTGCTTCGATTAATCCATACCCTTTCGGGCTGTTAATTATTAGCTCATTTTAGGTGTCTCGATACTTTTTGTGATGAGTTTATATTTTAAAAAAAATCCATTATGATCCTAAGTAACTCCATAAAATGATATAGAAGGTTTAGTATGCTGATCCAGCGTCAAAGGTACTCACGTGTACGTTTCGGATACATCTGCATCCTTTATCAACACTTTCGGTTGCCAGTTGATTTATCACCTGTCGATTTTTGCCGGATGATAAAAGATCATCGAAAATGTGATTGAGGTTATATTGCCCCTCGTCTCGGTTTAAAGTGGAGGTTCCTCTCTTTCTGATTTCTATAGCCTCTCGATTCCATCTTTTATTATATCTGTCTTGCCCCGCGCCAATGACCTTTGCCTCGTCCCATCCGATAACATGGTTAGTGTCCACAACAATCTGTTGACACTAGAAAGCGATGCCTTTCTCCCTGCTATAATCAATGGTTGTTGTATTGTTTGCCTTTTCTGCCTCTTTCTTGTGTTTACTGAGACTAGTGCCGAATTGTCTCCCAGTTTCACCAATGTAGCTTTTTTCACAATTCTTACACGGAATGTCGTATATAGCGTCCGAAATACTGTGACAATATTTCAACAATATTTCGGACGCTATGTATATACGACAATATTTCGGACGCTACGAATTGTTCAATTCCATAATTATTTTGTTTTGTTTTTGCCAATCGTCCCATTGTTTATAAACTTTAAGATAAATTCATGTTGCTGTTCTGTTTTTGCTCATTACAGCACTGTCAGTGCCCATGCCGAAGTTAAACGTGACGTCAAGTTAACAGCTCACAAACCAGGAAAACGGACATTATTGGTGGACTTTGATTCTGATCAACTCTCCCAAGTACATGGAGATGTGGACCTTGATATCAGCAAGGAAAATTAAACCCATGTAGAACAAATGTTCAAATAGATGGACTACAAGTCAACAGTCATTTGAAATATTCTAATGTCTTTTATTGACCCCTTTGAAATGACATGCGTGCACAGATTTGCAGATTGCAGTCTATCAAATGACAGACACGTTAAATATTGGTCTTAATCGTGTTTCTTTTCAAAATTCATTGATATTCTTGCAGTCCTTTTGCCACAATAAAAAGTGGCCAATATTTTTTAGAACAAAAAGGAGTAACCATGGTAACATGGAGGGTATTCGGCCACACGTGTTTCAGGATTTGTGAGTCGGCATTATTTCCAGGACAGAATCATGACACCATGGCAGTTTTTCTGTCTGACATTTGTATATATGTAAACAATGTTTCAATTTGTTACTTTCCATGATTTATAAACCATTTCCAACAAGTAACTGACTGCTTATTCCTTTGGGAGTCAAACCTGACTTTTCTGCGTGTTTTATTTATGTTATACACATGGTAGGGGAGAGCGGGCAATGTACGCCTTATGGGCAGGTTCGCCATCCACGTGATTCTCATCTTTGCGGCCACTGGTGAATTTGGCGAACACACAATAGAAATAGTATGTTGCAAGCTTCCCACATTAACGTGACAGATCCCCGTAACTTGTTTGTCAACTTATCATCCAAAAACCAGTTTTGCCTCGCAAAAGTGAATTTCTTCCTTTTTCACATCGAATTTTTTCCAAAGATATTCGCAGAAAATATTTTAATTAAAATGATCTTTAGGTTGGTATGGGATTGATTATGGATTTGATGCAGTTAACAACCCTTTAATGTACATGTATGTGGGACATCCGTGGTATGTCAATGTACTTATTGCGCTATATGGGGCACGTACGCCCTATGATGATGGGGCAGGTTCGCCAATAGGGATTTATATGGTTATGATTTTGCATAATTTTCAAAATTGTAATTGTAAATTGGCGTCTCTAGATCTCTTCAAATGAAAATGGGGCGAACACTACCCACTCTCCCTTATATATCACCAGTAGAAATATTAGAAATGGGGTAGTTGTTTTAAATAATATTCTATGGGTGTGTTCAGACGGCCACTAGTCTCGAGCTTTAAAACATTCTACCGCTGTCCAGATGACAATCTTAGCCTCGAGTCTAGCGATAGTATACCACTGCCGTAGCTTATCGAGACTAACTCAAGGTATCGAGACTAACTCAATGAAATGATTAAAGTGATTTTTGACAATTTTGAAGCAAATTAATTATACGTAATATGACACAACATGATGTTGTTGAAGAAAAGAAAAAAATTATGTTAGATTTTTTTTATATGTTTCAATGGTAAATGTAAACGTGCACTATCATTATGAAGACACCAACTATATATGTAAACACGTAAATGATGTGGAATATGATTGTTTGATTTGATTATTTGTTTACTCAAACTTAGTTTAAAACGCAAAACTTACATGAGCTCGGATGATTTAATTCATTATATTTGAAATGTAAGTAAGAATGTAAATGTAAAGCTTTGTTTAATATATTTGAAAATAGAAAAGAAATACACCTATCAAAATATGTAAGTTCCCCCCTAGCATATCCAAAAATATTTGATGGATTTAAATAATTGTCAGCTAGAAAGATGCACCCAATTGTTAGGCACATTGTGATACCAAATTTGTTGGCCTTGAGACAATGCAACGATAAGAAATTGTGCCAGTTACCAATTTGTATACAGAAAAAAAAAGTGGCACTAAATCGCACCGGCTATGGCTAGATTGTCCATACATCAATAAGCAGATCATAATCAATAAGCAGATCATAATCTTGTTTGTTAATTTTATGGACAAAACCTAATATTCTAGTATATGCTAGGGGGGAACTTACATATTTTGATAGGTGTATAACAATTATATGGCTATTTTGGAATACTTTTAGTGTTCTTTTATTTTTTTGAACAAGATTTGAAATATCACTGTTTGATAGGATTATTTATATAGAAAAGCAAAGATTAGAATGATATTTGATATAGTTAATTTTAGAATACTTTTAAGTGTTTTAGAATACTTTTAAGTTTTTAAACTTAAAAGTTTAAAAATAAAAGAATCATGTTCAATAAGTATGATGTTGATTAATATAGACATGTACAATTATATAGTACCAAAGTATGTATTCTTGATGAGATATGTGATTGTTTAATTACGAAAAGCATAGAAAACCTAGAAAAACACATTGAGCTTCGATAAATTATTTACTTTTACTTACTTAAAAGTGAGAAATACACAAGTACCAAATACAAGTTTTAAGCTCTGAAACATTAGATTTTGATATATTTAAAAAACTGTCAAATGATTCTGTTTATGAAAAGTGTTTTACAAAATAAGAGATGAATAAAATTATAGATGTTTTGAATGTACCAATCTTTAAAAAATCTATTTGTTATACTGTATGATTTGGTCATGTGATGCAAACATGGATTCATTTCTGAATTTCTGCATATATGTATTGTCATCATGCTATTGCTATGCAAAAGGTGTAAATGATGAATGAAAATAAATTAGAAAGAAAAAACAACAACTCAAGGTTGAGAGCAATTCTCCTATTGCATGAAGTGACACAATTATTCTTGCTATAAAAATCCGGGGCCAATTCACGACGCGCTTTTTTGTGAAGGTATAAACAACATATGACAAGGTCTCGATCGAGATCCATTGGTTTCAATGCGATTCAAAATTTGCTATTATTACTTTTGGTGAATAAATGTGAATGTCAAATGGGGTTACCTGCATGGATGAAATCTACTCTCCCTGTGTAGAAGGATTAAAGGCATGTCTTGCACAGAGAGTGTCCATTGTAATGTATAATTCGTACTATAGTCCTATATCATCACCTCTTGGTTATGATTTAGCAGTAACCATGGTAACCTTGAACAAATTCGTTAACGTAGGGCTGTGCACGTTTATAACGTATGGTTACTGGTTCAAGCCACGTCATAGGCTTGACCTGGTCATAATGCATAAAAGTTGAGATTCATCCTATGATTCAATCTTTAGGAATCAGGACCCATGTCAAGCTTAAACACGGTCCACAAGGTCCACTCTTACCAGCCAGATCCTTTGGGAATATCTCAAGGTTGAGATTTCTCCATCTTAACTCTTATATCATCTGTCACCAAGTGAGCAGGTGTAAGCTAGTTCACCCTGGGCGAACTAACCAGAGTGGACCTTTGCCTTTAAGACCTGAGTCCAACTTTAAATAGGCCCAACTAAAAGGATTCATTGTTTAATATTTTTCTGAACAAGAACACTTTCCACGCGGCTATTTTTTTCCACATACATAACAGCTTTTTCAAAAACATTTCCCAACTTTCAAGGTCTATCTCAAGGATTACTGTACCAATACCAGGCGCGTAGCCAGCATTGTCATTCCGGGGGGCCAAACATCAATATCGTCCCTATTTTTAAGTATTTTCAAACAATTTCGCACAGTCCAAAAAAAATCGCACAGTAAATGTACTACATTAACAATTTCTCGTCCCCATTTCTCTTCTCTTTCCCCTCTCCTTCCCCTGTCCCTTCTCTTTCTCCCTCTCCTTCCCCTTTCCCGTCTCTTTCTCCCTCTCCTCCCCCTTTCTCTTCTCTTTCTCCCTCTCCTTCCCCCTTCTTTCTCTCTTTTCTCCCCTTCTTCTCGTCCCCATTTTCCCGCTTCGCCGTCCCCATTTTAGGTGTCCGGGGGGGGGGGGGGGCAGTCTGCCCCCCCTGCCCCACCCCCACTGGCTACGCTACTGACCAATACTATGCATATTTAAGCATTTCTCATGGTGATTCCCAATATGGTTATAAATTCAAAAAAAAATAGACATTTTTAAAAACAAATTGTGATATTTTGGAATGTCGTCTGCAGACAGACGCCTGCCACGTGGAAAGTGTTAAGAAGAGTTCTAGAATCTCTCATCTCAAGAAGAATCTTTACTTTTATGAAATAGAGCCCTGGCCTGTGATCGGTTACATTCTAACGTGAACTACGCTAGTAAATTGGGTGTGTGATCGAACGGGTTGGTAGGTTGAATCTTCCCTGTTAATATTCACACGGCCTGTACGATAATACGCAATATGATCCGCGATTTTATAGAGGGAACTGAATATTCAGTTTATAAAAGTTGCTATCGTCGCATGATGAACAATGCAATCTCTTACCCAAAATTCAAAACACCATCATTTATTGTTCTTTTTATGATTTCAGTAATTTACATACGGTAACATAATATCAATCATCTATATATTAATTTTTAAAACAGAATCTCAGTTTATAAACTATAGGATTCATTCAGTATTAGAAAATCAATAAAAATAAAAATGATTTGCACGGTGTAAAACGGTATCAGATTCATACGATCATACAATGATTCACTGATCTGCTTCGATATACAACAATTTTTCGATAGGTTTAATATAAACATTGTCCTTATTATAATTATATAGAACTGTACATTTTGAGTTGGAGGTAAATCTAAAATATTTATGATGACCATGAATGAACATTTGAAATTGTGTTCATTATGTTCATTCCATACATCCAATCTTGGACTGAAATTGAAAATTTGTGTTTAGACGACGAAAAATCATGTTTTACGGGCCTGACCGACCCAAACATTTTTTTCGAAATTGAGAAGAAATGTTTTAATTTGTTGTTGTTGAATTGTTAATTGTTTTGATTTTTGTTGGTTTTTTATTTGGAAAATTCACCTACATATATACAAATTCACCTTATAATAATACATTTTTACCAACATTTTGACAAACCACACACAAACAACGCTCGACAGACCGACCCTACTTGATAGGTTAGTGCGCAGGTAGAACAGAGTGGTGTTTACATTTTTTGGGGGTGTGTGTGTAAAATCTTTATAACAGTTACTGGTTACCTAGTAAGAAAAAGAAATAACTTATACTTGTAACTTATATGAAATGATGTATATCATCAGATGTTTATATTACACAGAATTGAATTATCAATCCATTGAATGCTTTTTTGGCATAACCCATTAAGGGGGCTGTGCACCTTCAGGTACAGCCTCCGTAAAACTGCCATAGCTTCGTCATTATTCATACAATCCATATAAAAGTATACATTTTCTTGAAGTAAAGGGTTCAATAAATCTAACCATGAACATGATTTTTTTCGAAAATTGAGCTTTTTGGTAAAAATGATAAAAAACACGTATTTTAGGTTTTGTCAAGATAACTAAAAATATATTTTGTCGAAAGTTATCGTTCTAGATGTATTGTAATCTTAACAAAATTATCTAGGAATCGGTTTTTTTGTTTGTTGATTTTGGACATACTTTATGATTTATTGACCAAATAAGGCATAAAAGTCAACATTCTGAATTAAAAAAACCGTCCATTTCCACAAAAAGACCCCTAAATTTTGAACTAGGCAAATTATAATTAAACAAAAAAAACGATTCCTAGCGATGATCATGCTCTTTCCATAAAGCCTACTTGCGTTTCATCAGATGCAGTATTTATCGACTTATTGTTTCCATAAAATTGCACATTTTACTCAAAAATGAACATGAAGAAATCAACCGATGAAGGTGAAAATGTGACAATACCGCCGTTTGATCATGGTTTACGGGAAAATACACCAATTTCAAATCCTGTTCTTTATATATTATGAGAAGCATATATGAATCCCCAACTTCGTGCAAAGTTTGATTACAAACCGTTATTTTCTTGGTATCAAAATAACCTCAAACGTGTGTTAAAAACCCACCTTTGTCATGATGCAGAGTGTGAAAAAGAAGCCATACCTTTTCATTCGCATTCGAAGTGCGCCTACAATTTCCAGGAAGCGTAACGCATGAAAACGCGTGCGTTAATTGCTAACGAGCGCGAACGCGCATGGAATGTTTTGAGTTGGCAAATTAAATGGTGACGCGTGCGCGTTAAGGGGGCTGTGCACCTTCGCATAGCCTCCGTAAAACTGCCGTAACTTCTTCATTATTCATTTAATCTTAATAAAAGTATACATTTTTTTGCAGGAAAGGATTCAATGAATCCAACTATGATCATGAAATTGACCATTTTGGAGAAAATTATAAAAAACATGTTTTTTGACCCATTTTAGGTTTGGAAAAGATAACTCAAAATATATTTTGTTAAATTTTGTCATACTAGTTTTATTATATTCCTCATGCAATTCCCTAGGAATCGGTTTTTTTAAAAAAATTTTACTTTATTATTTTTTGAATTACAGACCAAAAAGTGCCAAAAAACCTGTTTTTTAACCTCCAAAATCGTGAAAAACACGTTTTTTGGTAAAAAATCATATTTTTTGGCACTTTTTGTTCGATAATTCAAAAAATAATAAAGTAAAAATTTAAAAAAAAAAACGATTCCTAGGGAATTGCATGAGGAATATAATTAAACTAGTATGATAAAATTTAACAAAATATATTTTGAGTTATCTTTTCCAAACCTAAAATGGGTCAAAAAACGTGTTTTTTATAATTTTCTCCCAAAATGGTCAATTTCATGATCATGATTGGATTCATTGAACCCTTTTCTGCAAGAAAATGTATACTTTTATATAGATTTAATGAATAATAAAGAAGTTACGGCAGTTTTACGGAGGCTGTACCTGAAGGTGCACAGCCCCCTTAAACCGGTTGACAAATATTACACGCTCGTGTATTAATTTCTGTGCGCAACCTCGCGGCTAATCATCAAAGTTTATCATTAAGGCCCAGTGCAGTTTGCAAGTCTACATCAATGTGATCATTTTTAAATGCACCGTGACGCAGATAGTGAGTTCTGGGTGTAAAAATCAGCCCTTCCTGTAGATTTAGTATAAACTTAGTAAAGGTGAGAAAATTGGAAAAATAAGAGAGAAAGCGAGAAATGGTGATGAAGATTTAAGTATGACGTCGTTTGGTCGCAGCTGTCTGATAAATGTGTTCTTCTTCTTCTACTTCAGGGACGGAATCAGGTAAGCTTCTAATCAAAGTCACGTCACGAATTCCGATTTTATCAAAGTAAAAAGCCAAAAATTGCACTGAACTTGACCCTCGATATGCCAGCGCAACTGAAAAAAGGGAATTAGGTTTAGGTATAACACTTATTACTCAATGTTTAATGAAGCAGGATAATAAGGTTAAAGGTTTGTAAAATGACTATGAACATATGAACAGGTATTAAACAGTAGAGTGTCCCCCGGCCCCTTTTATTTTCTGTAAATACACTAGGTTGAAGGGGGCGAGGGTTTTTGAAATACAGTGCAGGACTTATAGTGGGTTGGAGGGATCGAGGCCCCCCCCCCCCAATTTGGCGGTGGGTTTTTAAGGACGACACGTCTCGAGCACCGCCCCTCCCCGTTTTCAAATTTCGGACTCATCGGCGGCAATTCAGCCTGGTATAAGGTAAAGTCCACGGGGAAAATACCATTTGCCTTAAAGCATTTTGGTTGGATCTCTTTAAAATGAGTTTTCCATCTACTGAAGATAACAATGATAACGGTCAAAACACTGCCATTATTAACAATTATATATAGTACTATTAGTATTAGGCCTATTATTTATTAGCTATCACTATCAATTGCCTTGTCACCTACGTAGATTGAAGCATACTTTTTTCATTGGGAGAAAGGCAAAAAAGTACCAAGGATATCAAAGGTGCAACTATGCACTATTTAATTAATTAGGCCTATTGTTTACATCTCATGCTCATAACATCGTTACCATATTATTATTTTTTTGGGGGAGGGGGGGGGGGGGGGGGGGTCCGACGGACAGCAGTATAGACCATCCTCTCCCACCATAACCCACCCTTTCCCATTTGCTTTCAGATTAGAACATTCAGACGTTTTATTGATTCAAAAATATGAATGAGGAGCCATTTTAGCGATCGAAATGGGAAGACCTTTGTTCAGCATGTTCAGTCAGAATTTCAATCGGTTTGTTCCCGAATTTATATATATATATTATTATTCAATTTAACCATGAAATATTAGGAAGATGCATAGAAGAAACATGACTTGATTGACCTGGTAATATCTTGGAACTTATTTTGTTTGATATTATCATGATTATGGCATGTTACCAAACCGTATAGGCCTAACACCCAAACGCAAACTGAAATAAATTAAGCTTAATAATGGATATTATATAAAAATACAGGAGATGATGTCCAGCCCTACCCTTCCCTATATATACCCCCACGACCCCCCCCCCCCCCCCTTGTTTTAGATTGCCGCGTGTGCACATTTACAAAGTTAGACTATAATATAAACCATGATAACATCGGCGTGCCCGACTATGCTTCTCCGATCATACACTCGCCCATAATAATTAATATGTAGGCCTATGTCAAATGACACTTATAATTGATATTATGTTTGATATAAAATGACAAATTAGTACATCGAGTTGAACTAATTGAGAACATAGCTAACAAAACAACGATAAAAAGTAATAGGGATACCATAATTAGTGATGACAATAATTAAATAAACAGGTCTTGGATGGACGGGCGAGTGGGACAGACATGGACAATATCGAAAGGAAACAAAAAGACAACATAACACCTTCGGATAAAACTCCAGTGTGAGTCTGTTTGATACTTCTTGATATTTCATGGATTAAAAATCTTTCTCTGTCCTTTATTTTTGTATTTTTTCCTACTCTCTTTCCAAACTCCTTGACACTTAGGCCTACTCTTGTCCAAAGCCTTGTTTTATTTATTACTTGCTTCAGCCACACCCCGGCAAAAATGATGGTTTGATAAAAGTCGAGCCCCCGATGCGTAAACAACGCGTGTGACCAAGCCCTCAAAACGCGCCAAAAACATAGCGGTTAACGCAGCACGCATTGGCGGCATTCTAAACAACAGCGTCGCGTATTAAGCGAACAGGCGCGTGCTAATTTGCGTGAAAAACAAAACTTTCACGGGATACGCGGCGCATGGGAATTTCGCTGATCCCCTGCGGGCAGACTTTTCCATTCCACTTTGTAGATGATCAGACTAAGGGATTTAAATCCTTCTAAATAGGCTTTTGGGATTTCGAAATTGAAAATTTCTTTTCATGTACTGATAGATAACACTATGAAGTTTTGAAAAATGAAGAAAAGTGAAATTAGTGAAAAATACAAAATTGAGAGTGCACAGCCGCCTTAAAGGCATATTATGTGATCTTTTCCAGAGAGCGCCCTCTATTCATGATTTTTTTTAGAAAGTAGATTTTCTTGCTGATTTACTTTTCTGATCATAAATCGTACATAAATTCCAAGCTACAAAGCGATACGATTCCTAATTACCTCAAAATCATGGTTTTAGACTGAATTTAGAGTGAACATATGAACTGTCGTGTAAACCCGACAGTTTATTTTCACTCTAAAACCATGATTTTGAAGTAATTAAGAATCGTGTCGCCCTGTAACTTGGAATGTATGTACGATTTATGATCAGAAATGTAAATCTGCAAGAAAATCTGCTTTCAATTATTTTTTCGATGTTGAGGGCGTTCCCTGGAAAGATCACATAATATACCTTGCATTTTGGGTGACAGAGAACTGAAAACATGTGATTGGATACCAACTGAACACTGGTAAAACGAGCTATCAAATCACTGTAATTATCCTACAATTTTGATAACAATATCAAGTATGATATAACCCATGGATACACCAGAATTGAAGGTGCAATTGTGTACAAAATATCCGATGATCGCTTTAAATGTTTAAGCATACTCAATGTCTACAAGACAAAGACGGTTAATTCAAAACTATATATGTATCAGTTTTAACACTATATACAAGCACAGCAACGGAAGTTATAAAAATATCAAATATGCCCTCTCTTGATCGCTGTTATCACGGTTATGATTCATTGCATATTCGCCAGCGATGTGCTAGGCCTACATGTCATCCGATTATCAATTTGACAACCATGACAACTGCATCACACTTTTGAGTCCTGAATCCCGATCAAAATGATCGCTACATAGAGTCTATGGCATATACTACCATTCCCAAATATGCATGATCCAATTACCGTAGAATCTAAGAATCAGTAACATAATCACTTCGCCGGGAAATTGATACAAAAGAGCAAGAAGCATAATTATCAACATGGTCAATGAATAGACCGAACTCCAAGCTTCCGAATCAAAGAAAATGTAATTATCCAATTCAAATATCTTCAAGTGGTCCCTCAAGTTTCTTTTCGTATAGTGTAGTTTAATTTTCCTTACTGATATAAAGCTCCACAGATCCGTCTACTTGAGAGAGTTGATCAGAATCAAAGTCCACCAACAATATCCGATTTCCTGGCTTGCGAGCTGTCAACTTGACGTCACGTTTAACTTCGGCATGGGCACTGACAGAGCTGTAATGAACAGATACAATAGAAATGATCGTAAAACTCAGAGCAAAAACAAGTTACCCTCACTGAAAACCTAAATTGGTCAGCCTTTTGCATAATTAATTAGGTCATAATTAATTAGGTCCTAATTAAGAAATGTTTAAACATTTTAATTAGTGGCCTAATTAATTATGCAAATGGAAATTAGACAAAAGCTAACATACGTTTTTAGCTCTTCAAGTGTTCTACCCATGTACCAAGTCACAGCATCACAGCTCATCTCATTAGTCCACAAACTTTACTTTGCATATTTCATGCATACATAATTAGCCATAATTAGGACATTTCATGGCAAATTGGAAAAAATAAATTAAATAAAAAGAAAGTTGTTGCCAAAGATGTTGGTATTATGCCTCTTTGACCTACCATATCTCGGCAACCGAATGTCCGATTGAAATAAAATTTTCTCAGTTCCAGAATTGATAAACCAAGGGCTAGAACATATTAGATTTTAAAGGAAATCTAAAATTTTCATCAGCCAATAGAGCCACCTTAACAGACTATAAACAATGGCGGTGACTGATTTCTTTGGAAATATTAAGCCCTCTAACCAGAAACAGATCAGGACAACCATAAGTGTACCCATCCCCTAGAGAACCCTAAAAATGGCATATTTGACTTTCATTAGAACTAAGTGTTTTTTAATATACCGGACTGAATAGAAGGATTGCAAGTTTCCCAAAGAGATAAATTTCTATCACCGACTACCTGATTGACTATTCTGAAGGTTGCACCTAATAAAAAATCATAAAGTGACTATTATGTTAAAGCTTTAACATATGAGGCATCACTGTGACTTGAGTTGTAACAACGAAAATTCGACTGATTAGCAATATTCCAATGCCAAAGGCATAGCAATACATTTGAATTGATATTACACTATTTTTAAGCATACAATATTTTCAGTATTAAAGCCATGCTCTTATATCTAATCATATAATACAGAAACCCCCCGAAAAACATGTATTTATTTTTAAGGTAATTTTCCGTTTCCGTTGTCCAAAATCTCTCTCCGGATTTGACCGCATCATATCAAAAGTAAAACAGATATCAATTATCATTTACTATAAAGGTTTAGCTAAGATTTAGAGCTATAATCATGACAAATATCATGAGGCTGACATTCATATTATCAATTTTATGAAAGAGGAGGTAGAACTTATTGAATGACCCTCGTATAAAGAGAATATTAAGAGCAGGTCCGCTAATTATTGTTGATCAGATTATAGGTATCGTACATTTAGAAGTAGGCCGCCTATATTCGGAGATCATGGGTCAAACCATTTTAAAGCCGAATTTCAAGCTCTAGGGCTCCTACTGACTATTGAAGCTTAATCAACATCATGGTGCCACTGGTAAATTTCGTGGGTTCTCAGCACTTACCCCAGCTTAATCACCATTTGCCGTTGCAGTCCAGCGCCTTCTACATTGAACACGCAATTTGTCAGGGTTTTAGGGAGCGGATTTTTGAAGGCAAATGTGGCTGTGAATTGCTGGCCCGGCTTTAGTTTGGTATCCGAGACGCTGACATCAATATCTGGAGTTCGAAGTCGAAAGTCATCCTGGGATGCCAAAATCTGACTATTTTCCTGAAATTCAATACAGATAATGTATAGAAGTAATACCGACTGTGTGTGTATGCATTGTCCGGGGGTGGGGGGGGGGGGGGGGGGGGGGGGGGCAGGGTTCCACAAAGTTGTTTCTTCCCTAGGAGCAAGGTTTTGACCTTAACATTTCCCCACCTACACTTACAGGTTTGATAAAAATCAGATTACAATATGTTAGCTATACAGGGTGTCCCAAAAAATGTTAACACTCCGGGCACATAAGATATCTTAAAAGGACAGGAACACACGGATCTAACCTTGATATATTATGAAAGCTGAGTAAATAAGCTTTCATTTTTCATTTGCATTTTATTGCGTTCCAATTGGTTATTTAGAACGGGAGATATGCTTCAGCAAACATGAGGAAGCAAAATCGGCTTGGTCCAATCCTCTCAGTATTTAAGTAAAACTTTTAAAATGCACGAAGCAAGAAGCAACATGATTAAGTCACACACACACACATCGGTTAATCTTTTCTTTGTTCTTTTCAACGCATTCTTTCGATTCTTTTCAAGCTTAAAAGACATAAATAAATATATTCCACATAAATTATATAGGTATTTTGTCATGAGTTCAAGTTCTATACTTTTTTTTCATGTCAGTAAAGCAGTCTTTAAAATTGAAATTGAAATATTTCATGTTCTTTGTTGAAATGGTCCATCCAATTAAATAAATTAACTAGTATTGCACTGAAATTAACCATAAATCAATTGCACGTAATAAATCCTTCAGGTAAAACAAGAGCTTTCAAATAGTCAACTGAAGTCTCAAGCTGTCATAATGCGTTGAAAAGAACAAAGAAGAGATTAACTGATGTGTGTGTGTGTGACTTAATCATGTTGCTTCTTGCTTCGTGCATTTTAAAAGCTTTACTTTCATACTGAGAGGATTGGACCAAGCCGATTTTGCTTCCTCATGTTTGCTGAAGCATATCTTCCGTTCTAAATAACCAATTGGAACGCAATAGAATGTAAATGAAAGATTATTTACTCAGCTTTCATAATACATCAAGATTAGACCCGTGTGTTTCTGTCCTTTTAAGATATATTATGTGCCCGGAGTGTTAACATTTTTTTGGGACACCCTGTATAATGTTGTTAAAATGTACCAGTACTCACTCCCATAGTAATAATTTTACATTTGGGAAGAATCTTTATTAGGGTGAATGAAAAAGAATGATGCGCGGAAAGCGCGCTCATTGTTTGTGCCATTATACGCTAAAATTTGTCTAATAATAACTAATTTGGTATGAAAATAAACGCAAAAATGTAGCTATTCATACTAAATTTGGTGTAATTGAACCAAATTTGAAAGAAAATGTGCGCGAAGTGCGAAAAAAATGTATTTCTTTACTTCTCTTTCCCACACTCTCCGCCTATACTTTAAAACGAAAGAGAGAGAGATTTGCCTTTTTATGTCAAAATTGTCCAATTTTTTTCTAATTTTAACTGAATTGAATTGGTTGTGGGGGGTGCAAAAAAAATATTTTGGTGGGGAAAATGCCCCCTTGTAGCACCGCGCCGCGGGGAAAGCAATAAAACAATAAACACTAGTTAGCATACCTGAGCAACCACAGCTCATAATCGAAAGTTGCATATCTTTCTCTTTATCTTTTTTCACCCTTTTCCACAATCTTTTTCTTTTCCCACTTGGCATTATTTCCCCAAATATGCTCATTATTTCCCGGTTTGTGCAACCCCGGGGGGGGGGGGGGGGGGGGGCGGTTCTCACATTGATATGGTATACATATATGTGCCTGCCTTTTGGGGTGCTTTTTCGCAAAAATTGGGGGGGGGGGCGGTTCTCACATTGATATGGTATACATATTATTTGCCTGCCTTTTGGGGTGCTTTTTCGCAAAAATTGGTATAACGATGGGGTGTTTTCGTCACAGACCAAAGCGCCCAATTGGCATAAATTGGGTGTATTTTGAGGACTTTTTTGTTGTAAAAAGCGCCCAATTTGTGCAAAATTGGGTGTTTTTTTAAACAAAATTGGTATATATATTGATGGGTGGGAAATTGGCCCGAAAATAGGTATAGAGAAAGTAAAATGTTCGAAGTCCGGTGGTGAAAGAACCCCCCCCCCCCCCCCCTCTCGGGTAGAGGTTGGCCGAGCTGATCGTCGGTCGGGAGTTTTCTATCAATCGTGGGTTCAACTCGCCTTGAAACCAGGATTCTTTGTTCACCCCCAAAAGTTCCCATCTAGGTCGGAAATTCTACAATCAAATCTTAATTCAGTGAGGGTTAGTTATCGGAGTCTCTTTCCGTGGTTTAAGCTGATAATATTATTTAATTGTAGAATTTCTCCTCTACCCCATTCACTGTGTAGGCCTACAGCGCGCAGGTCTATACAGTGAGTGTCAGTTCGCCGTGATTCGGAGAGTCACGTTAAGCCGTTGGTTCCGTGTATTCAGACGCTTCACCCTGAACACGTTAACATAGTTGCAATCGTAAAAAGTATATAGGGGATCATCCCGGGTCTGTTACCTGTACAAACCCACATCTCCCTAGGTATCTATATCTAGGCATTGGAAATCTGAATTTATTCCATGTATTGCCATATAATTGCATGCTTGTTCCAAAGCGTCTTTATAATATAGTACTCTATTTTCCCTTGGCTATATATTTCTTGTATAAACTTGCCAACGATGCTTATGAAAACAATTAAACATACAATCACCAAAGTTTTGTCCTCGTACCTTTACTCGGCCCATGAAGAAAATCTTCATTGATGTTTGCTCCACCAATTTGTCGATATAGTCTGAAACTTTCACTTTGAATACAGTTTCTGTCGATTGTCCACTGCCCACAACGACGGCCTTGCGCTCTTTCTTGACCTTTTCAGCTAACACACCTTTATAATAGAATGTACATTTTGAATCACTTGAATGATATTCATTAAGCGGGATCGGCGGTTGATGGTCTTCTTAGATATATTATCTAATGTGTTTTATACTTTTAAACTCTCATGTTATAATGTCAATAAAGAAACTCAGGATAGGCAATTCTTTTATACAGAGATTTATTTGTATGTCAATTACTATGTAAGTTGCCATGTTACGTCCAGCATGCAATGCGGGATCGACCCAGGAGGGGGCGGTTATCATAAACCTACATCATCAACATAATGTACACTTGTTTTGATAATGGCTACATATTTTAATTGGGTCCAAATCATTCTGACTCCCTTAGTAGATAAATTCATTATAATATAAACTGCAGCCAACATATCTAATAGTCACGGCAGTTCCCGCCAAAACCTACCTGTGTAATAGCAGATTTGTACAATAACAGAGAGACTAACGTTCCTTTCGTCCGAACTCTTATTGGTCAGTCTTACGCCAACATCAAAATCGTCACCAACAAATATGCTATCGTCATCTTTGACGAAGAGTTCTTCTGTGACTTCATCCTCCTCGTTTACTTCCGGGTTATATGTGTCCGGTTTACTACCGCTTTGTACTGCCGTCTCCACTGCCATTCGCTCCTCAGGAGACTCTAGAAAAAGTAAACATTGAGATCAATGATGTGGCGTACTCGTTTGGCAAGTGTCCCGTCCAGAGCTTTTGAATGTCTTATGTAATACGAATTAAAATATGGGACTAGTTCGAAATAGATTGATTCGCCATCAGAGTATCCTCGTTGTTACAAGAACATGATTTAGCATTGCTCTATAGTTCAATTAGTATACGATGGGTGATGGAAGATGTCACTTTTAAGTGATATTTTCCATCACAATCGTAATTTTTAATGTCTAGAGTAAACGTACGTAACTACTCTGTAGTGAACCGGAGACTTGGTTTAACCGCTCCAACTAAACATCCATTACATCTTTACGATGTAGCTGATGTTTTTACGCAAGACTCGCTAGAGCAATATTTTGCATCCTTCGTTATACACATACTCAAGAAGACTAATTGAAAATAAGACAATGTTATCGTGTTCACAACGGTCCTCCTAAGCAAATTTCCACGAGTAGCTATACGGTGAATTATGTAAACAATTACTGTGACGTCGTCGTCAAAGTCTAGAGTAAAATTCACTTCACTCTCTGGAAACCCTCGTACTGATTAGGCGGTTCCGCTTAATATGCAATATATAACAAGAAGTACTTACCATCTTTGTATTTGTATTGATCTTTAATGTCTTCTCCCTGACGTCTGCCAACTGTTTTAGTGTAAAGAGACCTTCCCACAGAGGCTATTTCTGTCTTAAGCTTCTTCAAATCCTGACGATCCTCGGATTCTGTTACCTCCCAGGTCACGCGATCCCCGTTGATCTCGGCAAATACGAATCGACCGTCGTATGGAAGGTAGACGTGACCTTGTTTGATGGCGTTCAACGAAGCTGGTCCTGTCTGGAATACTCCTAATGTAAGGATGAAATAAATAAGACGAGTGAGAATGAAAGCCAATTTCGTTTATGTCATTGAGCAATAGGTGAATCACTAGTATAGAAAAATAAATCTATGGAAAATCAGCTCGGCGTAAACATGGTAAAGCCACTAATCTCCTTTCGTTAATATTTCATTCTGGGTTTTGAGAGTGCATTTCATGTGCAATTATGAGCAATGCAGCCCCCAGATTGCTACCAGTATATCTTTTTTGCTGTTGATAAAATATAACGACATCAACAAGCAGTGCATAAGAAGAGTTTATGTCAAACAACTCATTGGTGTAACCACATTTCTCTTATTTATAAACTATATCTAAAGGTAGTTATTACCTTCGCTTGTTTCCTGCGGTGTCGAGTCGACGGCTTGCCATCCTCCATAACCCGTTGGCAGATCTGGTCTTGTCATCCAACTGTCATTCCATACATGAAAATTCCACACGGAATCATCATTCATATATTCGATCGGATCCCCTTCTGGATCGAAATGTTTGTCGATGGTCATACTTGAATCTGTATCGTGAGCGGATGCAAAGTTGGTGACGCTCCTTGTAGGTATACCAAGAGATCTTAGTATGGTTGTAAGGACACCTGAAAACACCCAACATTGACCGTACTTGACTGGAACCTTGTCCTTCATGTATTGCTCCAATATTGCCACACTGCCATTCCACGCGGTAGGTCGCGTACCATCACTGTAGTTACGATCCCATCGACCGACTAACACGCCATCGTCATCTTGCACGTTGACGGCCTTAGACATCTTACGCGATACAATAATGGGGTTGTTACGCTCCCAATCTGCAACAGGTTCGTTACAATCTTGCAACAGGTATATCGCTGCATCGAATACAGAGTCCTCAAATTGTCCAAAATTCCAGTTGCGCTTTTTAATTCTCCGATAATTACCATAAAATAGGTAGCCTGTTTCGTTAAGGATGTATTCTTCTTTCTCTTCGTCACTTTCCATGAACACGGCATCCTTTTTACACCATGGGTTGAAAATGATGTAGACCTTTTCCGGATAGGTAGACCGAAACTCACTCACATCCTCGCCTTCACCCACTGTAGTGACGACAGACATGGAATAATAACCAATCGGGCAGTTGCAAGAGCTTTGAGTCATGATAGTCATCGTTGTGCTTTCTTCTTTGGCAATCTTTGCGCCCCATTTATCTTCAGGTATTTCGTCGCTGGTGAAGAATCGCATTTTGGTTCCTTTACTAAACGATGGTACCTTTCCTGCGTATACAATATAATGGAAAGATGTATGAATTTCAATGGATAACTAACTATTATATTATTTATGCAGCTTTAGAAATTCAATACTGAATGGATTAATGCAACCAAGATATTCAATGAGTTAGACGGATTTCTTATTATTGACTTATTAGGAACCAGCGCGAAGGGGTATCTTTCGTGCTGCGGTTCTTCAATTTCGTAAAAAACTCCGGTGGAATGTGATTATCAAACGCGGTGCCCGATAGGTGGGTACGCACACTTCCTTGCCGACACTAAACGCGCCAAAATCGGACACAAATTTGCGGGTTCTGTATTTTTTGAAGCAATCCCGTTGCTAATTTCAAAGAAAACCCCATTGCATGTCCGCAGTTGTAATATATTCTTCACTTGTATGTACACTGCTTTGCCGACAGAAAACAGACCAAAAATGAGTCAAAATGTGCGGGTGTTTGATGGGGATTCGCATTGAAATCATTTCATTTATTCAGTTTTATAACTCGATTTCTTTACTTCTCTTTCCCACACTTTCCGCCTATACTTTAAAACGAAAGAGAGAGAGAGAGAGATTTGCACTTCGGTAATGAACTCATAAGATATGCAGTTTTAAAAACGAAGAAAGAGATAGATAGCGGGGGATTTTATTTTATTTTATTTTATTTTATTCAGCATATTATCATCAAACATGAAGTATTGCACACGATACACATATACAACTTTAAAATAAAGATAAGCGTACATTTACAGCAAAACATAAAATGATAACATGCCAAGGATAATCCTTTAAGCTAAACAACTTATTTCCAAAGGGGTCCTTATATACAAATAAGAAAAGTTATACTATATTTCTGCTATATGCAATAGTTGAAATACCCAAATGACTTTCCACGGGGTAGACAGTCCCGGGGTGGACCAACCCTGGGTGGACTAACTATTTAAAATAACACCTTGGAAACAATATTGATTATAAATTATATGTTAAAACACTCAGGGGGCTGGTGGTCGCGGAGGTAATAAGAAGGATGGCTCATTCTAAAACAACCCAGGGACTGTCCACCCCCGGGACTGTCCACCCCGGGACTAACCCTAACCCGCATTCTCATTCTAAAACAACACAGGGACTGTCCACCCCCGGGACTGTCCACTCCGGGACTAACCCTAACCCTAACCCTAACCCTAAACCCTAAACCCTAAACCCTAACCATAACCCTAACCCTAAACCCTAAACCGTAAACTGTAAACCCTAAACCCTAACCTCAACCATACCTTACGCCCTAACCCTAACCCTCATTCTCATTCTAAAACAACCCAGGGACTGTCCACCCATTCTCATTCTAAAAGAACCCTAAGGGACCCTAAGGGACCCAAAGACTCTCAGACCCTAGGACCCTAAAACCCTTAAACCCTAAAACCCTAAGAACCTAACCATAACCGTAACCATAAACCCTACATCCTACACCCTCAACCCTCAACTCTCAACCCAAACCCAAACCCAAACCCAAACCCAAACCCAAACCCAAACCCAAACCCAAACCCAAACCCAAACCCAAACCCAAACCCAAACCCAAACCCAAACCCAAACCCAAACCCAAACCCAAACCCAAACCCAAACCCAAACCCAAACCCAAACCCTAAACCCTAAACCCTACACCCTAAATCCTAAACACTAAACCTAAACCCTAAACCCTAACCGTAAACCCTGAACCCTAAAACCCATTTGAAAACAACCCAGGGACTGTCCACCCCCGGGACCGTACACCACGGGACTAACCCTAACCCTAACCCTAACCCTCAACCCTCAACCAAAACCCTCAACCCTCAACCAAACCCTAAATCCAAACCCTTAACCCTAAACCCTAAACCCTAAACCCTAATCATAACCCAAACCCAAACCCAAACCCAAACCCTAACCCTAACCCTAACCCTAACTCTCATTTCAAAACAACCCAGGGACTGTCCACCCCAGGGCTGTCCACCCCGGGACTAACCATAACCCTAAAAAAAAATCCCTAAAACTAAAAAAAACCACCCCAAAAACCCCAACCCCCCAAAAAAAACCCCAGACCAAACCTAACCCCTAACTCCTGAACCCTAACCCCTGAACCCAAAACCCTGAATCCAATACCCTAACCCTAACCCTAACCCTAACCCTAACCCTAACCCTAACCAAAACCAAAACCAAAACCAAAACCCAAACCCAAACCCAAACCTCCCGTACGGCGCCGTGTGTAGAAGTGCGTATAGTGCCGCGGCAGATCGCCCTTGCGCAAATATGCACGCAACACGTTACCACGGTATAACGCGACAGTACGCGCAACGCACAATATCGTAACATTTTAGTGACATATTTTTAGCCTAATTTGAGCGTACAGGGTGACCCAGAAAATGTTGAACCCAAAAATCACAAAATTCAATATTGTTTTTTTTTACCATTAAAATAACAAAATATTGCATAACTCGTTCACCAGCTATGTGCACCATACATTTAACTTTCTGAAACATTTTAGATCATAAAAATAGGCCACACGAAACTTGAAATACGTGTAATTTTGTAAGAAGTGTTGTTTTGTAGTGTAAGTGAAGTGCAAAAAGGTTTCATGCTACATGAGCAGAACAAGTGCCTGTTTGAAAGCATTTCTTTCCGTACAGTATCTCATCAATATTTATTTATTATGTAAATCAATATTATTATTATATTATGAAAGACTTTGAAAACAAAAACTGAAGTCCCCTTGACTTCATTTGAAAATATCAATTTGATAAATACAGATCAAAAGAAAAGATTACTTAACTCACCGTACTTAGAACATATAATTAAGTTTCATATCTGAACCAAGTTACAATTTTTTCACTTTTAAGGGCGAAAACACCCCCTGTCACACAATCAAGTGTATCTTTAGTTTGGTAAGGCCAATTTACATGATCTAAAGTTCTCCAGAAAGCTGAATAAATTGTTTACATAACAGAATGCCATATTTATTTATTTTCATTTTGAATTTTTTTTTTAAGGTTGTGATTTTTGGGTTCAATATTTTCTGGGTCACCCTGTGTTTGCTGTTTTTAGGAGCCAATTGTTAAACCGATTTCACTGGAATGGAATATGCTTTATAACGCTTCCCGTATGTTCCTCTATCTTTCATGCAATTTAGGCGACACTGTGATCAAAGTTAACGGAATACTAAGGTTAACAAACAAACAAACAAACAAACACACAAACACGCACTATTTCCAGATCATGTTCACAGCATAAGTAGTACCGCTTGAATGAGCACACATTAACTGGAGGAATACCTCATTTCAAAAGTTGAAAAATGCGGTGTTCAAGCAAAGACTCTGGTTCAAGCTGCTTAACCATCCTCCTTCAATATATCATTTAGCAACTTTTGAATTGAGGTATTCCTCCATTCAATGTGTACTCATTCAAGCATTACAACACCTGCGTAGTTATAGTCCCGTTCTAGTGTTGCTGAGAACACATGTGTGCCAACAATTATTTCGATGGAGTAACTCATTTTAAAAATATCAGGCATAATCTAAAGGGGAACTTATTTTTATTGAACTGTGTATAAGGCGCACATATCCACCATACAGGACGCTAAGGCGCAATTGCCAATATCAATACGCTGCCATTAGGAAATCGTGCAATCATTTCGCTTCGCTCATCATGAAGGACACCGTTGCGGAATGATAACTTACCTGTCTCGAATTCCAGAAAGATCTTGTCAGTGTCTTTGTTGTACGGTCGATCAAACTTCACATTGAATTCAAACGCTTGCCCTCGTCGTAGAATCAGATCTTTTGAGTCATATTCGTCAGTATGATGCTCAATACGATTCTGTGTAAGGTGTCCGGCCACATCGATTTCTGTAATCTTTCAAAAATAGTATTCAAATGCACGGTAAATGTCTGAATAGAATAGCAATTATGAGACCCTAGGTTTTATCCTAATCAAGGGTGCTGGAGGTTTCTTGAACCAAAAGGGGTTCTTTGCTGAATTAAAATAGTTCTGGGTCAAATTTGAGATTTGTAGTGTCTAGAGAAGCCTTTAGCTCTCCTGACAATTCAGTAGTGTTTGATTTCTCTCTCCCGATTCTTGTATTCAAATGACAAGCCTTTGTGAAGTCTGGTTTTATGGGCATATGGGACAGACCCTAACCATTACGAAGATATCGAAGAAACTTCCCCGGAGAAGATTGCAACATTGTAGGGAATCTTTGTAGCTAGTATTTGGATAGGTTAACATAAACATATTCAACTCGTTTTTCAGTTTCAATTGAAAGCGCACTCCTCAGTTTATATCCCTTTTGACATTTTGTCGCTTGTTTTTTATCTTACATTTTCAGCCAGTGATTGAGTGATCATAACCTCAAATCATTTAACACAAACTTAATAATATTAGAATAGTTCTGACGATACCGTCGAACGTCTTATCTATGCATTTGTTCGTGTTGCAGATAGTTACGTGAATCAAACTTATTTCAATTTCATTGAAACCTACTTTGAGTTGTTCAGGTTTAGCAGCAGGAGTTGGAGGTGGTTTAGACCGTTCTCTCTCCCTTCTTCTTCTCTCCAAGAATGCTGTCACATCATACCGGCGTCCACCGTACTCATACATAAAGCGACGTCTTCCACTAGTAGTGTCAATTTCAGTTGTAAGGCGATTCGTTCCACCAGTTCCATCGTTACTCGCACCGGAACCCATCTGTGGCGAGGCAAAAGTAATTCCGATTATAAACTTTGACCAAAATGGGCCACAAATATATGGCCTTGAAGATTATTGCTCATACTTAGTGCAGTGAGAGCAGTTAGGCCGATAAATTGCGCAACTTCAACTAACACTATATTTTTGTCTGCTATTCAGAAAGTCTGATACCATTTTGTTTTGGTCTAGATCTGCTTGGTTTTAAAACCGAGTTGTTCTAACGTCCATTTTGACGAACGAATCACCACTTGGTATAATTATCCCTTGGTCAATGGCTGGTATTCACGAAAGCATTGTAGTCCTGGCTTTTGAAGCTACAACTTTTAGTCCAGGACTAATTCCTACTGTGATGGACTTCAACATTTTGTTTCCTCTATTTTACCACTAAAATATGAATAACATGATGATGAAAATGCTCGAGGCTGGAGACATTCCCATTTTGAAGTGTCTTACTTTCATCTACTATTTAAAGATGTGTAACAAAAACGAAAGGTTTGTCCTAGTAGGGCTTAGGTAAGAAGTAAATGTGGAGCCAGGATTAAATCTTTTGTACATCACAAGCCAATATGTCTTAAAATTCGTCTTTTATTCGTTTCTTCCTAAACCATTTCGGGTAATTACCACTTATGTTTCATAACCATTTCATATAATAGGCCTATTCGCATAGTCTAGTGACCGGTTCGTCTAAAGCCATATTGGCCACCTTATTTCGTCTAATTATTATTTCGTCTACAACCCCATTCCGTCGAATCACCATTTCGTCTAATAGGAATTTCGTCTAATCTTAAGGTTGTCTAAATACTAATTCTAATACATGTGACAGAGAGGGTGGTATTTTGCAGTTGACAAGAGTAAATACCCCATTGAATAGCAAAACAATACACTTATGCTGCTACTTGGGAAATGGGTACCTCACTCTGAACAAGGCATGTGGTCAGAGTCACAAACTGGTCCAAAAAAAGTTTCACTTCTAATAATGTAGAGAAATGCACCAATTCTGATTAAACGGGACAAAACTTAAGGTTTACATACTTAATGACCCACAATCTATATATTGTTGGAAAGCTTATGTTTCAGGTTTTTCATTTTTGCCAAAAAGAATCAAATTATACAGGGTGTGTAACATTTTTACAGGGTGGAACATAAAAAAAGTTGATCGTTTTTGCTCCTCACAAAATATTTTGATAGTTTGTACAATTAGGGTTTAGCTGAAGATAGTCACCAAAATCAGAACAACCGCAGAAGGTGCTACCAAATTTGCTAAAAATCACTTGCCCAAAATGTACATAGGAAAAGTAAAGGTTTGCATGTAATATTCTATGAAATTTAGTTAGCACGGACTATTTAATTTAAAAGAAAATGGTTATCAAAATGAACTACATGAATATCGTTCAAGTTCCTTTTATTTTGAATACAGGGTGGTCCAAAATAGGTCTAAATAGCAATTTTTTCATAAATCTATGAACAATTCTGTGAAGAAACACTTCTGGCTTTTTTAGTTAAATGTTTTATGTTTTGTATAATATAAAGCTAATAGCCGCGTGGAAAGTGTTAAGTCCAATGACTGCACATCACCAGCCCATCACAATAATTACCTTTTTACAAACGCTTCAATACTGACCGATTTCTTAATTTATGTATATATATAGGCTTACCGTATGTCTAAACGAAATTATACACGTACATTCTGCTTACTTGACGTCCTGATCTCGCTCTTGGCATCATAATGAACGATTATGAAATAAAATGTATCATCTATGTTATTTCTACTAGATATACAATATCCAGTTAAATACGTTACCTTTTACCACATCCAAGCAAATAGAAGTCTTTATTACGGTGCCAATCACTGCAATCAGCATCAGTTTATATATGATTCTGAATTCTGAATAAATTTTTTACACTATACGCAGAGAGAGACTGTTATTATATTTTTTATTATGGTGATCATTAGCAGTATCATGGCAATAATTCAATTGACCGCGGTAACTAGGGACGCATGACCTTGACAATGGACCTCCGTGATGAACAAATAATGGTATAGAGCAAAGTTCATTAGCATAATTATCATGAGCACGGCGCACGGGAATATCTAATAATAATATATAAATATTTGTTGTTATTGTTATTGTTATTGTTATTGTTATTGTTATTGTTATTGTTATTGTTATTGTTATTGTTATTGTTAATGTTATTTTTATTTTTATTTTTATTGTTAATGGTTTTTTTTTATTTTTATTTTTTATTTTTTTTAATTATTATTATTATTATTATTTTTTTAATTATTATTATTTATTTTTTATTTTTATTTTTTATTTATATATATATATATATATATATATAATATATTTATATTTTTTTAATCATTTATTATTAGTGTTATTATTATCATTATTATTTTTAATTTTTAATTTATTATTATCACTATTATTTAAAACTTCAATTGCTGTCTATACTCTGTTTGACCATCTCGAGATAGTGACGTAACTGAACAGGCGCAGCTTTTACGCACGCGTGTGTATCTTCCGCCTTTCAACGCTCGTGTTTGTACGCCAGCGCCGCGAGTATGCGCGCGCGTTATGTGATGCAATTAGTAGAATACGCGGTTACGTCACTGTCTCGAGATGGCCAAACAGAGTATAGATAGTCAACAACACCATATGCAATTGCAGTAAAATTATGGACGCGTTAACAAATCGTCCTTCAATATAATAGGTAATTTGTTTGGTTGTCATGGACGCGTTACAACAATTCTTTGGCATACAGCCAGGATTTCCATATTTTTAATCTTTTGGTATTGAATCGGCAAACACTGACAACTATAACCGATCAGACGACAGTGGGCTTAATAATCACCGATAATCATTTGTAATTATACACTGGAGTTTAATTTCTAACTCCATTTTTAGGTAGAAAAGTAACTTAAAACAGATTAATCACACGTACGCGGGAACAAAATACACAAAGTACATATACTAGAGGATTCTATTTTAGGGATCACTCTATAGGTTTGGGCTGTGCTAATTATTACATTAAGTAGGGAACTACATTATTCCAGTGAACATCAATTTACCTTCATGCCATCAGTGATTTTGTGTGCACTGTTAAAATAAGACCAATTACTGAAAAAAATGTAATGACGGTTTATATAGCCCACTAGTAAAAATTCATTATTTCTTAGTCAAATAGATCAGATCCTTATGGGTAGTGCATACGTCTTAGAATTGATATCTTGGCAGAAAAATGTATTTTAAATTATATCTTTTTATGCAAGACTGTTCGTCGATTCCTAGTATGATGAGGAAAATCATTCCATGTGAGGTCTGTATAATGTCACAAAGTGGCTACGGCGTTGGATCTAGGAATATCAACAGCAAGGTCGCGGGGTCAAACTGAACAGCGGAAAGGCGTAGCTATCTGCTGATTTGCTGTTTGTATGGAAACAGTTGGCATAATATAGCTCAGGAGATTTCTCAAATCCCGAGACACTTACGTTAGAGTGGCACCGAGCTACACAGAGCTGACATAGTGTCCTTTACGGGAACCGCTGGAGCAGGGAAACACACATTGTGTACTCTTTAACGGGATTTCTAGAAAAAGGAAAAGCTTATTGAATTGAATATTTTTTCATAGAAATGATACGTTACTGAAGGATCTGACGGACTCCGGGAACAGGGAAACGGACATTGAATGATTTTAACCGGAGTACTACTGTAGAAGATTTCCGTATTGAACCAAGAGCCGTGGGAGAATTTGTATTGTCACTGTACCAATGTCTGATTTGAGTTTAATAGATATCATAAATTAGAATGATTACTATTTTTGTAACTATCTTTTAATTAAACAAACACTTTAAAAAGTATTTCTATGCAAGTTATAAGTTAAGGGATCGAAAACAACAACAACATGAATTATTAATTTTATGGCTATGAATATGGAAAGTAGGGTGGAGTTAGGGCAGAGTTGGGCGGAGCTAGAGTGTAACCAAATCTTGAAATAGGGCTCAAATTCATTTTATGGACCGCAGTTCAGTTCAGGTATATCCGTACTTCAATTTAATAATACTCGTCGAAAACTAATCGGGTTTTCGATATTTGTTTTTCTGGTTGATGATTTGTTGATATAATACATGCAAGTGCAACAAATAATGTGTTTTAATGTCGGTATTATAATATGGTTACAAATTAAGAAAGCAACAATCAGAGACAATACAATTTAGCCTACGGCTCGTGATCGAACAATCTTTCCTAGAACTGCTAGATAATGGAAACATAGGTAATTGAAGGATCTTTGAAGGGATCGCTGGAACAGAGAAATACACACTGAGAATCTTTATTTAACGATATTACTAAATTACATGAAGGAAACGCTCAATAACAATGTTTTTCTCCACAGAAACGCTAGATCAGAGAAACGTAGGTAGTTCAGCAAAAGGGATAGAAACGTAAAATAACCCTTAGACCTACATCAAGCTACATGTATAATGGATTAATGGAGAACATATTTGTAATACATGCGCTCCAAATAAGGAACTTATAATATGATACAAATACGTTCGAACTCAAAATATATAGTTCCGACTTTAAAATACCAATTAAGAACGCGCAGGGTAGTGTCATAGGTATGTGTATGGGCCGCATTAAACAATTGATGCCCCTCTGATCCTAATCTTAATCAGAGGGGCTTCAAGTAGGCGTACTATTATATATCGACTGGTGAGTTGTCGCTGCCAGCTAATCAATTATCTGCCTATTGTTACACCGAGGCTGCTTGTAGAAGAACCAAATGTTAAAATGAAAAAAGGACTTGTTTTGGTTTTTACACATATATATCTTTATTAGTATTTAATTAATCTTCACATGTAATATTTCAAATTTAAAGGTAGGTGTTCCGATTGCGGACCCGATTTTCAACTTGATGTTTTCTAGTCTACATGAAGGTCATCCTTAAAATAGTAGTATTCCGAAGTTTTAATTTTATAACTCTAACGGTTCTTATTTTAGAAGCACAGGGTGACATGAAATTTGTCCATTGAGTAGTACACAAACTGACCGGTGGTTAATCACCGTTGGCAGTAATAATTAATTCACTGCATTTTGGCCTATAACGTGTAAATGGAACATATCTGGAGCCTAAGATTTTACAGAAATAATGAAAGAAATATAGGGTTTCTTCTGATATCAAAAAACAAACAATTTTATGTGACAAAAAAAGCTAAAGTGATCGGAACATACACCTTTAAGAGAAGAACTTTGTTTTTCAATTACATGATTTATATTTTGCTTTGGAGTTATAAACAAATTTGATAACCTGGTAAAAAGTTAATTTTTTGAAGACTGTAAATACTCTCATGATACATGTAATAGGCGAGTTAAATATGATTGGTTTTACATCGAATTTATCTGATCTTAATTCAATCGAAAGCAAATCTTGATTTACCTTTCGGTCGGTGAGTAATATCGTAAACATTTCGGTACAATTTATATTTGACCTCGTGAAACATCCGATATATTTGATTTTTTTACATTAAATGTTCTCAAATTGTATATTAACATCTCTACAGTCATACAATCCCTTGCCAGAAACTAGCAAGTAATAAAGTCATATGATTATTAGGATAACTAGTTTGTATTACGTGTTGGTGCTTTTTCTTTGATAAAATTGAAGCTCGTGATGCTTTCATATTAAAACACACATGCTATTCAGTCAGTAACCTTTAACCCTCTGAAAGAGCACCACTTGTTCGTCTATCTGTCCGTGTTTCTGATTGGTTAAACACAATATACATATAAATAACCAAACTTCATCACATATACAATTGTTCTTAATAATGTCTCTTTTTGGTGCGAAAAATGATATATTTGATCGGTCGTTAAGTTCTGAGAGTGATTAATACAAGTTAGAGGGATGTTGTGCGTGGTGTCCCCCAAATCGGCGCGAAAAATCGAGCTCTATATTAACCGACACGACACAAATATTGCCCCCATCCCTCTACGCCATAGCCTACTGCACTACACACGCATTCGAATACCAACGAACCATTGTCTGATTCTTGCCGCTTACAAGGCGAAGTTGAAGTGTTTGACATATGGCGAAATACCTTTCAACACACACCAGAGTTATCAGGACGAACGAAGTACTATAGTCTATACATGATGTATGTTGCTAATCGAAGTAGTATAAGGTACGTAGGAACGAAAAGCTGTCAACAATGGTTGATACGATATGGACTGGTTAATGCAAACGAATAACAAGTCAGACAGCGAAACATTTAGTAAGTACGCAGTGGTAAATAGAATTGAAGTATTTTAATACTTCAATTCTATTCACCACTTCGCAATACTTAAAAGTATTGCGACGAGAAACCATATATTGTGATGCGATCTGTGAAAACCCGCCACATGGTAGGATTTTTATATTATAGGAAAACTGAAAGTTTGCTGATTACAGAACTGTTTCGATCATTTTTCTATATACGTTCACTACAACTGAGTGTGATGTCATAAAAAGCTACAAAACGAGAAATCACGAAAACAGGCCAAGAAAAGATACATACGATAAAATATTATAAAGTTAATTAGACAAGTTTTTGAAGGTGAAATTTCATGAAAGATGATGACACGAAATATTGGAAATGAATTTTCTAAAAAAAATCTAACAAAAATAAAAATAAAAATTATACAGTTTACCCATAATTCCTAGTTCACATCTAGCTACATCCGACGGGTTTTTACCGATTGCATCATAGATACAGAGCTCATCTTAGTTTCTGTCTTAGATATCTCGGACTTGCAACCAAACGCTTTAAAAAACGCACGACGATAATACGAACTTGTTATAAAGAATATAATAGGATTGACACATGCATTAATAATAACTAGACAACGAGTGATGAGAAGTAGAGTACCATACTGAGTGGACGTAAACAGACCGTTACCCGTGTCGTGTTCGAACATGTTGTGAACTGAAGCAATGCGAAATGGCGCTTGACAAACGAAAAATATTGTTCCATTGGTGATGAGAAGCCGTGCTACCTGATTTCTTACTTGGTGAACTTGCGTAACGGAGGATTTCAATTTGACATCATCACCTTGTTTTGCAGAAGGACGATTGCTGAGTGCAATGATGATGTGTGCGTACATGATGAGACTGCTTACCATAGAGACGACAAAGGGGATGATGTTTAATGTTTCGGAAAAAAGGTAGATATCAGGATGAGCTGCCACGCAAAACTCTACCATGCGCGGGAAAGAAGCGAAAGTTTCATCACTCGGCCAAATGATGCAATATGTTAGGTGTCCTCCGTAACGCGGAACTACACATGCTGCTAACAGAATACCAACGAACCACGAGCCAAGTATGAGTTTTATTGTCCGATTCGTGCCGCTTACAAGACGCAGTTGAAGTGGTCGACATATAGCGAAGTACCTTTCAACACACACCAGAGTTATCAAGACGAGCGAAGTGCTATACATGATGTAAGTTGCAGCCCACATAGCTGTGCATCCAATCCAACTAGTGTAAGGCGCGTCAAAACGCACCGGTGACGAAAAGTAGGAGATAAGATACGATCCAGCTCCAATTGAAATGAATAACAAGTCTGAAAGCGAAACGTTAAGTAAATACGCATTAGTGATAGTATGCATGGATTTCACACGAATAACTGTGAGAATGAAGGCCAAATTGGTAAACAAACCGGTTGCAATCAAAATTGGAACTCCCACAACGAAAAATAGGTTTTCAGTTGTAGAATACAGCATCGTGGAAGCTGCCCATATGTTGGATAAGTTGAGGGTGACGTATGGGTCACATTCCGACCAATCTCCGTCAATGATATCCATCTTCAGATATTGTCGACGGACCGGATACAGACTATTCGCACACGCTTATAACTTCTTTGACTATAGACAAAAAGAAGTAGCTTAAATCAATCTGTAGTCGTGCAAAATATGTTTTATATGACATATATCACCAGCGTAACGTCATAAGATAATTTAATATACTTTTAATTTGATTTTGAGCTGTGTTTACAACTAACCGATTGTAGGATAGATAATTTATTATGAAATAAGTATCCTTTGTATATAAGTCGTGTTATTTACCATTTAATAAAATTAACGACAGGAAACGGAAATTTGATGGTAACATTCATTGATTATTGCATTAGGTTAAGTTTGCATTATTAATTAAGTTTGATCAATTTCAGTAAAATTGTGATGATTTAACTCTATTTATCAGAAGGGTGCATTTCATTATCAAGTGTACGGAATTACTTCAAACTGATAGTTGATGCTATCCTGTTAGATGTAACCATCGTGCATTGCCTAGAATATTATTCTTATTCGTGGTATGATTTATTGTCATCGCAGCCAACCAGCTGGATTGACCCAATATTTACAATTACAAGTATTACAATATACATTAAAAATGCAGGAAATACAAAATTATACATTAAAACACTAAAATTGTACCAGGTTACCACATATTGCACTTAAAGATACCGACCAAGATATACGAATAAAATATAGAGGTGAAAGATTTGAACAATAATATTTGGTCAAGTTTTTGTTCCACAGTGCGACAAGGTATGGCATAGGACTGCTGGCATGTCTACTGTTGTCGACTTTGGGAATAGCTAAGTTGCGCAAAGAACGACAAGTAACAACCCCTCTTTGGCTGGGATGTCACGTCTTAAAGGTAGATGTTCCGATTTTCAACTTGAAGTTTTCTATTCTACATGAAAGGTCATCCTTAAAAAAGTAGTGTTCCAAAGTTTGAGTTGCATAGCTCTAATGGTTCTTATTTTAGACGCACAAGATGCTGTGAACTGTACCCATTGAGTAGTACACAAACTATATCGGTGGTTACCACCATTCGCGGTAATTCGACGTTATTTCATCGATTTCTCCGTAATTATACCGATTTAGGCCTCAAATTTCAGTATGATGATGAGAAAAATACGAGCTTTCATATGATATGAAAATCTCCGAATGTGATCGGGTCATCTACCTTTAAAAGTACTTAAACGCAAAAGAGTTTTGGCGAACAAAAGAACAAATGTGATCACGGTTAGCCTAGGTCTAAGTTCCTGGATGTTACATGTTAAAAGAGCCTCTGGGTATATATCATATTTATAGCCTAAAACAATTGTACACGCCCTTTTTTGGACACGTTCGATCATTAAAGGGACACTAAGAGATGTGTTGGAGACTGCGCCCTTAATTATGATAAAAACTGGGATTGGTATATTTTTATAATTGTATTACATGTATGAACTTACACCTATAAGGATTAAGAAAAATCAGCCCTCTTTGTACAAGAAAACGTCGATTCAAAAAATGCTCGTACAGCCGGGACGAGAATTTTACGTCCGACAGTATCCCCCTGCAGTACGCGTGATACATAACGCGAACCATATTTGCATAGAGGGTTTTTTTCAATAAATAGCGATGATATTGTTTTAATCAAGTTTTGCTGTGTTTTTGTTAGTAGAAACAACAATAATGACAATTTTTAATGTTCATCTTGAATTCTGAAGTAAATTTTTAAACATTTAAAATTTTCAACACCACTTAATGTCCCTTTAAATGCTATCGCTCAGTAAGACCAGGATGCTCAGCTAGAACCGCATATTCCAGGAGCGGAATAACATAACCAATGTAAATGGTGATGAGACCGAGATCAGGGGAAGAAAGCCCGAGCCGCTTAAGGGTTGTGAGCATGAATAAGCGATCACTAGCACGCTTGATCATGTCGCCGACCTGGGCATCCCATTTAAGGTCACAAAATATTGTTATGCCTAGGATCTCGACCACATTGGTGCAATGTAGGTTTTGTTCACACAGTTGGATTGGAGCAGGCTCCACGAGATTCTTGGCAAATAACATAATATTAGCAGCCAATTGACTGAACTTGTTTATGTCCTTTTGAATTGAAGACGTGAGCGCAAGAAGTGCGTAAGTCCATATTTAATTTTGAGATACAGGCATTTAAAGTTTACAAAATATTGTAAATTTAAAATATTTTAAATACTAAAGGGATATTGAATTATCTGCTCAGACCATTGTCTTGAGCACATCTTTACCTTTAATTTGATACCTTGCCAGCCTGGTTTGGATACATAGTAATACTTAATCATTTCCACGAGTTTGGTCATTAATTAAGCTTAATGAAGACAGATTTAGGTGTTTTTTCCAAAAGTAAAAGTAATTGTTAATTTTTTCTCAGACGGAATTGTTGACAATGATGGGAACCTCATATTCTGAGAATTTTGTGTTAATGGCATGTATAGTTGCTGCTGAAAATTACAAAAAGCAAATTTTTTAATGTCATTCTTTATAACATGCTAAGGTCAAACTATTTTTGTCTCGATGACATTGAATCACCAAGCTGTATTATTCTATAATATGATAATGTCTCCTTGTCTTACATATCTTACTTTTTGAATTAGAGCTTAATTTCAATAACATGAACTTTTGGAAATGTATGCTCTGTTGCACTGTACCAGCTAATCAATTATATGTTTATTGTTACACTGAGGCTGCTTGTAGGAGAACCAAATGTTAAAATGAAAAAACGGACTTGTTTTGGTTTACACATATCTTTATTAGTATGCAATTAATCTTCACGTGTAATATCTCAAATTTAAAGGTTGGTGTTCCGATTGCGGGCCCGGTTGTCAACTTGATGTTTTCTAGTCTACATGAAGGTCATCCTTAAAATAGTCATATTCCAAATTTTGAGTTGCATAACTCCAATGATTCTTATTTTAGAAGCACAAGGTGACATGAAATTTGTCCATTGAATAGTACACAAACTGGCCGGGTGGTTAACCATCTTTGGCAGTAATTCACTGCATTTTGGCCTATAACGTGTAAATGGAACATATCTTGAGCCTAAGATTTTACAGAAATAATGAGAAAAATATAGGGTTTCTTCTGATATCAAAAACCAAAAAAATTATGTGACAAAAAAAAGCTTTAGTGATCGGAACACACACCTTTAAGAGAAGAACTTTGTTTTTCAATTGCATGATTTATATTTTGCTTTGGAGTTATGAGCAAATTTGATAACTTGGTAAAAAGTTAATTTTTTGAAGACTGTAAATACTCTCATGATAGGCGAGTATAATATGATTGGTTTTACATCGAATTTATCTGATCTTAATTCAATCGTAAGTAGGCCTATAAAGCAAATCTTGATTTACCTTTCGGTCGGTGAGTAATATCGTAAACATTTCGGTACAATTTATATTTGACCTCGTGAAACATCCGATATATTTGATTTTTTTACATTAAATGTTCTCAAATTGTATATTAACATCTCTACAGTCATACAATCCCTTGCCAGAAACTAGCAAGTAATAAAGTCATATGATTATTAGGATAACTAGTTTGTATTACGTGTTGGTGCTTTTTCTTTGATAAAATTGAAGCTCGTGATGCTTTCATATTAAAACACACATGCTATTCAGTCAGTAACCTTTAACCCTCTGAAAGAGCACCACTGTTCGTCTATCTGTCCGTGTTTCTGATTGGTTAAACACAATATCTTACTATAATTCACCGTATGTTGTATGTACTAGCGGGACGCCCGTCCTTCGGACGGGCTCTCCCGCTAGGGAGTAGGGCCTACCAGATAGAACACCTACAAAATGAAACAACACATAAGTGTTGGAAAATGTATAACAAAAGACATAGGAATAGAACAATATTTAAAACTTTTTGTTTTAATTCAAAAGTTTTCAAATTTCAATTACAAAATGTAACCCCCGCCCGCCCACGCCCGTGGCATATTTCAACTCCAAGGCCTAAACCTTAACCATTTCCCGTACCCCACCCGTCACTCCCCCGCCTGCCCCCGCCCGCGACCGTGCTTATCTCAACACCCAAGGCCTAAACATTAACCGTATCCCCAAGCTGTATCCACTGGTTTATACTTTTAACCAAACTTTTTCCTTCCACCTCGTGACCCTCCCTGTTAGTGTAACGCAATTAAGTATCACATTGCTTCATCAACCCCCTGCCTCCCAAACCTCATTACTTCATGGCCACCCCTCGCCCCACCCGCCCTGTGCTTATCTAAACCGTCAAGGCCTAAATTAACCAACTCCCGTAGCGTTCTTCAGTAACCCCCTGGCTCCAAAACCTCATTACTTCATGGCCTCCCCTCGCCCCGCCCGTCCTTCCCCTGCCGTCCCTCGCCCCTACCGCCGTCCCCGCCCCTACCGCCGTCCCCACCCCTACCGCCGTCCCCATCCCTGCCGCCGACCTAAATTAATCAACTCCCGTACCGCAGCTTATTTCTCCAATATTTGCCCGCCCGCGTGTGTAGGGGTGCGTGGGTGTAGTGCGTGTGAGCGTTTATTTTGCATGGCGCACTACGACGCGTTATGTGTTACGCGCTCGACTGCGCTCAACTGCATGGTTGCAGTACGCACCGAAAAATAAACAAACATGGCCCGTAGAAACAGTCTCAAGAGGCCCTGGATTTGACTCCATTTTGCTCATATCTCGGTCAATTCTGTACGGTTTTCAGCCATTTATAGCTTATAACCCGTGTCAAGTCATCATCTATTATCCGTGCAACGTTCACGGCTTTAAAATGCAAAATGAGAAAGCCTTTTCAGGATACATACATACATACACCCCTACACATACATACACCCCTACATCTATACATACGTGTACCCCTACATCCATACATCTTACTATAATTTGTCTTATGGTGTATGTGTGTGGGTATCCATAAAAGGCTCTCTCAGTTTGCAACTAAACGCCGTGAACGTTGCACTGATAAAAGATGATTATAATGTGAGTGTCATAAGCTATAAATGGCTGAAAACCGTACATAATTGACCGAGATATGAGCAAAAGCGGGAAATCCAGGGCCTTTTCAGCCCGGCTTTTGAGACTATTTCTACAGGCCATGTTTGTTTTTTCTCTATGCGTACACTGTAACCATGCAGCCGGCGCGCGCAACACATTACGCGTCGCAGTGCGCCATGCAATACTAAACTCGCGGGCGGGCAAATATTGGAGAAATACGCTGCGCCACACGGGAGTTGGTTACGGTTTAGGCCTTGGGGTTGAGATAAGCCACGGGGCGGGGACGGCAGGGCGGGCGGGCGGGAACGGCGGCGGGTCGGGGGAGGGGCGGTGGACGGCTGGGGGGGGGGGGCGGGCTGGGCGAGGGGGGCTAATGAAGAAATGTGGTTTGGAGGCAGGGGTAAATGAAGAAATACTTAATTGCGTAACACTAACAGTGAGGGTCACGAGGTGGAGGGTTGAGATAAGCACGGGCGGGTGGGCGGGGGCGGCGGGCCGGGCGAGGGGGTTTAATGAAGTAATGTGGTTTGGGGGGCAGGGGGTTAATGAAGAAATGTGATACTAAATTGCGTAACAGGGAGGGTCACGAGGTGGAATGAAATAGTATGGTTCCATAAAAGTATAAACCATATGATATAGCTGAGGTAATCACGGGAAGCATTCAATTTCAGGTAAGGAAATAGGCCTATACATTATATTTTACCTCATAAATGTATTCTTACCAATTTCGCAATAAATGTTCGTATAGCTACTTATGTGTTATTTCATTTTGTAGGTGTTCTATCTGGTAGGCGCTACTTACTAGCGGGAGCCCGTTCGAAGAACGGGCGTCCCGCTAGTACATACAACATACGGTGAATTATAGTAAGACTAGCGGGACGCCCGTCCTACGGACGGGCTCTCCCGCTAGGGAGTAGGGCCTACCAGATAGAACACCTACAAATGAAACAACACAAAATGTTGGAAAATCTATAACGAAACACATAGGAATAGAACAATATTTAAAATATTTTTGTTTTAATTCAAAGACCCCCCCCCCCCCCGCCCGCCCACGCCCGTGGCATATTTTAACTCCAAGGCCTAAACCTTAACCATCTCCCGTACCCCAACCGTCACCATCCCGCCCCCGCCCGCCCCCGCCCCGTGGCATATCCGTTACGCAATTTAGCATCACATTTCTTCATTAACCCCCTGCCTCCCAAACCACATTACATCATTACACACAACCACCATTCGTCACCGCCCCCGCCCGCCCCGTGGCATATCTCAACCCCAAAGGCCTAAAGTTCCCCGCCCCGTGGCTTATCTCAACGCCAAGGCCTCACCTTAACCATCTCCCGTAGCGCGGCGTATTTCTCCAATATTTGTCCACCCGCGTGTCACATACAGTATCAAATCCCACATCTGACACCATGTTATGTAATTTAGATTCACCATATCATGTTTTGTTTTATCAGAAACCACATTATTTCGTTACCATGACCCGCTGCCCCCCTCCCCCTGCCCGCCTGCCCAGACGTCCCCGCCCGCTCCCGTCTCCGCCCCCGACCCGTGGCGTATCTCAACCCCAAGGCCTAAACCATAACCAACCCCGTGTGGCGCAGCGTATTTCTCCAATATTTGCCCGCCCGCGTGTGTAGGGGTGCGTGCGTGTGCGCGTTTATTTTGCATGGCGCACTGCGACGCGTTATGTGCTACGCGCCGACTGCATGGTTACAGTGTACGCAGAGAAAAACAAACATGGCCCGTAGTCTCAAAAGCCGGGCTGAAAAGGCCCTAAATTGCCATAATTTTGCTCATATCTCGGTCAATTCTGTACGGTTTTCGGCCATTTATAGCTTATAACCTGTCTCAAGACATCATCTAGTATCAGTGAAATATTCACGGCTTTAAAATGCAAAATGAGAAAGCCTTTTCAGGATACATACATACTCACACACATACATACATACAACATACGGTGAATTATAGTAAGACTAGCGGCTCGCCCGTCCTTCGGACGGGCTCTCCCGCTAGGGAGTAGGGCCTACCAGATAGAACACCTACAAAATGTATGACGAAACACATAGAACAATATTTAAAACATTTTTGTTTTAATTCAAAAGTTTAAAAGTTTTCGAATTTCAATTAAAAGACCCCCGCCCGCCCACCCCGTGGCATATTTCAACTCCAAGGTCTAGACCTTAACCATCTCCCGTACCCCCATCCATCCCTCCCCCACCCTGTCCCCGCCCGCCCGCCCCCACCCCGTAGCATATCCGTTACGCAATTTAGTATCACATTTCCTCATTAACCCCCTGTCTCCACACCACATTACATCATTACACACAACCCCCATTCGTCACCGCCCCGCCCGCCCCGCCCCGTGGCATATCTCAACCCCAAGGCCAAAAGTTCCCCGCCCGCTACTTATCTCAACGCCAAGGCCTAACTTTAACCATCTCCCGTAGCGCGGCGTATTTACCCAATATGTGTCCGCCCGCGTCTTACATACAGTATCAAATCCCACATCCGACACCATCGTTACGCAATTTAATAATACATTTCTTTATTTCTTTATTAACCCCATCCCAAACCACATAACCCTAATAAACGCTAGGCCCTAAGGGTATCATTACACACAACCCCTAACCGTCACCGCTCCCGCCCCGTGGCTTATGCAACCCCAAGGCCTAAACCGTAACCAACTCCCGTGGCGCAGCGTATTTCTCCAATATTTGTCCGCCCGCGTGTGTAGGGTGCGTGGGTGTAGTGCGCGTGCGCGTTTATTTTGCATGGCGCAATGCGACGCGTTATGTGCTACGCGCCGACTGCATGGTTACAGTGTACGCAGAGAAAAACAAACATGAAATAGTCTCAAAAGCCGGGCTGAAAAGGCCCTAAATTGCCATAATTGTGCTCATATCTCGGTCAATTCTGTACGGTTTTCGGCCATTTATAGCTTATAACCCGTGCCCGGTCATTATTTAGTATCAGTGAAATATTCACGGCTTTAAAATGCAAAATGAGAAAGCCTTTTCAGGATACACACATACACACATACACACATACATACACCCCTACAACATACGGTGAATTATAGTAAGATGTATGTATGTATGTAGGGGTGTATATGTGTGTGTATCCTGAAAAGGCTTTCTCATTTTGCATCTTAAAGCCGTGAATATTGCCCTGATAATAGATGATGTCTTGAGACAGGTTATAAGCTATAAATGGCCGAAAACCGTACAGAATTGACCAAGATATGGGCAAACGAACACAAATTTAGGGCCTTTTCAGCCCGGCTTTTGAGACTATTTCTACGGGCCATGTTTGTTTTTTCTCTATGCGTACACTGTAACCATGCAGTCGGCGCGCGTTACACATAGCGCGCAGCAGTGCGCCATGCAAAATAAACGCGCACACGCACTACACCCACGCACCCCTACACACGCGGGCGGGCAAATATTGGAGAAATACGCTGCGCCACGGGAGTTGGTTACGGTTTAGGCCTTGGGGTTGCATAAGCCACGGGGCGGGGGCGGGGCGGTGACGGTTGTGTGTAATGATCCCCTTAGTGCCTACATGTAGGTTATGTTAGGGTTATGTGGTTTGGGATGGGGTTAATAAAGAAATGTATTATTAAATTGCGTAACGATGGTGTCAGATGTGGGATTTGATACTGTATGTGACACGCGGGCGAACAAATATTGGAGAAATACGCCGCGCTACGGGGGATGGTTAAGGTTAGATCTTGGCGTTGAGATAAGCCACGGGGCGTGGAACTTTGGGCCTTGGGGTTGAGATATGTCACGGGGCGGGGCGGGCGGGGCGGTGACGAATGTGGGTTGTGTGTTATGATGTAATCATGGTAATGTGTTTTGGGAGACAGGGGGTTAATGAAGAAATGTGATGCTAAATCGCGTAACGGATATGCCACGGGGCGGGGGCGGGGGAGTGACGGGTGGGATACGGGAGATGGTTAAGGTTTAGGCCTTGGGAGTTGAAATATGCCATGAATTAATCCTACTACAAAACATTTTGATTTAAAACAAAAAAGTTTTAGATATTGTTCTATTTCTATTATGTGTTTCGTTATAAATTTTCCAACACTTTAAGTTGTTTCATTTTGTAGGTGTTCTATCTGGTAGGCCCTACTCCCTAGCGGGAGAGCCCGTCCGAAGGACGGGCGTCGCGCTAGTCTTACTATAATTCACCGTATGTTGTATGTATAGATGTATGTACTTATAAAAGGTACATTGTGGGTGTAGATATGAGTATGATTTGACATTGTGGGAGTATTTCGGCATTGTGGGCGTACCCCCACAATGAACAGTTTCCAAATGGTATATGAGGATACTGTGAGCGTGTTAAAAGCAACAACAAATATACCCCCAGAACGATTTGTTTGTTTTTTGTGTGTTATTTGTCATCTTAAAACATACACTTTGCCACCCGACTATATGAATGGCGCCATCTATCTTAGTCAACTCCCACAATGTACATACAAAAAATACCCCCACAGTACAAATAATTACCCCCGTAGTGCACTCCTGTACCAACAAAAAATCCAACTCCCAAAATGTATATTTATACTCATTGTGTACTCCCACAGCGCACAAACACAAATACCCCCGCAATGTATCTGGTGCGGGTATTAGTGTATGTACTTGTATGTATGTATTACGATTACTAAACTAATTCTCAAATCAAGCATCGATTCTATTGACCTGTCAGAGTGGAGACCGATATCTTTGCTTGTAACAGTATACAAACTATTCATGAAACTATTACAGAGGAGAACCATTCCATGGATTGTTGATTACTATAGACTTTCACATAAACAAAAAGGGTCTTTACCTCGTAATGGGTTGCAGGAACATGTTTTCTGTCTCAAAAGCTCTATCTCAGATTTTCGTCACCAATCGGGCAAACTGTACATCACATTTATTGATTTAGCTGATACATTTGGTAGTATTAATCACAAGTTCATGATCGACTCACTCAGAGTTTATGGTTATCCTGAAACACTCGTCAAATTAACTGAAAATATCTATACCGACTCGTACTTTCAAGTTGAATCAAGCTCGGGGTTTCAGATTTTATCCATAGACATAGGGGGATAATTCAAGGGTTCCCACATTCAGTGATTGTTTTTGAACAGGCAATCGACATATGGTTAAGGTGGATGATAGATAACAATCATGTGCCTGTTGTTCCCAATCCGACACAAGGTTATGTAGATGATATTATTATATGATATATCAATTTGTAGTACACAAGAGAATATTCTCATAGACATGTGTGACAAGACTGGTACATTTGTAGAAGCCACGGGCATGAGTATTAAACATAAAAAATGTGCTATTCTCCATGGGCAACGTACCGGTAACAATTGGAGTAAACGTCTGATTTTCAGATCAATATCCAGGGCCAGCTAATACCAAAATTAGGTAAAAACGGTAAATATACCTACTTGGGTTACGATATTAGCCTTGACGACAAAGCTTCTGATTCCCAACTAAATTCAATCATTAAGGAATTTAGTGACACCTTGAAAAAGATCAGTGAATGTTCTTTACCTATAGTTGCCAAAATTCAAGCTATAAATGACATGTCTTTCTCCAAATTGGGCTTCTATTTGTGCAATATCACGTTTCCTTTGAAAAGGCTCTTGGACATGGAGAACTGCATTGTTGAATACATTCGTGGGTGGTTAAATCTTAACAAATCTTCCAACAGGGACATAGTATTCATTCCTCGGACTAAGGGTGGCTTAGGAGTTTTACAACCGACAACCATGTATGTGGCCAAAAAGATCTCCTTTTTGCTTCAGTGCATAAACTCTGATGACGCACAAACCAAATTCAGTGCAAGGGCATCGTTTGAACTTCATATGTCTAAAAGAAAAGCTAACAATCAATCAAATGATGAAGATATGCTGTTTGGTAAGTTTAAGGTGGATGCGAATGGCAGAGTCATCAAAGTGAGCAAGGTCAATTGGCCCAAGTCAATTTGGGTCGAATTAAACGAGCTATGCATTCACGAAGGCTTAACGCTAGAATATTACAATGACGTATATGCTATTGTCGCTAAAGAAGACAATGATGTTGATCTCGTATTTAGTTCACATACTGCCCTATGCAACCACCTTAAACAATCCCACATAAACAGACAAGTTCACAGACTGCAGACTCTTGAGTCTCAGGGACGGATTTTTAAAACGAATAATATCGATCATCATTTATCTGCCAGCTATCAGAGCAATTAATGATACACTGGTCCAATTCACTTTTAAATCACGTATGCAACTATTAGAATGTAATTCTCTTCTTCACAAATACTACCCGAACACATACTCAAAATCGTGCAAAACATGCAATAAGCCATCCGATACCGTATCTCATATTATGGATGGTTGTATGCAATATAAAACATATACAGTGCTAGGCATGACAGAATAGTCAACCATATTTATGAGGAAATCAAAAAGAAACACACACAGGCTGAAGTTGTGAACAACAAGATCATCACCGGTGACCTATTTGATAGCAGAACAGATTTCAATATCATACAACACCGTAAACCAGATATCCTCATTTATGACAAGCAGACCATGAAAGCTTTTATCGTTGAAATTGCTGTGCCATTTGATGCGTTTGTTGATACCTGTTACAAAACTAAATTCAATTACTACCAACCGCTTAATGAACTAATCTCTTTAGACATCACCTACTCATGAAAAACCATTATTATTGTTATTGGCAGTTTGGGATGTATACACAAAAGGGTCACTACGGGGTTCAAACTTTTGGGATTTTCAACGAGGAAAAGTAAGACGATTGCAAGGTATCTTAGCATTAGCGCGATGATCGGCTCCAATATTATTTGGAAAATGCGCACGAGAAAAATATTTCGGCTTTAGGCTGCTCTATCAACTTGCATTATCTAGCAATTGCCTCACTAGAACTCTATTTTGATTTTGTTCTGGTCTTATGATATCTTTGTGTCTCTATTTGCTTTAATTTGTTTCCATTTAAGTATACTATTGTTTCAATATTATCCGCATGTTATATTATATGTAATGACGTGGTTTGATACAATAAAAGATGAATATATGTCTCCTGAAAAGGCTCTCTCATTTTGCGTCTAAAAGCCGTGAACGTTGCACTGATAATAGATGATGACTTGACACGGGTTATAAGCTATAAATGGCTGAAAACCGAGAATTGACCGAGATATGAGCAAAAGCGGGAAATCCAAAGCCTTTTCAGCCCGGCTTTTGAGACTATTTCTACGGGCCATGTTTGTTTTTCTCATGCGTACACTGTAACCATGCAGTCGGCGCGCGTAGCACAAAACGCGTCGCAATGCGCCATGCAAATAAACGCGCACACGCACTACACCCACGCACCCTACACACGCGGGCGGACAAATATTGGAGAAATACGCTGCGCCACGGGAGTTGGTTACGGTTTAGGCCTTGGGGTTGCATAAGCCACGGGGCGGGAGCGGTGACGGTTAGGGGTTGTGTGTAATGATACCCTTAGGGCCTAGCTTATGTTAGGGTTATGTGGTTTGGGATGGGGTTAATAAAGAAATAAAGAAATGTATTATTAAATTGCGTAACGATGGTGTCAGATGTGGGATTTGATACTGTATGTAACACGCGGGCGGACACATATTGGAGAAATACGCCGCGCTACGGGAGATGGTTAAGGTTAGGCCTTGGCGTTGAGATAAGTAGCGGGCGGGGAACTTTTGGTCTTGGGGTTGAGATATGCCACGGGGCGGGGCGGGCAGGGATGGTGACGAATGGGGGTTGTGTGTAATGATATAATGTGGTGTGGGAGACAGGGGGTTAATGAAGAAATGTGATGCTAAATTGCGTAACGGATATGCTACGGGGTGGGGCGGGCGGGGCGGGGACAGTGCGGGGGAGGGAAGGGTGGGGTACGGGATACGGGTTAAGGTTTAGGCCTTGGAGTTGAAATATGCCACGGGGCGTGGGCGGGCGGGGGGGGGGGGTCTTTTTCAAATTTTTTAATTGAAATATGAAAACTTTTGAATTAGGCCTACTCAATACAAAACCTTTTGATTTAAAACAAAAATGTTTTAAATATTGTTCTATTCCTATGTGTTTCGTTATAGATTTTCCAACACTTTAAGTTGTTTCATTTTGTAGGTGTTCTATCTGGTAGGCCCTACTCCCTAGCGGGAGAGCCCGTCCAAAGGACGGGCGTCCCATTAGTACATATAAATAACCAAACTTCATCACATATACAATTGTTCTTAACAATGTCTCTTTTTGGTGCGAAAAATGATATATCTGATCGGCCGTTAAGTTCTGAGAGTGATTAATACAAGTTAGAGGGATGTTGTGCGTGGTGTCCCCCAAATCGGCGCGAAAAATCGAGCTCGATAACCGACAGTGCAAATCTCAACCGACACGACACAAATATTACCCCCATCCCTCTACGCCATTGCATACTGCAATACACACGATTTTGTTGAACACAAGAAAACAATGGAGTCTCAGTGACTGCAATATTTGCTAGAAATAGCTTCGGGAAATGGTTTATTTGGGCATCTCAAAAACTAAGAAACGTGTTAACGATCATGTAGAATTTTAGAGGAGGGTCAATAACATCTGCAGAACGGTAAAATGTATAGTATTAAACACGTTTTGTGACCAAATTTATGTAGTAAAATGTTGTAAAATTCACGTTTTGAAAATCTGTGGTCTTCGAAATTACAGGAATTCTAGCTCATTATAAACCTCATCAAATCATGAAATGAACCCTCGTCTACAAAAAGTCCATGTACGTATTGCTCTATCTGCTTGGAGATAGCGAAGACCACGGAAACTTCATAGCTTCATACCACGGAATGAAATCCGCCATAGACATTACATGGCGAACATCGTACAGAGTTGCACTGCAGTCCTCTGTGTAGGGAGTGTTGACAATAGCATGGTCGTGTAACTATTGTGTTTGTTCATGTTTGTGACGACTGACCCCGTTTAACAATCTTCATAGCTTTCATATAGGGCTTGGGTGACCTAACTATTGACTGAGGCCAAGAAAAGATACATACGATAACATTATAAAGTTAATTAGACAAGTTTTTGAAGGTGAAATTTCATCAAAGATGATGACACGAAGTATTGGAAATGAATTTTCTAAAACAAATCTAAAAAAAATAAAAAAATAAAAATTATACAGTTCACCCATAATCCCTAGTTCACATCTAGCTACATCCGACGGGTTTTCACAGATCGCATCATATATACAGAGCTCATCCTAGTTTCTGTCTTAGATATCTTGGACTTGCAACCAAACGCTTTAAAAAACGCACGACGATAATACGAACTTGTTATAAAGAATATAATAGGATTGACACATGCATTAATGATAACTAGACAACGAGCGATGAGAAGTAGAGTACCATACTGAGTGGACGTAAACAGACCTTTACCCGTGTCGTGTTCGAACATGTTGTGAACTGAAGCAATGCGAAATGGCGCATGACAAACGAAAAATAATGTTCCATTGGTGATGAGAAGCCGTGCTACCTGATTTCTTACTTGGTGAACTTGAGTAACGGAGGATTTCAATTTGACATAATCACCTTGTTTTGCAGAAGGACGATTGCTGAGTGCAATGATGATGTGCGCGTACATGAAGAGACTGCTTACCATAGAGACGACAAAGGGGATGATGTTTAATGTTTCGGAAAAAAGGTAGATATCAGGATGAGCTGCCACGCAAAACTCTACCATGCGTGGGAAAGAAGCGAATGTTTCATCACTCGGCCAAATGATGCAATATGTTAGGTGTCCTCCGTAACGCGGAACTACACATGCTGCTAACAGAATACCAACGAACCATGAGCCAAGTATGAGTTTTATTGTCCGATTCGTGCCGCTTACAAGACGCAGTTGAAGTGGTCGACATATAGCGAAGTACCTTTCAACACACACCAGAGTTATCAAGACGAGCGAAGTGCTATACATGATGTAAGTTGCAGCCCACATAGCTGTGCATCCAATCCAACTAGTATAAGGCACGTCAAAACGCACCGGTGACGAAAAGTAGCAGATAAGATACGATCCAGCTCCAATTGAAATGAATAACAAGTCTGAAACCGAGACGTTAAGTAAATACGCATTAGTGATAGTATGCATGGATTTCACACGAATAACTGTGAGAATGAAGGCCAAATTGGTAAAAAAACCGGTTGCAATTAAAATTGGAACTCCCACAACGAAAAATAGGTTTTCAGTTGTAGAATACAGCATCGTAGAAGCTGCCCATATGTTGGATAAGTTGAGGGTGACGTATGGGTCACATTCCGGCCAATCTCCGTCAATGACATCCATCTTCAGATATTGTCGACGGACCGGATACAGACTATTCGCACACGCTTATAACTTCTTTGACTATAGACAAACTATAATGTAGCTTAAATCAATCTGTAGTCGTGCAAAATATGTTTTATATGACAACGTATCCCATATATCACCAGCGTAACGTATTACATAAGATAATTTAATATACTTTTAATTTGATTTTGAGCTGTGTCACGACTACCGATTGTAGGATAGATAATTCATTATGAAATAAGAATCCTTTATATAACTCGTGTTATTTACCATTTAATATAATTAACGACAGGAAACGGAAATTTGATGGTAACATTCATTGATTATTACATTAGGTTAAGTTTGCATTATTAATTAAGTTTGATAAATTTCAGTAAAATGGTGATAATTTAACTCTATTTATCAGAAGGGTGCATTTCATTATATATCTAGCGTACGGAATTACTTCAAACTGATAATTGATGCTATCCTGTTAGATGTAACCAACGTGCATTGCCTAGAATATTATTCTTATTCATGGTATGATTTATTGTCATCGCAGCCTTATTCTTATTCATGGTATGATTTATTGTCATCGCAGCCATATTCTTATTCATGGTATGATTTGTTGTCATCGCAGCCAACCAGCTGAATTGACACAATTAACAATTACAAATATTACAATATACATTAAAAATGCAGGAAATACAAAATTAAACATTAAAACACTAAAATTGTACCAGGTTACCACATATTGCACTTAAAGATACCGACCAAGATATACGAATAAAATATAGAGGTGAAAGATTTGAACAATAATATTTGGTCAAGTTTTTGTTCCACAGTACGACAAGGTATGGCATAGGACTGCTGGCATGTCTACTGTTGTCGACTTTGGGAATAGCTAAGTTGCGCAAAGAACGACAAGTAACAACCCCTCTTTGGCTGGAATGTCACGTCTTAAAGGTAGATGTTCCGATTTTCAACTTGAAGTTTTCTATTCTACATGAAAGGTCATCCTTAAAAAGTCGTGTTCCAAAGTTTGAGTTGCATAGCTCTAATGGTTCTTATTTTAGACGCACAAGATGCTGTGAACTGTACCCATTGAGTAGTACACAAACTATATCGGTGGTTACCACCATTCGCGGTAATTCGACGTTATTTCATCGATTTCTCCGTAATTATACCGATTTAGGCCTCACATTTCAGTATGATGATGAGAAAAATACGAGCTTTCATATGATATGAAAATCTCCGAATGTGATCGGGTCATCAACCTTTAAAAGTACTTAAACGCAAAAGAGTTTTGGCGAACAAAAGAACAAAATAAATGTGATCACGGTTAGCCTAGGTCTAAGTTCCTGGATGTTACATGTTAAAAGAGCCTCTGGGTATATATCATATTTATAGCCTAAAACAATTGTACACGCCCTTTTTTGGACACGTTCGATCATTAAAGGGACACTAAGAGATGTGTTGGAGACTGCGCCCTTAATTATGATAAAAACTGGGATTGGTATATTTTTATAATTGTATTACATGTATGAACTTACACCTATAAGGATTAAGAAAAATCAGCCCTCTTTGTACAAGAAAACGTCGATTCAAAAATGCTCGTACAGCCGGGACGAGCATTTTACGTCCGACAGTATCCCCCTGCAGTACGCGTGATACATAACGCGAACCATATTTGCATAGAGGACTTTTTTCAATAAATAGCGATGATATTGTTTTAATCAAGTTTTGCTGTGTTTTTGTTAGTAGAAACAACAATAATGGCAATTTTTAATGTTCATCTTGAATTCTGAAGTAAATTTTTAAACATTTAAAATTTTCAACACCACTTAATGTCCCTTTAAATGCTATCGCTCAGTAAGACCAGGATGCTCAGCTAAAACTGCATATTCCAGGAGCGGAATAACATAACCAATGTAAATGGTGATGAGACCGAGATCAGGGGAAGAAAGCCCGAGCCGCTTAAGGGTTGTGAGCATGAATAAGCGATCACTAGCACGCTTGATCATGTCGCCGACCTGGGCATCCCATTTAAGGTCACAAAATATTGTTATGCCTAGGATCTCGACCACATTGGTGCAATGTAGGTTTTGTTCACACAGTTGGATTGGAGCAGGCTCCACGAGATTCTTGGTAAAATTGAAGTCCATCGACATGCACTTAGGAAGGATTCAATAACATAATATCAGCAGCCAATTGACTGAACTTGTCTATGTCCTTTTGAATTGTGCTACATTGACAAAAGAAGGACCATGGTTAATACCCAACACATCATTGATCTATGACAAAGGATAAGCTTCCTCATAGTAACAGCGTTTAACTTCCGATGACCCAAACAGTCCGAATGCTAGATCAAACCATTCTCGAAGGATAGCTTGACGCCCGCATCCGATTAGCCCGATGGCAATCTGTGAAATATATCTCTTGCAGCAATACTACAGTTTTAAAATGAACTACTGTCTTCATTAATTATTGCAAGGATCACAATGGACTAGCAATTTTGTTCTTGATTTTGCTGTTTTGCCTGATATTTTGGTTTTGTCATTGAACTATTATTACATCTGCCATACCAAAGCTGTACTACTGGTTATCAAAGCTGTATAGTGATGTACACACAGCAGCATAGAGCATAGAGCTATGCATACAGTCAACAGTGCATACATTGGGATCATATTACAACTCACACCATCTACTCATGGCCATTACATTGAGTGTTGTAATATCCTTATTAATTCTTGTCATTATGACTGGGATTACTTCTAGATCCTACAGCAGTGAGGAATTGATTGCTTTTAACACAGCTAAAACTGGCAGAGTTTCTCCTACAGTGTATAACAAACTAAAAGAACTTGGTTTGTGTGCTGCTAAACCTACCAGAAGAGGTTTAAGATCTGTGAATAAATCACATAGGATACCTTCATATCATGATATTCCACCAACTGACAATGAAGTCCTAAGAGCTCAATACTACCGGACCTGGAGCCTGCCAGCTCAGGCCGTGAGGAAAAATCATTTTCCCCCGCATCTGTGACTATTGGAACTTTTAATGCCCGAACTCTCAAACAAGATTATCGTCTATATGAGCTAGCTAAACTTGCCAAAAATCAGAACTATGATATTATTGGAATACAGGAACATCGTAGGATCCTGGACACACCGACTACCTGCATCGATGTTGGTGCTGGATGGAAGGCATACCTTGCCACCGCCCGAGCCGGAGGCCATGGTGGCGTAGGATTCCTGGTCGCTCCTGGAGTAAATAGTGCTTTGCTAAACATTGAACCCCTGCACCACCGAATAATATCCATGACAGTCGAACTGCAGCACAATAGGATGCACATCATCAACTGTCACATGCCCACTGCCTGCGCCGCTGACATCACGGAGACACATGATTGCATTGACATCATTGGAGTGTACCTCTCATCAAGGCCGAATCGCGATTTCACAGCTTTTCTAGGTGATCTCAATGCTGACCTGCCCCCTGATGGAAATGCGATAAAGAACAGTCATCAATATCATGATAAAACTCGCGCAACGCCTCACTCTGAAGCTGTGACAGATTTCATCACTAGCACTAATTTAGTGGCATGCAACGGAGTTATGCGGCAACGTCGCTCCCAGTTGTTGACCTTCTTTGGACCACGACAGCGCAAATGTCGTTTGGACTACGTCTTTGTTGACAAGAAATGGACACGTCTGATGCGTAAGGTGCGCAATATTAAACCACAGAGCGTCCGGTCTGATCATACACTGTTGACATGCACTCTTAGCCTTCGACTTTGGAGGCCAACGAAACATGCCAAGACAGAACGCCCGCCACTCTGGCCCGCACTCCAATTGCCCGACATACGACAACGTTTCATTATCGAAACCCTGAAAAAGTATGATCACAGGACAGACTACCCAGCATTCGTGGAATCGGTTAAGCATGCTGCGGCAATAGTGCTACCCAAGCGTCGCCCTACACCGAAGGGTTGTCTGTGGGATAGCGATCCAGAAGTGGAAAAAGCCAGACACCGACTCATTCTTGCTCACCGAGCAAACCTTGTTGCGAGCTATATTCAACTAGAAGCTGATCTGCAAGCTACGTACTCGCGTCGAAGAGAGGAAATTATCCATGAAATGGCGATCGAGATCTCAAAACATCATGAGGCAGGACGTAGTCAAGCCGTCTGGAGAGCCATTGACAAAATCACAGGACGAAAAAAGCGCCCCAATGCCATTGTTGCTGCAGAATCCATCGAAGCTAGGTTGGTTAAAACAGCTAGCTATTTTCATGGACTCCTCAATGTACCCCCTGTTGATCTGGATCTTACTCCTCTAGACGCACTGCCACAGGCACCCGACGTGAACACGGGTCCAATCACAATGGAAGAACTCCACACATCTGCTCGACTAACACCTTCTGGCAAGTCAGCCGGTCCTGACGAGCTACCATCTGACATTGTTGGCGTTCTTCCACTCCTGACCTGTGTTCTTCCCATCATGAATGACATGCTCGCCGGCGAGGAACCTCCACAGATATGGCGACGCTCCACCATCGTCGCCATCCCAAAGGGAAGCAGCACTCTTTTGACCAACCAGCGTGGACTTAGCCTCATGTGTGTCAATGCTAAACTGTTCAACCGTGTTCTGCTAGTTCGACTTCGGGAGCGATTGGAGATGTTACTATTGCCATGGCAGGCAGGATTCCGACCCGGACGCAACACAGTCGAGCAAATCATATGTCTCCGAATGGCAATCGACGCATGCCGTTCTAGAAAACGAAGCATTGTTATAACCTTTGTAGATTTCTCCAAAGCATTTGACTGTGTTGATCGTAAGGCCCTAAAAGACATTTTGGCTTTATACGACACTCCTGTGACTTTCATCAACGCCATTATGTCCCTATACACTGATACCGCTGCGTGCGTTCGTACATCATCTGGTTGCACTAGTCCGTCGAGAAGTCCCCTCGCCCAGTGAGGTATAGAGCGCCCCCACACGAGAACCGACAGGCCCGAGCCGAAGGCGAGGGTCCTTCGGCATACGTCGATACCCCCCGCAGCGCGGTCATTATAATAAACGGTGACCTGCCAAATGTCCAATTTAACGAATGACGTAGTTAACCAAATATGGTATTTCCACGCCCAGCCGGATTGTGTTTCCCAAAGATGAGTCGGGGTGTGTGCGTGTCACTTGCACTAACGCGCGCGCTCAGCGTTTCAAACAAACCGTCCGCGCGCATGCTGATGAGTGATGACACATTGTTAGTCTGATCATTGGATGAAGTTTAATATGGTTTTGGGTTTTGTCAATGAAGGCCCGGTGCAGCAAAATGGCTAGTACCGAACGAGTATCAAGGCCCCGATATCAGTAGCGGGGTTTTTTTTTGGGGGGGGGGGGGGGGCATGTTATCAGGGGGGGGGGGGCACATCTGATTATTATTTTCAGTAAACTTAGGTATACAGAGGTTTGTAATTTCATTATTTCATTTGGGGGCCATCAGGGGGGATAAAGCCTTCTGGCAGGGGCCAGAGGCAAATGCACCGCTGCCCATAACTATAATTCCAAGGATAGTTTTGGGTCAGGGGGAACAACTTTTACACTGATATAGCACAGTAAGAACACGTTGAATGACGAGACATGTAACAGCAACCACATCCAAAGAACGTTGTTCTACATGCAATAGGACCATGCATTAAAGAATAAACATGTTTCAGCTGAATTTCAAGAAACATTTTGGAAAACCCAGAAAGCGCGCAATCGGTTACAAAATACACCGAAAACAACCTGCCACTTGAGGAAGGAACCATCAAAACGAATGAGCGTTACATCTCCGAGTTGCAGCCAGTGATGTGGCTTGGTTTTTCATATTGGGGGAGGGGGTAAGAAATGAAAGTGAACCGACAAGAATTTTCCAGCGAAAGAAATGCACGCATAGCTCGAGAACATTATCGACTTTACATTCATTTTTGCTATGATTGAGGTACATTTCTGCTTTAAAGTAGATCAAATACATAAATCATGATATTTCGTCATAGCAAATACCTTTACAGATACCATTCAAAATATAATAAAAATGTAATTCATAATACCGAGGTTTTAAACCATTCTAAAGCAATTTCATGTCATATTGTAATCCTTCAATAGCAGAAATAGTGGTATTAGACCCGAAATGCCCCAAAATGTCTAAGAACTAGAAAGAATGTGATTTATTTCATATTCTATTCACATTTCAATACCGAGTCTTGTTTTATTGACACTAAAACAACTAATTTTCAAAATGAATTTTACAATTTTGATTAAGTTTTTGCAGGCGGACCACTTGCCCCATACCCCTTCGGACCACTTGCTCCAACAAATGACGTAGCACTTTGTCGAGATGAAACATTATTCAAACACGCCTGTGACGTAATAAATTTTACGCCAAAATGTTTTAAAACATACCACCGTTGTCATAATATAGTAATCAATAACTCCAATACATTTCAGAAAAAAAGGCAACGAGTATTTTTGAATTCGCAAATATTACGGCGTTCGGGTACCGGTCCTACAAGTAATCCAAGTAGACGAGTGTCTTTAGATAAAATAAGAAATGATGTACTTTGTTATTTGCCAATTCATAAACTTATCCATCTTGAAAAAAATATGATATCAGATATCAGATATGATATTCTCTTTAAAATAACTTTGTAATATTGTAATCTTTTATTAGAGAATTTAAAATCATGAAAATCGGACTTAACTTTATTGTGTAAAGGATCGGAGATTTTGGCAAACCTTTTTGAAATAAATGAATATCTTTTCTCGTTTGATCATATAACCTATTGTTCCTAATCTTTCCGTAATTCAATTCAATGTCCGTCACACCTTTTTTATGATATATTGATTATATTTTGTTTCTATTTTACAATTGTTTAGGCGCTTTTGATCAGCTAATGAAGTTGTATTTGGTAATTTAATTATCACATTGGATGATCAAGTTGGTGATTTTATATCAGTAGATAATCATTGTTATCACATAAAAACTGTGCTTTCACCAATGAATGCAAATACTGTTGAGAGGTTGTCAATATAGATTGAGATAAAATAAATGTTAGCTTCAAAAGTATAAAAGTTGCCAAATAGAAACAATGTTTGAAATCACTCAAGCGTGACGACGGGGGTGGGGGGGGGGGGGGGGGGGGGGGGGGGGT